>JAILYF010000011.1:2660502-3325627 GCA_025491095.1 Brachionus asplanchnoidis | reverse complement strand
ACCCTGAAAAATGGGAAAAATGTCATTTTTAAGAATTTTCCTAAATTTTCAAAAATTATCTTTTTTGTTATAACTTTAGTATTGTTGATCCAAAAAATACAAAACCTATATTATTCTGAATCAGCACATAAAAATCTATATATTGGAATTTTAATTTAAGAAAAATTTTTTTTTTCATTTTTTTCGATAAGGGTCCCCCCTTTTAATTTCTGAAATTTGAAAAAATTTATGACATGTCATAAATATAGGTACTAAAAATTAAAAAAAAAGCTATTTTTTGTCTATATTCGGGTTTTATGACATGTCACAAATCGAAAATGAAAACCAGTGTTCGATAATTTATGACATGTCACTATTGCCAGGCTTTCGCCTATAGTGACATGTCACTATGAGTGAGCAAATACGTTACTTAATTTTTCAAATATTCTATTCAAATTTTAGTAATTTTAAATTATTAGTTGAATTTGAGTTTCAAACGTTTTATTGATTAAAAATTATTGATTTGAGAATTAAATCTAATTGTACAATAATTGTTATTAAGATATAAAGTAAGAATTGTCAGACATTTCGTAAATTGCTACAAAAATATAAATAATAAATTATAAACTAGTTATATGATTAAATAATTTATCTAAAATTCAAGTTGTTTTTTAAATTAAAGTTGAGTTCGAATTTTAATTTAAATAAAGATAGTTTTCGAATTTAGTTTCAAAAATAAAAATAAATCAAATTTAAATTCAACTATATCTTATATTCATGATTTTATTCGAATATTCTACTTTTTCAATAGTCTTTTCAAATTTTTTATTTATTCAAGCTTCAATTTGTGTCCAAAAAACTAATTCGATTTCATCACTACCCAAAATATTTAAGATTTATACGATGTTTTTTACATTCAATTAACTGAATCGAATGTAATAACTATATTTTTTAAGTTCTAATAGTATTAATAATTAAATATGTGGGAAATTAAAAGCAAGTAAAATTTCAATGTGAAATATTTAGAAAGAAAACTCGAAATAAAGTTTAAGCTAAAAAATAGTATCTTATCTTATTATCTTTTTAATTTTTTTTAATTTCAACTTTATTTTGATTTTTTATTTAAATTTTTTAAGGAGATTTAGTTTGGCGCAGAAAAAAAATTAAGAGATTAATTTTGGAGGATTCATTTAAAAAAATAAAACTTTTCAAAGGGTAAAAATCTGTTAAAAAGTCTTCTTTCAAACTCTTTTCTAAACATAATAAAGAAAATATAGACTTTAAAATAAAAAAAAATATCATATTTTTTTTATTTTATTTTTTTAATTTTTACCTTAGAACTTTTCAATTTTAATTTTTTCCACCATTATGGTTGATGAAATAAAAAAAAGATGAAGTTCAGGGTTAAACTTCATAAAAAATATTTTATATCACAGTTCTATTTTTTTCAATTTTAAGATTTTCTTAAAAACAAACAAAGATTGATGGGTCAATGACATAGGTTGGTTCTCGGGTTCACAAAATGACTATACTCAAAAATTAAGGATATTTTTTAATTTACCAGTACTATTATGAAATGTTATAAAACAAAATTCTCAAGAAAATAATTTCTATGAAAATTACCCGATTTCCTTTTAAATATTTAAAAATTAATAAAAAAAAAATTGTAGTGTTGAAAATTGTATTTGATTTTGCAATAAAATAATTTCAAAAAAAAATTAAATAGATCTAATTTTTAAGATAATTGAATATATATTCGAATAAAAACAAAATTCAAATTTGATAGTTTTCTTATTTTGCCTTCCAAATATCAAAATTTGTATTCAATATTTGTATTGTTCTTTTTTCAAAATAATTTGTTTATTTCCTTTTTAATTTATTTTTTTGATAATATCGAAAATTTGAAGCCTGCTTTTTCAAAAATTTTCTGATTTAATATTTTAAGTTAAAGAAGCGTGAGAGTTTTAAATTAATTTTAGAAAAAATTTCTAAATAAAATTTCCAAAATAATCCAATTTATATTTAAAATCTAAAATTACGTGAATTTGAATTTAAATTTAAAATTTAGCCACTTTCAAACTCAAAAAGGAAATTAAATAAACTTTCTAAATTGATTATGAAATTATTTTTTTTTGCTGTTTAAATTTTGTTTTAAAATTTTTTTTTTTTCATTTTTTTTTTCATTTTTTTTTAAATAGTATTTAATTTCACCACTAAAATTTTTAAAAAGGTAACTTTGAAGAAATTAAATGTGTCGTTGTTACCGTAGTAAATAATGATTGAATTGAAAGAGAATTAAATGGAGTCATAGAAGTGGATTTTGAATTTGAAGAAAAAAGATAACCAAAACGATTAATATTTTTAAAATATTTTAATATTAAATGTTTTCAAAATATTTTTAGATTTACTTTCAAACGACGCTTAAAACAAAATAAAATAAGTTTTTTTTAATTTAATTTCTATTCTTATTTTCAATTTAAAAATTAAACGGAAAATTGAAAAAAAAATAGTACATAAATAAAAATTCTGAAATACTGACTTAGAATTTTTGAAGATTTTAAAAAAAAATAAAAAAAATAAAATCCATAAATTGACAATCTGTAAAAACAGATATTTAGCAGCAATAATTGAAATAAATCTAAAATCTTTGCGAACTTGTTTTCTTCAAAAATTTAAATATTTATTTTGAGGCAATAATAAATAAAATTCTTAAAATTAATCATTTTTGATTCGTAAATTAAGAACACTATAAATCTTTTAAAAATCCATTTATATATAACAATTTTAATCAAATAATTTTAATTTTAAAAACAAAGAAGGTTTGAAATGAAAAATTTTAAAATAAACAATATTGGTGCCACGACATAAATACACCGGTATTATCAGGCAGTATTGAAAACATATCAAATTTGTCATAATATTTATCTTTTTACAAAAAAGCTTGATTTTAATTAGAAAAAAAAGAAAATAAAATCAATAATATTAGTTAAAATTTTATTCTTAAAAATTTTAATTCATAAATGATCCTATTAATTCTCTTTGCACAACTTCTTTTACCAACATGCTCAAAAAATTCTGCTTACCCTGAATGTAATGACAATTGTATTGGTACATGGTCAAAAAATTGTTATTGTGACCATTGTGATATATTCGATGATTGTTGCCAAGAAAAAGCAAAATCAGTCGAACCATCTTTATATGAATGCAACAGTAAGCTGTCTGATCATTATTTCATATATACTGTGGGTCGATGTCCCGGCAATTTTTCAGATAACAACATCAGACAAAAATGCGAGGCTTCGAGCCACAAAATCATAGATAAAACACCTATTTTCTCAAACCAGACAGGCTATTTGTACAAAAACATTTTCTGTGCCAAGTGTAATTTATTAAATTTAAATCTAAAAAAATTAACTTTTTTTTCTATATTTGCTGGAAAGTCATCTTTTAGCATAAAACCGGATTCTTATGATAACAGAACAATAACTAAAATACTCAATGGCACCTCTTCCTATGATGTCATATTCAAGGCACCAAAATACATGGATCCAAGATCATGCATCAAATCAATAGACTCATGTCCTCTGAACTTTACTAATCAAACAGTTGTGGATTTGTGCAAAAATCACACGGCCTACAGGTACCATTTCAGTTCGGCCTACAAAAATAAATATTGTGCAATGTGTAATGGTGTTGACAGACTCGACTGCCATGTTTTATATACAAACAAAGCTTTTATTCAAAGTCTTCAAATTCTTTTTGATCTAAGTGAGCTAAATGGAGAAGTTTATTTGTCAATGAACGCTTCAAAATGGAAAAAAAGAGACCAAGTATTTAGTCAAATAGAAAAAATAGAAGAGTTTGCAGAGAAATTCAATTGCGTGCCACTGGATTCAAATTTGAGTACAAAAGCTGATTTGGCCAAAAAGTATTCTACTTTAGTTGGACATTCCATTTCCATTCTGAGTCTTTCACTTCTGTTGACATCTTACTTCAGGAATAAAGACCTGAGAAATTTGCCCGGAAAAATTTTGATAAATCTGAGCATTTCTCTGCTATTCTCTCAGCTTTTGTTCATTATTTCCACCTACTATACAAACTCGTTGCTGGACTTGATCTTTGACTCCATGGACAACAAATGCCAAGTGCCCAAATTAAACAATAAATTTGATAGTCTAAAAATTTTGTTCATGCACATTAAGTTGATAATTCCATGTTTTCTAAGTGGTATCATGACCCACTATTTTTATCTGGTATTTTTCCTATGGTCCAACATAATGGCTTTTGATCTGTTTAAAATGTTCACCAAATCGGTTCAGTCAGCACCCAAAAGTATTCAGAGTGATTCGAGAATTTTTCTCAAGTATTTGGCCATGGCTTGGCTTGTGCCAGTGACTTTAATTCTCATTCTACTGATCAAAAATTACAACAAGCTTTCCTATGGTTTTAACCAGTGTTTCATTTCTTCAAATTTGGATTTATTAATTTTTTTTGTGGTACCAATTGTGGTTGTTTTAAGCATGAATCTGGTCTTTTTGGCAGTGAGCATAAAGGCTGTTACAGTGGTCGATTTACTGAAAAAAAAGTACATTAAAAATGCTGTGCCGGCAATAAGTTTTTCTGGTCTAAAGTCGGCCCAAGAGCAACATTCATTGAAAAAAAGACTTGTTCTTTTTTTAAAATTGTTTATTTTGACAGGTATGACGTGGATTGTTGGGCTTATTAGCGCTATGACAAATGACAAAAATTCTTTTTTGTGGTATGTGTTCATAGTTTTAAATTCACTTCAAGGCCTCTTTGTATTTTGTTCATATTCTTTTAATGAAAACTCACAGTCAAATATTAAAACAAATTTGCTCAGGCTTTTTAGTTGCCTTAAAGCCAAGAAAAAGTTTTCAATTAATCCGACGACCTCTATTAAGCAGAGTATATCATGATTAATTCTTTTTTTTTTCAATTTTTTAATGTATTCACTGTCGCTTGAGTTAATTAATTGGCTTTAATTAAGAGCGTTAATATTATCAAACCACAAAAATAGTAAGAAATACCATAATAATAGTAAATTATACCACTAATTTAATAAAACAGCCACAAATTAAATTTTCAATCACAAATTCAGTTTTTTTCCACTAATCCAGCTATATTACCAATAATTTTTATTTTAAACAGTATTTTGATTACAATAACCATAAATTTAATAAAAAATTATCAAAAGAATTTTTAAAAATTAAAAAAAAAAATACTAAATATTGTTTTTTTTTGAATAAATATATTTATAAATAAAATAAATTAATAAATAAATTTATTTTTTAATTTTTAAAAATTCTTTTGATAATTTTTTATTAAAATTATGGTTATTGTAATCAAAATAATGTTCAAAATAAAAATTATTGGTAATATAACTTAAATAGTGGTAAAAATTATAATTTGTGATTAAAAATTTAATTTGTGGTTGTTTTATTAAATTAATGGTATAATTAACTATTTTTGTGGCTACAATTAATTAATGGAAAAGTTTTATTTAAAGAATTCATAAATTTAAAGTTTAAGAAAAAGATGGTATTCCTATTATTAGTATTCAATTTCTATTAAATGTGGCGATGATTAAAAAATAAATATTTTTTAATGATTAATATTAAATACAAATGTTTGATTCTGAAAATTTTATTTATATTTATGAAAATTTTATGGCTTTAATTGACTCTTTTTTTTATTTGTTAATTAGATGTTTTAATTGTATGCTTTTAAGCTTTTAAATATTTTTAATAAATTTTAAACAATTTTTTAAAATTTAACCCTTAAATAAAATCAAAAATTTTGAGACAATTTTTTGTATTATATTTCACTACATTCGAGATGAAAATTCAAAATTGATCCTTTAATAACATAAGATATATCAAAAATATATAATTTAAATTTGATTCTTTAATTGAAAAAGATGCCTTACCAACATTGGAAATAAATTCAGTGAGACCTTAAAATAAAGAAATTGATTTCGAGTTTAGCAGCTTCATTTAATGCTGACCCTCAAATTACGTCAATAGTATTCTGATAAATCGTATGAGGCTCAGATATTTTTTGGTTTTTTAAAATTTTGTTTTTTCTTGTATCAAAGGTTGTCCCAAAGACTCGCACCAGGATTCAATATTACTATAACACGGATCAGAAATGTAAAAAAACATTTTAAGATAATTTGATAATTTTTAATGAATTTCCCTAAAAATAAATGAGAAATAAATTTAATAAGAAAAAAAGGGCATCTTGAAGTTGACGATCAATTCAAAAAGTTTATCCTTAGATATTAAACTTAATCTTTGATTTAATTTAAATAATTTTAATGTAACATACTTAACAAGCAATGTAGATTTAGAAAATGAAAAAAAATTGAAAAAACATTTTCTCAATCCAATGATAAAATCGATTTTCAATTTAGTTAACCGATTTTTTGTAAAGTTTTATTTTCATTTTATTACTTATTTGGAATTTTTTATTTGAATTTCTTTATTAAATTTAATTGTGGATGCTAACACAAATACTTTTGAAATAAAAAATCTCAAATAAACTTCAGTCAAAAAATCAGTTAATACATTTAGTAGTAGTAGTAGTAGTAGTAATTTAAACTGCAGCGTGACGAATCACGCGGAGCGCGTCAACCGTGAGATTGACGCCCTGTGGCAGTTGCGATGTGTTTGTCAAATTTGTTCTTGAAAGTGTTTAAGTTTGTCTATTCTGTGATATCGTTTGGCAGAGCATTCCAGCTGTTTGCAATTCTATTGTTAAAAAATTCATGTCTCTGGTTGCAGCATCGTACTATTTCTCGTTTAAAATACCCTCTATGACCACCTCGAGGTTGTCCGCATATTGGAGATTCATGCCAGTTTATTTTTCTAGACCTTTATCGATTTTGTATTTTTGAATTAGATCTCCTCGGATTCTTCTGTCGAATAAAGAAGACAAACCTAATCGGTTACATCTTATGTCATATGAAAGGTGTCTTAATTCATGTGAGATTTTTGTCGCCCTGTGTTGAACTTTTTCAAGAGTGTCTATATCTTTTTTAGTATATGGAGACCAGGCTGAGATGGCGAATTCGATTTGTGGTCTAACGTAGGATGTATACAGCTTTTTCCAGAGTTTAGCGTCGCGTAAAACAAAAGTTCTTTTAAGAAGACCCAAAATAGTATTTGCTTTTGAAGCCGCTTTGTTTACTTGGTCGGTCGGTTTAAGATCGTGTGAGATTAATATGCCAAGATCTCTTTCGCATTCTGTTTTAGAGATTTCAATGATTGAGTTTGAGTCATAATTGTGCATTGTGTACATGGTTTTTGGGTTCGATTTGCCAACGTGCATTACTTTACATTTTTCGGCGTTGAGGAGCATTAACCAGGTTTTAGTCCAGTTGACTGTTTTGTCTATGTCGGTTTGAAGTCTTGCAGAGTTAGTTTGTGCGTCTTTAGAGCCTAAATTAGGCATTATTTTGTGTGTCGTCTGCATACATTTTAGTGGTGTTTTAGCAATGTAGATTTAGAAAATGAAAAAAAATTGAATAAACATTTTCTCAATCCAATGATAAAATCGATTTTCAATTTAGTTAACCGATTTTTTGTAAAGTTTTATTTTCATTTTATTACTTATTTGGAATTTTTTATTTGAATTTCTTTATTAAATTTAATTGTGGATGCTAACACAAATACTTTTGAAATAAAAAATCTCAAATAAACTTCAGTCAAAAAATCAGTTAATACATTTAAATATTAAAATCGATTATCAATGGACTTAGAAAGTGTTTTTTCAATTTTTTTATTTTTTTCTAAATCTACATTGCATGTTAAACACGTTACATTAAAATTATTTAAATTAAAACAACGATTAATAGTGATGAAATCGAATTAGCTTTTTGGACACAAATTGAAACTTGAATGAATAAAAAATTTGAAAAGACTATTGAAAAAGTAGAATATTCGAATACAATCTTGAATATAAGATAAATTTGAATTTAAATTTGATTTATTTTTATTTATGAAATTAAATTCGAAAATTATCTTTATTTAAATTAAAACTCGAATTTAACTTTAATTTAAAAACCAACTTGAATTTAAGATAAATTCAACTAGTAATTTAAAAGTTTTAAAATTTGAAAAGAATATTTGAAAAATTAAATATTTGAAAATTTAGTTTTTTGTACTCTTGCAGCATTGGTTAATGAATTCATTTTTAATTTAATTTTTTCTGATCAATTATTTTTTTGATTAATATTTATTTTCAAATTTTAAATTGAATATTTATTATATTCAATTTTTGATCCAAAAATTTATATTTTCAAATATTAATTCGAATATTTTAGAGATTCAATTTTTAATTTAAATAAATTATTTTTCAAGAATATAATTTAAAAAAATTTTTCATTCAAAAATTAAATTCAAACCTAATTTTCATTCGAAATGCTACTTATTCGAATATCGGTTCGAATATGCATATTCGATTTCATCACTAACGATTAAGTTTAATATCTAAGGATAAACTTTTGAATTGATCATCAACTTCAAGATGCCAAAAAATGATAACAAAAATTTTAAATATGGTTTTATTAGATAAAGCTTTTTATTTAGAAAAACCAATCACAGAGAAAATGTAAACTATAAAACGAGAAGATTTGTCACTTTGATTTGTTTTGAACATAGATTTTAATAAATTAAGCTCATTTTTTCTATCCAAATTCTTTTAAAAACTTTGGAATTTGTTTCAGCCGTTGTTTTTATCTTTTCCAAATTATTATTTTCTTCGGAAATATAAATATTTTTTTTTGTATTTTCAAAAAAAACTAAATATTTGTAATCAAATTAATTAATTAATTGAAGCTCCCAATGTTATAAGCTTTAAAGCTGACATAGATTATAAAAAGCGACTTTAATTATATATTTTTTTGATTTTAGATTAAATGGTAAAACATGCATGTCAAAAAATCTTAATTTTATAGAAAAAAATTTAGAAGAAGTACTAAAGGGGTCGAAAAAAACCCTCCGGCCTTTGACCTTTAATTTAGCTCGAAAAAATTTTATTTATTAATGATCGATTTTTTATTTTAACTTTTTATATTAGTCATCATTTCTAAAGTTATAGTTTTTTAATCGCTAATAAATAAAAATTCACAATCAAAAATGCTTTTTATAAATTCAAATGGCATAAAAATATTTTTGGTAAGTATTGCTTGATAATCATCTATAACCTTTATTAATAAGACCACTTTGAATTTTAAATTCTTATGAAAACCTTCGGATAATGGTACATATTATATTTTATTAAGGTCCAATTTATTATATTTTTTTAGATTTTTGTATTAGTGGCAAAAATTGGTGTGCATGCTTTCAATTGGCAATCTTCTAGTAATGCTGTATGGGCCATGGATTGCGACTTTCCTGGAAGAAATATAGAAAGTCATCCTTCAAAAGGTGAAGAATGTGCTAAATTATGTCAAAATTATGTAAATGGTCGATGCACTCATTTTGCTTGGAATGATTACCAAGGTGGCACTTGTTGGTTGAAGTATGGTGCCATTTCCTATTCAAAGGCAATATATGATAAGGGTGTGGTTTGTGGAATTCCAAAATATTTAAAAGGAAGATATCCGGACGGATTTCCGGGCAAATAATCGAAAGTTTTTTCATTTTAAATTTTTTATTCTATCGTTGAATAAAAGAAATAAATATTTAAAAAACTAAAATTAATTATCCTGAACTTGCATCGGTGATCTTGAACTTAAATTTCATACAAAACTTTCAATACATAAAAAAAAATATGTTTCATCTTAAATTTTTCAAAAATCGAAAATTTAAGAAAGTTTAAACGTTATTTTTGGTTAAAAATATAAATATTTTTAAGAACGTTTAAAAAAAAAATTTCTTAGATTTTTGATATTTGCATAAAAAGGCAAATTGAAGTTTGAGATCAACATCAAAAGATCTAAAGATCAAAATATAAATTGTTATATTTTTTTAATAATAAAGAAAAAATAATTTTTTTCCAGAGCAATTACTTGACATGTCATGTCAAGTTTATTTTCATATTAAACATTTTAAAATGTCCCTTGTAATAGGTTTAAATATTTTAATTGATTATAATTAAAACTTACTTTAAAAGACAACAAAATTTACTGTTTTAAAATTTATAATGTGTTTAAGTAGTGATGAAATCGTATTAGTTTTTTGGACACAAATTGAAGCTTGAATAAATGAAAAATTTGAAAAGACTATTGAAAAGGTAGAATATTCAAAAAAAATCATGAATATAAGATATAGTTGAATTTAAATTTGATTTATTTTTATTTTTGAAACTAAATTCGAAAACTATCTTTATTTAAAAAACAACTTGAATTTTAGATAAATTCAACTAATAATTTAAAATTATTAAAATTTGAATAGAATATTTGAAAAATTAAGTATTTGAAAATTTAGTTTTTTGTACTCTTGTAGCGTTGGTTAGAACAGCTATTTTTTGGTACCTGGTAAGATGGATGGGACTATTGTCATCCAGAAAATGTTAGAAGAGTTGTGTTGACTGTTGAAAATCTGGCACACTTTTAGTATCCAAATCGAATTGAAATTCGAATTATTTAATGAATTCTTTTTTAATTAAATTTTTTCTAATCAATTATTTTTTGGATTAATTTTTATTTTCAAATATTAAATTGAATATTTATTATATTCAATTTTTTATCCAGAAATTTTATATTTTCAAATATAAATTCGAATATTTTAGAGATTCAATTTTTAATTTAAATAAATTATTTTTCAAGAATATAATTCAAAAAAATTTTTCATTCCAAAAGTAAATTCAAACCAAATTTTCATTCGAATTGGTACTTATTCGAATATCTGTTCGAATATGCATATTGGATTTCATCACTATGTTTAAGTGAAAAAATAAAATTATTTTTGCTTGTATGAATCAATATTAAAGTTAAAAATTTGCAGTTGAGAATTAACTTAACATGAATTTCTTAAATAATTGATTGTTTTTGTTAAATGAATCAGAGATCCAACATTTTGAGGTTGATTTGAAAATGAACCTTTATTAAACATAACATGTCAAGTAATGTTTAGTATTAATTTCTTAAAAATTATCAAAATCATTAGATTAATTAACTTTTAAAATTTTAAAAGATCGTTTTGATCTTAAAATTTGATTTGAAACTTCAGTTTGCCGATAAAAAAGACATTTTTTCAAAAATTTTTGGCCATTTTGATTTTACCATATTTTCCCAAAATTATCGTAAAATCGTAACAAATTACTTAATTATATTCTTTTTTTCTAAAGGATAAAAATTTCACTAGATTAAATTTATTTTTAACAAATAGTCCTAAGCATTGTTTAGCCTATTTTACCGTATTTTAAGTAAAATTACTTTTTGATTTTCATTGAAAAAAACATTCATTAAGGAAATAAACTTAAGCATTTCTCAAATAATAGCTGGAGAAGACTCAGCACTGGGGCTGGTAGACCGGTTCTTTAAAACAGTTTCAAACCGTATTTTTGCAAAATCTGTTTTTTAAAACAGACCCGTTCTTAGAATCAGTTTTAAAACTTTTTTAAAGTGATATTTTTTTTAATTTTGAAATTTTCCTTTTTTTTAAAAATTTTTTCGTTGAAACCTTTCGTTTTAGTTGGGTTAAAAATTTAAAACCATAATTTTTGTTAAACTTAATGCTTGTTTCTTACGTTTTTTCGATATTAATATTATTTATTTTTAAATAAATATTTGAAAAGAATCGCTAGAGATTATTTTTGTTCAGTTTGTTCGTTTTGTTCAAATTATTCATTTTGATCAGTTTATCAATTTGATCAAAACTGTATTTTTATATTTTTCATTTCATTCTTTTGTTCACAATGCTTTTTTGTATTTTAAGGTTTCAATATGAGATATTTTTTTAATATTTAATTTTTTAATTAACAATTATTCTTTGCTTTAAATATTTAATTTATACTTAAAAATAAAATGAAAATGCTTTTTATTCATCTATTTTTATTTGAATTTAAAACCCCTCAACCTCAACTGAATAACTGATCAAAATGAATAAAATGATCAAAATGAATAAACTGAAATAATCTAATCAAATTGAATTAACTGAAAAAAATGATTAATTGAACAAGATAAATAAAACCAGATTTTCAATTAAATATTAAAAATAAAAATAAATTGATCTAAAAAACACAAGATTCAGTTTGTCGGATTGTATTCAGATCATCAATACATAAAAATATAAAACTGAAAAACAAATATTTTACTGGCTTATCCAAAACGTTTAAGTTCTATAAAAAATGTTTTTTTTACATTCAAATGGAATACAAATATTTTTGGTAAGTATTGCTTATCATCTATAACCTTTATTATTAAGACCACTTTGAAAGTCGAAATTCTTTTGAAAACTTTCGAATAATTGAAGATAACGACGAAGTAAAATGTTTTGTTCAAAATTTCACTTTTCAAATTTGATCAAAATACTTTAAATGCACAATTAAATTTCAATATATTTTTTACAATCCTTTTTCAAAATTTAAAATTTAAGCTTTGAAAAGTTACAAAAATATGCTGTGAAATTTAATTAAGCATTTAAAATGTTATGATCAAATTTGAAAAATTAAGTTTGATCAAAAATTTTACTTTTCTATAATAACTTAATTCTAAATTTGATCTAAGTGAATATTTTAGTCAAAAAGCCTAATGCATAAAACTATTGAATCAGAGTTGGTCAGATTGTCCATCTTATACTTTATTTGGGCCCAATTTATTATATTTTTTAGATTTTTGTAATAGTGGCAAATATTGGTGTGAATGCTTTCAATTGGCAATCTTCTAGTGATGCTGTATGGGCCATGGATTGCGACTTTCCTGATAAGTTTAATACGGGAAATATTCCTTCAAAAGGTGAAGAATGTGGTAAATTATGTAAAAGCCTACCTATCAATCTATGTTCTCATTTTGCTTGGAATGATTATCAAGGTGGCACTTGTTGGTTAAAAAGTGGCCCCACTTCTATAAAAGAGGCTAAATATGCTAAGGGCGTGGTTTGTGGAATTGCAAAATGGCCAAGAAGATAACCGGATCTTGGCTAATAATCAAATATTTTTTTATTTTAATTTTTATTCTATCTTTGAATAAAAGAAATAAATATTTTAAAAACTAAACTTAATTATCTTGAACTCGCATCGATGATCTTGAACTTAAATTTATTTAAATCTGATTTTATAATCGAAAAAATGCGTGAGAATCAAGAACTTATTTTTGAATTCAGCAGATTCATTTAATGCTGACAATCAAATTACGTCTATAGTCTTCAGGTAAATTGAAAATGGCTCAGATATTTTTTGATTTATTAAAATTTTATTTTTTCTTGTGTCAAAGGTTGTCCCTAAAACCATCTCCCTTTTAATTTAGAAAAACCAAATACATAGGAAATGTTAATTATAAAACCTAAAGAATTGTCACTTTGATTTATGTGAAAAAGATCTTAATCAATTGATATCATTTTTTCATCCAAATATTGTTAAAACTTTTGAATCTGTTTGAGGTTTTAAAAATTCTTTTTTTCTTAAGGAAAAAAATTTCATTAAATTTAATTTATTTTTAACAAATTGCCCTAAGCATTGTTAAGCCTTTTTTACCGTATAGTAAGTAAAATTACGAAAATTTACGAAATTTTTCGAAAAATTACACATACAGTCTCATGATTGAATAAGAAAAGATTTTCATTGAAAAAAACACTGAAAAAGGAAATAAACATGTAGATAAATAAAGAATTTCTCAAACACTAGCAGGAGAAGACTCAGCACTGGGGCTGGTAGACCGGTTCTTTAAAACGGTTTCAAATCGTATTTTTGCAAAACCTGTTTTTGAAAACAGACCCGTTTTTAGAATCAGTTTCAAATTGGTTTTTCAAAGTGAAAATTTTTTTTTATAAATACTAATTTATAAAAAGTCAAAAAGAAGTTTAGTGGTAATAGCTGTAACACAGTAAAGTGCGAGTGTAGTTCATAAGGCTACACTTTATCAGCTCGTAACTTTTAGTTACGATCATTAAAGTTTAAGCTCGAGTTCAGACTCTGTAAACAGATCTCCTCAAAGACTCCAATCTAATGTGTCTGTCAATCCTGGACTTGAAAATGCTCACATTATCAGCCTCTACTATATCTGAGGGTAGTAAATTCCAAGTAGTTGCGTTTCGATTTGGCAAAGAGTAATTCCTCATGGGCAAATTTCCCATCACTTCCCTGGTAATTTGTTGGTTATGTCTCCTCCCTTGGTAACCCCCTTGATTACCTCCCCCTATGTCTATATCCACCTCCTCGACCCCATTTTTTATTTTATATAGTTGGATAAGGTCACCCCTTTTCCTTCTTACCTCTAAAGTCGTCAGACCCAACTCTTTTAGTCTGTCCTCATAACTTAGAGCTCTCAGTTCAATGACCATTTTTGTTGCTCGTTTTTGAATTCCCTTCTTCATTATCTTTTTTATATTTTCCTTTGAGAAATTATTCCACACAGATGCCGCAAATTCCAAGTGTGGCCTTATAAAGGTTGGGTATAAAATCTTAAATAGTTTTATATTAAAAAATTGGAATGTTTTCCTCAACCTCCCCAGTTCTGAATTAGCCCGGTTTATTGCCTTTACTGCCTGTCTATTGTTCTTCCCATCGTTACATATAATTACCCCCAAGTCTTTTTCCGCCTCTGTCTTCTCAAGTATCACCCTCTCATCCCCACTACCTATATAATATTCCTTCCCCGGGTTCCCCCTCCCAAAATGCATTACTTTGCATTTACTGCTATTTAGACACATGGACCACCTATCACACCATTCTTCAATTTTTACAATGTCATCTTGCAATTTAGAACCGGATTCTGCAATAACTTTACTGTCATCTGCATACATTTTAAAAATACTATCCAATCCATCAGGCAAGTCATTAATGGAGATCACAAAAAGTAATGGTCCTAGTACCGATCCTTGCGGTACACCACTTAGAATATTTCTCCACTCTGATTCAATGTCCCCCATCACAACTCGTTGTCTCCAGTTTTTTAAAAAACTTTTAACCCTCTCCAATAACTTGCCTCTGATCCCATACCCGTACAACTTTATGATTAACTTTTTATGCGAGACTTTGTCAAATGCCTTCTCAAAATCCGTGTACAATACATCCACCGATTTATTATCCCTCAAAAGCCCTGAGACTACATTCTGACATTCTAAGAGGTTTGTGACACAAGATTTTTTAAGAACGAATCCATGCTGACTCGGAGATATCAAATTATGCTTATTTAGATGACTTGTAATTCGATCCCTCATAATACCTTCCATTATCTTAGAACAAATTGAGGTCAACGAGACAGGCCTATAATTAGATGCGGAAAGTTTACTACCCTTCTTAAAAATCGGAGTAACGTTGGCTTCCCTCCATTCATCTGGGATTTCTCCCTCATTCAGTGATTTATTAAAAATGATTTCCAAGGCCTCTGATATCTCTACAGAACAATTCTTCAAAATATGTTGGGACACTTTATCCCTACCCGGCGCTTTACTACAATCTAGACGGTTTAATCTGGATAATAAATCAGATCGACTAATAATACCTTCTTCGGAACACAAATGCTTAGTCCTGTTTTAAAAATGGGTTCATTACCATCGTCTAAAGAAAATACCGATTCAAAATGACAACTAAGAATTTCAGCCATTTCAGACTTATCCGTGGTGCTCGTCCCACTGCAATCATTCAAGGATCTTATAGATTCCTTCATTTTTTGTTTTTTATTTATGTATGTAAAAAGACCTTTTGGATTTTTAACCGAATTTTTTGCCAATTCAAGCTCGAAACTAGAAATGCTACTAGATATAGATGACTTAACCAATTTACATTGTACCTTGTACTCCTCATGTAATTCCTCATTCCTCCTTCCTCCACTAACAAATCGATGCCACATGTCACTTTTTCGCCTCATCATTCCTCTGATTTCCTTAGTTAACCAAGGTGGTTTTGGTTTATGGTTTGGATTGACCCTTATTTTCGGAATAAACTTATCACATGCCTCATTATAGATGCTCACAAACTTTTTAAAACAAACTCCAACATTCATTTCTTCAAAAATTTCAACCCACTTTATGCTACCGAAAAATATTTTCGTACCAACGTAATCACCATGTTTAAAATCCAATCTTGTTTTCCTAAATTTATTTCTAGAATCGACCGAAACCTTCAAACCATATTTCCAACTTAAACACAAATGACCATGATCCTGCCCCCCCAGGATTGGGCCTGGTTTCAATTCGTATATTCTTTCCTTCGATTCAGTTATGACGAGATCCAATAAATTAGTAAGTCGCGTTTCATCATGTTGAAAAGTCTTAAAAAAGACATTCTGAACCAGAAAACACTCGGTCAAACAATCCAAAAAACAATCCGATGCTTCAGTTTCAGTTAAAATTTCCGGCTCCAAACTTTCGTTCCATGTTAATTCCCCATAATTAAAATCCCCTGCTAAAATTACCCCTTGGAATATACCCCTCTTTACTAGTTTATTTGCCAACCTTATAGATTCATTTATACCCAGATCCCTCTTTTTATGTTCCTCTAGACTTAATGTTACCCCTTTATTATCTTTTATTATTTTTGGACGGTAAATACACCCAAGAAGAATAGACTCCCCACCCGTATCAGCCACGCACCATACTTGTTCAATACTATTCGAGTTAAGTTGGTCATAATTGGTTTCCCTAAAGCTGAGTGTCTCAGAGCTTCTTGTATATATACAGACCCTTCCACCTTTTTTCCACTACGATCTCGTCTGAAACAATCGTACCCATCGATATTAACTACCGATTCTTGATTGAACCATGTTTCAGTAACGAACCTAATATCATAGTCTGTATCTATACATTCAGCTCTGAGATCACTCAACTTACCGGAATTTAATGACGTGGCATTTGTGTACCAACATGACAAACTCTTACTCGATACCCCAGAAACAGATTTACGTTTTGGTTTTAATCTTAGTAGCGATTGATTTTGTGAATCCTCAATATCCATGACCGACGTGCACATCCGATCGGATGATCCCGAAGCTGATCTTATCACATTATCTTCCTCCAAGTCTAGCCCCATGACACTATCTTCACCTTCATTATCTGTGCCAAGACCATTCCTATTTATTGATTTGTAAAAATGAATTATTAAAAATTTTAAAATGTAAATAAAAAAAATTATATAAAAATTGTTAATTGTATATACGAGACGTCCAACCATAAGGTACTTGAATAGCTATCTTTTTCTAAGTTCTGAGTTAAAATTAAAAGAAATGTATTTTAAGCTTATTTTTTCCTTTTTTTTTAATTTTTTCGTTAAAACCTTTGGTTTTGGTTTGAAATAATTTTTGTAAAACTTAATGCTTGTTTCTTACGTTTCTTAAAGATAAAATGAAAATGCTTTTTATTCATAAATTTTTATTTGAGTTTAAAAAACCCCTCAATATAATATTTTGCGTTGATATATTTTTTATCGTTAATTCTGCTGCTTAACCAAAATTTCTGGCCAAACACCTTTGTTTTCTCGGTCTAATGTGCTAGGAAACTTACCCCCGACGATACAGCCAATTTATCATCCCTCGAATAATCATTATTATCAACAACAACCATCTTCAAATCTTCACAAACCTATTCAACCAACTCCCACAAAATCAATTCAATCAGCATCAACATCAATTTCTACCAAAAATCCAACCAAACCAAAAGCGAAAATACGGACAAGCCTTGGTCCCGGCAGTATATCGATATATAGAAAAAATTATCATAGAAATTTAATGTAGAAAATGAACATAAAAAATCTTGAATAGAAAAAAGACAATATTTTTGTCGAAAAATAAACACAGAAATTTAACATAGAAAAATCGAAAATTAACATAGAAATTATTTATTGAAATTAAACGTAAACTTAATGATAAAAATTAGCATAGAAAATTATTGAATGAAAATTTTAAATTTAAAAAAATTTAATCTTTTTTTTAATTTTTGAGGAGCTTAATTAATTTATTAAAATAATCCAATTATTCGGTTTTATTGAAATGGCTTGAAACACAATTAATACCTTAATCTTTCTTCACTTCTCGCGGATCACGAGGAAAAACTACTACATGTTTGATTTCCTCTAAGCATATTTCCATCAAATGCTGCTCTTTGAGAAAATGATTTATTAGTCTATTAGTCTCAGGGTGACTATGAATTTCTTAAGAAAATGCTTTGTAACAAGCCTCAATATTGTTATTTGATCTTGGCAAGTTTTGAGAAACACGTTTAAGAACGTGCCAAGAATCTATTGGATAATTTAATATGGTTATTAAAAAAAAAAACAGTTTTTTAATAAAAAAAATAAATTTAAAAATTAAAAATTTAAAAATTATATTCAAAAAATAAAATTGCTTTTAAAAACCAAGAAAATTAATAAAATAAATATGAAAATTTAACTTAATTTAAAGACAAATATCGTGCATCCCGATATTTCAGTATGACTATAGTCAACAATTGAAGAAAGTTTTATCTCAAAAAATGATTTTGAAACCAAAAATGGCTCAGATGAATTAATTTTAGCACAAGCTTGACTTTAGCCACAATTTATAATGCACTGACTTAATGGCTCTGAATCTGTCATCTGTATAGGTCAGCATTCGACAATGTCTCAGGCCAGTGTATCCCGATAATCCTCCGCAGGCTTCCAGTGTGAAAGGTGTTTTGGGTTTTCTTGTCAGATTCACACAACCCCCAATATACACTTACATACATCAATGTTGCTTTTACTACCCTGTTTAATAGTTTAAGTTTTGTTTCCTTGCTTTAGCTATTTGATTTCCATGCTGGTCGGAGTCTAGCAAAGGCACTCTTTGCTTTAGCAAGTCTATTCTTAATGTCTCTCTGTGTTCCCAACGTTGTATTGATAGTGCTGCCTAGGTATGTGAATTCACTAACTTACCTGATTTGTGTATCATCGATGGTGATTCGGGTATCCAATGTGGTGTTAATGCACTTAACTTTCGTTTTGGCCAAATTAATTTCGAGTCCAGTTGGTTTAGCGTTGTTCACTAAATCTTGCGTCTTTATATGCATATTTGCTTCTATATTAGATATTAGCACTAGATCATCCGCAAAGTCTAAGTCTTCAAGCTTTGGGGTTGATCCCATTGAATACCCCTCGCACTAATAGTTGTTTTCTTCATGACATAGTCAATTAATATAAGAAATAGTGTCGGAGAGAGAACGCACCTTTGTCTGACTCCTGTGCACACTTTGAAACTCAAAGATTTTCCTTTTTCCAGAATCACGCTACACTCGAAATTCTCGGAGAAGAGTTCTATCAAGTTTACTATCTTATGTGGTAAGCCATAAGATCTAAATATAGCTCACAAGGTTTCTCTGTGTATGCTTTCAAAGGCTTTCTTAAATACAATGAAGCTAAGATACAAGGGGCTATTCCATTCCAGACTTTTTTCTATGATGTTCCTCAGTGTAAATATCTGGTCTAGCCACAATTTTTTGAAGGCTCTTTAACATTTAAATCCTTTCTTGGTACAATCACATTTCTTAGCCTAATAGGAGATTGCTCATTTAAACTAAGCAGGCGAAATTCGTCATCAATTTTTTTTAATAAAATTTTTTTTAATCTATTTTTAAAATTTTTTATAGTCTGTTTTTTTTTAGCTAAGAAATTTAACTTGATGACTAAAGAATTCGACTAAAAAATTGTCTATTTTCTATTTAAGATTTTTATGTTTATTTTTTACGGTAAATTTCTATAATTATTCTTCTTTATTGGTATATGGTCTCCTGGTCTCACACAACAAAGTCGAATCAGTCCCAAAAAAAATCGCAACTTATAATCGCAACTAACCAAAATAAAAACCTAGAATTTCTCAAAAATCATTCAACTGGCCGAAAAACGCCTTTGATGTTGGAATCGAGCTCATCAACAAAAATGCCAAATTCTCCATTGCGCTACACAAAGTCGACCCCGACTTTATTATCGAAGACGAGGAAACTAAATTATACCTAAAAAAGAACTCAATATTGACAACGTAATAAGAGTCACAAAAAAAGGAGAAAATGGTCTACCTACTTACACAGTAAAAGCAATAGTCTTTGACAGAGAGATCTACAAAAAATTGATCGATGAAAAAAAACTCCGCATCGGCTACACATAAGAGTCTCAGCGTGGATATTTGGAACAAAACTTCCGCAATGTTTTTACTGTTATCAACTCACTCACAGAACAGAGACTGCAAAAATGACAAGTCCTGCCTAAGATGCGGATCAAAAAAGCACACACACAAATCCTGTCTATTCAGCAAACAAAACGAATATTTTTGCACAAACTTCAATGAACATGGCCACACTGCGTTGTCAAAAATCTTCCCGAAACTCAATCAAGCTTAAAAACAAAAAGAAGAAAGAGAAGGAAAATAAATGAATCAAGCATTGAATCAAAACAATTTATATCGTCAAGAATCGGTCTCACCACAATACCAAAACCATAACGGTCAAAGATATTTCCAGCAGCAGCATCAACAAGAACAACAACAGCAGCTCAAACTTAACAACCAACTTATATCCTTGATTTCTTGATAAAAAAAAATGCTCTAAAATCAAATCGAATTTATGCTAAATTTTAGCAACATAACTATCACACATCACATCCACATCAACAACATCTTCGGACCACAATAAGCATCTTACGCCCAGAACGAATTATCCACGAAAATAAAAATGCAAGATCAAATGAACTTCGACGAAAATTACCATGAATAATCCAAATTTCAGAATGCTTCATATCAACTGTCGGTCAATTGTTCCAACTCAAACAGAAACCCAAATTGAAAACTTTATTAATAAACACAAAAAAGACACATTCAGAATGAACGAAACTTTTCTAAAACCAAAATCAAATTTATATCTAAAAATTAACGAAATCGTGAGGAACGAAAGGTAAGTAAAACGTGGGGTTTGTCTCTTTATTAAAAACAACATAAAATACGATCCAACCGACTTCTCAAAGTTTAAAAAAGTTAAAATGAACAACAACATTACATCTCGAAAAAATTCAACAAATACGTTATCAAGGGAGACTTAACGGTAAGCACAACCGTTGGCACAGCAACGCTGACGAAGCAAGAGGTAAAAGGCTTTTAGAATACACTGATAATGAACATGTTACCATCCTCAACAACAAAACACAAACCTACAAAAAAAGAAAAAGTATTTTAGACCTAACCTTATGCTCCAATAACATATACAAGTTTTTTCGTGACTTTATGGTGATTAATGATTCAATTAGCGATCACTAACCTACGATAACAGTACTAAAAATTTCCAAAGTTGAAACGAAACCAACCTGAATGCAATGCCAATTTGTGTGAGCAAGCGAAGCAAAAGTTACTTTTAAAGTTGACCTCAAACACAAACCGTTCATTGCACTTCCAAATACCACAATCGAGCTGATCAAGCTTAAAAATAAAATAAGAAGATTTTTCAACAAAACTCAAAGCGCGAAGCATAAAAAAGTGCTCAAAATGCGTACAAACAGGAATAAAAAAGCCACCTAAGAATTTAAGCAACAAAAGCTTGAAAGCGAGTTCAACAAGTTAAAGAAGCTCAATGCATCTGACTCAAAACACTGGAATAGGGAGTCGTAACCGTTAACTTTTTCGACTAATTCTTAGTTAACTTTTAGCTGTTTAGTCAACTTTCGGTTAACCGTTAACCGATTTTTATGATTTCGGTTAACCGCGACTAACCGAGTTAACCGTTTTCAATTAAATTTTTTTTTAAAGAAAGATCAAGTAATCATTAAAATTTAACGTTTTAGTTCCTCATTAAAAGTTTTTCAATCCTTTTTTATTATTAAGAACATTAATATTTATTGAATTTCTTAAATTAATTATTATAATAAATGTATTAGGTTGAAGAGACCAAACAAAAAATTTAAAATAGATTCATTTGACTCTTATTAGAACTTTTTCTTTAAAATTATAAAACCAAAAATTTTCAAAAAAAAAGCTACGTCTTTAGAATTAAAAATCATACGATTTATTTTTGGTTTGAAATATACAAATATTAGTCTTAAATTTCTTAAATCCTAATTTTATTTGAAATTTTGAAAAAATGGCACATAACGATTCGTCAACTTATTCAAGTGACACAGAAAGTAAATCGGACGAGAGGTAAAGCTCAACCGATTTGAGTGATAACGAGTCCGATTTTGGGACCGTTAATTTACAAAATACACAAACAGAGTCTGGATATGGATGTTCAAGTGTACGTTCACAAACTGAATCACAAAGTTCTAATTTCACAAGTTTAAACTCTAATCAAAATCTAGTACTGGTGCTAGTCAAAATAAAAGAAAAAAAAAAACAATGAAAATTCTAAAAAAAACAAAAAAGATTATTTGGAAGCGATTAAAAAAACTTTTGTGAAAGAAAGAGAAAGTAAGATTTGAAAGTTTGTATTGCCGAATCAAAAAGTTTGTAATAGACAGTATAGTCCAAAATCAAGCAAGTCATCGTTAAAATACCATTTTGTAAATGAACATGGCTTTGTGTTTAAAATAATGTGAATCGAACAAAAAAGTAAAACCGGATGTAGACGAAAAACTTGTTGAATGGATTATTGATGATCTTCAGCCATTGAGTGTTGTAGAGGGTCAAAAGTTTATTGATCTTGTGAATATATTGGATTCAAGTTATCAAGTTCCGTGTTTATCTAAAATTGAATATCTGATTGATAATTTTTATGAAAAAAGCTTAAAAGACAAAAAATAAATTCTTCAAAAAATTAAAAGTAATTTGATAATAAACTAAAATTTTTCTAAATAATCTAAATAATTTTAATCATTTACTAGGTAAATTCAATGTCACGACAGACATTTGGACCTCAAATCCTGGTGATCCATATATAAGTGTTACGCTTCATTTTATCGATAATCAAAACAAGCCGAAGAAGTTACTACTGGATATGAGACCATTTCCTGGTGTTCATGACTATATCACAATATCGGACATGCTAAATCTAATATTCTCTGAATATGGAATCAAACACAGAATTTTTTCAACTACATCTGATAATGCCTCAAATATGATAAAAGCCTTTAGTCGGTTAAAAAGCAAATATAATAAAGAAGGTATTGATATTATACATATTCGTTGTTTTGCTCACGTATTACTTACTAGTGGTCAAAGAATTTTTAAAAAATGAGCTTGTTTCAAACGTTTTGAAAAGACTTAGAAATTTATTTAAAAAAATCAAGCGTAAAACTTTGAAAAATATGCTAAAAGCATTCTGTGTTGTGAACAAAGAACCAGAATTATGTGTCCAATTAGATTTAAAGACCCGTTGGAACTCGACTTATGATATGATTGCTGTTGCATTGAGAACGCGTATGTCGTTAATGGATTTGGTATCCAAGCCTGAAAACGAATTAAGTGGCTTTAGTTTTTACGAAAAAGAATGGAATACGCTCTTACATTTAAAAGACATTTTGGAGCCGTTTAAGAAAGCTACTCTTGATTTGTGTGGAGATAATTTAACAGCTAGTCAATTGTTTTCATTAATGGATCATTTAAACAATCATTTGAGAAAGTCACTCAATAAAAGAGAGTATATTCCATTTAAATCAGCTTTTGATAGTATGATCAAAAAATTTGACAAATATTGGAAAGAACTTGAAGAGTTTGCTTTATATGCTCATATTTTAGATCCACGTTTTAAATTATCTCTAATAGAACGATCCAAAAAGTTTCGGTTAAAGAAAACTTAAGATTCAAATTAGATCAAAGAAATGAAAGTGGTGCTTCGGGTCTAATAGACGGACAGCTAGACGATGTTAACCAAGACCTCTTAACAAAAGAATTCAGTTTAATTGAGACATTGTTACACCAAAATGATATGTTGGCTAGTGATGAAAATGAAATTGAGAAATATTTCAGTTGCCAAGTTGTAGGTTTCCAAGTCGATCCGATAGAATGGTGGAAAACCAATTCTAAAGATTTTCCATATCTTTCAAGTATGGGTCTTGAGTACATGGCTGCTGTACCAACATCGGTTGCTAGTGAACGGATTTTTTCTATAGGCGGATTTACTGTAACAAAATTAAGGATTAGATTAACTCCACAAAGAGTAAATAAATTAATGTCATTGTGGTCTTGGAACAGGTTTTTAGTCGATTCTAATATAAGCTAATAACGCCATTTTTTTTATTTTTAGACTCCTTTTGTAAAATTAATTTAAATTGTACATATATTGATTTAAACCTTTTAATTTACAAGTAGATTCGGTTTTGTTTATATGAAATATTTTTGAACAACTTTCGGTTGACCGAAATTTCGGTTAACCGAAAGCGGTTAACTTTTAGTGATTTTTCGGTTAACTTTTCGGTTAACTTAACTAAAATTTTGCAGTTACGACTCCCTAGACTGGAAGCTATTGAATAGATTTTAAAACAATGAAAGCAATATAAGCACTCGTCAATTGAACTTCTAAATTAAAAACAATAACTACAAAACTGATGAAATCGTTATGGCAGACGTTTTTCCCACCAGTCTTAAAGAAACCTTTATCGAAAAAAATCAAGACTTGGGCAAAAGTCATCAAGTAAAATCATTTCAATTGACTTCAAATTTTTTTTCATAAAGTCAAGTCATTTGGCTTTAAAGCGTAAAGGCGTCCCAATTTTTTTGTTGCCGTTCAAGTGAGTCAACTAGGCGGCCCAGAGAAATAATTTAAGATAGCAAGCAAATATTTCAAGAAAATGTTTTTAAAATTAAAAAAAATTTCTAAATACTTTTCAATCGTAAAATTTTTTTTCCCCTAAATAAATTTGAAGTTCCCGTCGTTTTACGTAAACAAAAGTCGTCTTACTGTATATTATACAATTAAATCTGCGTATAAAATTTCATCCCCCCGTAAAATGTGACGCTCAATAATAAGAAAAAGACGTCTTTCCCTATATTTGTATCATTAATCGCTAAAATTAAATTTTAGCCTTGTTGACTCACAAGAACGGCAAATTTTTCCTATGGAACAGCAACAAAAACATTAGGACGCTTAATTAATAAGTGGAACGGCAAATATTCTATGGTAACGGCAATTTTTGCCGATGAAACGAAAAATATTATGGCGGAACGGCAACTTAAACATTGGGCCGCCTTATTCACCAGACGGAACGCCAATTATTTCATTTGAACAACATTCTTATTTATGGACCGTCTTATTTAAGTTAATTTTGAATTTGAAGATCAATTTATATAAAGGAAATGCTTTTATTCAACGGGCTTTCTATTTGAGCCGAAGAAACGGCAAATATTTAATGGGAACGGCAATTGTTTTCTATGGAACGACAAATTTTAGGGGGAACGCCACTTTACGCCAAAAAAAACGGCAACTTAGACTATGGGGAGCCTAACTAACTAAGCGGAACGTCAAGTCAAATGACTTGACTTCAAATATTTTTTTTAAAGTCAAGTCATTTGACTTGACTTTGCCCAAGTCTGTAAAAATCACACTGATTTTCTACAAAACCCAATCAATAGTAAAGCCAACATCTCGTGGGACACAAATTTGAACTTTGAAACTTTTACTAGCACTCTCAAATTGCTCAGAGATTAAGCCGCCCTGGGTGAAGATAATATCACAACCAAACTTCTCAAAAATTGCACTGACCAACTCTGATAGAAATATTTACAATTTTCAAATCTTTATTGAAACTCGGCTACATTCTTGAAGCTTGTAAGACATCCAAAATCATTATGATCCCCGAAAAAAACAAACAAAGCGATTAAATTTCGTCATAATGACCTATTTCGCTTCTTAATACAATTGGGAAATGGCGTTAACAAAACACAAAACTGCACCAAATCTCTTGTGGATTTCCGCAAGGCAGCTGTCTTTCACCAACTCTTTTCAAAGCATATTTCAGCGACGTTGTCAAACAATTAGATAAGGATGTAAACGTATCGCTCTTTACCGACGATTTTTGTATTTGGGCAAAAAAAAAACAAGAAAATACTAGAAGTCACTCATCAATAGCGAACATGCACAAATGTCTAAACATAGAAATACTCGAAAAGCTCTTCTTTTACTTCACGCATAAAAAAGTCAAATAATATTCTTATCTACGAAGTAAAACAATTTTAAAATCATAACCCACCAACCTCAAGCTTTAGAAATCGCTTCACCTTTCGTAAAATAGAACAAAATCCTAATGCTTGAGACCGACATTGCCAACTACAATTTCTACAATTTCTTCTTTTTTGCTTTCATTTTTCCTAAAAATTCTAATTCTATCTTATAAAAATTTTTTATATCATATTCAAATATTCATTGTAAATAGATTAAACTTTAATTCAAATTTCTATGTAAAAATTTTCATAATTTTTGCTTTCGTTTTTAAAATTATGCTCAATTAAAAATCAAATTTTATTTTATTTTATTTCTTGTTCGTCTTATAAATTATTTAAAAAAATATTATGATGGCGGCTTGTTCGAGGTCTGTCACTAAACTGTTTTTGTTTTCCAGGTGCCATGATTTAAAAGTAAATTTAAATTCTTATAAATATTTTATTAATTACAAGCCCAGAAAATATAACAATAAAATCAAATATATTTAAACAGAAAATAACATAACAAATTTGGAGCCATTTTCTATGATTTTAAGGATCTAACTATAGAATAAGTTTTAAATTATAAATTAGACTGGCAACTTAAGTTTTAAGCTATTCTAGGACTTTTATTATTTTATTATCAACAATTAAAAGCGCCAGTCGTTAACACTCCTCCTTCTTTAAAAACGACCAGGTCTTTTCCTTCCTGTCCAGTCTAACTATAGTATCCACCGAAAAGATTCGGCAGTCGATCTTCCGACTTGGACCCCTAACTTAAATAAATAAAAAAATAATAATATGTTCCTTTCTATCCTAGTGGATAATGAGGAGGCGCTCATCTCCTTTTCCTGTACCTTTTTTCTGAGCTACGGCTCTTACCTGAGACAGAGGTAGCTGCATCGAGTTGGTCATCTACACCACTTTTATTACCCAGTCGAAACCGGTACCCATATTTTTTATGATGAATGGGGTTTAAACATTCGTCCCGTACTGCAGAGATATTTTGAAGATTTTTTCACCCTCAGCGGGTTTCGAACCCTCGATCCTCTGCTTGCATGACTAGCACACAAACCATTCGGCTATACGGGCTCACCCCTAACTTAAAATGTATATAAAATCCATATACATATTTCTCTTTTAACAACGCGTGGATTTTTGGATTTACCGTAGACCACTACTTTGGTCCTACGCACGATGTCTCATACGACGGTATTCTTGATTCTTCCGTTCCGTCCGACCGTCATCAGTCTGTGTGGGACGTCGGCCATACTAGTGACCCGTTTAGCACCGTTTACCACTCCTGATGGCATAGCATTCAACAACATAAACTCATCCGACTGACGTCAGATTTAGATAATTCCTAACTTACTAGATTCTATGATTAATTCTTTGATAAAAATTAAATAAAAATAAATGAATGAAGATTTCAGCCTAGATATTGACTAGATACTCCGTTCGAATTGAACATTAGGTTTTAATCTTTGAACATGTATGACCAGCGTCTTTTTATCCTTTTCGATCCTGTAAGTGACTGCACTTACTTAACTCACGATCTTATAAGGTCCTTTCCACTTTGGCAACAACTTTTGAGTTTACCCTTTTTCAGTACTGGCCAGTATACCATGACAAGAGATACAATCGGAAACTCTACATGCTTGTGCCTTATATTGTATCTCTCCGTATAGAAGTTCATTTGCTGATCCCTTTTTGCCCCCAGGGTTTCATAGTGAGTTCTAAGTCTAGCTAACAGATCAATTTTGTACTGCATTCGAAGTTCATTATTCCTTTCATCAAAAAATCCAAGCGTGGTTAAAAGAGAAATATGTATGTGGATTTTATATACATTTTAAGTTAGGGGTCCTAGTCGGAAGATCGACTGCCGAATCTTTTGTTATAATGAATTCATAAAACGTCTGATGTTAATTGAGTCCCTTGATCAGTCAAGACTTTTCTAGGGCTTTATTTGAAGTTCAATTCTAATTGAGCCGATTAGTAATGGAAAAGTCGGACTTTCAAAACTAACCCCTCGTCAAGCACCTCAACAAAAGATTATGGCGGTCCATGATGAGGTTTTGAATGATGATGTAATTGTAATTGAGCTGAAAAATAAAAGAAATGGGAAGCCAGTCTCTTTGAATTCGAGAAGGAAAAGAGGGAGGCCGACGGGATCTGCCAAAAAAACAAGGAAAGTGTGCAAAAGAAAAGAGTTAATTGCGATTTTAAGTCATTTAACTTCCAAAGTTTTAATATGAGGTTCTTTTCTGGATCCGAAAATCAGGATTTTGAGCAATGGATTGCCGAGTTAACCAGTCGCACAAAGCAACTCAAATGTGACTTGGAACGAGTGAGTTATGTAGAACTTATATGTCCGGACGGGCTCGTAGCTGTGTTGATGGGCTTTTGGGAAATAACGTTACGGAGTTTGATGTGTTAGTGAACGAGATGCAAAAGTTGTTTTAAAAATTTAACAAAGAAACATATAAGCTTGAACTAAATAAGATTAAAAGAATAAACAATGAGAGTTTGAGTATTTTTGCGTTAAGAGTAACCCAACTTGTTAGATTAGCCTATCCCGTATTGGAACAAAATGACTCAAGCAAGCAATTACTAGATGATTTAAAATAATATTTTTTTATTTAGGGCTTAATTAGTGAAATGATTAATAGTCTAATGGCACGTAAGCCGATAAATTTAGGAGAGGCTTTGAAGTACGCCGAAATTTTAGAGGCTGACTTAGGCGCGAGGAAGAAAGAAAATCTTCTTTCTATGGAGGAATCGGAACCGAATTCGAAGAAAGCTAAAATTGCAAGTGACATTAAATTAGATGTGTAAAAGCCGGATGGTAATGGTAAGGAATTTAATTTCCACAACTTGATCCGGAAAATAGATAATCATGAGAACAAGTTTGACAAAAATTTGATAAGCTGAATGATGAAATTAAAGAGCTAAAGACAAAAGAGAAGACTCCAGTAGCGGATAAAAGAGACAATGGTGTAGAAAGTTTAATGCCAATGGGACAGGATGATAAATTACAAAAGCTATCTTCGCTGCCACCTTTGCAGAAGCACCAACATCAAAATCACTGGCCCCAAATGGGTAATGCACAATATCAAGGGCTTCATTCAAATTTACCTTATTTGCAACCTGGTTATACAGTTTAATTGCAACAGCCTGATTATAGGCCGCGATTCGATCCGAAATCCCATATCACTACCCATACCACCCCATGGAACTGTTCATTCCTGAATTGAGTTTGCATAAAACAATCCATCTAGATTTAAATAAGTCTAACACAATGTCATTACCAGCCAATTTATTTGGCACTTCTTTAACTAATTGTCTAGACACGAGAGCTAGTAAAAATTTTATTAAGGAGAGTTTCTTGGAACAATTTAAAAATTTAGAATTATAAAAAGATGCATTAATAGAACCAGTCCTATTTAAAATAGGGGACGAAACTGTAAGGCAGTCCAACTTTAAGATTTCAATCCCGATTATGATCGAGGATAACATTTATATAGTCAATTTTTGATAGTGGAAAGGTAAATTTATGATGCAATTTTCGGTATGGAATTTGTAAGCGCTTTTAACGCTCTTATAGAGCCAGTTACAAATTCGGTGCGGTTAGATCCTGATTATGACAAAACCGATCCGAAACACTATCAGACACAAGATTTACTCATTTTATCACACGATTTATACCTACCGGCATTGAGTGAAGCAAGTGTTATGACTAAGCCAAATAAAAAATTTGATAAAACTGCGATGGTTAATAGCCACGCGTATTTAAGAGACAGATTTTCTGTTTACACTGCCAAAGGAATAATGGAGTTTAAAAATGAAATTGGTATTAAAGTAGCTAACCTATCAAGTAAATTAGTTAGTTTGCCGAAAGAGACCATCGTAGCCACATTCGAAGTCATTAATAAAGGTGACTATGATTTCTCAACCTTAATTGATGACATAGAGGAAGAAAAGGAAGCCGAAGCTGAGAATCCTACTGAAGGAAGTGGCAATGCTTCGAGGGTACCAGAAGGCGTAAATTTGAATGAAAGTGCCTTGGATGAAAAGCAAAAAGCTCGACTTGCCTCATTCTTGACTAAAAATTATGATTTGTTTAGTAAAACGCTAGCCAACCCTGGCGGTGCCAAGAATGTCTTACATAATGCGCCAACAGGGGACCATCCTCTTATTAACTGTGTCCCGTTTAGAGCAGGTGTAAAAGAGAAGAAAGTTATCCAGAAGCAAATAGAAGAAATGGTAAAACAAGGCGTAATTAGACCCTCCAATAGTCCTTTGGCTTCCCCAGTTGTGCTTGATGGGAAGAAAGATGGCTCAGTGAGATTCTGCGTTGATTATCGAGGAATAAATAAAATTGTTAAGCGAGACGTTTACCCTTTTCCGCGTATTTACGACAGTCTGAACAGTCTAGGGAGAGCTAAATTCTTTACATCCCTAGATCTTGTTTCTGGATATTGGCAAGTGAACGAGCCCAGACGATATCGAGCCAATGAACCCAGACGATATCGAGAAAACAGCTTTTATCAGCCATTATGAATTGTATGAATTTTTAGTTATGCCCTTTGGATTGTCAAATGCTCCAGCTCCATTTCAAAGATATAGGGATATTGTTTTATCAGGTTTAAAATGGATTTGTTGTCTAGTTTACCTAGATGACATTATTATCTTTTCAGAAAGCTTTGAGGATCACCTTGAACAACTTCAAAAAGTTTTTGACAGATTAAGAATTGCAAATTTGAAACTAAAGGCTAGCAAATGCTCATTTTGTTGTAAAGAACTAAAATACTTGGGGCATAAGGTGTCCGCATATGGTATCAGTCCAGATCCTAAGAAAATCAAAGCGATCGCGTCGATTCCTCAACCGAAAAATAAACACGACCTTTGAAGTTTCCTAGGCTCATGTGGATATTTTAGATTTTTTGTTAAAGATTATGCTCTAATTAATCTGGAGTTATACAAATTAATTCATGAGAATACTCCATTTGCATGGGCGGGAGTTCATCAAGAATTATTTGAGCTCTTGAAAGAGAATTGCCTACTGCACTGCAGCTTTGGCTATTTTATGGGCTTGTGAACAATTTAGAGCGTACGTTATCGGAACAAGGTTTATTTTAGAAACTGATCATCAGTCTCTCCAGTGGCTAATGAAGGCTAAATCGCCAGCTAGTTTTGTAAGATGGGCACTTAGGTTAAGCGAGTTTGATTTTGAAATTGAGCATAAAAAAGGTAAAGATAATGTGATAGCTGACTATTTGACACGAGTAACAACTAAAGAAGAAAATTTTGATGCAGATCACATTCTGGACACATATCTGCTTATTAATGAAACCAGAGAAGACCCAATTACAACTCGCGACATGGCTAGTGAACAGATGAAAGACGATGTAATCTCAGGTATCAGAAGGGAGCATTTCAGGGATAGGGTTAATGCTGAAGACGGGAAATTAATTTTAAAAGTCAATTCTCTACATAAAGCCGAAGACCGGACCACTTTTGCTTGTACCTAAGCATTTAATTGAACAGTTATTGGATCATTACCATTCTTTGGAGCTTGCCCATGTGGGAAAAGTCAAAATGTTTGGCTCCTTGAGGAGACGATACCGATGGGTGAATATGTATCGGGACATTAGAAATTGGGTAAAAGGGTGTTGGAAGTGTAATCAGTTTAAAAATGTTCAAATAACGAACCAAAGACTCCTTCAACCAATAAAGGTTTCGCATCTTTTTGACATACTCGGTGTTGACATTTTGAGACCCTTTAAGACTACCAGACGAGGTTCTAAATACATCCTTGTTTTCATAGATCTCTTTACTAATTGGGTCGAAGCATGTGTCCTAAAAACTTTGGAAGCAGAAAAGGATGTTAAGGCGTTTTATCGAATAATAATCACGTGGCATGGATGCCCTTGAAAAGTCTTGACCGATCAAGGGACTCAATTTACATCAGACATTTTTAAATTATTGTGTGAGGAATTCGGAACTTTAAAATTGGAGGCAAGTGCGAAGCATCCCTAAACAAATGGTAAAGCCGAAAGATTTATAAGATTTTTAACAAATGCTTTAGCTACAGCAATTAGCTCAGATCAGAGCGATTGGGACGAATTAATCGAGGATATTTTATTAGCCTATCGAGTGACCATTAACAGCACCATTCAAGAAACGCCATTCTTTTTAATCTATGGGAGAGAGGCATGTCTTCCTACAGATATCAAATTCAGGGTATTTAGGGAAGATAGAGTACTAGATGGAGTCGATTTAGACGTTGATGATGAAAGGAATAATGAACCTCGAATGCAGTACAAAATTGATCAGTGTATACTAGCGTGGGTTCAAATCCCACTGCTACTAAAAAAATTTTTTGTTTAAAATTTTTTTTTTTTTTTTTTTTTCAAACAATAAAGAATTTAATTAAATTCCCTCAACCGAAACTGAATAAATGATAAAAATGAATCAACTGAACATAATGAATAAACTAATCAAAATGAATTAAATGATCAAAATGAATAAAATGATCAAAATGAATAAAATGATCAAAATGAATAAAATGATCAAAATGAATTAAATGATCAAAATGAATAAAATGATCAAAATGAATAAAATGATCAAAATGAACAAAATGATTAATTGAACAAAATGAATAAAACCAGATTTTTAATAAAATATTATAAATAAAAAAAAATTAATATAAAAAAGACAAGATTCAGTTTCTCGGATTGTATTCAGATCGTCAATACATAAAAATATAAAACTAAAAAACAAATATTTTACTGGCTTATCCAAAAGTGTAAGTTATTTCAAAAATGTTGAATTTTCATTCAAATGGAATACAAATATTTTTGGTAAGTATTGCTTTTCAACTATAACCTTTATTATTAAGACCACTTTGAAAGTCGAAATTCTTTTGAAAACCTTCGAAAAATTGAAGATAACGGCGAAGTAAAATGTTTTGTTTAAAATTTCATTTTTCAAATTTGATCAAAATACTTTAAATGCACAATTAAATTTCAATATATTTTTTACAATCCTTTTTTAAAATTTAAAATTTAAGCTTTGAAAAGTTATAAAAATCTGCTGTGAATTTTAATTACGCATTTAAAATGTTATGATCAAATTTGAAAAATGAAGTTTGATCAAAAATTTTACTTTGCTATAATAACTTAATTCTAAATTTGATCAAAGTGAATTTTTTAGTCAAAAAGCTTAATGCATAAAAGTATTGAATCAAAGTTGGTCAGATTGTCAATCTTATACGCTATCTGGGCCCAATTTATTATATTTTTTAGATTTTTGTAATAGTGGCAAATATTGGTGTGCATGCTTTCAATTGGCAATCTTCTAGTGATGCTATATGGGCCATGGATTGCGACTTTCCTGGAAGAAATATTGGAAATAGTCCGTCAAAAGGTGAAGAATGTGGTAAATTGTGTCATAATAACTATCGATGCTCTCATTTTGCTTGGAATGATTACCAAGGTGGCACTTGTTGGTTGAAGTCGGGTCGCATTTCCTCTTCAAAGGCAGTATATGCTAAGGGTGTTGTTTGTGGAATTACTTCAAGGAGGTTTCTTTTAAGTTTTTAAATAAATTATTCAGATTATTATTATTAAATTTTTTATTTCTTTCTTTAATTAAACGAAATAAATATTTTAAAATGCTTTACTTCTCTCTCTTCTCGCATTTTTTTTTTTTCATTATTCCCTCCTTGTGGAGCAAAGGGTCATTACTTTTGATTTCCTCTCAAGTCGATCTTTTGCCTTTACCTTTGCTTCTCCCATGTCATACCCATTTCGATGAGCACTTTCGTAATTGTTGACCTCCATGTAACGGCTGGACGTCTTACTTTACGCCGTCCTTGAGGTGTCCATTGAATGGCCCTTTTTGGTATCCGTGTTTCTTTCATTCTTAGTATATGCCCGAGCCATCGAAGTTTTTTGTTCTGAATGCATTGATTTAATGGCTCAGAATTTGTCATTCTGTATAGGTCAGCATTCGACAATGTCTCAGGCCAGTGTATCCCGATAATCAATTATTATAAGAAATTCCTCCGCAGGCTTCCAGTTTGAAAGGTGTTTTGGGTTTTCTTGTCAGATTCACACATCCCCCAATATACACTTACGTACATCAATGTTGCTTTTACTTCACTGTTTAATAGTTTAAGTTTTGTTTCCTTGCTTTAGCTATTTGATTTCCATGCTGGTCGGAGTCTAGCAAAGGCACTCTTTGCTTTAGCAAGTATATTCTTAATGTCTCTGTGTGTTCCCAACGCTGTACTGATAGTGCTGCCTAGGAATGTGAATTCACTTACACACTTGATTTGTGTATCATCGATGGTGATTCGGTTATCCAATTTGGTGTTTATGCACATAACTTTCGTTTTGGCCAAATTAATTTCGAGTCCAGTTGGTTTAGCGTTATTCACCAAGTCTTGCGTCTTCATATGCATATGTGCTTCTGTATTAGATATTAGCTCTAGATACAGGGGGCTATTCCATTCCAGACTTTGTTCTATGATGTTTCTCAGTGTTAATATCTGGTCTATGCATCCTAAACCTCGTCTAAAACCTACTTGTTCTTCTCTAAGTATAACATCCAAGGAGTTCCTGAATCTTTCGAGTTTTATGCTACAGAACGCCTTGCTTGCTATTGGTAGCAGTGTTATTCCTCGCTAATAGTCACGGATCATTTTGTTACCTTTCTTTGGGAGCTGAGGGATTTTATTAGGCCTTTTGACTAGTACTCTGGTATGATTTCTTGCCGCCATATCTTTCTTATCTGGAGATCGACATGTTAGTTTGTGTATATTTTTATGCTGAAACATTGTTCCACCTATACAGAGAATGTAAGTCATACAAAGATCTAATAATATTTCACCGTTATTAATTCTTTCACCATAACCGTGGGATCCCATGCACTTTTTAAACCCATAGTTATCTATTTCAACTTTCGCATTCATGTCGCCCATTACTATAATGAGGTCTTGTCGAGGCACTTTATCTAATGTTCCTTGTAGCTGTTCGTAGAATATAGATTTTTCCTCTTCATTTGCTTCGTTAGTTCGGGCATAGCATTTAACTTTATTTGGGTCCAATTAATTATATTTTTAAGATTTTTGTAATAGTGGCAAATATTTTTGTGCATGCTTTCAATTGGCAATCTTCTAGTGATGCTGTATGGGCCATGGATTCCAACTTTCCTGATAAGTATAATACGGGAAATATTCCTTCAAAAGGTGAAGAATGTGGTAAATTATGTAAAAGCCTAACTATCAATCTTTGTTCTCATTTAGCTTGGAATGATTATCAAGGTGGCACTTGTTGGTTAAAAAGTGGCCCCAATACTATAAAAGAGGCTAAATATGCTAAGAACTTATTTTTGATTTCAGCAGATTCACTTAATGCTGACACTCAAATTATGTCGATAGTCTTCAGGGAGTTAGTTAGTACAGAGGAAATATTAGTTATAAACCTGAAGATTTGTCACTTTGATTTATGTGAAAAATTATCTTAATAAATTTATATCAATTTTTCATCCAAATATTTTTAAAACTTTGGAATCTAGTTGAGGTTTTAAAAATTCATTTTTATTAAAGGAAAAATTTTCGTTAAATTTAATTTATTTTTAACAAATTGCCCCAATTTAGCCTATTTTACCGTATTTTAAGTAAAATTATTTTCTTTGATATTACGTAAATTTACGAATTTTTTCGAAAAATTACACATACAATCTCATGATTGAATAAGAAAAGATTTTCATTGAAAAAAACATTGATAAAGGAAATAAAATTGTAGATAAATAAAGCAATTCTCAAATAATAGCTGCAGAAGACTCAGCACTGAGGCTGATAGACCGGTACATTAAAACGGTTTCAAATCGTATTTTTGCAAAACATGTTTTTTAAAACAGAACCTGTTTTAGAATCAATTTCAAATCGGTTTTTCTAAGTGAAAATTTTTTTTTCGTAAAAATTAAATTTTTCAGTTATCTTTAGCTTTTAAATTTTTAACTCTTTTTTTCGATGAATCCGATAAAACTTTTTTTTCAAACATTGAATAATACGAATCAAAGTATTAGTTTTAAAAATAATTATTAATAAAAAGCCAAAAAGGAGTTAAAAAATTTAAAAAAATAATTTAAAGCTTCTTTTTTTTTTTTAATTTTTTCGTTCAAACCTTTGGTTTTGGTTGGGTTAAAAATTGAGAACCATAATTTTTGTTGAACTTAATGCTTGTTTCTTACGTTTATTGGATATTAATATCATTTATTTTTAAATAAATATCTGAAAATAATCGCTAGAGATTATTTTAGCATCAGTCACACCAGTGTCCCCTTTGAACAAACTTTTTGGGCAGATGGATTAACAATCACAAATAAAGGGACATCATAAAATCCAAAAAGCGTAAAAATCTAATGTGTTTGAACTCTTGGTCAAAAAACTCATAATAAATACTAAATAAAAAATAAGTTTTTTTTTAAATTAACAATTTTCAAAATTAGTTTTTTATTTTAAAAAATAAGTATTCTTAAAATTTAAACTTATTTCTATTCAAAAAAAAAATTATCGAAAGAAAACCTTTTGGAAATTTGTTAATAAGCCTGTTCTTTTTTAAAAACAGTCTTAAATACGGTTCTGTTTTGAAACGGGTTTCAAAACTGGCTTTAAAATTGGAACCGGTCTAACATCCCTATTCAGCACATTGCATTTTAAGTTCAAGATATATTTCCAGATTTGTTTAAAAGTCATAGACTTTTATTTTTTTTATTTTAAAGGACTTGGACTTTGAATTTAGTGACTTAAGCCACCACAAAAAATAATTCCGGAATTGGACTTTAATTTGAGACTTTAAGCAACTTTGTATATTTCTACCGAAATTTCTTTTTTTTGAAAATGAACTTAATTTTTACTTACTAAATAATATTAGTCATACTAGTTTATTTTGTAAAATAATGTTTAAATTGATATCCTCTATTGATACTTGGAGCAACAGAAATGGGGACTCAATGTTGAGCGAATTTCCTCAAGAAATATATGCAGTTACTATAAATATAAAAAAAACAAAAGAGGTTAATAAATAAAATAGGTTGAAAAGTAAACGTCAGAATCTGAATTATCTTCATCAGATATGGACTAGTCACAATCAACACTCAATTTTTTTTAAGTGTGAAAGTATGTTGATGTCTATAAAAAATGACATTAATTTTATTTTTTTGATTTTAGATTAAATGATAAATGATAAAATATTAATGTCACAAATTTTTAGTAAAAAAAAATTCAGAAGTACTAAGAGGGGTCGAAAAAAACCCTCCAGTCTTTGAGCTATAATAAATAGCTCAAAAAATTTTATTTAGTGATTGTCGATTTTAGATTTTAGCTTTGTATATTAGTTATCATTTCTAAACTAGTAGTTTCGTAATCACTAATAAATAAGCATTTACAATAAAAAATGTTTTATTTACATTCAAATGGAATACAAATATTTTTGGTAAGTATTGCTTTTCATCTATAATCTTTATTATAAAGACCACTTTGAAAGTCGAAATTCTTTTGAAAACCTTCGAAAAATTGAAGATAACGGCGAAGTAAAATGTTTTGTTTAAAATTTCATTTTTCAAATTTGATCAAAATACTTTAAATGCACAATTAAATTTCAATATATTTTTTACAATCCTTTTTTAAAATTTAAAATTTAAGCTTTGAAAAGTTATAAAAATCTGCTGTGAATTTTAATTACGCATTTAAAATGTTATAATCAAATTTGAAAAATGAAGTTTGATCAAAAATTTTACTTTGCTATAATAACTTAATTCTAAATTTGATCTATGTGAATTTTTTAGTCAAATAATTTAATGCATAAAAGTTTTGAACTAGAGTTGGTCAGATTGTCCATCTTATACTTTATTTGGGCCCAATTTATTATATTTTTTAGATTTTTGTAATAGTGGCAAATATTGGTGTGAATGCTTTCAATTGGCAATCTTCTAGTGATGCTGTATGGGCCATGGATTGTGACTTTCCTGGAAATAATATGAGAAATATTCCTTCAAAAGGTGAAGAATGTGCTAAATTATGTGAAAATGCCTATCGATGCTCTCATTTTGCTTGGAATGATTATCAAGGTGGCACTTGTTGGTTAAAAATTGGCTCCATTTCTAAAGAAAAGGCTAAATATGCTAAGGGTGTGGTTTGTGGAATTCCAAAATATCCAAGAAGATTTCCGGACCTTGGCTAATAATCAAATATTTTTTTATTTTGAATTTTTTATTCTAATAAAAGAGATGGATTTTTTTTAAATGATCTCACTTCTCTTAACCGTGTTCGGTAATAAAATTGTCTTAAAAATGATCTTATGTAAATTTGCGTAATTTTTCGTAAACTTAAAATTATTAATTTGTGAACCTTTATTAAAATTTAGAAGACTTGTTTTCTTTGATTGATCCATTAAAAGAAAATTATATTGCATATTTTTACGGAAATTCCAATTTTGTGTACCTTGTAAAATATTCTTTTGGGGAATTTTTTAAAAACAGCCTTTTTAAGTATTCTTTTTTAGTTAATAAAAATTTATATAAGACTTATAAATTAATATCTACTTTTTTTTTGTTCAGAAGTCTTCTTTTAATTTTGATATTTATTATTTCAGAAAAACTTAGTATTTTTTGAATTTTTATTAATTTTCCTATCATCTTTATATCAATTTAAAAAACAAAAAAAAATGGACGAAAGTTACATGAGGTATTACAATAGCTTATTTTACTATTTTAATTATTTTATTTTATTTGATTTTTTAATGAGGAATTTTTTTAATTATAAAGGTTAATATTAAATGGGAAGATTCATCTCTGAAAATTTACTGCACAATAATTTAAAGCTTTTTGGTAACAGAAAATAAAGGCAAACTCTTATGTTCGATTAGAGATTAACAAAAATTTATTTCCGTTTTGAACTGCTACTTTTTCTTTCTCTTTTGAAATGTTCATCATTCCGAGCTTATATTATATTTTTTTTATTTATTTCTTAATACTATTATATATTATATAATAGTAATTTAATATAGTGATTTAAATGATTTAAATTACATTTTTAAAGTTAAAAGGCTATTTTGATCATATGTCTTACCATTCAAGTTAGCTATTCACCTGGAATAAATATGATGATTATTACAATGAAACTAAAAAAACATCGGATACTTACTTAGTATCAAAAATCTAATTTGAAATTAGAATTTTATAAATTCCTTACTATAAAACAAAACCTATGTTATTTTTCACATTGTTTAAAATAAAATGGGTTCTCTTGTATATATTAAATAGTCATTTCTTTTATTTTGAACTTAATTATCTGTAATTTTTTTTTATTTATAAAAAAAAATTAAACGTGAAATTTTTGTGATTGATTTTTTTTTATTTATAAAAAAAAATTAAACGTGAAATTTTTGTGATTGATTTTTTTAACAATTTTTTTTTCTCTCAAGACTGAAATCCCATCGCAGTCATTTAATATTTTGAAAATTTTGTCAATTCAATTAAAACCGAATAAAGTGAAATTTGACGAAAGTCAAAATTTCTGCACGAAACAAATGTTTTCTTGGGACCTAATTGAAGAATGACCAAACTTTGGAGAAATTTTGAAAAATCATAATTATTTCATTATGACAAAAATACTAATGATTATTTTTTAAGCTTTTTGTAATCAAATGTAATTATATAACATTTTTTTTTATAAAAATTTAAATCATACTAAAGCATTTGAATATAAATAAATAAATTTTGATTTGGCAATAAAATTTTAATAAATTTTTAATGCTCAGTTTAAATAATGGAAAAGAAAAATACTTGAAAAGCTAATTAAAACAAAATTTACTATTTAAATTACATAACATGAGGAAAACTTAAAAAAAAAAATTATAAAAAAGCAATTTTTGTTAATAAACGGCATTAGTTTAGCTAGCTATTAAAAATCCTTTTTCTAGCTTAAATTATGCCATAATCCACTCTTTCCTGATCAAGCTTAAAATTGAATTTTTTTAATTAAATTTTCAAACGTCATGTTGTTCAGCGACCGATTGCGTTTTACAATTCAGCAATAACCATCCAAGCAACAATTTACTTCAATTCTCAGAACTTGTCGTCTCGACAAAAAAACCATTCCACTAGTACTCAACCTTTCAAGTTTTCTTTTGCTATTTTCTTGAAAACATTTTTGAAAAACATGTGCACGTCTTACACTCAACTTATTTAGACAAAAAAAGGTGAATTTAAACAAAAAAAAGAGCTATTTTCTAAAAAAGTTCCAAAACATAAACAATACTTGGATAAAACAAGCTCTAATGTAAAAACATTTTTATTTTTTCGGATAAAATTAAACTTGCTACAGGATTTGAACGAATTCAATTTTTAAAAAAAAATTTCTTAATGTTTATTTTCATGAATTTAGAAAAAAAAAATTTAATTCAACTCAAAAAGGCTTCAGTCACTCTACAAAAAAAAGTATAGAAAAATTACGTTTTATTTTATTTTCCACATCCTGTCAAATAATTCACATTACCAGAGATTAACTCAGTCCCAATGCCAGCCTATTTGCATGCAGCGCTTTTTCTCATAGTACACATTGGACTTGCCAGTAAGTACATTCAATTTAAATTACTGGTAGAATTTTCACATTTTGCCAAGATTGTCAAAATCCATGTGAGCCTGATCCTTGTAAAAATAATGGCATATGTATAGTGCAGAATTCGCAGATAATTCGCTGTCAATGCCAAGGTATGCATCAATTTTTAATCCTAAAAAAAAATTCTAAATTAAATTTAGCTGGGTTTAGGGGAACTTTTTGTGAGACCCCTGTTGATTGTCCGTGTCAAAATGGCGCTACATGTGTCTACAACTTTTTGCTTTTCCGGTATACATGTGAATGTCCGGCGGACCGAAGTGGCCCGTTCTGCGAGCAAGGTACCCATTTATCCCTAAACTTCATGAACTAAATTTTTTGTCTGACAGTAAACCCGTGCTATTTTGGTCCGTGTAAAAACGGGGCTACCTGCAGTGTCAATTCAAATAATGATCCAGTTTGCACATGTTTGCCTGGCTTCACTGGACAGTATTGTAGCATAAAATTTGGTCCCAATGGTTGTGTGAACAATAATGTGTGCCAGAATGGAGGAACTTGTTACAGCGAGTTGTCATTTTTTGGTAGGGTCAGTGAATTTTGTAGATGTCCAGTAAACATATTTGGTCAATATTGTGAAATAAGGCTCACCAATAGTTTGTGCACAGCTCCCGATTCCAATTTTTTACTCTGTCCAACTTGGCTGGTCCTGGGCTATTGCGGTTTTCAGTACAACTTTGGGTACGTGCCGGTGCCGATAGCATGTCCATCTAGTTGTAGTTTGTGCCGGGATTTTAGATCGTGTCAGGACTCGCAATCAAATTGCATTTTGTGGGCTTCACTTGGACTTTGTCCCAGAGTTAGTGAAATCGATTCAAATTTGTGCAGACAATCGTGTAATTTGTGTCAAATAAATATTTTATGAATTAAATATTTTTTTTTTTTTAAATATTATTTTTAATTTGAGCTAGTTTTCTAAATAAATTTAGCATAGTCTATAGTCTTATTTAATAAAAAAAATACTAAACATTTATTTCAGCAAAAATCATTTAAAAAAATTTATTTTAGTTTTATTTAAAGAAAACCAGAGAAATAAATTTTTATAGAAAATTATTTCTAATAAAAATTCGAAAAAAGAAATTTGAAAAAAATTTCTTTAAATGTTTTCAAAATAAAAATGACGTCGACTGATAAACGTTTGTTTAGAGCTGCCTGAATAAAATCCAATGATTCTAATAAATTTGTTTAACAGGATTTTATGGTATGGAACCATGCTGTGAATCAGATTGTTTGTTTTACAGAAGGGTCTCATTTTAAAAAAATAAAAAAAAAAAAAATTTAATATTTATGATTTTTTATATGCCACTTTAAATTTTTAAAATACATTATTTTAAAAATTCAAAAAAAACTAAATAACTAATTTTTTAATGACTTTCCAAATTTTCATAGGCAAAGTTAAAAATATTTTTCCAAGAAAATTTTTTTCTTTTTATTTATAAAAAATACTTGTAAAATATTAAATTTTAGGAAATATTAAATAAAACAATTAATCTTTTATTTAATTTATCATTATTTTTAGCAATAAATTGTTTTTGTAACTAAAATAACCTGTTTATCACTAAAATGAATTTACTTTTTAAAAATATTTCTTGCATTTAAAAAAACTTTTTCTAAATAAACAACTTTTTTCATTTGAAAAATCTCTTTTCATATAAAAAACCTTTTTTTGAACCGCGCGGTTTTTTAAAAACTGACTGTAAATTTTTAAAGTAATTTAAAAAAATTTTTAAATACTTGAGTAATTTTTTTAGCTTTTTTTCCCAGGAGAATATTCATTCATCAAAAGATTTTATAAACGGTGATAATGATATAATAACAAAAAATTTTATATAAAAAATAATATTCACCCGATAAAATGTAAAATGATGATGATGGTCTCAAAAGACATGTAGGTCAAGTTTGATAGCCTAATGAAAAGGGAGGCTGAGGAAGATGATAAATTAAAGAAAATTGAGGAAAGAACGGGGAAAATTAGTAAGTTTAAACTTTAATTAATATCATTAGAATTCTTTTTTAATTTCTAAGGCACTCTTTAAGTGTATCTTGTAAAGGAAGCCAAATAAATTAATGAAAACGTAGAAGAAAAAAGAAATAAAGAAAAAAATGTGCCCAAAAAAACATATAAAAATATTAAATCATTTTTCACATAATAATCTCAGAATTAAGATCCCCAATTAACTAATCTTCTAGAGACACTTAATTTACTTAATTTTTTTTATTAATTTAAGTGTATGTTAAGACCTAAGTCTTGACATGTCTCTACTTATTATTTAATCTTGTATTAACTGCAGCTGAAGCACATGTTCTAGCTACTATATAAACCACTACCTCTTTTGTTATAACTTTGGATGCCATTTAATAAACTATTAACTAAATTTAATTGTTTTGTTTATTTCTTGGCTTAAATCCCTAAAGTCCAAAACCAAGACTTTACAAGTAGTCATTGACTGAAAGTTTTGGTTTCTAGTGAAACTAAAAAAAATTTCAGGTTTTTTTGGTTTAATCAATTTTCGAATAAGATCCAGTCTAAATTTTGTCTCGTTTTTAACTATTTAATTAATTTACTTTTTTTTCTTTTTGATTTTTATTTTTTATGTTCTTTCAAAAAAAAATCGTCCAAAATTTTTTTAAGAAAATTCAATTATCTGATTTAAATTCCAAAAACGAATTCCTTAAATAAAGCTTTATAGATGAATATCTCGAAAATCTTTTTTTATTATCAAATAAACTTAGATAATAACTTTTTGGATAATAACTCATCTTTATTATCGTGTTTTCTTGATTAAATTTTTTTATGAACAAACTTAAAATTGTGTTTTACTCATTATAGTTGTAATTCAATTCAAACTTTTTATATTTTTTACAATTAAACTTAAATGCTTTTACATGTTTTCGATGAAATCAAATCTTTACAAAATTTACACCAATTTTAATTTAAAATTTAAATGCATATTATTTTTTAATTGCTAATTACTGTTCTTTAAAATACAATTTACTGTTAAATTTCTCATCTTAAAAATTAAAATTATGATACATAAGAGATTTCAATTTTTTTTTACAAAATACACAAAAATTCAATTTGAAAAATTTCTTAATTAAGATGCAATTTAATGTCTCTATAAAATTGAAATAAACTCAATTAAAAAAGCAATCAAAATTTTTTAAATTAATTTTTTAATTATGAAAACACTGCCTGAGATTATCTTAATAACAACACTCTTTATTTAATGTAAGAAAAATGTGTTCTTAAATACTATTTAATAATTTGGACTTAATAAAAATCATTTTAATTCAAAATTTTATATCTAGTAAATTGTGTATTATGCCTTTTCACTCAAATAATAGAATACGGCTGTAAAAAGGAAATTAATATAGAGCGTAGATCTTTACAAGATGATGCATTGGCTTTTTCTTGATAAAAAATTTAAGTAATTGTCAAAAAAATAAAAATTAGGTTTCATTTATCAATGAAGTTTAAAAAAGTTTTAAACATTATTTAAAAATTTTTTGAATTTTAAACAAAAAAATATCTTAAAGTTTGCTTATTTAGCAATTTACCTGAATTTCTAACAATTAGAATAATTGGAAAAAAATTGATTTAACTTGAAGTTAGGAATCATGAAAGTTTTATGGGTCCCAAATGCTTAATAGAACAAGAAATTCACACTTTTCTGTGTTCATAAAAAGGAACTAATTTTGACATAAGATCGGAGCTTAGATAAAAAAAGCCAATTTCATAAATATTAATTAATTAATTATTATTATCAAAATTTAATAATTCAATTTAATTTTTTTATATAGCTATTTTTCAAGTTTTTTTATTCAATTTTTTCATTAGAAAAAAAAAATATTTGTTAATTTTTATAAAGAACTCTTTCTTTATTTTTAACAAAATCTGAAATTTAATTTTTTTTCAAATCAAAATTGACTAATTTTCATAAAAATAATACGTTTTTATAACATTTTTTATATTTTATGAAAAAGGCCACTATTATTTTTTGCAAAAATTTAAATAGAAAGGAAAATAAGACGAGGTGGCCGAGTGGTTAAGGCGATGGACTGCTAATCCATTGTGTTTTGCACGCGAGGGTTCGAATCCCTTCCTCGTCGAATTTTTTCAAAGTTTAAAAAAAAATTTAAATCTAATAAACTAGTTAATTAATTTAATAATTTTATTTTAAGCTTTTTCAAAGCTTCCAAGAATTATTTAAACGGAAATGAATTTGTGAGGAAAAATTGTTGATATTAGTTGATAAAGAATTTTTTGATCAGAATTAAAATTTCAAAAAAGTTATGAAAAAAATTTTTTTTTTTTAATTTTTTTAATTATTTTTAGATAAATTATCATGAATACCTGTTTTTTGATATGAAAAATTAGAAAAAACTCAAAGGTTTTGAATAATACAATAACCTCATTTTTCTCTTCATTGAATCAGAAATTAACCCGGTTATCTCAATTTTTAATACCTAATTTCAAATAACTTTTTTACCAGATTTTATTTTATCATAAGATCACAAGGATCATATTCTTATGTGCAAGTCAGAAAAAAAGTCATTTCAAAGCTTTTTTTGAGTCGAGTTATTTTTATTTTAAAAAAAAAGTCAAGTTACTGATTGAAAATTCTTTTATTTATATTAAAGTCATTAGACTTGACTTAAATTTTCTTTGACTTAAAAAAAAAAGTCATTTTTAAATCAAAATTATTATTTGATTTTTTAGTCATGATCAGGTAGTTATTATGGTGGCCACATTTAAGCCAAAGTCTTTGAAATTAATTTTTTTTATAGAAAGAAATTTTAAGGCCAAATGAAATGGCTTGACTTCAGAAAAAAAATGTAAAGACTTTTGATTTTAAGACTTTTGAAAAACTCTGATTTTGGCAATTTAATTTTATTAGTTATAAGATCACGTTAATTTTCTGATTTTTTTACGTGATCATCATTTTTTTAAAAAAAATAATGTCAAAAATATTATCATCAAATTTAATAAATTTAGATTTTTATTTGCGCCTTCGTAAATTATGTGCAAGGTTCTATAGACTTTTTTCTTTATCAGCCTGTTAAGTCTCAATAAACACTGTAAAATCAATATGTGTGTCTTATTCCTTTCATCCAACTTTGAAATTCTCAAATAATTTTTAAAATCCATTTTTTGAAAATTTCAATTAAAGAGATTGTAATTTTCTATTTGTTTTTAGAAAGTAAAATTTATAATCACCAAAAAAAATCATATGATCAAATTTTTCACCATTACTTTTTTTTAGTCTTTCAATTTTTGTATTTTTTATTATAAAAATTATTGTTATATTATTTTTTACATAATAAAATTTAATTGTAAAAATTATGATCCTTGTTATCTTAAAATTTACATGTCGATTTTTATTGTAAATTGTATGATCACCTGATCATACCTGATCATACAAAGGCCCCAAAAAATCAAGGTTTAGAATTTTAAAATGGAATGGAATAATTAACTTGAAGTCAACCATCGATCAATTCAAAAACTAAGCACTTGAAAAAAACATATTAATTTTTATTTTCCAATTCGATTCTTTAAAATTTTTTTAAACAATTATTTAAATAATAAAAAATTTACAATTTGAAAATATTAAAAAAAAAAAGCTAACTTCCATTTTAATATTTTTAGACAGATTATTCGAATGTGAGAGATTTTTTACACTACAAGTTACACTACTAGAAATTTTAATGAAAGAAAAATTTTTAGTTCAACTTTTTTAAATATTCTTTTCGAATGTTTTTTACAATGAATTTCAAAAAGCTAGTTTGAAGCTTTTTAATAAAAAATTAATTTTTACCATTACATAATCACAAAATTATATAATGCATTTTTGAAAATTAATAACTCAGATCAGTTTTGTTATTTATCTCAAAACTCATATTCAGTTCAGACTAGTTGAAAAACTTTGATAAAAATTTTTGAAAACAAAATTTCTAAAAACTTTCAAAGAATCTGAGTCGAAAGAACAGGATCAGAATGAATTATTTTTTTCCACTAGTATCCTCATAGATAACAAATTTAAAATGAGAAAAAACACAATCAAAATAATTGTGTGAAAAAACCTTATTTTTCATTAAAATATTTTTATTTAAAAAAAAGGGTATTTTAGAAATAAGAATACACTTTAAAACACTGTAGAATTTACTAGGCTAATAAAAAAAAATTGGAATCTCAAAACAGTTAAAACACTTTGGCATTAAATTTCATTTAGAATACCGTAATTAAATAATTTTTGTTTTTTTCAATTGATAGCAAACACCCTTCTCCTAACATTTAAAGTTAAGATAACAAAGTTTTTCGAAATTCAAAGGCTAAAAACATTTAAAAGCATTGCTCAAGTCTAATTGTCTATTTATTAGAAAACTACCATCAAAAATCGGCTTCTAATTTTAGAATCCTTTCTGAAACTAGAGAACACCAAAATGTCACGAGATATTTAGGTAATGGCCCATTTTGATACATTTTTATTTAATGCCATAAAATTTCTATCCAGAGCTATTAGACTCTGGCACATTTTATTAAAGTGTAATTAAATTGGTGCTGATATTTACCTAAAAACATAAAATGTTATAAAGTGTTTAGATAAGATTACTTTCTTTTCTTTAGCTTCACTTTTTATTTGCTTCTAATAACACCATCTAAATTTAAGAGAATTAATGATAAAAATTATGAGAAAGATTTTGATAATTTTGTTCGGGCTTTGCATTCATTCAGCACTTGGTGTAGGCCACTCAAGGTCCATCGGTCTGTGCACCTCGAATATATACTGCATTGGCGACTTACTGCACACAATCCAGCTGGCTGGTTTGTTCCAGGACTCCAAGACTTTTGTAGACATGCCATCAAGGTTCAATGAAATTCAAGTTTTGGACAATTTTTCCAAATTGAGCTCAAAAAATCGAACTCTATTGAGAAAGTTTGTGGAGGACAACTTTTATGGAAATGGACATGAAGTTGTCGAAATGGATCCTGACGACTGGACACCTGAGCCCAGCTACACAAAAAAAATAAAAGACAAAACACTTCGCAGCTTTTCACTTGATCTGAATTTAAAATGGAAAAATTTACTCAAAATGTTTGATCGTTCCAGAACATGTTCAGATTGTGAGTCCAGTGCCATTCTTACCAACAATTCATTCATTGTACCCGGAGGCAGATTCAATGAGTATTACTACTGGGACAGTTACTGGGTCATAGAGGCCCTGCTAATTTCTGGAATGACCAACACAGCCAAAGGAATGATTTTAAATTTTGTAGATATTCTAAGACTGAACGGCTTTGTTCCCAATGGAGCCAGAGTTTATTATTTAAACAGAAGTCAGCCACCTTTACTTATTCAAATGGTTCATGTTTATTACCAATATACCAAGGATATTGAATTTTTGAGAGGCCATGCCGATCTATTGGACAAGGAATATGAGTTTTGGATGAAGTATAAATCTGTGGATGTGTTTAAGAATGGTGAAGTGTTCAAGCTAAATCAGTACCGAGTGGTGTCGGATAGGCCTAGACCCGAAAGCTACAAAGAAGATTTTCTAAATGGTGAAGAGTCTGGCAATGCAAGTAAATACTACTCGAATGTGATGAGTGCAGCGGAATCTGGCTGGGATTTTAGTTCAAGATGGTTCGAGGACCCCATGGACATAAAGACTATTTCAATAGACAAAATAGTGCCTGTTGATTTGAATTCAATTTTGTACAAAAATGAAAGGATAATGCAAGAGTTTCACCAGATATTGGCAAATGGACAAAAAGTGGAAAGGTATAAAAATTTAGGTGATCTTAGACAAAGAGCAATTAACAGTGTGTTCTGGGATCCGGTGGCAAAAAGTTATGGTGATTATAATTATGAGATAGACAAGGTGCAGACTCAGCATTTGTACATTACTGATTTGGCGCCTCTTTGGTTCAATGTGACACCTCCAGTTGATGACAAAATTGTGCTTGAGAGATACAAGAGCATTTTGTTTGATTATGTGTCCGGAATTCCTGCTTCGAATATAAACACACATCAGCAGTGGGATTTTCCGAATGTGTGGGCTCCGTACCATCACTGGACAGTGGAGTATTTGATAAGAAGCAATCGAGTGTCACAAGGCTTGAATATAGCGCAAAGATTTGTGAACACTGTTTATTGTGGATGGAAGAAAACGATGAATATTTATGAGAAGTATGATGCTGAGCGTCTGGGCGAATATGGTCAAGGCGGGGAATATGTGGTTCAGGAAGGTTTTGGATGGACCAATGGTGTGGCAATCAGTTTTTTAAATCATTTTTCAGATGAATTATTTCCCAGCTGTGACAAAAATGTGGACAATTTCTCAAAAAAAATGAATGGCAACTTTTTATTAGTTTTTATTTTTATAGGAATATTTTTTGTTTTAAATAAATTTTAAAGATTTTGGTATAATCAATGGCGTGTAAATTTTTTATTACTCTAATTTCTGATTTTATCAATTATAATTTTAATGGCGATTTGTTATTTTTTAACTAAAATTGCTAAAAAATATTTTTTTTTCCTTAATTTGCATAACTGGTACTATTCTTATTAATTTTCGATATCGTTTTAAAATTATAAATTAAACATAATTTTCTTAAAAAAAATAAAAATCAGCAAATAGACTTTTTAGTTTCTGATTCATCTTATTCAATTTAAAAGTTTCTAAATCGAATGTTGTGAATTTTTCACTCAATAGAAAATTAAATACAAATAAAATTTGTTAGAAAAATTACGTCAAATAATTTTTTGATTTTGTATTTTTATTAATGCAATCAGAAATTTAAATACAAAAAGCATAAATCGCCATAATTAATAGTAAAGCAAATTATTTTATTCTCAATTCTTTTTAGATTGCTAAGTTTTTTTATGATATGATTGCTTTTTTTATTTATGATCCAGAATATAAATTATTTATTTTTAAATAAATTAAAAAAAAATCATCCAGATTTAAAAATGAAATAAGGAAAATAGGCACAGTGTTCTAAAAAGTTTATGTATTTTAGCATAATGATTGTACATTTCAATTGTATATTATTTGTCTATTTTAATGTAATTAACAGATGCTAAAAAATATTAAATTTTTTTATTTACAATTTTAATCTCAATTGAACTCTATAAAAAATGTTGTACATCTTTTTTATTTTTTAATAAATCGAAATATACAGACAACTTCCGTAGAAAAACCATCGACTATCGTGTCGAGTCAATTCTGCTTAATTTTTATATTTCAAAAACTAAATAAAAAGTTTAAAGACTTGACTTTAAAAAATTTAAAATTATATTTTTATCTAGTAATTAAAGAGATAGAAAAACTAATTGAAAATTCGGGTCTAGGCATTGTGAATTTCATTCAAAACTTCCAACACAAAATAAAAAGAATTTATAAATTTTAAAATATAAAAACAATTAGCTCTCGATAAAGACTCTCAATCATTTTCCGCAAGCAAAAAAAAGAAAAAATTCACCTCGCTTAATTTAAGTAAAAAAAAACATCTAGAAATTTAATTCTTTTCAAAACTAAATTTTACTCAAAGGACAATTTTATTTAAATCTTTAATTTTTAAGTTAAAGTTTTCTCGATATTATCTCAAGTCAAAAATTTCGAAGTCTAGAAACTTCAATTAAAACCCTATCTAAAACTTAAAAAAAGAAAAAAAATTTAAAATAAAAAAATTTCTCAATTTTTACAACTTATATATCTTTAATTTTAGAATTTATAATTAATTGGAATTTAAATTTATAACAAAAATGAAAAAATATAAAAACAATTAGCACTCGAAAAAGACTCTCAATCAATTTCCGCAAACAAAAAAAAAACAAAATTCATCTCTTTTAATTCAAATAAAAAAATTCAAAAAAAAAATCTAATTTCTTTATAAACTTTCATCATCCAAAGGAGCATAATTCACCTCACCAGTGTTCTCATCACCATAAAGAATATCATTTAGTATAATATCATGGCGAAACATCTTATCTCGCTCATCCACACTCAAACTAAAAGAGTTATTACACAACCTTATGTACTCCAGCAGCGTTTTGTGCGTACACTTGGCCACAAAGCGAATAAATGGCTTTATGTCGCCTTGGTTGGCCATCTCCAAGTTTTCATAATACTCCAGTCTGTCCTCTTTTTTGATAATAATCGGCGGATAGCCAAACTTCATCAGCAACAAGTTCATTATGAGCCTTCCAGAGCGACCATTACCATCATAAAACGGGTGTATGTAGACAAATTTGTAGTGGGCCATGGCAGCAATTTGGACCGGATGGGCCTCGCTAAGCAGCTCTTTTGAATTCAGCCATTCGATAAACTCTTCCATCAAGTGGTCAACATGGTCGGGACCGGGTGGCGTAAAGTGGCCGACAAACACTTGATGCTTGCGGAATTTTCCTGACTCTATGGGATCACAAAAGCCCAAGACCCTTCTGTGTATGTCCAAAATGTCCTCGATCTTAAAGTGGCCCAGAGGCCGGTACAGAAGAGTCTCGTTAAGAAAGCGCATGGCCGCGTCCAAACCCAGCACCTCATTTTGTTCGTGGAGACTTTTGCCGCCCACTGCCATCCGGTTTTCAACTATGTGCCTGGTCTGCTGCAGATTGAGAGTATTGCCTTCAATTGCATTAGAGTGGTAGATGTGCATGAAATAAGCCTCCCGCTTGGCCCTTTTCAGGGCGCTGCTCCATGGTGGGATTTCATAGAAATTTTTCAGCAAGTTGTCCAAATTGTCCAGCATTTGTCTGTCTTTGATTGTTACCAAAGGAAGTGCTCTTTTTAGGTTCAGATTGGCCTGGTTGTTGTTGGGCTCTAAGCTTATTACTCTAGAGTAAAAGTGTTCGGCTCTAATCACATCCTTTTTGTGTTTTTCTAGATACTCGCCGTAGGAAAACAGGGCGTCCACATTGCTCGGATCCAGCTCCAACACACGTCTGTAAATTTTGGCTGCTTTCTCCAGTTTTCCAGTGCCAAGCAATTTTTTGGCCACTGACAAAGCCATTCGAATTTCATTTAATCTGTTCTCATCTTAATTAGTTAAACTTTTATCAAATTAAGCTTTTTTTTTTAAGTTTCAAGGTTAATCAACAGACCAGTGCCCTTATCTATTGAATAGAATGATTAACTCATCATTTATTTCAATAAAAATAAATAGTTATCCATTAAAATACAATATATCAAAATTTTTTAAATAAAAAGATTATTAAAAAGAGAAAAATTTAATTAATTGATTTGTAAAAAATTTTGTAAACCAATTTAAATTTATCAAAAATTTTAATTGATTTAGGAAAAATAATATTTATTTTATTATAAATAGATGTTTTGAAATGATTGAAGGATAAACATAAGCGATCAATAACAAAAATATTAATTAATTTTGAAAAAAAATCATAAAAAGTTAGCTCTTTAAACTTTGTTTTTATTTTTGGTACAATTAAATTATTTATATTTCTTAAGTTGTATGTAAGGTTTCTTATTTTATTTTCTTTTAAACTTTCTTTTAATAAAATAGGACCATTGTCCAGTTTAAATATTTTAAAACCAAAGTTTAGGAATCTAGATAAAAATCTGTGTTGGAACCCAAATAATCCATTTCTCATATCTTAATTAGTTTAATTTTTATCAAAATAAAGCTTTTTTTTTGTTTTATTGTTGATTTTAGAAAAAAAATTTTAATTTAAAAAAATTATTTTTTTTTTGTTAAATCAGATCCAGTCAAAGTTGTTAAATGCCACAAGTTTCAAATCAAGTCCAAGGCAAAATTTTAATTTAATAATAATAATAATGATATATATAAGCTACAGCAACACTAGCTTGCGGATGTGGCCAACTAGGAGGTCACCTATGGTAGCTCCTTGCACAAAACACATAGAAAAATACTGAAAAAATAAATACAGTTTAATTTTTAGGTCAAAATAAGAGTTAAGATTAAGATAGAAAAAGCTGTAAACGAAAAATCTTATAAATAAATAAAAATAAAATTTTTACTTTAAATTTTTTTGTTTTTTTTTTTATTCCAGACTTGTAATTTAATTTTAATGACTTTGACTTTAATTTCGGACTTTTAAACAATTCTAGATCCAGTTAATGCTAATTCTGTTGATGTTGAGTTAAAAAAATAGAATTTTAAACGAACTAAAATTTAATAAATTTTCTAAATATAGAATGGCTTGTCAACTGCGCCGTGACCATTTGGTCATATTTTTACCTCTTAGAATTAATCATTCACACAACCAACTTTTTGACTATAATAATTTGGCCAGAAAATACAAAAAAAAACAAAATTTTTTGCCCGAATTTTTACCAAAAAATCTTGTGGAATAAAGTGGTACCATTTGATAGACTATAGCTTCATTATTTATTTTTTATAAAATTTAAATCAACAAAAACAGTTATTAGAAGACAATTTCTAAATAATTTCTAAAAAAATTTATTCTTCGCTTAATTTATGATTTTTCTTTTTTCAAATTATTTTTTTATGGTAAAAATTTTTATTTTTATATCTTCATTTCTACAAAGTTAAGAAAGCTTGAATTGGAATTTGTATGAGCTGATGTTGTCTTTACAGCTAGTTAACACATTGAATGGACCAGCTAAATAAAAAAATTTCAGAAATAATTTTAGTTGCTTAGAAATGATGCTTTAACTTTCTTCTATGGTTGGGGCAAGTGATGAAAAATTTAATTTTGTTTTTCAGACCAAAAATTAAAAAAAAATCAAAATTTTTACTTTTGGCTAAATTATTTTTTTTCGAGAGTAAGATATCAAAATTTTAGTTTGTGCAATTTTCAATATTAGATAGAAAAATATTTTTTCAAGTACAATCGAGTCTTGTTATAACGATGCTGACTAATACGATATTCGCTTTGGGGACGTCAAAAATTGTCATAAAAAAAAATTGTCATAAAAAAAAAAGTCAAAAAAAGTCACAAGAAAATTGTTAAGGTAAAAAATAATCATCTATGACAATTTTTCTAAAGAACAAGAGAAACAAATTTAATTGGTTAAATTTTATTTTATTGATTAAAATATGAAAAAAAAAAAGAACAAAAATGAATATTTAATTAAATCAACACAAATAGAAGTAAATTTTGGATTATATTTTTTCTTTTACAGCATGAGGGAACAGACACAAATTTTGATTTTTGATTATTTCACTAAATTCACTTCTTATTTTATTTTGATCGAAAACTAGCTTACCAAGATCTATATCCATAGCTTAAGCTAGAGAATGTCCAAGGGCAAATAAGCCACAATCTTTAGTACCTTTTTGTTTAGACGCTTTTACATTAATAATATTAAAAAATCTTGAGCCACCGGAAAGTCTTTTCAACGCTAGTTTAATAAAATTTAGATAATACTCTGGATTATTCATACTATCATAAAGGAACCAGTTATAATAGCCATTGTCTGAATCAACAAAGCTCGAATTATAATTTGAAACAACGACCCAGTGGTCACGAGCATGTAAAACTTGAACGAATAAAGATTGGCAAAGTTTTTCTGGATTAAAAGGAGCATAATCGATAGTATAGAAATCAGACATAAAAAGGCAAATTTGTTCATTATTTATTTATTTATTTATTTGTAAATCTGTATCGAGCGTTAGCTCCTTCAGAGAAAAATAAAAAATAAAAATAAATAAAAAAAATGATTAAAATAAAAGCTACTGAATAAAATAAGAATTAAAAAATAAAGTTAAATAATTGAAATTTGAAAAGGAATTAAAAAGAAAAGAAAAAAAGAAAGAAGAAATTAAAAAGCAAATTTGTTCAAATTTATCATTTTGTATTTATATCCGATAATTTAGTATTATCAATTAGTTAATAAATTAATTAGGTTTTGATTACTTCTTATTTAATGTTACCGCTCTTCATATTACTTCTTTTTTTAAAGACTTCATATTCTTTATTTATTTTATCTTTTTTTTTCAGAGATATAACCAATCATTAATTGATAATCAAAAAAATTTAATTGGTTTGACATTTTTTTGATGACAATTTTTTTTTATATCCTATGACAATTTGTTATGACATATTTTACCCCTTTGATTTATGACAATTTTTGCCCTAACCATTCGCTTTATAACGATATTTTTTTTCGACTTTTTGAGTTGAGTGAGAGATATGTTAGGGCAGGACTGAGCCATTCTGTTCCATTAACTGTTAGACTGGTGGAAGAATATAACAGAGGTTTCGAATCAAGATACATCAAGTACCCAACTCTATTGTGTAATTGCTACCTAACTATTTCTTCTTTTTTTCCTGAATCATCAAATAATTAAAATATGTATTCTGTTAATCTCTATCAAAATTTATCTAATTTTAATTTTAATATTTATCTACTTTTTAAGTTATATCATTTTAACTTTATTTTTTTCTTACTTTTTATTTTTATTTTATTTTATTTAACTTTATTTTAATTTTTTTTTTTTGTTTAATCTGAAGGAGCTCTAGCTCGGTACAGATATACAAATAAATAATAATTTACATTCCCCAATATGTTAAATTTCTTTGATAATACGATGTTTCTTTAATACAATATCTAATTAATACGATAGGTTTATTCAGAAAAAAACAAACATACCAGTGCTTATTGATCGTTTTTAATACGATATTGATCTTTTAAACAGAAAATTAAGGTAAATTTATCTACATATGTAAACATAAATGTCCACTCAAATTAAAAGAAAACCTTTGTCTTTAGACGAAAAACTTGAAATTTCGATTAATTTAATAAAAATAATCTCACTGTCACAGAACTTGTGAAAAAATATGGCCCCAGAGTACTATTTCTTCTATTCTTAAGGTAGAGAATCAAGATCAAAAACTTATATGAAAATAATTTAATCAATCCTAACTCTAAATGAATGAGGTGTTTTAATTATGTTAAAATTGAAGAAGCCCTTGATCACTGGTTCAAATCAGTTATGTCATATAAAAATATTACTCTAAACGGTCCATTGATTCAAGCCCAGACTATTAAATATGCAACTATGCTAAATCAAACTGATTTTAAAGCTAGCAATGGATGGTTAAACGTATTTAAAAAAAGGCATAATATTATTATTATATAAATATATTTCTTTTTACTCTATTTTTTATTTTTTAATAAAAAATAATTCCTTTAAAAAAATTCATTTTCAATTTTTTTCTTCCCATCCTTTAACATGCAAATTTGGTTAGTACAATATTGGTTTATACGATGTCAATTTTTTCCGCCTAAACACATCGTATTATCCAGACTCGATAAATATTAACTTTTATAAAAATGAAAATGAAAATGAAAATTTAATAAAATAAAAATAACTACTTTTTCAAAACAAATCTACTAGTGATAAAACATGATATTTGAAAGCATACAGTTTTGAGAACTTACACCATTGCAATTTAACATTTTTCAGTTAATTATTAAAGCGATTAATATTTAATTTAAGTAACATTTTGATATTTTACGTGAATTTTGGTAAATTGTTAAATACCAATGATCATGTCAGCACTGAATGATAAATCTACATAATTATTAATTCTTTTTAATTTTCTTATTAAGATTCCGATTAATCAACAATAAAATAATCATTTTCTTTTTTAAAATAATCACTAAGAAAAATCAAAAAAATAGTTTTTTTATTATTAAACAAAACTAGAAGAAATTAGAAATTCTTTTTTTTTTTAATTTAAAAAAAGAAATCTCTTTAATCTTGTTCTTCTCGAAAATATCATGGTTCAATTTTGATATGTCTCATTTGGTTACCCATAACTACTAAATAAAAGCTCCTAAAAAAATAACCATGAATAAAATAATTCAGTTTATTCTCCTCTATAGTTTTATATAAAATCTTTAATTTTTGCAATAAGAAAAATTTGATAATTTCAAAAATTTACGCAAAAATTCTAAAATTATAGAAAAAAGAAAAAATTTATTTTTCAAAACTTCCTAGTAGCTTTTGATTATTACCTCAAATCTAGTAAATTAAAAGATTTGAAATTCTGTTTTAAAATTATCTATTGAAATTATTTATTTGAGTTTTTTCTTTTAAATAAGTCATTGACAATTAATTTTTATTTTTAATTCTTCTGATCATTGTGAAAAATTTCATTCAAAAACGTCAATCATTTTTTAGTCATGATAATCTTAGCCGTTCATACTCAAAAGAATTCCAGAAACATATCAAATTCCTATCTTCAAAATTAAATCTCTAAAAAAAAAGCCAAATTTTAGCCTTTATTTGCATGGAAATGAGATTTTACTATTAAAAAAACTTTTTCCTTTTTGTACTTTCTGTATTTTTTTACTGCATCAGAATTTTGATAATTATATCAAAAATAAACGGGTTCCGGAGCTGAGCCCTAGTTTAAGGATTCTGGAATGTTTCAGATTAGAGAAATATTAGTTAAAATTAAAATCAATATTTAAACTATTAATTAATTTAAAACCTTTATTTTAAATATCGAAAAGTACAAAAAGGATTTTTACTTTTTAATATATTCTCATTGTCTATACCCCTCTATTAGCAGGTTTATTTCAAATAAATCTGAGTCTAATTGACAAAAAACTCTTAATTTTTTCCTTCGAAAATACTTTTTTTCACATATTTTTATCTAGATTTAAATTTTTAAAATTTTCACTATTTATCTATAGCTTTGCTGCATGCAAAAAAAGAAAATTTTTATCAAACTCATGCACACATTATCTTAAACCAAAAAAACTACCAATAATTTAAATGTAAATGATAATTTTAAATTAAAAAAATAAAGCAAAAAAATGAATCTTAAAAATAAGTATAAAATTAGATTTGAAAAAAAAATTTGGATCAATTTTTGTAAGTAAAGTTCGCGAAATTCAAAACTTTGGTGCTATCTGAATTCCACATTTTTAAATTGGGGGACTAAAAAAAAATTTTTTACACCCAGGGTTCCAAAAATAGAAAGTAATTTAAAAAGTTGTTGTTATTTAAGACTCAAAATCTCAAAGATAAAACTTAAATATACTATAAAAGTATATATATTCTGAAAGAGCATAAAATTCTCTACATGCTAATGTAATTTAGAAATATAAAAAAAGGGTGTGGCGGTTTTTTTGGGCTAAAAAAAGGAAAAATATGTGTTTTTTCTGGTTTAAATCGTATCTCCTCCCAGGAATCAATTATTATCCTACTTTTTTTTTTTTTTAAATCTAGACAAAATTCTGAACAAATCTATGGCTTTACTTTTTTACTTTATTGCTTTATTTTTCTTAAAAAATCTCTTCAAATCATGTGATTTTTAACAATCAATTATTGATTGATTAAAAATAAAAATTTAAAAAAAAAAATTTTTTTTTCAGTAATTTAAAAAATTTCCAAGCTTACCTGAATTTTTATTTTTCCTGAAAACCGGTTCGGTTACCACAGGTTCATCTTTGACACTTGTCTCGTCAAAAGACGGAAAGAAAACATGTTCGTAAGACTTTATTGTGAATTTGGTCGATTGTTCTAGATAATTAGAAGCCGGGGACCAAGTTATCAGCGACTTGAGACTAGGCTTAGATTTGGACGCCCATGAAAGTCTATTTGCATGGAATATGGAGAGCTCAGTTCGATTGAGAATAAAATTGTAGTAAATACTGTTTGTTAGAATGGAAATAATGAAAACGGTGAATAGATTAAACAGGATGGATTTGCGGATGCATTGGTGGAGGCCGCGACTGGGTTCCGGGTCGCGGAGTCCACGTCGCCTCGAACACTTCTCAGCCTTGCTCATAATGAGATCATTTTTTTAAAATTATATCAAAAAAAAATTCTAAATTTAAATAAATTATTCTAAACAAAAAAATAATTTTTTTCCTAAACGATTTTATTTATGTCTTGATCATAATATATTCTTTACATTTCGGGTGATACGTCAAATGGGTGCTTTGTTTAGCGAGTCTAGATCCAGTCTACAGGTGCGAAATAAAAAATACTAAAATTAGAGAAAAAATTTATTTTAAAAAGAGCCAAACTCAAAATTTAAATTTAAATTTGAGAATAATGACATTGAATTTTGTTCTATTAATTTTAGTAATTAGTGCAAAAGTTGGCTATTTTCAATTGATTAGTGGCAGATGCATGTCCAAGATATTTTGCCATGGCCAACTGCTGCACACAGTGCAAATGAGTGGCATGTTCCCGGACTCCAAGACTTTTGTGGACATGCCCACACGGCACAGTGAAAGTGAAGTGTTGCACAAATTTTCGCTAATCAACCACACAAATTTTACTTTGCTCAAACAATTTGTTGAGGAAAATTTTTTGGCATCAGGCAGTGACATTATCAGCACAGATCTGGTCGATTGGCGCCCACAGCCCACTTTTGTGTCGCGCATCAAAAACCTCAATCTGAGACACCTGGCAAACAGTTTGCATTCGCGGTGGCGAAAATTGGCCAAAATATTTGACGGCTCCAATCTGTGCTCGCGGTGCAAGACGAGCGCATTTTTGTCCCAAAATGCGTTCATAGTGCCCGGAGGAAGATTCATTGAGTACTACTACTGGGACACCTATTGGATTGTGGAAGCGCTTTTGGTAAGCGAAATGGTTGACACAGTAAAAGGAATTTTGGTCAACTTTTTTGACATACTGGAACTGAATGGTTTTATACCAAACGGAGCCCAGATCTACTACTTGAATAGAAGTCAGCCGCCTCTTTTGATTCAGATGGTTTATGTCTACTACAAGCACACTGATGACTTGGACTTTTTAAAGAGCTACATTGACAGATTGGACAAGGAATATGAGTTTTGGATGAAGCATAAATCTGTGGAAGTGTTTAAGAATGGTGAAGTGTTCAAGCTAAATCAGTACCGAGTGGTGTCGGATAGGCCTAGGCCCGAAAGCTACAAAGAAGATTTTCTAAATGGTCAAGAGTCTGGCAATGCGAGTAAATACTACTCGAATGTGATGAGTGCAGCGGAATCTGGCTGGGATTTTAGTTCAAGATGGTTCGAGGACCCCATGGACATAAAGACTATTTCAATAGACAAAATAGTGCCTGTTGATTTGAATTCAATTTTGTACAAAAATGAGAGGATAATGCAAGAGTTTCACCAGATATTGGCAAATGGACAAAAAGTGGAAAGGTATAAAAATTTAGGTGATCTTAGACAAAGAGCAATTAACAGTGTGTTCTGGGATCCGGTGGCAAAAAGTTATGGTGATTATAATTATGAAATAGACAAGGTGCAGACTAAGCATTTGTACATTACTGATTTGGCGCCTCTTTGGTTCAATGTGACACCTCCAGTTGATGACGAAATTGTGCTTGAGAGATACAAGAGCATTTTGTTTGATTATGTGTCCGGAATTCCTGCTTCGAATATAAACACACATCAGCAGTGGGATTTTCCGAATGTGTGGGCTCCGTACCATCACTGGACAGTGGAATATTTGATTAGAAGCAATCGAGTGTCACAAGGCTTGAATATAGCGCAAAGATTTGTGAACACTGTTTATTGTGGATGGAAGAAAACGTCGAATTTTTATGAAAAGTACAATGCAAATGAGCAGGGTAAATTTGGTCATGGTGGAGAGTATGTGGTTCAGGAAGGTTTTGGGTGGACTAATGGAGTTGTGATTGTTTTAATGAATCGTTTTGGACATTCGTTGAAAACTTTTTGTAATTAGGACAATTATTTGATTCTATTTATTTGCTTTTTTTTTTGAGCCCATAAAAATTTTTAATTTATTTATTTTTATTCGAATTTACTTGTAAAATTTAAGTTAAAAGCATGACAAAAAGTTTTAAAATCTCTTTGTATTTTTAATTTTATTAAAATAAATTTTAATTTTTTTAGTTGTACCATTTGATTTTGACAAAACTTAAGTAAAGATTGTTGACTACGCAACCATAATTATGGGCGCTTAATCCATTTATAAGCTTTTATATTCGTTGCATTTGTGGTCCCAGAATTGAAAAAGTCAGTTGACTTCAGGTCAAAATCAATATTTATTATAATTTATCCCATATCTTAAAGACTGACAAACACTTTATTTGTTTTTTATTTTATTTTAAAATTTAAATATAAAAAGAAAAAATAATAATTTAAAGAAAGTAGAATTATGAGTAAAAATAATAGCTATTTGACTTCATTTATTTAAATTAATATAAAAGGGGTCTTGCCTGTTATGTGATCAGTTGGTCACATATTATGTGATTTGGTGACCAGGTATTTTTTCAGACTGGTCACATATTCTCTGGTCACCTAATATGTGACCAGGCAATATTATTATTAAAATAATGAATTTTTTTTTTTAAAAATTAATATTTAAGTGACCAGTTTTTTTATTTACGTGACCAAATGTTTTATACGTTGAACAACTGTTACATCGCCAAGTCAAGAGGCAATTTTTTGAAACCTTAGAACGCTTTCGAGTTGTTAAGTTTATATTTTGAGCTTTTTTTCTACAATTTTCTTTCGTACATTTTGTACAGCAAATATTAAGCCTATATTTACAAGTTTGTTAAAAAAAATTTTTTTCGTCATTCTCGTTTTCCATTTTTTTCTAAATAATAGTAAAAACTCTTTGATTATTATTAATATAACTTCAATTTTAAATCATCGCTTAAAAAATTTTCATATAACATCAACAATAATGAAAAAAAATCAAATCTTGCAAGTAAAGTTGCAATTGCAATTATTCTATTATATTTACAATTAAATTTTATTTAACTTAAAAGAAATTTATGTGACTGATTGATTGATCGTGACCAAATATTTATTTAGGTGACCAGGTTAAAATTATTTATAAACGTTTTTACCAAATAAATAATATTGCCTTATCACATATTAGGTGACCAGTAAATATGTGACCAGTCAGAAAAAATACCTGGTCACCAAATCGACATAAAGTCACTGGTCACATAACAGGCATGACCCTATAAAAGTATACATTTAAAATTTAATTATTTAAAAAATTTTAAAAAAATTGAATCCAAATTATTTGAAAAAAATTTTCAACAGATATTTAAGTTAAATAATTTGAATTTTGTCACAAAATCTAGAAAAAATCAAATTAATGTTTTTGAAAATTGACATCTTGAATGCTGAAAACTTAATCATTGATCTTTTAATCGCAAAGCAGTTTTTAAGGTGTTTAATTCATTTTTTTATTATTATATTCAATATTTATTATAATTTATCTAGAAACCACATCTAAATAAGTTTTTATAAGAACTTAAGAGTTTCGGCATATTTGGATAAAAACCTTAAAAAAAAAATTAACCAGTATTGCCCAATTAATCCTTAAATAATATTAGAATTCTTATTTAAATTAATTTTAAAAAAATGGGAAAACTTTTTTATTTGATTATCACTTTAGTAAAACTAAATTCTTTTTATTATTAAATTATTTAGTTTTTAATTTTATAATTTTTTTCTGAAGAGCTTTAGCTCGGTGCAGATAAACAATTAAAAAATAATAAATTAAAGTCATGGCACTCTTATTTCAATATATTTATCTTAATTTTCATCTATATTTATATTAATTTTTACTATTTTTTTATTGTATTTTTGAAACCGAAAGTACTTTAAAAGTAATTAAATAGTTTCTATCTGTATTCCTTTTTCGATGAATTATTTTAATTTACAATTTCCTCATTTTTTTCTTAGCTCTCAGCTATTTAATTAAAAAATATATAAATGTATGTCTTTACCAAAAAGGAAGTCTACATCGCTGTTGGGCAGCTAATCTTGACTCCTAGTTCGATTTAAATTGGATTAATTTTTTTTTTGAAAGTAAAAGAAAAGCAAGGAACAAAATGAATAATAATAATCGAAATTGAAAAAAAAACAATTCAAAATAGATCGTTTTTTATAGAAATTTCTTCGACATCAATTTTTGTCTTTTTTCATTTAAATTGTATATTTTATTTTTTTTTATATTTATGTATTCTGCCTTATTTCTAGATGCATTTATTTTTAAATTTTGATTAAAAAAGATTTTTTAAAAAAGAAGTTTTAGCTCGTCACAGATAAGCAAATAAATAAAAAAAATTTAAATTTAAAAAAGTTTTTTTTCTTAAAGGGCAAAAAGATAATAAATTAAAAATATCTCAGCACAAGATTTTTAAAGTTTTTTAAAAAAAATTAAATCAGAGTTAAGGTCTAAAATTAGGGTAAACTGGATTAATTTCTGTAGAGAAGCTGACAATTTGGGACAATGGAGTTAACATTTTTAATCTCTTTATTTCTCAATGCATTAAACCCATCAAAACTAAATTGAGTCAGATCTTGAGACAAAAAGGTTTACTGCAGTGATTGATAAGATTTTCGAGGAAAAAATAAAAGTTATTTCAGATTTTCTTTAAGATTTTTAAAATTAAATTTATAAATCATAAGCATTTATTTGAAGAGTCAAAAATAAACGGGCTTATAAATTTAATAATATTGAAACCAGTTAATTCTGAATAAAAATATCAATAAATAAAAAATCACATCTATTTTTAAAATTAAACTTAAAAAAAAATTCTTATCTTTTTTTTTAAATTTCGATCAATTTGATAAAAAAATCTGCTAGTTTATTAAAACTATATCGAATTTACAAATTATCGTTCATTAAAAATAAGCTGCTAAAATAAAGATTTTAAAATTTACTTGAAAAAAAAGCACTTTTAAAGGAAATTTTTTTTGAATATTAATGTTTCAACAAATTTATCTTAAAAATAGATTGACAATAAAACTTAAGAAGACCTGGTTATTTGTTAAGCTAAAACTGGTCTCCGATCTAGAGATTGATCAATTTTTATTAAAATCTAAAAATAATAAAATTTTCTTTAAATAATAATAAATGTTGCTTATTTTCTTAAACAAACTGATTAGCTAATTGAATATTTGAGTTTTTTACGCATTGCATTTAATTTTAATAAATAGATTACTTTTTTTACAAAATAAATTAAAAGAAAATTTTAATAAATTTGAGGCAACACGAAACTTGATCTAAAAAAAATTAATATTTATAGAAAAGTCTAGATTAAATATATAATTTTAAATGGCGTAAAAAAATCGATGTGACTTAATGCTTAAGTGACTGAAAAAATTTTAAAGTTATCCATTGTCTGCTGAACGAGAAAAATATTTTCAAACCAACTACTAATATTTTTTCAAATCCAAAAAAAGTCACATGTTCAAATCATTTGAAAATTTGCATATGAAAAAATACTTAATGTTAATTGTAAATTTGGGGAAAAAATGCAAGATTGGCGACACCATACAGTGGTATTTTTTATAATTCTTTAATTTTTTTTTTTAATAAAAAAAAAAATCCTTTACTTGAATAAAATTTTTAATCAAAAAATTTTTTATTTTCTAAAAATTTTTTTTTCTCCAAAAAATCACCAAAATTATTCATAAATAATTCTATTTGTTAAGTTTATTTTATTTTAAATTCAAATTTTTTTAAGTAAAAAAAAAAATAAAAAATTTATAAAATGTCCCAAGAAGATAGTAGAATGGACATATTTTCCAATCCGACATCTCGTCCAGTTCCAATATCCACATCAATAGATGCACTGACCATCTCTTATCTCAAAGGAGAAATAACATTCCAAGAATATGAGAACCTAATCGAGAACCAGCACTTTAAAAATGAGCTCATGCTAAACCAATCTTATCTGTTAGACCCAGTGGCCACTGTCGAAGTGTCAACCTCTGTGGCTACAACATCCACCGAAGCTCAGTCTCCCACAAAAAAGCCCAAAAAGAAAAACAACGGCTCATCCAACATTGAAGACTTCATCGAAGACTTTGACGACACCAGCCAGTGGAACGACTTTGACTTGGAAACTCTGAACTTTGACAAATTCCTCAAGGATCACCAGATAACAGGTCTGAAGAGTGGCGAAGGTGAAAACAATGGTGAGCCTGGCAAAAAGTCAATTGCCAAGCGCAAAAAAGATGATGCCGAAGATCCAACTGAGCTGAGAGCCAAGCGCAGAAGGAACAGAGTCTTGCCCATCGAAATCCAGGGCCTGATGGGCGAAGCCAATTTGGCGTACGCCCGTGGCGATACCAACAAAGCGATTGATGCATGTCTTGAGGTGATCAAATATGCACCAAAGGCCTCTGAGCCATTTCAGCTACTTGCCTTGCTCTACAGTGAAATGGGACAGAATGACAAAGCGCTTAGAGTGGGCCTAATCGCTGCTCAGTTGAACAAGGACCCAGATGAGTGGATCCAATTGATTCAGCAGGCTGTGATTGAAGGCGATGTGGAGCTTATTTTGTTCTGCTACAACAACGCCATTCAGTGTGATCCAAAGAACATTCAGCTGCATTTGGAAAGAGTTAAGCTTTTGGAGGACAAAAAGGATTTGAGAAGACTTGTTTTGGCTAAGCTAATGCTTTTAAAATATGTGGATGTGACTCTACATTTGGATGTGTATGAAAATTATTTCAGTCAGTTAATGAACGAGTTGAATGGGGAGGCGGACAAAAATAAAAAAATTTATGTACTTAAAAATGATGTTAAAAAGTTTGGCCACCAGGCAAAAATTGACAGTAAATTTTTATATTTATTTTAGTCTCATTGTGAAAATTACAATAAAAATGAGAAAAAATGATGCAATTATTTTATAAAAGGTCCACAATTGCCTAAATTACGTAGTTTTACACTATTTTTGGTAAGCTTATGTGAATATAGGTAGGAAAAAGTTTACATTAAAATATGTAGCTATTAGGAAAATGCTAGCGGAAAAAAAATAAGGTTTTTGGTGAAGGTTTTGTGAAATTCAGTACAAAATGATAAAAAGAACAGAAAAATAATTATAAATAATTTGATAACTTTTTTCTAAAAGTTTAAAATAAGTTTCGTAATTGTGACATGGTGCAACATTCAAAGTTGCATTATTTATCAAGGTCTGCAAAACTCTGCAAATTTAGCAGAAATTGGATTTCAATATATTCGAGTGGAGTACATTTGCATGATTTTTCACATCATCATTAGCAGACTTTGACAGTTGGTCCAACTTTGAATGTTAGACCATTTTGTTATCGGCATAATGAAATTTATTGTACATTTTTATATTTGTACATTTTTACATTTTTGAGAGAAAAAATAAAAATCTCAAAATCAAAAGATCTAAAAAAATTTTCATTCAAATAAAGTAATAATAAATTCGAAGTTACTTAAAAAGAAGTTTTAGAAAAATATAAATGTAAAAACCAAGGATAATTTTTTGAAAATCTCTTTTAATTAATTTCGAATTTATTATTACTTTTCTAAATGAAAATTTTTTTAAGTTTTTTTATTTTGAGATTTTTATTTTTTCTCTCAAAAATGTAACAATATAAAAATTTAAAATAAATTACATTTTGCCGTTGTTTTCACGGAATTAATTTTAAAGCTGTAGAAAAAAAAGTTAATCAATTTTTTATAATTTTGTTCTGTTCGTTTGTCACAAAACCTTTGGTTAAAAATAAAATAAAAAAATTGACTTCTTTTCAAAAATTTTTAATATCCGTAAATATTTGTTTTTTAACGTCGCACTATAATCCAGAGTTGTTTAAAAGTCAAGTCCAAGTCCGGACTTATTTTTTTCTTAAGTTAAGTCAAAACTTTGACTCTGAATTTTCACCATTTTGACTTAATACTTTGACTTTTGACCAACTCTGCTACCAAATTTAAGTCAAAATCTTGACTTAAATTTATTTTTTAAGTGAAAATTAATATTTTAGTTCTGAATTTTTTCCGTTCCAAGTGGTAAACAAGTCTTGGAATTTTTTAAAGAAAATATAAATTAAGTCTGGAATTTTACTTAAAAAAAAAATTTAAATTCTGAACTTGGACTTTTTTTTGGGACTTTTAAACAACTCTGCTTAAATCCCAAGAATTTGATTTTGGTTCCTTAAAGAAATATTTTTTTTCGACTTACTATACAATCAAAATTGAAGACTTCGTCATTAAGTGGGGTTGTGAAGTTCATTTCAATTCGATCGTTTCAATTCAGAAAAATTTGAATAACTTTTTAACTATAAGAAATAATTTAGTTCTGTAAAATGCTTAATGTTTAAGCAATTTTGCTTAATCCGAAAATATGTGTCTGCAAAAACTCTGCAATGTACTTGCACAATTAATTAGAATACTTTTTAATGGTGTGCAAAATGCAGAAAATTGCAGAGTATTTTGCAGACTTATTTTACTGAATTAAGCAAATTTGCTTATAATTAAGCATTTTATAGAATTAAATTACCTCTTTTTGTAAAAAAGTTATTCAAGTTTTTTTGAATTGAAAAGATCGAATTGAAACGAACTTCACAACCCCTCATTAAGTTGGCTTCCAGTGATATAGATTTTCATCTTTGCTATCTTAAGCCTTGAAAAATTCAAGGAACAAAACCAAATTCTTGGGATTTAAGTGCGACGTTAAAAAAATATATTTACGGTAATTTAATTATGAAAAAATAAAAAAATTTCAGCATTATTTACCTTTTTTACTAATTTTACTTAAAATTACACAATTTTTTGGTATAATTTTGTAATAAAAAACTCATAAAAGTAAAATTCAAAGTTATTTAAATAGAATTAAATTAAAAAATTTTTAAAAGAAAAAATTTTAATTATTTATAAATTTTTTTAAACAATTAGACTTTTTTTTTCTATTGGGAAAATCAAGAATAATATTAAATGCTTTGTGAGAAAATCTGGTTGCAAAAACAAAGTTCCTTAAACATTTTTTGATTTTTAAGTCTATTTTTTATAGTAGTATTTTTTAATAGTAGTTTTAATCGAGGATGGAAAGGACGTCATGTGAAAAAGATCAAACCAATTCTGTACCTTTTATAGAAGCACTTTGTCATTTTTGTTGTCAAAGTCTGACAAAAGTTGCTAGAATTTGGAAAAATTTGGGCTATTATTCTTAAATTTATTTATTTTTTTTTTGTCAAAAAATTTTTGTACAAAATTTCACAATGTTGATTTAAATAAAATTTTTTTTAAATTTATTTTATATTTTTTAAGGACTGAAGTTGCTTATTAGCTTGATGATTGAGCAAAAGTTGTTCAAAGAGCCTATTATGGTAAAAATTTTAGTTTTTTTTTTCAATAATTACGGTGGCATCGGTGGCATTGGTAATTAGTCTTTTAAGTAGAAAGGAAATTTATTGATTTTATCAAACATTTACAAAATTGGTTAAAACATTAATAAAAATTAGTTTTTTGAACTTTTTTATTGAGTAAAGATGATTTTAGCACTTTGAAAGGAACACCTCCAATGCCACCGCCGCCCGTTTTACCAACACTAATTTTTCCTGCATGGCATATTTCATTATGGGTTTGGGTAGAATAATATATTAAAAATTAAAAGAAAAATTAGAGCCAAATTGAAGTTGACGATCAAATTTACTGATATAACCCAAAAATTATAGCTAATAGATTTTTTTAATGTTTTCTTTTGAAAAAAAATGGACATTTTTTTGCAATAAATCATGTTTAGATCATATTTAGCCTAAATTGAGTATAATGAATAATTCAGGTTGGGTGACAGCTACTTTTTGAAATGTGATTATTTTTATTTATTAATAAAATTCAGGTCTGTATTGAAAAAAAATCATAGAAACACTGAAACAATGACCTTGGAAAAAAATAATTTTTTTTATTAAATATTTTGCCATTTAACTAAAATAATTAAGCTTAAAGCCTACTAAAAAAAGTTAATTCCAAATCAATTGTTGTAAAAGGGTCTTAGCTAAGTTACATTTTAATGTTCTAATTTTAAAAAAATTTAAGATTGATTCAAAAAAATATAAGAAATGTTATGAAAATTTTAGTAAATTTGAGTTGTTTATTTTCTAAAATTATATCGAATTCATTATCTTGTTTTTATATTCTTCTAACCATAATTTTTTTTTCTAGATTATGATGTCACAGTGTCAAATAAAAGTAAGAAATAAAAGTCAACAAAATTCACATGGGTCTGATTCCATTTCGACATTTTCTCAGTTCGAATCATTTGACAGCTTGAATGATTATTTGTAAGTAGTTTATTTTTTTTAAAGAAAATTTATTGATACATTATGTAAGGTTGGGTAACATTTATTAGACACAATATGAAATAAAAACAGACATCTAAAAATAAAATCGACTTAAGACATTTTTAATTTCCGAATCTGGAATCAGTTTTGTTGTTTTTTATTCTCTATCTGATTACCATCTTTGGAAATATTGACATCAAAAGCTTATGGTATTTTCTGAATAAGACATAACATGGTATTTTTTTGTTTCGTTTTTAAATTAAAAAAATTTAAAGAGTTCAGTTAGGCTCCCTACTTTCAGCATTAAAAAGTGATTTTTATTTTTTTGAATAATTTTTGCAAAACAAATAACAAAAAAAGTTTTAAATACTGGAAATTAAGACAAAAAATTTTTACAATTTCTTGAATTGCCCAAATAAATTAATTTTTTTTTAATTAATTTTACAAATTAGAATTTTAATGCAATTTTAAATTTAATTTAAATAAATTCAAAATAAAAATATCATGATCTTCTTAACATTAGAAATAGGACGTGTGACATAATATCGAAAAAAAAAAATCTCGAAAAGCGAAAATCGCGAATGTCATAAAAATAAAAAAACATCGAAAAAAAAATCTCGAAAGTCAAAAATCTCGACAAGTTAAATCTCGAAAATTATAATTTGAAAAATCTCGAAAGTCAAACAGCTGCCTTGTGGTCCTTCTAACAGCCTTGTTGTATAATTATGTTGGTAGTTTCACTAAGAAACCGAGATATCAAATTGAATGTTGGAATTTACGCGAGCGTGTTAAACTCGATTTACCTAGAACCAACAACAACGTTGAGTCCTGGCACTCTCGCATAAAACCAGATGCTAGGAATAATTTGACAATCAACAAGGTTGTTGAACTATTTAGATTGGAGCAAAGTAACATGGAGGCTGATCTAATTCAAGTTCTAAGTGGTGAAACTATATCTAGTCAATCAAGAATTCAAAAATAAAAAGGATAGATGTATCAAACAACTAGTCACTAATTATCAAAAAGATCGGATTGATTTATTCATTGATGGGATGTGTGAAGCATTAAAAATTAATTGATAAGATTTTTTTTCGAGATTTTTTCATTCGAGATTTTTTTATTCGAGATTAACGACCAATTAACTTTTCGAGATTTTCACTTTTCGAGATTTTTTTTTTTCGAGATTATGTCCGTTCCCCTAGAAATATACAAGTACAGTCAAACCTCGTTATAACGAACTACTTGGGCGGAAAATTCGGTATTCGTTATATCGAATTTCGTTATATCATATAAAATGATAGGGACAAAAAAAATTTTAAACCAAATTTTATTGATTAAAATAACTAAAATAAAAATGCGAAAAAAAACATAAAGTTAATTTTTTTGAAAAAAATCGGTAATAGATGGTTGTTTGGTAAAGCTACTTTCAATTATAAAATTTTCAATATTAAATAATAAATTAATTACATTAGAATTATCATCTTTTTTGGTTAAAAAAATTGCTTCAGTTAATTTATTCTATCGATTGCTTCTTTTGAGTTAATCACTTGTTTATTTGCATCTTGTTGCCCTTCAATTTCTGTATCACTGTCTTGCTCTACTGGATTGTTTGTTGCTATTAGTAGTAGTAGTAGTAGTATATAATGCTGTGGGAGACTTGAGTCTCCAAGTAGTGGCGCACGTAGACGCCCCACTTTAACAGCCAATTGCCCTTTTTTTTTAAATGAGCTATTTTTAGATAACTTATTTTCTCTTTTTGCAAACTTGCTTTTCATTCATTTTTATCAATTAGAATTTTTAGATAAACAATAATAAGTAATTGTCAAGTATTTTACTATTTTTATTATAAAGGTTTTAATTAACGGATGTTATTTTTTTTAAATTCGTTATATAGAGGTTTTTTTCTTAAGAAAAGTATTACTCGTTTTTTTTTATTAGTTCGTTATATCGGGATTTCGTTTTAAAGAGGTTCGTTGTATCAAAGAAAATTAGCAGTCTTTTTCCTTTATAAAAAATCGGTTCCTGGATTCTTATTCGTAATATAGAGGATTTCGTTATATGGGGGTTCGTTATACGGAGGATCGACTGTAGCTGTTTTTTTTGCTTAGATATTGGAAATTTTTTTTAAATCTGGAAAAGGCTATTTAGAATTTTTTTTACGTATTGAACTGGATTTCGATCTGAATATTTTCAGTTTTAATGAAACAAAAATGTTGGCAACTTGAAGTTCATGATCATGATCAAATGATCAAAATTTAATTGATTTTAATCTAAATAAAAATGATCAAATTAGCTTTTTTTCAAATTTTTTTAAATTAAACATAAGATGTTTATTATTTTAATTGACAAAAAAATAAATCGTTTTTTTTCTGATTGATTTTTATTTGATTTTTTTAAATCTTAATTTGAAAAGTTTAAAGACAAATTTAAAATCCATATCTAAGTGTACAAAGTATGTCTTTAAATGATATTCTAATATTAATAAAAATATATTACGGCGAAAAAGTTAAATTTTGTCTTGCAAAATTTCAAAATATTGATTAATATTTTAATTTGTTCTAGATAAAAATTCATATAATTTTCTATCTAATTAAATATAAAACAAATCATGCTTAATGAAGTTTAGCCATCTTTTATTTGAAAAACAATTGATAAAAAATACCTCTCAAATTAAATCAAAAACTAAAAATTTTAATTTGAAATTTAAATTTGATCATGAACTACAATTTTCCAAAATAATTATAATAATAATAATATAAGTTACAACAAGCTAGCAAGCTAGACTTGAGAAGATGGGAAACAGTAAGATCCCATCTATAAAATGTTCCATTATTTAGAAATTCTAAGGCAAATTGAAGTTCATGATCAAATTTAAATTTCAAATTAAAATTTTTAGTTTTTGATTTGAATAGAAAGGTATTTTTTTTTCAATTTTTTAATAAAAAATTACAAAAAGATTAAACATGATTTGTTTAATCTATGCTTAGATATAAAATTATATGAATTTTTATCTAAACTAAATTAAAATCTTAAAAATTTCAAAATATTATAATCTGTAAAATTTCAAAATATTGATGATCAATATTTTGAAATTTTACAAGACAAAATTTAACTTTTTTTCGCCTTAATATATTTTTATTAATATTAGAATATCATTTAAAGACATACTTTGTACACTTAGATATGGATTTTAAATTTGCCTTTAGACTTTTCAAATAAAGATTTAAAAAAAATCAAATAAAAATAAATCAGAAAAAAAAAGATTTATTTTTTTTCAATTAAAATAATAAATATCTTATGTTTAATTACAAAAATATTAAAAAAAGCTAATTTGATCATTTTTATTTAGATTAAAATCAATTAAATTTTGATCATTTGATCATGATCATGAACTTCAAGGTGCCAAATTCTAATGGTCGTAAAAATCACAATTAGATTAGATTAAGTGTCTTTTGAGTGAGTTAATTATAAAATACAAATTTAATGGATTCGTTTTATTTATTTTAAGATCAATATATTTTTAAATTACAAAAAAAATCAATTTAAAAAAAAATAAAAAAACATCAAGTCCCTTAACCACTAGAGAAACAATAAGAAACCAAAGCTGTTAAATTTTTTAGACATTTTTTTTTACAACAATTTTGGTAAATTGATAATTTTATACATTAGTAAATTTACGTAAATTTACTTTATCTTAATTTAAATTGTTGTTAAAAACAAAAATCACTGAATTAAACTGCCAAAATAGAAAACTTTGAATTTTTCTGCATTTAACAGAACTGATCATTTATTTGACTAAATCGATACATTTTCATTATCTTATATAATTTTTTTAAATTAAAAAAAATACATTTTCTATGTTATTTATAAGATTTGATGTTCCTGAAACATGTAACAAATATGTCAAGTCTCAATTTATTGTTTGCCTAATCAATTTGAACTATGAAAATGAAGAGGTAATAATTTTGATTTAATTTATCAATACTTTTTATTTATTAAAAAAAAAGTATTTAATAGATGAATTGTTGTGCAACGACATCAAAGAAATATCAGATGAAGTTAATCTGATTGCGAACACTTATTATGGCAAACAAAATTGGCTGAAGGCTAAGAAATTTTATCTTCTTCTTTTGACCAATGTAGCTGATTATTTGGTACATTTGGACGTTTGGCTGAAGTATGGAAATTGCTGTTCACATCTTGATGAAGTAGAAGAAGCAATAAATGCGTACAGAAACGCAGTCAATTTAGATTCGACAAATTGTGAAGCAGCTTTGTCCCTAGTGAACATTTTGAAAAAAAATTCCCTCCTTTTTGAAGAAGCTACCAATGTCATACGAAATAGTAATTTTTAATTTTGAAAAAAATTTGGAAATTTAAAAAAGTATTTTAGCTTTAAGCTCACGAAAGACTCAACCTTTAAATACAGATATTATTAGCTTAATGATTAATGAGGGTCTGATTGAGTTCGAGCAAAAAAACTATGAAAAGTTTATTCAAAATTCGCGCTTGCTGCTATTTGGAGATTTTTTGTATGTACTCGAATCTAAAAACATTAGCCGTAAGTCAATTTGGAAGATAGCTCAAATGTTTTGATTTTTATTTAGAACTTCAAAGAGCTGACTCAAGAGCACAACGAGCGGTCGTGTTTCACCAGATTTTGGAAGAAAACGACTTTGAAGGTCTGTTTTTAAATTTTCTATTTTAAATTTTGGAGAAAAAAATAAAATAAAAAGGAAAATTTTAAATAATTATAAGTTTTAATTTTTCTAAAATAAGAAATTCAATAAGGATAAAAAAATTTTTAATAATAAGTTATATTAACTAAGACTTTATAAAAATCTTAATATTCATAAAAATATTTTCGTTTAATTTGTTGCTTTTTTGAAATTTGTTAAAATTTTTTGTCTATTTCAAATTAAATGTTTAAGAAATTCAAATGCATAATTTAAATATTAAATTTTAATCGCACAATATTTAATTTTTGGTACGGCATCATTATCTAGAATATACATATATGGCAAGATTTTTTTTCTATTGAACATTTTTCAATAAAACTTTAAGTAAAACAAGCCCAAAAAAGTATTGATTTTATAATAAAAAAACACAACGATAAAATTTTTTCAAATTTTTTAAAAAATATTTCTTTTTTAAAATTAAATCATTTGAAAGTTTTTCCGGTTATTTATTACAGTGTTTAATGTTAAACTGTATAATGGGTAAGATTACGTTGTTTTACGTAATTTTACGCCAGAAAATGTAAAATTACATAATATTACACCATTTCTTGAATGTAAGAAAATGTAAGATAACACCATCTTACGTAATTTTACGTAATATTACACTAGTTTAAGATAGTTTGGCCGAAAACGCTTACAGCCAAAAAAAATTGGATTTTAGAGGAAAAATTGGAAAATAAATAAAAATATTTGAATTTTTTTAAAACAATTTTTGAAAAAAAAGCATTAAACTATATTACATTTTTTACTTCATTTTACGTTAAATTACACAATTTAATGTAATAATATGTAAATTTTTTTAATGTAATAATATGTAAATATTAGTAAAGTACTTTTTTTTTTGCTAAAAGATGATATTAACAAAAAAACACAATTTTTGCAATTAAAAATGATTCGAAAAGTGAAAAAAAAATTAATTGCAAATAAAATAATTTATATTTTTTAAAAAACATTATTTTAATATTTTGAATGAAATTTTAAAGAAACGCCTATCTTTAATATTTAAATTTTTTTTAAAAAAAGATTTGAAGTAAATCTGAAATTGTTTCCATGATTTAACAATCGAATTAAAATCAGGAAATAGCTTTAATTATTTTTAAAAAATAATTTTAACTATTGCTCTTGAAATTGCTGATTAAATTGGATTGAATTTCTTAAAGCTTAGCCTTTTTATTTTATCAAAAAAATTTTTTTAAAAAAAATATTTTAAGTAAATCTGAAATTTTTGTGTTAATTAATATCATTTAATAGAATAAGAATTGTTAACATGTTATTCACAGTGTCTAACCTAAAACAACAGAATAAAAAAGATATAAAAAAATTAATATTTGATCTAATTTGTTAGATCATGTACTTCAAGATGCGGAATATTATTCATAAACAACAGAATCTCCCGAAAATTTAATTTTATTACAAAAAATTACCTTTTTTACAGTCTGTAACATTAATTTGTGTAAAATTATGTAAAAAAATGTTATAAAACCTAAAAAAATTAAACTAATATTAATATTCCCCGCTCTTGAGCTTATGTGATAAAATCAGAAATTAGAATTGTTAAAAATCTATTAGTTCTTTGATTAATATTTAATATTTTTAGTTTCATTTAATTACAACAAATTGCATCAAAACCTGCAGAACATGATTTTTGACATTTTTCTGAAATTATGCAAAACGCTGGTCCATTTAAAGCGTCACAATGAACTTCTAATGTATGCATTCGGTGCCACTGTCTTGCCAATGGTCTATGAGCGAATCGACTGGAACAAAGCTATCCAATTTTCTTGCCTAGTTGCGTGTATACTCAAAAAAGATGGTTTTAACGCCTTTAACATTCTAAAAGACTTTATACTAGAAGTATTAGATTTAATTTTAAAAAAATGAAAAATTTTAATTTTGTTTTAGTTTAAAAATTCGAATAAATTGTGGAGCTATGTGGGCATTGTGATCGGTCTGTGTCCGTCTTTAAGTCAGCAAAAATTTTTCATTCGCTTAAGTGCCAAATACATGGATCATCTACCATTGTGTATGATAAACGCACACTTTGCAATAATGTCAGGAACATATAGGTACGCACTAGTTGAGTACATGAATTGTTTTAAGCAAAACCCATTCGATCCATTCATCAATCTGATCATTTCGATTACCTATTGTCACATTAGCTGTCAAAAATACAACACCAAACGTCACCTGCTGGTCTCCCAGTCTTTGGTCTTTTTGAGAAGATACATTAAGTTTAGAGGCGTTTGCCAAGAGACCTACTTTAACATTGCCAGAATAATGCACCAGTTGAGCTTGTTTGACTTGGCAGCGCATTACTATAAAAAGTGTTTGGAAACCGAGTGCACATTTCCCAAGCAAGAGGAAGTCTATGATTTGACTAGATTTGCGGCATACAATTTAATTTTGATTTACAAGCAAACTGGATCTCATGAATTGGCCCGGAATGTAATGAGAGAATATTTGACAATTTAATTTTTTTTTGATGATCTTTTGTTAAATTTATAAATAAATTTTTTATTCTAAAATTTAAGTCTTAATTTAATAGTTCAACAAAATTTGTATTTTAATGAATAAAAGGTAAAAAAAAATTGATTAAAAGTATCGGGTGAACTATGTATCGAGTATCTATGCGCAAAATTCAAGTTAAATTCAAGTTAAATTAAATTCAAGTCAAAATACTTAAAGGGTTATTTTGTTAAAAAAATAAAAATTATTTAAAAAAAATAATCGAAACTTAGATTATTCTTTTTATTGAAAAAGAATCATTTTTATTATAATTGTATTTAAATTTTAATTATTTTCAAACTCATTTTTACCTGTTTAAATAATTTCATATTGACATAAATAAAGAATAAATATATTATTTGGTAGCAGCTAATTATATTTTTTCGTATCTAATTTTAAATATTAAAAAAAATAAATTATTTAAGAAAAAAATATTTTTTTTTTAATAGCATTTATTTGTTTTTCGGTAACAACATATTTTTGGTTTAATTTCAGCTTTTATTAAATTTAATTATTTTTACGTCTTTTTCTTGTATAAGGATTTGATTGAACTTTTTTGGCGTCACTATTTGAACATTTAATGACTATGGTGGACGTCCTCTTCCACATTTATGAGCTAATGGTTGAATTGAAATGCTTTCAGCTACTTGATCAGTATTACTAAAAAGGAATATTATTTCAGCACAATCAATTTCTGATTAGCACAATGAAAAAAACATTCAACACAATTCGATTTCTTCTCAGCACAAAAAGTTAAAAATTAAAAAAAAAAAAAACATTTAACACAAAAAAATGGTGTTTGAAAATAATTCTTAAAGGAAATTTTTTTTCAACACAAAAATATTTATAATAAAATAATTTTTTTTTAATTTAAATTTTTTGTGCTGAGAAGAAATCGAATTGTGTTGAATGTTTTTGTTGAATGTGATAATTTTTTTTTTAATTTTAAATTTTATTTAATGATAAGTGGAAGTTAGGTAAATAAAGTAAATTTCGAAGCTTAAAGAAAAGAAATATAAAAAAAATTAGTCTCTAGAAAATCATTTTTCGCTTTTTTTCTTTTTTTCAGATTTTATTTTTGTGTTGAGAAGAAATCATTTTGTGCTGAGCGTTTTGAAATTGTTTGAATGGTTATTTTTTTGTATTGAAAAGGTAGACCCTTACTAAAAGAGACCGGTATTGAATTTTAACAGCTTCTTCAATATTATTTGGTGTTTATGGCATAACTGGCTGCAAACTTTTGGGTTGATTATGCTCTTGAATGTCTTAATATTCTTTATTTCAAACATTTTCTTGTAATTAAATGTTATCCTTTTATTGGCAACATTTATCTACTGAAGAATACATTTATATGCTAATCAATTCATTTTACTACAAAGCAAAATAATTATCTACGATATTTTTATCTACTAAAAATTAGATACTATAAAATATAATTAGCTAATACCAAAAAACTAAGTTAAGAATGAATTCCTTTAAAAAATAAAAAAAAATAAATAAAAAAGTAAAATAAAAGTTAGATTAATATTTTTTTTTTATATTTTAAGATTTTTTAAATACGAACAAATTTTAGCCAACTTACCTGATTTCTATCAAAAATTAAATCATTTAAAATACAATTATTTGATAATTTTGATGTCTTTTTTTACAGTTTTTTTAAAGATAACTTTAGATCAGTTTAGGTCAAAAATTCTTAAAATATATCAATCGCAAAATAAGTTTTTATTTTTATAACTTGAATTGTGTGCAAAGAACTATGGTTCACCTATTATTTAGCATAAAAAAATTCGACGAGGAAGGGATTCGAACCCTCGCGTGCAAAACACAATGGATTAGCAGTCCATCGCCTTAACCACTCGGCCACCTCGTCTTCAAATTGTCACTGTTAAATTCAATTAGAAAAAAATAAAATTTTTATTTTTTTGTTCTGATATGTTAAAAAAAATTTATTTTATTGGTAATAATCACATGACCAAAAATTAATCAATTAAAATCGCAATAAATATGATGAATTGAGCTTTTTTATTTATTTTTTAAAACAATAAATGCAAAAAAAAAAAATAAAAAAAAAACAATTCTTTCTTTTTTCTAATTGATCTTTAATCGGTTCTTTTAGAATCTTTATTTGAAGACTTTAAGACAACCATCAACCTTAAGTAATACAAATTATGGCTAAGAAAAAACATTAAATGGTATTTAAATATAAAATAAAATATTTCAAAGCGAAAAAATGTTAAATTTCGTGCAAAATTTCAAAATATTGATAAGTAATTAAATTTTTCAATGAAATAAATTTTAATTTTTTCCTTGTTAAAGATAAAACAATTTATGTTTTATAAGGCTTAGTTATTTATTATTAAAATATTGATAAAAAATACCTTTTTTTAAATCTAATACTAAAAATTGTGATCTGAAATTCAAATCCAATCATGAACTTCAATTTGCCAAAAAAATTAGAAAATGTTCTTCCTTCTTAATAAAAGAATTTTTTTTTGGATAGCTTTTTCTTTTCAACTTCTTAAATTAAGTTGAATTTAAGAGATATTGAGTAAATGATTTATTCTCAATTATACTAAATTCTTTAAATAAATTGAAAAATTTTGTATTTTTTTTAGGTAGAATTTTAAATTAACCAATTGTTTGGACAGAAAAAAAAAAATTGTGGATTTGTTTTGCACTCTAGTTAAACTAATTTTGCATGTAATTAAATTATATATAAACATTTTTTATCAATTTAAAAGATTAAGCTTTTTAAAACAAATTTTATTAATCAAAAAAGAATTTCAATTTTATTTATGGCTGTTTTTTATCTTTTCGTAATTAGAAATTAATTAAAAAAGATAATTCTTTAAAAATTGAAATTGAAATTCTTTGAAAAAAATTCGACGAGGAAGGGATTCGAACCCTCGCGTGCAAAACACAATGGATTAGCAGTCCATCGCCTTAACCACTCGGCCACCTCGTCTTCTAATTGTCACTGTTAAATTCAATTGGAAAAAATACATTTTTTATCTTTTTGCTCAGAAATGTTAAAAATTTTTTAGAAAAAGCTTTTCTTTCAAAAAAAAGACTTTTTTATTTTTGTTATTTTTTTCCTTATAGCTACTCGAAATATGCTCAATTCTTAAAATAGAAAAAATCGAACGATCTATTCCAATAAAAATGAAATTAATCTATTTAAAATCTTCTTTAACATATTAATAATTTAAATTTTAAATTGAATTGTTTTATTTCTCAAATTTTTTGAATTTAAGCAAATTAATTTATACGAAATAAGTAAAGTTAGTAGAAAAAAAAACCTAGAAATGTGCTAAATTATAAAACAAAACCTAGTAGATAAATTTTATCTGATGTTTAAAAAGTTTAAAATTCTAAATAATTCTTTTACAAACAAGAAATCAAATACTTTTGATCCAAAAGCAAATTTTATTCATTAAAAAAGAATATAATCTGACGCTTTGGATCATTATTATAAATACTCTTGATGTTAAATTGGGCATTATCAATTGATTTTAGAAAAAAACTTAAATAAAACATTTAAAATGAATCCTTTGGTGATTGTTCTGTTGGCTGTCGTTGGCCTCATCAACGCTCAGTGCACCTACTACACCATTCAACCTGGAGATACCTATGATGCCATCGCTAGAAGATACGGAACCAGTGCTAGTGTTCTTCAACAAGCTAATCCAAGCATTCCCGCCAACTTGTTGAAAGTTGGTCAATCTATCTGTATTCCAAGCGGATACAACAACTACAATGGATACAACACTTACCCAGCCTACAACTCCTATGGAAGCAATTGTGCCAACTATGTCATCAGAGCTGGAGATACCTGTTCTTCGTTGTCTCAAGGCTCACTCAACAATTTCTATCAATTGAACCCTGGCATCAACTGCAACAATTTGCAAATCGGTCAATCAGTCTGTGTTCCATACGGTTCCCAAACAAATTACAACAATGGTGCTTATTACCCAGCCTACAACAATGGTGCATATAACCCAGCATACAATAATGGTGCTTATTATCCATCCTACAACAATGGTGCTTACAATACAGGCTATGCTTGCTCTGGCAGAAGTTACACTGTCCAAGCAGGTGACACTTGTTGGTCAATTGCTCAACGATATGGAACAACTACTGAAAATGTTCAATCATGCATTGGTGTCAACTGTTCAAACTTGCAAGTTGGTCAAGTTATTACATTTTAAATTTTTAAGTTTTTTGATTAAATAAAAATTTTATTTGTTTGTTTATCTGTTTCGAGCTCAAAAATCAAAACAAAAAATAAGTATAAGAGAATAGATAAGCTGAAATGAGTAAAGTGCTACTTATCTAAGTAGTTAACACTTCAGGAAAATATAGAAGCAATATTAAGGTAGAAATCAGAGTTGTTTAAAAGTCAAAAGTCTCAAGTCAAGTCAAATTTCGGACTTTTATTTTTTTTCAAAAGTGTGAGCTAAGACGTTCATTTTTAAAAAAAAAAAAGGCCAAGTCTGGACTTAAAATTTCTTTTTTTTTTCAAAAGTTAAATCCAGGCTTTAAAATGGGTCTCCCTTTTCAACACAAAAAAATAACCACTCAACACAATTTCAAAACGCTCAGCACAAAATGATTTCTTCTCTACACAAAAATTAAAATTTGAAAATAAATACAATTAGCACAAAAATTAAAAATAAAATAAATGCATTCAACACAAAAATAAAAATTTGAAAAAAAGAGGTAGAGCAAAAAATGCGTAAAAATGGTTTTCTAGAGACTAATTTTTTTTAATTTCTTTTCTTTAAGCTTCGAAATTTACTTTATTTACCTAACTTCCACTTATCATTAAATAAAATCTAAAATTTAAAAAAAAATATCACATTCAACACAAACATTCAACACAATTCGATTTCTTCTCAGCACAAAAAATTTAAATTAAAAAAAAATTATTTTATTATAAATATTTAAGAATTATTTTCAAACACCATTTTTTTGTGTTAAATGTTTTTTTTTTTTAATTTTAAATTTTTTGTGCTGAGAAGAAATCGAATTGTGTTGAATGTTTTTTTCATTGTGCTAATCAGAAATTGATTGTGCTGAAATAATATTCCCCTTTAAAATTTTGAATACTGAAGAAAAAATTTATGCTAAAATTGCAAGAAAATTCTGATACGTATAAGGTAAATCTATTGCATTAGACAACCAAAGAGTATATAAATTTTTTGATATGAAGCTTGATCTAGCAAATTTAATTAAAAAAGTCCTGACATGGACATGGACTTTTTTTTTTAATGATTTTGACTTTTTTTTGGGAATTTTAAACAACTCTGGTAGAAATTACGCAACAGAGTCGGATTTTTTAAACATCGTGACTCAAAAGACCTTTTATATATTAATTTTTTTATTTTCGTAAATTTTCGATAATTATTGTAAAATTCAGTGAAAAAAAAAATTCCGAAAGTTTCCGAAATTTATAAAGAAGAAGGCTATTTTTATCATGTATCACTCAAACTGTTAAGTGGCGATCATTGAAAATAAAAAATTATAAAGTTTTTAAGTTTAAGTTAAAATTTATTTCTAAAATTTAAATTTTTTTAATTATAGTATAGTTATGATTGCGAATTATTGAGATTATTGAAAAAAAAACTTTTCACTTATTCACAATAAAATTAAAAAATGTCCTTAATCTAGCAATAAAAATAAATTTCTAATAATACCTTTTTTAAATTTAAAAAGGGCAAAGAATATTTTTTCAATTTAAAACTCATTGATGATTTATCGGCATTGTAAAATTTCATACAAAAAGAAAAAAATGTTTTATGTCTTATTCTAATGGTCAATAAGTTGCTCTGCAGATGAAACAAAGTGATGAAACAACTCTTGTTTTACCTGCAAAATATGTGCCAATTCTGAAAAAATTGCACATATTCTAAAAGTATTAAAAAAAAACGCAATTAATTTGCATAGATTTTGCAGACTTTCACAGTAACAAAACTTAAAACATTTTTTTATAGTTGGACAGAAAATTTTGTAAGAAATTTCACAATTCCTGATTTTACCTTAATATTATTTTTTTATGATATACATCACATTAAACTATGTAAGGTATATTAATATATTAATTTGATAATTCTCAATTGGTTAATTTCAAAGTAAATTAAAACAGATATAAAAAGTTTATTTTTTAAATGTAATTTTTTTAATATTAAACATCTTCAAAGTTTTCAATATATTCAGTATAATCTTCATCCTCACTATCATCTTCAGAAACATTTATTCCTAAAAGTCTTAAAAAAGAGCTATCAGGATCTAAATTCATTTCGGGAATTTCAATATTTTCATTGAAACTTTGATCTTACTCATTTGATATTATGGAAGTTGGGTTTATAAAATTAAGTGGATTAATTTCTAAAGAATCTGTTTGAGTTTCAGCATCTTTGAACGATCTCAAACTTTCTATCTTATTAGACTTATTATAACAATCAGGACAAATAAAGTCACCAGTTTCTATTTGGTCTTGGTTTTTAGGATATAGAATTACTCTTACCTTGTTTAGTTTCTCGATTTTTTTAATTCCAGAAGGTCTTCTCACCGTTTTCGGATCGATATGTGCTAAGTTACAAAAACAACAAGCAAATCTGTTGTTTTGAATGTTAGTTTTTTTCGAATTTTCTTTTGAAGTGGACATTATGGTTTTTTTAAATTTTTTTATTTTAATTTTGTTTTGTTTATATTTTCAAAGAATATTAAAAAAAACTTAAAAACAAAAAAATTCTATCCCAAAAAGATTCATAGATTCTCGAGACAAAGCTTCTTTCATTAAAAAACATAGGAAAGGATAAAAATTAAATCGCTTGAAAACTATCCATTCCCCTAAAAAAAATGTTGAATTTTATGAAAAACATCTTTTCTTTATCGAAAAAATAAAATTTGACCATAAAAAACGGGGGCATAATTAACGTGACTGTGCGGTAAGGTTCTTTAACAAATAAAATATTTAACTTTTTTAAAAATTTAACTCTCAAAATATATCTAATAATAATATTTGATAAAAAATCCCAAAAATTGTCTTGCTATTAAATTTATGAAATTAAAAAAAATTGTCTTAATAATAATAATAATAATTAGCTACTGCAAAAAACTTGCGGAGAAGTCTTACACGGAATACTACTATGGTGGCTTTTACACCGTATATACAACTAACATTAGGCTCCTATCTAAGATAAACAACAAAGCACATACCAAATACAAACTAATTCATGATTGTCCAAAATAAATTAACTAATACAGTCCAGAATATTCAAAAAATGGATAAGTCCATGTCATACTTTCGATGAAAATGTTGTAACCTTCAATCCAATTTTCAACTCATCTTTTATTCTAATTCAATTTTTATTCTAATTTTAATTAATTTTTTCTTAATATTTAATCAAGTTCTAAAGAAAAATATTTAATAAGAAGATCATTAATATATTTTAAAGAGACAAGTAGAACCAAACATAAAAAAAAAGATAAAAATAACACAAATAAATGAAAAAAAAATATGTAGCAGAATATTAATTTAATTAATGAGAAAAAAACATATAATCAGTTTTGAAAAAAAATAAAAAACATAAATTCAAAATGCATTTTTTTTAATATTTTTTGTTTATTTTTTTTAAATAGTTTTATTTAAAAAAAAATTTAATAATTAATTTGATATTAAAGATAAAAAGCATAAATTCAAATCAAAATTTTTTTATTTTTTTCAATTAGCGGAATTAATCCATTGTTTATTAATATAACAATATTAAATTATTCTACTTCACCTTATATAAATGGATAATTAAATTTTTTTTCAGATTTTTTAATAATAATAAGAAATATTTTAAAATATTTTCAGAGATTAAGACTTTTTTGAGAACAAATTATTATTTATTATTTCAAATGATTACCATTTTAGTTTAATTTTTATTAAAAAATAATTAATTCTAGGCTCTCAATATTATAGCGAACAAATTTGATATTTTTTTAAACAAATAAAGCTAAAAACAAACTTAATTGAATAAAACAAAACATTTTTTATATTGGCTTCACACTTTTATTAAATAAAGATAATTTTTTTGATTCTTCAATAAAAAAGATAAAAGAATAATATTTTTATTAACTGAAAATTAATTTTATATTAATTATTTGAAGAAAAATGGAAAGGAAAATATTCAAATATTGATGGTTTTCTAGCCTCATTCAAAAAACAATTGGTCGATAAGAATAGTGGTTGGTTCGAAGGTTTTTATATCGGCTTTCCAGTTACAACTAACGCTTTGGAATCAACCTCAAAATTTCAAATTTCAAAAAAAATTAACATAATTTCAACAAACAAACCAATCTTCCACGTCATCCTCATGGTTAACGCTCAAGACCATAACGCTGCCCTCGCCAGGATAGCCACTCTTGAAAATGACGTAGTTGAACTCCGCGGGATTATCAAAGAACTACAAGCTGCAAAGGACGCTACACCAGCGACGCCAAATTTCCAATGGAGCAATCTTTTTTAGAAAAACAACGTTATCGACAAAACGGACCCAACAATGCCGGTTATGCTTACTATGATGCAGAGAGAGCAACAGTCTAAAGCCGAGAAGAAGAACTGCATAACGGTAAACGGCCTACAATCCGAGGATCAACCACTAAAAGCACTAAACCAGGAATCAGAAAAAGTAATTAACACCTTTTTTAGTACCCTTGAAATCAACCCGACCACTGAGGTCAAACGGAAATATCTCAACAAACCCAGAGACCCGACTAAGACCCCTCTACTGATTATCGAACTGAACGATGAACCTACCCAGCAGAAAGCCCTTAGGAACGCCAAGAAACTGAAAGACGTCGAGCCGTTCAAGAAGACCTACGTAAATCGGGACCTCACACCCTTTGAGCACGCTACGGAAAGGAAGCTTCGTGAGGAACGTAACAAGCTACATGACACATTGGAGCAAAGTGAAACAATAGGAGGGAGGCCTGTCAAATATGGATCCGAATCGGGCAAGCAATTCTACTGGGGTATCCGTTGGGGGTACCTCTACAAGATCGACAGAGCCACGAAGAAGATACTCGCATAGAGTGTCTTGTTCAACTCCTCTAGCCAAGCACAACCCGTCTTTCCCAAACGCCCCATTACCTAAGCCCACATCTAATCCTACCTCAATTCCAAATAGTCCACTCATCAGATGCCTGTACACCAACGCCACATCGCTAAACAACAAATGGGACGAACTCAAGGCCAGGTTGATAACCGAGAACTACCCTCATCTACTGTTGATCACCGAAACCTGGTTCACCAGCAACTCAATCACGAACCTGGATAACTATTACCTCTTCAGCAAACACCGCAGTTATTCTTCCGGTGGCGGAGTCGCAATCTACGCTAGAGACGATATCCTAACCGTCGAAGCTAACCATATCATCAAGCCAGCTCCCCACCCACTGGAAGGAAGCGAATGTTACCCCCATCTTCAAGAAAGGTACCAGAACCGACCCAGTGAACTACAGACCTATATCCCTCACTGCGGTGCCATGCAAGATAATGGAACGCATCATCAGAGACATCATGATGGATCACCTCAACATTAACCAGCTCATCACTCCTCAACAACACGGCTTCGTATACAAAAAGTCATGTGAGTCGAACCTGCTTGAAACCCTCGATATCATAACCGAAGCTTCCAGCCGTGGATTCACCTCGATCATAGTCTTCCTCGATTTTGCCAAAGCCTTCGATAAAGTGTCCCACTCAGCACTGCTGTCCAGGCTAAAGTCATACGGTTTCGACGGCCTCCTCCTCGACTGGCTCTCCGATTTCCTTTCCGACAGAAAACAACGAGTAGTTATCGGCTCCAGCTCTTCAGACTGGTGCCAGGTCACGAGCGGTGTACCTCAGGGATCCGTTCTTGGTCCTCTACTATTCACCCTGTTCATCAACGACATGCCAAACGGAGTACACCAACACTGCAAGCTCTTTGCCGATGACACCAAGATCATTGCCACCATCAAGAACGGCCTCGATATTGCCCAACTACAGTCCGATATAGACCTGCTCGCTACGTGGGCTAACACCTGGCACATGAGTTTCAACGTCGAGAAATGCAAATTCATGGTTTTCAAAAATAAAACTAATCACTTTTGCACTTCTTTCAAACTCACCATGACATCAGCTGAAACCGGTTCTAGACAGACACTTGAAGAGATCAAAACGGAAAAGGACCTCGGCGTATATTTCTCTAGTGACCTGAAATGGAGAACCCACTGCCAACGCTCGGCGGCCAAAGCCAACTCCATTCTTGGACAACTCCGCCAGGCCTTCCATGCCTGGAATCCTCAATCCTTCAAGTCCCTGTACACTGCTTTTGTCCGACCTCACCTCGAATATGCCACCTCAGTATGGAATCCCCATAGACGAGCAGATATAAGGATCATTGAAAACATCCAAAGGAGAGCAACCAAACTAGTAGGCCGCATCAGAGACCGTAGCTACCAAGGCAGGCTCGTCATCCTGAATCTAACCACCCTCGAATCACGCAGATCAAGAGGTGACCTCATCTCCCATTACAAGATCGCAAATGGACTACTTGACGTCAACTGGCTAGCCTCAACCAAACTTATGTCGTCCATCGCCTGCCACGGTCCAGCCAACGCAATCAGGGGTCACAAAAAACGCCTTTTTGTCCAACTATCCAACTGCCCGGCGCGAACAAACTTCCTAAATAACAGAGTTGCATCTACCTGGAACAACCTCGCGTCCTCGACAGTCAACGCTCCAACCCTTAACAGCTTCAAGGCCCGCCTCGACATACATCTTGCCCGCACGAACACCACCACCACCTAAACCTCAACGACCAAACATGGCCCAGTCAGTGTGACGGTGAGGCGAAGGCCTGGGCACTCCCCAAAAGCGTTTACGCTAGGAATGGGGTGGCCTTAGCTTGAAAACTCATCGTCCCACATTCCTTCTTGCCAAACGCACAACCAGTCATCATAGCGATTCAAGTTGTTTTGGATTGCTCGCAGGGTCATTCCCTGCTATGACTCAATTTATTATTATTATTATTATTAACCTATAATTATCGTAAATTACCGATAATTATTGTAAAATTCAGTGAAAAAAAAAATTTCCAAAATTTCTCGAAAAAAACCGATTTTCATGAAAAAAAATTTTGTTTTTGAATTTTTGAAAAAGGAAAAAATATAAATTTGATTGAATTTTTTGACGAAAATCGACGTAAATTTCGGTAAATTTATGTGAAAAAAGGGGGAAAATGGTAAAAATTCAACAAAAAAGGAAAAATGGATTTTTTATTATTATATTCTTTTTTTTTTTTAAATTATGATAATTAATATTTTGATATTATTTACAATTAAAAAAAGTTATTAAATCAGAATTTAGTGAATTTAGCTATAAATGGTTTTCAAAAAACTTTGACGGTTGAAAATGTAAGAAATTTATCTATAATTTATCAACTCTTATATAAATCATCTTAAAAAAGTAAAAAAAAGATTAAAAATTTTAATTTTTTATTGATTAAACATATCTAAGATAACCAAATTCTAATTAAATATCTTTATTAAATGCAGCTCTAAATATATGATTTTTAATTATTTTTTGTTTTTAATAAAAAAATTTAATATGTTCGTACTTATTAAATTTTAATAATAATAAGTAAATACAGGAGAAGTTAAATTATTGATAAAAAAAGCATAGGTCTAAAATAAACTATTGAGTATTAATTTAATTTCAATACTAATCAATTTGTTTTATTTAAATCAATTTATTCCAATATAAGTTTAAATTAACATCAAACTTGTTCACAATAAATTTACGATTGAAAAATAAAAATGTAATTGTTTTTTATCATATTAATGTGTAGTTGAATTGATTTTATTTTTCTTATTTTTTTTAAATTTGCGGAAAAATTTAAATGAGCCATATTAAAATATTACTATTAATAGTTTTAAAAAAATTTACCGAAATTTACGTCAAATTTCGTCAAAAAATTCTATCAAATTTATATTTTTTCCTTTTTCAAAAATTCAAAAACAAAATTTTTTTTCATGAAAATCGTTTTTTTTCGAGAAATTTTGGAAATTTTTTTTTTCGCTGAATTTTACAATAATTATCGTTAATTTACGAAAATAACCTTTTTTTAGATTACGATATTTTACGGTAAATATAGCAAATATCGTGAATTTACCATAATTTACGTAAAATATGGTGAATTCAAGGTATCGTAGAGGAACTGTATTTTGTTTATTTTAATTATGTTTTGTTTGATTTAATAAATTTATTTTTTATTGAATAAATTTGTTTATTTTTTATTAAATTTGTTGGGAATTTACAAAATTAGTTATATTAAAAAATTATAAGTCTCAATTCAATATAATTTTTTTTTGGTTTTTCAACATAAAATTTGTGTTGAACAATTTTTTTTTTCAATATAATGCGACTATATCACATTATCAATTTTGACTTAACTCAAAAACGTGACCAAAAAGCTACTAAATTACACCAATAATCGTTTGAGTCAATTAAATAATTTATTCTTTTTTTTTAAAAATATTTTAGAAAATTATTCATTTTTTTAAAGAACATATTTTTGTTAACCGTTAAAGATGAAGAAAAAAAAATATATATATAAAATAAAAGCCAACTGTTTTAAATGTATTTTTCCAATATATTAATAGACAACAAATATTAATCCTCAATTAAATTTCCCTCAGTGAACCCCCTCGAATTTAAAACCCCAGTACTATTTTTTTATTTTTAATCAAATTGACCAAATTAAATGGCATACAAAGTCGACAATCGTTGCTTCAACTGTGGTGGTACTTGCTCAAAAAATTGTCTCCAATTTTCATCTCCCACTTGGTTTTTAAAACCACTCAATATCTAAATTAATAAATTGTTATCACTCAAAAATATTTAATCAGCTCAAAAGTTACTTTATTGAACATTTCTTTCAAGTCAGGCTTTGGATTGTTCCATGAGGCGATGGCATCACAGAAAAAAACAAAATCATTAACAACTCCGGCCGGATTTAATGTGATCATGTGGCATATGCCTCTGAAAGCCGAATCTTTTTCTTCGTTATCTCTTATTGATCTCAATGAAGAGCACCACACTCGAATAAAAGACTGCAAAAAGGGTGCTACCTGTTGCGGGCAAACAAGGCCCAATCTTCCGATTGTAATAGCCGTATTCTCTAGCAAAGTCTTTGGAGTATTCGGTCTGTTGATAATTTCTATGAGAGGCTCTAAAAATAAGCCCATATATTGACTCATATCTGCTCCATGTTGTATAGCTATCTCTCCAATTGCCCAAATGGCGTTATTGCACACAGATATAAATTCTGGGTTCAAATTTTTGCTCAGAATTTGGATAAAATCATCTTTTAAGTAACAATAAAATTTATTATATTTTTTAAAATTGCTTTTAGCAGATATCCCTTACAACCTGTGACCAAAGTGTGGCTGACGCAATTTATTTTTGGACAAATAAAAGAGTCCTATTATTCCACACAACAACAAAAATTTATCACTTACAAAAAAATAATTTTTTTGATCATTTTTTTTTAAAAGTCCAAATCACGACTTTTTTTTTTCTCAAAAGTCTGACCAAAGACTACTTAAATTTTTTTTTTAAAAAAAAGTCCAAGTCAAGACTTTTTTTTTAATTTTCATTCAAAACTCCAAGTCAAGACTTTTTTTTTAATTTTCATTCAAAACTCCAAGTCAAGACTTTAAAATTTTGAATACTGAAGAAGAAATTTATGCTAAAATTGCAAGAAAATTCTGTGAATGGCAAATCTATTGCATTTGACAACCCAAAAGTATATAAATTTTTTGATGTTAAGCCTGATCTAGCAAATAAAAAAAAAAAGTCTTGACTTGGACTTTTTTTGGGACTTTTAAACAACTCTGGAATTTTATCAAGTCGGACAAAAATGCTCTCTTCAAATTTAAAAATTTTTTGCACAAATATTTTAAACAAATAAATCTTAAAAGAAACAACAATATTCTTTTTTAAAAAAACAAAATGGGGCTGTCAAAAGTTGCCAAAATCTTTCAAATGGACTTTACAATCCAAACTAAATATTAATTATTTTTTTTGTTTTTTTTTTAAATAAATTAATTTTATTTCTATTTTTTTTATAAAATAATCATTCCAAATATTTTTTCTTCTTAAGATTTTATTGTTGATTTAATCATTAAAATAATTATTTCACAAAATTTGATGACACTTGCTAAATTTGACTATAGTTTTTTTGATTTATAATTTGATTCCATGAATCTGATCTTTAATTCCAATTTGTCGTACTGAATGCGTAATTTTCAATAAAATTTTTCATTAGAAATTCCTAAATGTGGTGACAACATCAAAAATAATTTAGAGTCAAAAAATACCGTTGTTTTTATTTATCTAACTTTTAAAGGTTCATAAGGATAGAATTTCTATTTTTCTTGGTTTTGTTTTGTATAAAAAATATAAAAAACTTAAAAAAGTTTATTATTAAGTGACATCAATTTTATTGAATTGAGATTTTTTTAATTTTTTTTCCGACTTTTTATAAGTAAAATAAAGTGTTTTTTTTTTACTTATTTCATATAAAATAAAATTCTTTTAAAAATTAGCTTCTAGTTAGATTAAAAATTTTGTCAAAGTTAATTAAGATCTTATTTTTTCAATTTTCAGATAGAACGAAATATAAAAAAACATAAATAAAGAAAATTAAGCATATAGAAAAAATTGATTTAATAAATGAGAAAAAAAAAACATCTAACCTATTTTATAAAAAAGAAAAAAAATTTAAATTCAAAATAAAAATTTTTTTAAATATTTTTTTAGTTTAATATTATAGTTTTAGTTTAAAAAAAAAACATAAAATCAATCTAAATTTAAAGATAAAAAGCAAAAATTTAAATCCTTTGCGCAAATAGACGAATTAACTTTTTCACGTTGATTTACAGATATTATAACATATTTAAAATTATAATTAATTTTTCTAAAAAACTTAAAAATTTTACAAACTAAAGGGTTTTGACTATTTCTTTAAACCATTCTTGAAATAGATTCAGTCTAAATTTTGTTTCATTTTAATTATTTGATTAATTTTTATTTAATTTATGTTTTATCTCTTTTTGATTTGTTATAGTTGATGTTTTTTTCTCTCATTATATAGGCTTAAATTAGTAAAATTGATTATATTTTTTTTTTCTCTTTTATGTTTTTTTCTACCTCATCCTTTTTTCAAAGCTATCTTGTTGTAATTTTTTAACAAAAAAAATCAGAAAAGAAGACTTTGGGTTTTTGATGGAATATATAATTTTTTAAGTAATGGAAGCCAAATTTATAAAAATTCCTGAACTTTTACGACTTGTGTAAATTTCTTAATAAAATTTGGCTTAAAGGCTTATTTGTATAAAATCCTGGATAGAATGTTATATTTTGCACCTGAAAATTTAGGCGTCCAGTTAAACAAAAATAACTTAAGAAATAAAAATTCATTATTTTTTTAAAAAATTTAAAAGAAAGCCTTAAACAATTTGACTAATCGTGAAATTTAAACTTTACTTTTTAATTAATTTTAAAAATAATTAACTTGTTAACTTTATGTTCAAACATTAACCTTAGAATCCCTTAAAAGTCAATTTAAAATATTTTAAAGTTACTTCCCCAAATCGAAAAAAACCTTCTCATTTTCTTTTATCAGAGGAAAAACCAAAAAGAGGTGATCTAATTCAATTATACAAGTTCATGCATGGAATAGAATCGGTTGAAAAAAGCAACAATTTTAATGTCACAAAAAACCAAGGAAGAGGTCACTGCCTCAAATATCACAAAGAAATATCGAGGCTCCAACATAGAGATAATTTTTTTTTCAACAGAACCGCTAACATATGGAACTCGCTGCCAAATGAATTAGTTGAAGCCCCCAATGTTAACAGCTTTAAAGCAGGTATTGATTGCTGGATGAGCAGCAATCAATCACATCAGCTGTCTTAGTGTGCCTTATCAGCACACTCGCTGGCTAGCCAGCTACAGTCAAAACTACTACTACTACTACTACTAAAACAGTAATAAAATATTTAAGAAAAAATCAATCTAAACAAAAATTTAACTCCTAAAAATTCCTATTTTTTAATACATATTATAAAAAAAAATAACCTACTCAGAGCCGGTTTTATATTTTCAAAGCAAGCTTTAGTTAAATCGCCTAGCAAAGCGAATGAACTTTGTCTAACCTCTGCCACCGCATCCTAACAAAAAAAATTTCACATATGTTTTATTAAAATAAAAATAATTAGAAAAAAAATTAAAAAAAAAAATTAATTTTTTCTTCCACCAAATCACTTACCTTCATAGACTGGTAGAGAAGGGGCAAAATTTCACTGCTCGCAATCAAGGGTGTCATCAGAGTTCCCATGCCTTCGGCAAGTCCACTCAGCAAATCAAGCGCAACCACCATAAAGTCCTTGTCTGGACACTCGTGCTGTTCCGGTTGCTGATTGTGCAATTCGCACTGTTCAAGAGTTTGCTTGACCAGAGCAAGACATCTTCTGTACACCGGTTCACAGTAGGGTATGAACCCGGTCTGGAGAGCAGTGGCCACACTTGACAAGCACTCGAGCAGAGGGAACAAATTCTTGTCCTCATCTCTCAGTGAATTCCACTTTTCGATCAAAGGTGGCATCAGCTTTTCAATAAAGTCTGGCTTGTTCAAATGAGAGCCGACTGAGTCGGCCAAAGTGCCCACTGCATCGTACAATATGAGCAGATTTTTTGCCTGATATTTGCGGAATGCGATGACCAAGCAGTCAAGAATTTGCGGCAAATAAGCCACTAGCTCAATTCCAGCCTCTTCTTCCAAAGTGGCGAATGCTGAACAAGCCGCCTCTTGCACTCTTTTGTTCGAGTCTAAAATTTTTTTAAGCAATTCGCCTACCAGAGGCTTCAGATAGGACTCTGCTGGCTGCTGCACAACCCAGTGTGCATATCTGCTCAGGGTCCAACAAGCAATTGACCGTACCAAGGGTTTTTTGTCGCTCAGACACTGAATTAAAAATGGTATGAGCTGATTTAGGTGACCAGTGAGGCCTTGGTAACAGCCCTCGGCTATTGCGCCCAGCACTAGAATGCCTGATTCTTTGACCTCCCAGCTTTGGTGGAATAGAGTCTCTTTGAGTAATGGCAAAAGAACTTCGAGAATTTCATCATGGAATACATTGGAAAGCACATCTAGACCAGCTGCTGAGCATTTTCTCAGATTCCATTCGGACACGGAGTCGTCGTCTTTGTCTGGGTCGGACTCCTCGTCCTCGTTCATTTGGTCATCGGACTTTGGCTCTGTTCCGTGCATTCTGGATGTCCTGTGGAAGCGCGGTCGGATGTCTTCCTCGCGATCCGGCACATTCTGGTCCTCTTCCACATCTCCTTTCAGCAAAATGATGTCCAGCTCGGAATATTTCATGCATCTAACTAGAACAGGTATTAGGCTGTTGACATGGACTTTGAGCACCTCGTAGCAGATGTCCTGGTCTGCCAAGACCAGCCAGAATTCGCACGCTTCCAGTGCCACTGTTTCGTCCTCGTCTTGGGTACGGATTATCATGAATTGGATTATGGAGTTCATGTGAGGCATGAGCTTGTCAACTTTAACTTCAAGCAGCATTACCAGCGCCTTGCACACATTTTTGCGTACTTCCAAATCTGTGTCGTCGGCAAGTACAAATAAATTCTGTTTTTTTTATAAAAAAATATTTAAATTTTGAAAATAAAATTTTTTTCATTTAAATGATAAATTGAATGACAAAAATTTAAATTATTATAAATTTAAATTATTATTTAATGTTTTTTTTTTATAAAAAAATATTTAAATTTTGAAAATAAAATTTTTTTCATTTAAATGATAAATTGAATGACAAAAATTTAAATTATTAAATTAGTTAAATTTTTTCCGCATTTTGATCTTGATTCATACTAAAAAACTTGAATTTATTGAAAAATTTTTTTATCATACACACAAATTTTACTTAGTTTTATTTTCATACAAAAATTCATGGACAAAATCTAAATTCTTAATAAATATATATGGATTTTGTTCTACAGATTTTAAGTTTTAAAAATGTGAAACCAAAAATGCTTCATTTAAGGGTCTACTCGGTTTGTTATCTAATGATAAAAAAATTTGATCAAGAAAAAATGTTATTAGACATGATAACATCATATTTTAAGTGATAACATAGTATTCTAAATGATAACATAAAGTTTACTAAATTTTGAAACATTTGAAATAGTGAAATTTAACGTAACACTTGGGAAAAATACTTTTAACCAGAAAACCAAAAAATAAAATGTTTAATGCAATTTAAAGAATTTATTTTTTCACTCAAAATAAAAACTCGAACAAAAGATTCAAAATAGCAAAATGAAAAAAAAAAAAGAAAATTAAAAGAAATTTTTTATGTTTGATAGCATTTTTTGTTACCCGCATGATAAAAAAATATGTTACAAGCCGAGAAGTCCCTTATTTAACAGTCTATTTTAAAAAAACTGATTATTATCTGGCAGTTAATTGATTATTTTTTTAATCAAATTTTATGTTAATTTAACATTCAAAATTAAATTCTTGGCTTTACTTAATTTACAACTACTTAAAAAATTACCCCATTTAAAATAAATAAGTTAAATTTATCTAGATTTTTCAATTATCTATTTTTTTATAAACACCAAATTAAAAATTATTTAATTAGCGATCAAGGAAATTTAAAATTTAAATAAAATAAAATTACAAAATTGCGAAAAATTCCTATTAGAATAGATAACAGAGAGAGCAAAAAAATAAATCTCAAAATATTGATAATTTTTTTACCATTAATATTTCCTGTGTTAATGTAAAATAAATTTTTTTTGTCGAATTTTGTGAAACATTAATGTTGTTTTCATCATCAAAGTTTAAAAACTCAATTTTCAATTTAAAATAATGAAAGAGAATTTTAATTTTTTTAATTTTTGGAAGAATGATATTTGAGCCAAAGTATTTTGTAACCACTAATTTTTAGATTTAAAAAATTATTTTTGTTTAATTTTTAATCATTCACACGCAATCTTAAGAAAAGTCTTTTTTTCTCTACATAATTCAAATTTTATAAAAAGAATCTAAAAATGTCTTTAATCCAGTAACAAAAAAAATGCATTATAAATTTATAAAATTAAAAAAACTTTTTTTGTATTGTAAACAAAAAGAAGTTAATTTTAATTTTCAATTAAAAAAACATTGATAATTTTACCTTTTTTTATAACTTACGTAAATAATTTAAAATTTAAAATAACAAAAAATAATTGAATTATGAGAATTTTTTTTTGTGATCTCTTGTCAAAATTAAAATTTTAACAATAATAATATTTAATTTTTCAAAATATTTAGCTCTTGAAAAATAAATTTAACCCTGATAAGATATTACAACAATTGTTGTGATTGATTTTTTAATTTCTTTGAATTTTTCGTTTTTCTTTTTTTACGTAAAAAATATGAGCAATATATAAAAGCCTTGTAAAACTTTACAGGTTCAAAATCTGACTGTTAAGCTGCAGCGATAATTAGATGAATAATTTTTGTAAACAAAAAAAATTTTCTAAATTTTAATTTTGGTTATTTTTTTTTTATTTTTTATTTAGGATTTTGAAAAATTTATTTTAATTTGAAGCATCATTCAAGAATGTTTACTTTTTTCTTTCAAAATTTTTAAAAACTTTGATATTTTAAAAATTACTAAATATATATGAATTATTAATAAACCAGAAAAAGACCACTGGGACTGATTTTTATAAATTTATAGATATTTTACAGAAATTGAAATATAATCAACTTGGCAATTTACGTAAAATATCTTTAAAAATAGTTAAAAATACCAAGAAAAATGATTTTTGAAATAATTTTTTACTGAATTTTACTTAAAAATGGCAAATTTGTGTAAAAAAATGAAAAAAAAATTGAACAAAATTGAATTTTAATAGAAAAAAGATAGATCTAAAGCTTTTAAAAAATCCTTATCTGTTACTTAATATTTCAAAATCATTCTGAAGCAAAAGTGAAAATATACTTAAGGTTAAAAAATAAAGTCCGCTTTACACTAATGCTCTGACTACCCACCATCTCTTTCAAATATAATTTTTAATTTTTTTTATTTTTAATTTCAATAAAATTTATTTTTATTATTTAAAAATCTATGAGTGACAATGATTGGGCATTTTTTTAAAGCCAATAAATTGATGAAATCCTGAAACCGCTTGTTTTGCTTTTAATTCGTCCTAAATGGCATCTTTTCCTCGACAATCTATTTAGTTCCTCACAAAATGTTAAAAATTTTTTTATCAATGATTTTTTAGAAATCAATTTTTTAAATTCAATTTAATTTTCGTACATTTTTTGACAAAAATTTGCCATTTTTTTACTGTGGTGAAGTTTTGACATGAGTAAATTAATTAAATGAATTAGTTATTTTGTTAACTCATTTTACTAACTCATTTTTTACTCATTTTTTTCTGCTTCAATATTTTGATGAAAAAATATGACCATAAAAATAAAAAGTGTTATTAATTAATTAATTAAAAAATGACTTATTCTCTTTAAAACTTCTATAATTCCAAACAGAGATTCGAAATGAAACCCAAACTTAACTTAAAAAAAATTGTAAAAAAAATAATTAAGCCGGTTTAAGATTTTTAAGGTTTAAACCTTAAACCCATTGCTGATAAAATTACACATTGTTAAAAATGAATATTTATACTATTCCTATTTTAAATATTCAATTATCCATATAATATTCACTTAAGACTCAGATGGTTACAACTGCGGCGTGTATATTTGTCAATACTTAAAGCATTTAATCAATGATAATTTTAACTTATGATTTGTTTCAAAAAATAGTTTGGCTCAACTCGACAATGTCAGAAATGACATGCTTAATGAGTTTAAATCAAAAATATTCAATTAATTAATTAACTTTTTATTTTTGTAAATTTTGCTTAAATCCTTTTCTTTTTAATAAAAACTTTAATTGAACAATTATTCTTTTTTTAAAAACACCAATAGGAAAATCACCTTTTTTTTTTGAAACCAAAATTTGAATTGAAAAATTGGGCTAGAAAAAATGAGTTTAAAAAATTAGTTATTTTTTTATTAATTCATTTTTTTTTAAACTCATGTCAAAACTTCACCCCAGTCATTTTTTTCGAGAAATTCTTTAAAAAATTGTATAAAAATGTTCAGAGTTGTTTATTTGTTAAGTCCAAGTCAAAGACTTTTATTCTTATTTTTTTTAAGTCCAACCACATGAATTTTTGCCATTCCAGCTAGTATTTGTTGCAGTCTAGTTAAAGTCAACATCACTTAAATTAAAGTCGAAGTCCGGACTTTAAAAAAAAGAAAAAATTCCGAACTTGGACTTGACTTTTAAACACTTCTGAAATTATTTAAAAAAAAAAAAAAAATTAAATAATTTTTAAATTTCAAAAATTGTTCTTCAAAATCTCATTTTTCTTAAATTCCAGTGATCAAACCAAAATTATTTTCTAGAAAACTCATTAAAAAAAAACGTATCTGGTCCTGTTGACTTTTGGTATGAATTAAAAAAATTTTCAGACCCATGCCAAATCATTATTACCAGAAAGAAAAAAAGCAAAAAATTACCTCTAGAAAAAGGTCCATATTGTTCATTAGAGCTTGGCTTTTGAATGTGATAAATTGATTGATGCAAGCAATTGCATGAGATCTTGAGAACAAAAAAAAAATTTTTGCTGGCCTTAGACAAAAACATTAAAATACCTGATCTTGGCATTTGAATGGCGGAAATACTTCAAAAATTTTGGAATCAAAACGTCCAGTGGTCGACTCGGCTCCGAGTCAAGCTGTTCATGAGAGTCCTCGCATATTTTTTGTAGTGCTCCAAAAGCGCCCTCGCAATTAGCATAGTTGTCTGAGTCCATGTATTGGCACAGAGTGGGCAGCAGCTGGGGCCAGGTGTGCAGACCGCTCTTGGTCACTATGGTCGTGATTAGGATGCCGATGGTGGCGCGTATTAGCTGAGACTGGTCGCCAATGCAAGTCAGACACTCGTTCTTGATGAACTCTTTGCAGTAGTCGGGAAATTTTTCAAAAAAGGCCTTGGCGTTGTTTTTGAGAATGAGGCCGCTGAGCGACCTGGTCGCCTCGTCCTGTGTGTTCAGCTTGGTCAGCACAAATATCAAGTAGTTGTTGAAGTCCGGGTATTTGTTGAGCTCTTCGAGCTTCTTCTGCACATTTTTCTGCACGGCATTATCGATCGATTGGGATTCTTTGAGCAGCTGGATTATTTGTTGCAGTCCTTCTTGTTGTGGTTTCCATTCGTGACCGTCGTTCATTGTCATTGCTGGTAATTATCTAGGAACATTAAGAAATTTATGTGTAAAGAGGGTGAGAGAGTCCTAAGAGAAAGCATTATTATTATTTACATTTTTAGCATGATAAATATAAACTTGCTCGCTTTGATTATGCTATTCATTTTGAATAAGTGCTTGCAAATTTTGAAATTAGTTGCAATTGTTGTAGAAAGAGAGAGCAATTTTTTGTTCAATGCCACATTGCTTAAGTTTGTTGCCATAAGAATAATTTTCAAAGCGACATTAAGTCAAATAGCGACTGGAATTATGATTGAGTTAAAATTAAAATTTTTAATTTTTACACTTTAATAAAAAAATTAATTTTTAAAAATGGATTTTTTATTCTAATATCAAATTTAAGTCTTAAATTTACAGCATATCAAGAAAATACAAATAAAGTTACTTAAAAAAAATAAGCGCTTATACTAAAAGACTGGAATATAGGGGTCTGACCAGTCACCATTCATTACCATTACAATGTTAACAACCCTCAGAATATTTTACCAAAATTTTACTGAAATCAGGAAAACTTGGTATAAGTTAATTTACTTTTTTCAGATGATCTTTGGGGTTAGAGTTTAATTTTCTTAAATTGTAAAAAAAAATTATGCTACAGGTAAACCCGGTTAAGTCGAAGTCGAAGGGCGGTCGTAAAAAGTTTCGACTTAACCGTGTTTTGACTTAACCGTAATAAAAAAACTAAGAAAAAATATTATTAAAATGTGAACATTTTTTTATTAAAAAAACAATAAAAAAAGAGAACAAAATAAAGAAAATTAATTTATAGGATTAGTGATGAAGTCCGTAATTTTTGATTGTTTTTTTGGCAAATCCAGGAAGCTTGACTCAATCTGATTAAGATTTGCAATTTTAGCTATACTATCATTTGGTTTGGAATAGAAAAATAACTTGAGCTTTGCAATAAAATCTAAAGCTTCACCATGAGACGGTATTGTTTCCCAGTCAAGCAAAAAACGATGACTTCATCTATGTTTCATCTATAAATCATCTCATTTTTTATAGGTGAAAGATGTTCTTGTATGAAAGATGTTTTTGTATTAAAACCAGAAAATTTTCATTGCATTCTCTTCAAAACATTTAGAAATGACCCAATCATGAAAAACTTCATTCTTGAATTATCTCATCATTATCAATGATTTTTTTCTGGATTAAAACCAAGAAAAAGTTTATGAACTAATTGAATTTATTGTGATATATTATTAGTTCTTTGTAAAATTTTTTGCTAAATAGATGTATCTATTTTGACCTATAACATTTTCTTTAATTGGCTTGTATCAACAACAGACCATTCCTTCTTCTCTTGTTATTTAAATTTGATCATGACAAAACAACTATCCACTATTATCAGTCCAAAATTAAAAAAATACGTTAACGACCAGGAAGGGCTATTTTTGATCCAAACAAAAATCAAAATTATAAAAATTATCGTTTATTTTTTTTCATTTTATTTTAAAAATAAATAATTGTTTATTTCATTTTAAGTTTCAAAATCAAAAAACTAATTTTTAATTTTTTTAGATAAACCTTAAAAAAATCAATTTTGATTTTTTAGGGGAATAAATCGTAAATTACTGTACGAAAACAGTAAGAAAATTGTAAATTCAGTCAATTAAGAAGAATTACATACTCTCCTAGCCGAAAGATACGAAGCCTAAATATCTAATACTTCTGAAAATTTAACTACACATAATGCCGATAATTAGTGTAAATTCTTAATCAATTGTGTATCTAGTGGATCTCCTCTTAAAAAAAGATTTTATATCTAGTTGGATTGCTAGCAATTTTCTTTGATTCAAAAATTTAGTCAAGCTAAAATAAAAAGTGAATTGATGTTTTTCATGAATCAAAAGTGTAGATTAATTTTGAAAAAAAAATTGGAAAAAAAAATGCTTTTAAAAATTCTGCTTACTATTATGCTTATTCTTAAAAATAATTTGAAAAAATAAAAAATAATTGCATTTAAAAATTAAACAAATTACAATGTATCAGAATGTTTTTTCATCGATTATTTTAGATGAAGTATTCTAATTTTCATCAATGAATTTCGATGAAATGGTTCCTAACTCATTAATGATTCATCTATCAATTTTCATCGATTAATCATCGTTTTTTTTGTGACTGGATTGTACCTCTGATTCATCATCTTCGTATTCATCTTGTTGTTCAATTTGTTTCAGTTTTACATAGTCAACTATTTCTTTATCAGATAGAGTTGTGGATGTTTTTAAATTTTCATCAATTTTGATATAATCATCTAGAGATATAATTTTGTTATGATTGTTTTTTACTATGTATTACTCATTTTATTATATATTATTGGTGTGACTAAAAAGTGCTTATATAGAAAATAAATAATTAATAATAAGGACTAAATTTGTCCTTTTATTAAAGAAATTTCTTTTAGATTTAAGTGTAATTTTCGACTTAGGTGTTAAAAAAAACAAATTTTAGCTCTTTTTTCTTTCGAGTTAAGCGATATTTTTTTTTTTATTCTTAATTCTTTCTTATTAGAACTGTAAATACCTGGCCAATTTTTGTAATCAATTTTATTCTCTTTTTTGTAACTAAATTTTAAAATTTTTAACAAATGAACTCAAGCATTTTTTTTATCATTTTTTCGATAGCAATAGGGTTTAAACGAAGGCAAAAGCCATTCGGACAAACCCAGGGGTAACCCAAAATTATATTTTTAATAAATAAATAAAATAAGCGATATTCGACTTAAACGAGTTCGAGTTAACCGTGAAATTTTATTATTGATGTCAAATTAAACCAACCAATTTGTTCAATATTTATTTATTTATTTAAAAAATAGTTTAGGCAAGGCCTTGGCCGGTTGGAATGGAAGCTTAGTCCTTCCTTTCAGCCACTTGATAAAATTTTTGAAATAAAAAAATTACTTTTGAAAAATAGGAAAAAGTAAGATTAATTTGAGGTTAACTTAAAAAATAAAAAATTGTGAATGTCGATAAACTAGTTTGAATAATTAAACATAAAAAAACATTATGCAAAAAAGATTTTGAGATATAAATAAAATAGGATTCTGATTTTTTTCTTTTTTTGTTAGAAATTTTTTTTTTTTTTTTTTTTTTCTTTTTTTTTTATTTTATTAGAATTTTTGATGATTAGTGGATTCGGTTGCTGATTGGAAGTAATCGAAAGGAGTAATAAATTTTTTTTGGTTGATTGGATTGTAGTTGGACAAGTCCTCTTGGATTTGCTGGTGAGTGAGTCGACTTAAAACGAATTTGTTAAATAATTTTGAGAATCTTTTTTCTAGCATTTCGATCTCGAGGTTTTTGTGCATATCGGTTATTCTAGTCCTAATTGGAAAGAATTTAATTGTGCGAAGAATACGATTTTGAAGTTTTTGGCAATCGGGCATTACCTTTTGAGCGGTGTTTTTGATCGCGACAAACATAAAGTCTAATTGAGACCTGATAAAACTTTTGAAGACAAGCAATGAAAGTGAGATTTTGTTTTTAATTTTTAAACTTTTGATTTTTCTAATTAAATTTGTTTTACTAATTACTTTTTCTGAAATCGATTCGAAGTGATTTTTGAAGCTTTGTTTCAGGTCAAGAAACTAAGCTATCTTCGTGGTGATGGATCAATTGGAATTTTCGATTCGTTTAAGTATAAGGTGAGTTGGTAGTTTTTTTCATAATTTTTTCTATAACCTGCTGTGGTGAAGACTGTGTATACAGTTTTTGAAACATTAAGTTTTAAACCCGATTTAAGGCAGTAATTTTCTATGGCTAGAATCGCAGTTTGGAGTGTTGATTGTATTGTTTTTAGATTTTTATTTGTGAACCAAATAGTTAGGTCATCGGCGAATAAAGCTTTTTGAATGTTTTTAGGAATGCAATCGACTATGTCACTAAAAAAAATCGAAAATAGCGTTGGAGAAAGCGAACTGCCTTGTGGGACACCGGCCTTTATTTTTTGATCTATTGATTTTGAATTACCGTAGGACACAAAAAATTTACGATTAATGAGAAAGCTAGCTATCCAGTTGTAAAGTGTAGGTGGTGTGTTTAATTTTTTGAGTTTTGATAAGATGGCGTAATGGTTAACTTTATCAAAAGCTTTTTCTAGGTCCAAGAAGACTGCAGCTGTTTTCTCTTGTTTGTTGAAGCCGTAGATGATTGAGTGGTAGAGTCTCAGGAAATGGTCGTGAGTACTCATTTTTTTTCTAAAGCCGGATTGACAAGGAGGAAGAAAATTGTTTGATTCGAGCCAGGATGTTAGTTTGATGTTTAAAATTTTTTCAAGCCATTTTGCCATACACGAGATCAGTGAAATCGGACGATACGAGCCAATATTATCTGGGGGTTTGTCCTTTTTTGGGATCATAATGATCTTGGAAATTTTCCATTTGCTGGGTACATAACCAAGCTTGAGCGACGTGTTGAAAAGATTGAAAATACGTAATAGGAATGTATCTGGACAATTTTTAAAAACTTTGTTGCTTATTTGGTCAACATCTGGAGATGCTTTCGAATTGAGCATTTTAAGAGAGCTGAAAAATTCTTCTTTTGAAATTGAAAGAGCATTGGTGACTGGGAGAGGGTTTTCAATGTTGTCTTCAAATGTAATTTGATGAGGTTCCGGTTTGAAAATGTTGGCCAAGCTATTGCTGAACATATTTGCTATCTCATTAGTATCCCTTGTTGTTGAATTATCAAATTTTTTGAGTTCGATTGATTGATTTTTTTCATTTGTGATTTTTGAATTTTCGAATTTTCTTAAAAGTTTCCAATATTTCGATTCGGATTGATTGAATTTTTCGAGTTCTGAAAATTCTTCTTTTAGTTTGATTGCTTTGAAGGCTCTTATTTCTTTTTTTACTTTGTTGCACAGCATGTTATTGACTTTAGTAGTAAACTCGTTTTTTATTTTTTAACTATTCGTTTAAATTTTCTTTTTAGCTTTATCAAATTGACAAGGTGGCTTGGGATGACAATCGGGTTTATGGCTTTGCAGAAGAATGTTTTGTGTGACGTTGCTTTTTTTAAGGTGTCTACAATGTCTTCGATTATGTTATTCGTTTCGAGTTCTAAATTTTCGATCGAGATTAATTCAATTTCCGGAAATTTTTTGACGATTTCTGATTTAAAAATGTTTCAATATATTTTATTCGAAGTAAATGTTTTAAGCTTTGGACTCATGTCTAAAAATTCGGTTAATGTAGGTTGGTGATCGCTAATTGAATTGTCCAGGACTTTATGTGATTTAAAAAATTTTAGTAGTGAATTTGAACAGATTGACAGGTCAAGTACGTTTTTACTTCTTGAGTAAGTAGGTCTGTTACAATTGAGAATATGACAGTTTTTTTTGTTTAAGAAATCTTCGATTAGATTTCCACTTAAATTTTCTTTGTAACAAAACCAAATTTTATTTTTTGCATTTAAGTCTCCTACTAAGATAAAGTTGCTATAGTGATCGGCGATATGGTATAATACTTTTTCGTTGATAGTTTTGTTAGATGGGCTAGAGTAGATTGAAAAAATGGCTAGTTTGTAATTGTGGTCAATTGTTAGTTCGCAGCCGATTGCGTTGTCCGGATTGGAGATGTGATTTAATGATATTTCGGATGAGATTAAGTTTTCTTTGACACAAATAGCGGCGCCACCACCCCTTCTATCCAATCTGTCGCCTCTAAAGATAATAAATCCAGGTATTTTGAAAATTTTATCCGGTTTTAAATACGTTTCATTAAGACTAATTATATCTATTTTATATATTTTAGTAAGTCGAGTGAGTTCAAGAATTTTTGATTCAGAGTCTACGGAACGAATGTTAAGATGAAGTATGCGGAGGTTATTATTCATGTTGTGATTGAGAAGATTCAGAACTAACGTCCATAATGTTTTGATGCGCTTCGACTAGATTTGAGTGGTTTAAATAGCTTTTGATGTAGTTGCAAAGACTGGCCCAAAGAATTGGTTCACAATTTTTAAAATACCGGAGTTGTTTTCGTAGATCGATTCATGGATAATATTGATATTTTTTATTATGGCGATGACAAATAGAATGATGTTCAACGCTGGGGTTTGTTGATTTGGATGAGATGAGTCGGTTGGTATGGATTGGGACAGACTAGGAGCCGAAGTTGCTGATTCAACTCTGGTAAATTTCTGGTTGTAATTGTCAAGTTTTTTTTTTGCTTCTTCTTCTTTTTTTTTAAGAAAATTATCGATTGATGGACATTGCTTACTGACTGCCGGGTGATTTCCCCCACAGTTTGCACATTTGAAGAGTGTTGGATCAACGAATCTACAGTTTTTGTGTTCATGTTCACCGTTGCATCTTAGACAAGTTGGTTTGTTGTTTATGTATGGACATGAGTGTTTGTTGTGACCAAGCTTTTGGCAATGAAAACATTGAATTAGTTGTTGACCAAATTTCCAGCGAGAGATCCTGACGTATGAGTTGCCGATTTTAATCTTTTTCTCATTGATTATTTTTTCAAATTTCTCTTTGTCGTTTACAATAGCTTTGATCAAGTTTGTTGGTTCATTGGTACTTTTTTTTATTATTCTCATCATTTTGACAATATTAAAATTTTCAAGCATATACATTTTGTTTTCTTCATCCTCGACGTCGAACAGCGAGACTGGGACATTGTGAAGAGCAATATATAACTTTGGTGATGGGTCAATAGCTGTTATTCCATGATGGAAAGCATCGATTGGCCATGGTTCGTAGATGTAGTTGTTGTCTTCTATTGTTGGGGTTCTGATGATCAATTCATTTTTTTTGTTAACATAAGCATTGAGAATGTTAGCGTTTGGTTTGCAGCGTTTGATTTCACGTTGTAGTTTGAGGAAGCCTTTTTTTTTCTTCTGGGAATGAAAGGTTGCTGACAAATTTAGCGATGAACGATTTCGAAGTTTCATCTCTAGGTGGGTGAATTGGTTGAAGCAGAGGGGTATTTTTTGAGTTTATGATACGGTTAGGATTTGATTGATTAGTTTGGTTCGATGGTTGGTTCGTGACAGCTTGCGAGTAGAGGTTTTGATTATTAGAGAGTTGATTCATGTGTTGAAAGAACGCTGATGGGTTTATCAAGATTGGATTGTTGGGTAGATTTTGAGATTGCAGTCCCTGTGGAGGGGGGTCTGCACCGTATGGTAGTGCAGTTGCACTCATTTCCAAAAGAAGAAGGCAACTAGGATGATGGATTAAATCGTATGGAAGTATTATAATTTATGTTAATTAGTTAACTTTATTTCTTAATTTAAAGTTTTTAAATGTTTTTGTTTGTTTAATTTGTTCAATATGCTTTGACTTAAACGGGTTTACCTGTATATTAAAAAATATATTTTCCTTTTTTATTAATTTTTTACCATTTTTTACAAAAATTGGAGCTATGTCAAAAAAGCTATTATGACAATAATAATATAGAAGAAATTCTGATTGATTTATCTCTAATAATGAAAAGCAAATTTGAAATTATTTTTACAATAATGGTGACTAATAATTGATTTTCAATAATATTTTTGTCTCATTTTTTGATAATAAATATTTTGTATGTTAAAATTATACTCATTTTTCTTTTTTTTTAACAAAATTTTGGTATTTTATTAAATAATTGTGGTTTTTAAAATGATTTCACGATTAAAATTTAGGATTTTTGTAAAAAATAATTTTGTGTATTTTAAGATTATTTTTACAATAATGGCGACTAATAATTGATTCTTTTGTTAATTAATTTAGAGATTTTTATTCTCAATTTAGACATTTTTATTTTTCTATTAATAGATATTTTTACCTTCTCCTACAAAATTATTACCGAAATTTGTGTCAATTAGGGCCAAGAAAGTCAAATAACGTAATTGCTCGATTTTAGTGACATGTCGCTATAGTTGGGTATTCGGCTATAGTGACATGTCAATATTTATCGAACACTGGTTTTCATTTTGACCTTTTTCGATTAATGCGAAATGTCACTAAAGTCGAAAAAGGCCTAAAAATGACGATTTTTACAAAATTTAGTGTCTAAGTTAGTGACATGTCACTATAGTTCAAAAGAGCCGCAATTAGGCATTACGAAACAAAAAGTTTTATCCTTAAATTTTATGTTAGTTGATTGATTCTATAAAAAGGGATTGATTGTTTTAAATGGTAGCTAAACACGCCTTTACATGAGAAACTTAAATCAATTAATCAATTAATTTTTTTACTAAAATTTTTTCAAGGATTGTCTTGGGAATTTTTTTTTAATTGGGTTTATGATAGTCCTGTTCATGGAAAATTCTGAACATCCTGAACATAATTTAAATAAATTAAAATTTTTTGTTCTAATTAACATGTCGAAATTTCCAGGTCGAATTTTTTTCCAGATCACCAGCACCATCAAAGTCGCATATTTTTTAAAATAGTACTGGACTCAGACATTTTTAAATGCATAGCTATTTTTAAATCTAGTTCCTAAAAAGATTTTTGTTTTTCACGTGAAAGATTAAAAACTGGATTTGTGGAAATTGTTTGCCAAAGAGTTTCAAACAATTTTATTGTCCAAATTGTAAATAACATAAAAATATTTTAGAATTTTTAGACAATAGCTTTTTTTAATTTTATAGGTCAATTTCTGATTTTATATTCTTGCGTTAAATTCGTTAATTACTTTCTCGTTATCCAGACAAAAACTAATAAAAAATAGCTAAATTATTTAAAAAATCATTTTTAAGCTTTTTTTTTTACTTTAGTGACATGTCGCTAACTTAGACACTAAATTTTATAAAAATCGTCATTTTTAGGCCTTTTTCGACTATAGTGACATGTCGCATTAGTCGAAAAAGGTCAAAATGAAAACCAGTGTTCGATAAATAGTGACATGTCACTATAAATAGAGTGACATGTCACTAAAATCGAGCAATTACGTTAGATTTTTTTTTGGCGAAATGAAAATAATTTTACATTTATACATTATCATATTTTTAGATTTTTTGTGCAAAATATTTCAGAAAAATAAAAAATATAACTCGTTAAAATTATTTAGTTGCTAAAAATAAAAAATTTAAGAAATATTGCACAAAAAATCTAAAAATATGAAAATGTATAAATGTAAAATTTTCTACATTTTGCCTTTTTTTTACTTTTTAATAAAATTAAAAGAAAAAATTTTTATTGAAATTCAGTTTTGTCGAAAAATTTTGGAATATTTTTTCACAGAATTTTAGAATTATTATCATTATTTGTAATACAAATTTTGTATTATAAAATTTTCGTAAAATATTGTTAATTCATTCATTCGTAGTCTTAATGCATGATTAAAATTTCTTGAGATTTAAAAAAATTTTTTTTTAAACAATCGAAATAAAGATGAAAATTAAAAAGGATGCTTATCTGGTCATATTGAAAATTTAAACGCTGCCTAATTTCGTTTTTAAATATATTTTTATTTAACCTAAAAAAAAACAAAAAATTAAAATTATTATAAAGAACTATTAACTATATGCTTGTTTACTGCTTTTTAAGAAACTTGGCATTTTCGGTTAATAATTGTATATCTTAAAAAATTCAGAAGCATTTGGCAACTTTCAATCAGCAATTAACAAATCTTCAGGAAATTTAATTAAAAATTCTAAAAAATGATTTTCATGATATAAACAGATTTTTATTAATATTATTTTTATTATTTCAAATATTTCGCCCTGTTCGGTGATGCTTAAAATTTAAAAAATAAAAATATTAAAAAAATTTTAGTAAATTGTTAGGTTTGTTTGAATTCAAAAAAAATTTATGTTAAAAAAATACGAAATTATTTACATTTATTTAATCATTTATCTATTTTTTTATAAATTTTAAAGATTGAAATTGATATTTATTTATTTGTCTATATGTATCAAGTTAAAGTATCTTCAGAATAAAAAAACTTAGTGGAATAAGAAATAAAATCGGTAAGATATGAGAGAAAATAAAAATAAATGTGGCCGTCTTAATTACTACAAGGAACCTTAAAGAAAATCTTTTGGCGGCAAAGTCAGACGACTTATTTTTAAAGAATTAATTTTCAGGTTTTCAATTTTTCAATTTTAAAATTATTTTTTTTTTAGTTAAAAAAAATTTCTGGTATTCAAATAGTTTTGTTGTGATCAAGTCACACTCAGGATCGTTTTCTTTAAGTTTTTTTTTCTCTAATCGTTTATATTAACATATCTCTCTTTGGTTGAAGCCCAGAACATCTAAAAACCTCAAGTGTTGGAGTTCAATATGATTCCCAATGGGAGAATATTTCTTTATACAGGAGAAGAATCCATAGACAAAAACACATGAGAAAATAATAAAATGAATTTGACATTTAGAAAAGGTGAAAGAATTAGTTGCGTGTGGTGCAACTCGTGACGCATTAGAAAAACACATATACAAAGGGAAAACAAAGTAGAGTAGACAAGGTATTCTCCAGTGCTGTTGAAATGGGTGTCTTCAACATATCAGATACTGAAACGGAAAAAAATTAATTCATGATGGTGAGCCAATAAGTTTTCTGGATTTAATTCTAGGAAGTAATCCTAACTAATCATCTGAAATTGAAATAGGACCACCACTAGATCCTAAGTCATCAAAGAACATCTGCAATTTAAGATAAATTTAATATCTGAGAGATCAAATTACTCTGACTGTAGACTGAAAAGGTGACTTTTTTTCCATGGAAATCTAATTGACTGATTTTGATTGGAAAAATGCTTTTGAATAATAATGCGTGCAGCAGAGATATTTAACATTCCTCAAAATCTTTGGATTAGCATCTGAGTTCTCTGTCAAGAGATGAGTAACTAGAGAAGGCTGTGCAAAGCCACCTTGATGGAATATTAATATAGCCTCGCTTGTCCGTCGTACATTTCAAATGTTTTTTAATATTACGAACATATTTGAAAGTTACATTTAGTGTTAGGATAATGATCTGTCATGAAAATTTAATCATCCGTATAAACGTACTTAGTTTATTTAATCACACGTTTAAATGAACATGTTTAAATCAGCAACCCAACTCTCATTAAATCTTAGATTCTGAGAAACCAATAATGCTAGATCAAGAGTTTAATATGCAGGCTTTTTATGCATGCGTTACTTTAATAAAAATAAACTTGCTCTGACTTTCCATTATTCTTGCCTTAGATCAATTCAATGTGTTAAATAATAATATTTTTATCTAATTATTTGTTAACAAATATATTGTATGTTAAAAGAAAATTTTTTATTTATGAATTTTTGTGAGAATAAAAAAGATTTTTGTGAATTAAAAAGATTAAAATAATCTTTATATTGTGTTTTTTTAAATAAAATTGTGATATTTATTAGTGTTAAGATGACGAATAGTTTAAAATTAAAATAATAATCAAAGTATCAATTTAATCAAAGTTTAAATGGTCCAGGATTGAATTTTTTTACTTAAATGATCAATTAAGATGTTTGCTCTATAACTTTGCTTTGTTTGTAAAAGGATAATTTAGCTTTATTTTTTTATGTATTTTTTATTTTTTTAGTTTTAATAGATTTTTTTCTATCATTCTACCTAGAGGTTAAATATTAGTTATAAAATTGGTTTTAAAAATAAATAAATGAAAATGAGATAAAAAAAAAAGATTTTTCGTTTGATGATAGCATCCTTCTCCAGCATTGATTAGAATACCTTTCAATGGCGTACAAAATGCAAAGTATTTTGCGAATTATTTTACTGCATTAAGAAAATTTGCTTATAATTAAGCATTTTATAGAACTAAATTATCTCTTTCTGAAAAAAATTTATTTAAGTTTTTGGGATTTGGAACGATCGAATTGAAATGAACTTCACAACACCAGCAACAAGAAAAAAATAAAGATTTTTCAATTAAGCTTTAATAACATTGTGAGTTCTTAAATGGTTTTAGAATGGTTGCGTCCTTAGAACGAAATCTGGATCAGGTTTTTAATAGCGTGCGCTATTAAATATTTAAGAGAGAGAGAGGGAGAGAAAAACAAAAGTTTGTTTATTCTCTAACTTCTTTATTTCAAACCCAAGATAATATAAAATAACAAATATATACATAAAGAAATCCAGCAAGGCCCCAGAAAACCAGGGTCTGCTGGAGGGGGTGTTACATTACTCCCTCGCCGTGGTAGAACGGCTCCCGACGTTCGGGGAGTAAAAATAAAACAAAATGTAAACAAAAAAATGGTGTACGATCTTGCTGTAGTTTTCCTAACAGACCTTGAACGTGACCATGCATATCACTTAAAGGCTCATCCGTAGGCAAATGAACCACGATTTGCGGAGCGTGCGACACTGGTTCGCTTGTGGCTGAAGATCCTATCTGCGGCGTATCGTCGCCTTGATAACTGCCAGCCAATACGGCCAGTTGTGAATTGGGGCTGGATACTGAGACGGGCAACAATCACACAAACGCTTTGGTTTGTTGCGTAACTTCGAGAGGTGCTCTGAGTTTCCTATTTTCCATTGGTTCTGTCGCTGTTGTGACTGGCTCCATTCGGCTGTACTGCCCGGCTGGTTCTGCTAATTGAGACTGAAGTCTCTCTTTCTGCAACAGATCAGGAGGTTTCCGGGCCCTTTTGGGGTGCACCAGTGATTTTTGCTGTTCACTGGTGATTTCTTCTTTTTGAACGGATTCTTCCTGCTCCAGCCATTTTGGAACAGCTTTTGAATCACTGCTATATTCTTTCGGTCTGCTCGGCTTGAGATGCGCCTCCTTAACAGGACTTGCTGCATTCAATACCAGTTCATTTTTCCCTTCCTGACTCGCCATCGATTCATCGATCAATGTTCGATAACAGGTATTAATCGGGGTTTCAGAATACATTTTTAATTTTTTAACTTGAACTAACTGTTTTTTATTTTCATTCCCGACTTCTTGAATTATCTGATTAGACCGATTTTGATGTGTTTGTTCTATTTTTTCTAACATAAACATTTTCATTTGATTTTTTCGGGAATAATAGTCTGCAATTAAATGTCCTGACTTTACACAGTACAGACACAATTTCTTTTTTCTCTGCAGGGCCGTTGGAACAGCTTGTTTTCGTTTTTCGGGGATGACAGCATTCATTTGTTTTTTCTTCAAAAAATAGTTTGATCTCAAATGACCATATTTTCCGCAGAACAGACATAATTTAGCAGCCTGCTGGTCGGTTTGGTTTTTCCATCTAACATGCTTATTAACCTCTTGGTAACCATTTTTCTGGTTTCGCGTCTTTTTCTTGTCGAGCTGATTTTGTTGGTTTTTGTTTAAAATTTGAAGTCTGGCATATGTTTGAACCACCAAATCATACGCCTCAGAGCATGTTTTTGGATTCGAAACATTGACCCTCCAAAAAACGTCTTTTTCACTCAGACCGGTGATAAATTTTTCTTTCACCAAGTGATCGTACCGGCTCTGCTCAAAAATACCAGTATAAACAAATGCATTTCTTGCAAAGATCCACAAGTTGGTATAGAAATCGCGAAAATCCTCACCAGGTAGCTGTTTTCGATCAAAAAATTCCGCTAAAGCGTCTGTTAGGATAGCTGGTTGCTTGCCAAACATTTTGACCATGTGTTTTTCGAGTTCGAACATATCCGTAGGTCCTTTAGGAACTCTGAACTCGAACCTACTCAGACAATCGTCGTCTAAAAAGTTTGCAAGACAATTCCGCAGATCAGCTTCCATAATCCTGTTGTTTTCAACAAATAATTTGAATCGATTCCACCACGTGCGAATATCGTGCTTCAGTGTGAAAATTGTTGGCTTAAACGACCATTCTTTAGACGGCGCCGACTCCTTTGTTGTTTGAACTGCAATTGTTTTTTGTTCTCTTCCTTGTTGTGTGTATTCGTTGGCACCTTCTTCTGACCACTTGTATATGTCGAACAGTTCGGAGTTTTTAAATGGGTTGATTGGAGTGTCCAAATTGGCATCTCGCCTTCTATAACAAGGGAGAAACACATTCTCCTCTATAGACTCATTAGACTTAGGCTCATTCCACGACTCCCTGAAAGGATTTGTTTGGCGCCATTTGTACACCATTGCATCATCGTCAGAAGAACACTTTTGTGTTTTGCTCAGCTCTAACAAAGATTTTCCCCCGTGTTGTTGCGGTTCAGAACTGCTGTACAAATTTCGAACTGTATTGGGAAAAGAACGTCCCCGACTATTCCCACTGAATCCTATTTGATCATCATTTCGACATTTGTTTCTTGGTTCGGTTTTGATCGCTGACTTTTCCAAATAATCTTGGCGAACTTTTTCCGGAGTTCCGTTGAACAGCTCATTTGTGTTGGCGAATTGAAGACCAGCATTTGAATTTTTATTCTGCCCAGTCCAGAGGTTCATAATGACTTTAAAAGCACAAGCTACAACAATCATGGTTAAAGCTAGCACATCTATGCTAAAACACAGCTGTACGAACAAAAACACGTGTTCATCCAACATCGTGTACTTTTTCTTTTTTTTGTAAGCTTAACCGCTGCCACCAATTTAATAGCGTGCGCTATTAAATATTTAAGAGAGAGAGGGAGAGAAAAACAAAAGTTGGTTTATTCTCTAACTTCTTTATTTCAAACCCAAGATAATATAAAATAACAAATATATACATAAAGAAATCCAGCAAGGCCCCAGAAGACCGGGGTCTGCTGGAGGGGGTGTTACAGGTTTAATTTTTTTTTATTTTTTTTCTTGTTTCATTAAAAAAAATTTAAAATTTTTTTTTAGTTCGTTAAATACATTTTAACTAAATAACCAATTGAATATTTATTTTATCTTTAAAAACAGTAAAATATAAGGGCTAAAATCATCATTTTTTGCGTCGATATTTTTATTTGTGACTAAATGTCACCTATAAACTACCAAAAAAAAGGTAAACTTTTTTAATTCATCAAAATCAAACTTCACATGTTTCAGGAATTTAAACTTTTTTGTTCAAAAATAACAGAACACGAAAACGCTTTCACAATCAAAAAAGCTGCAATGGATTTTATTAAAAACGAAGATACATTTGCGGAGCTAAATTTTTGGTAAAATTTAATGTTTCAAATTAATTTAATCAGTTTTTTTTAAATGTGTAATTAAATGTTATTTATTAACCCGTATCGCCTAATTGTTTGGGTGTTAGTCATGCAAGCAGAGGATCTAGGGTTCAAAACCCGCTGAGGGTGAAAAAATCTTCAAAATATCTCTGCAGTACGAAAAGAATGTTTCAACCCCTTTCATCATAAAAAATAGGGGTACCGATTTCGACTGGGTAATAATAGCGGTGTAGATGACCAACTCGATGCAGCTACCTCTGTGTAAGGTCGGAGCCGTAACTAAATAAAAAGGTTCAGGAAAAGGAGATGAGCCCTCTCCATTATACACTAGGATAGATAGGGACATTTTATTAATTAAATGTCATCACGATTTTAATATTTTTTATAATTTCAAATTAAATAATGATACTCAATATAATCGGGATAAGAATAGAACAATGTCCAGCTGGATTTAACTTTCTATTCAATTTTTAAACTGCATTCAAACCTTAAGTAGCTAATGGTGCCTGCGTAACCAAACACAAACAAATTACACTCCTTCTTTACAACTGTAGGTAAATGTGCAATCTTAGGATCCAAGTGCAAACTAAAATTACAAAAAGGCTACCAACCGATCACTCTAAAGCTCTTTCCAATTTTTTTTGATTATCAAATTCGATCCAAAACTGCGCTTAAAAAAACTATTCGAAAATATCAACACACATGTATTATCCAAAATCAATCTTTTTAGCATAATCAAAGATCTAATTCTAAAATACTCAAATTCAGTTTGTAAAATAATTTTCAAAAACTTTGTTTGATCACATACAACTATGCATTCATTCCGTTAAAATTCAGTGGAGCCCGAGGCCCGCATGAATAATTTAAAGATATATAAAAAAGATAAAATTATTCAAAGAGATATTAGATCAAATTATTTAAAGTTAATCTGATTATTATATACTAATCTTGCGTAATTTTCAAAATAAATAAAAATAATAATAATCAAGTAGAAAAGTCAAAATTTTGACAAGGTGTGGTAATCAGGAAAGCAAAAACTTTACATCTATGTTGTGGTAATATCTCGAAATTAGTCTTGGAGCTTTCAAATCATGTGAAACACTTAGAAGAAATATAAATGGAGAAAGACATTGAAATACACTGAAATATGAAATGGCAGCAGCAAATAAAACTGTAAACTCATACAACATCAGGAGTCAGTAGATTCAAGTGGTAAAACAAGGATTAAATGCTAAAAACCCAGCTGATCAGCTAGCTGTAGCAAATGTAACCATCAGCGAAATACATGAAAGATTATTTATGGTGTAACTGAAACAAAGAAAGAGATTTTAGCAGAGAAGAGAGTGGAAAATGAAGAAAAAATCAATAAAATTCTGACTACTATTTGAAAAAGTGATGTCCCGGCGTATTCGAGACGTTTGAGATCTAAAGACCAAAGTAAATAAGGCCCAATTCTAGTAGAACTCAAAGAAGAAGCAAACAGAAATCCACTACACTTAGCAGCTAAAAAGTTAAGACATTCAAATACTATCAAATCTGTTTCTTAGTCCAGATTTGACTGAATCCGAAAGAGCTTTAGACTATGAATTGAGAAAACAAAGGAACGAAGAAAATAATTTTCTTTCATCAAGACTCGCCCTTTCGAAGTGGCATCAGTGGAAATCAGATCGTCAAATTCAAGAAGCAATAATCTTTCATCAGTGGCGTCATCACGTGTAGATAGTCTAGAATCTTTAAAATGTATGTATATAAATGCTACTTCTTTGGATAATAGACTAGATGAATTCAATGCGGTTATTTAAACACATAGCCCACAAGTTGTAGCAGTGAGACTTTTTTCAAGAGCATCTCAATTTCAAACTTTAAAGGTAAGAATTTGTACAGAAAAGACAGAAATGGTGGATGCAGAGGCGGTGATGTATGTCTCTACATTGATGAACATCTGGTCAAATGGCTGTGTGTCAGAAATTTAAAACAAAAATGGCATCGAACATAAACACAGAGAGACGTTTCGCGATACTTTTCTAAATCAGCATGAAAATGTACCAGCTTTTCAAATGTCAAACGAAAAAGCTATCATAACTTTGGATTTGATTTTCACGACTCAGACTGGCGGTGTGTATGCAATCGATACAGAATTTGTACTTGTTAGCATTAATAAAGGACAGCTGGATATCTTTTATAATTTTGTTCTCAAAAACAAGGTAAGTAAGGAATCATACAACTGTAAAAAATTTATTTATAAAAAAGCTGACGAAGAAAAAATTATCCTTTTTGATTAGGTGCACTTATTTGGGAATTTAAATATTCAGGAAATGTACGATGAGTTAATTTCTGATGTCAGCAAAGCTAGTAATCAATTCATTTCAGTGACGGATGGCTCTAAAAAGAAAAGAATCTCAAAACCATAGATAAAAGATAAGAAGAATCTTATTTTCAGGAACAGTTCATATAACGGAAGGATATGAATCTATATAAAGATACCAAACTTATCTTTTTATTAGTTTCATCAGAAATTAACAACGCCATACAAACTAATGAACAAAATTTAGTTGAAAAAGCTTAGAAGAATCCAAAAATATTGTACAAATACCTAAATGATCAACAAGTAATCAAAGAATCTATCAAAGCATTAAAAAAGTCAAACAATGAATTAACACAAGAACCGAAAGTTATTTCAAATCTTCTAAATTAATGTTTTTAAGATGTTTTTGTTTTTGAACAAGATGGTGAGTTTCCTCCTTTTGAAGTTGAATTTAATGAAAACTGGTCAGAATATATTGACATTGAGCCAAATGATATTAGTTATGAATTGGTTTTTAATAAATTACAAGACCTAAATCAAAATAAATCATGTGGTGTTGACAAGCTTCATCCGTTATTGCTTAAAAACTAAGCAGAAGCCTTCACTGCTCCTTTAACTTTGATTTTCAGAATTTCATTATCTAAAAGTCAGCTTCCAATACATTCAGATCATCAAATATAACTCCATTGTTTAAAAAAGGTTATATATCAACGGCCAGCAGTTATCGTCCTTTGTCTTTAACTTCAATTCCGTGCAAAATTATGGAAAGCATAATAAGAACCAAAATGGAAGATTACTTTATAAGAATATCATCTCAAGAATATCTTCTGGAAACTCTAGATTTCTCCTCAATGAGTCTAGACAAAAGTATTCCTGTTGAAGTGATTCTGCTAGATTTTGCGAAAGCTTCTGATACTGAATGGCTTTGATGGTCTGACACTAAATCATTGTATTTAACTTTTATTCGTCCTCTTTTGGAATTTGCTGTGCCTGTTTGGTCTCCAATTCTTAAGTCTGACTGTGAGAATGTTGAAAGCAGATTGCAGGCTTTGAACATTCCAAATCTGGTGGAAAGAAGAAAAAGAGGTGATCTAATTCAATTATACAATTTCATGCATAGAATAGAATTGGTTGAAAAAAGTGACAATTTTAATGTCACAAAATACCAAGGAAGAGATCACTGCTTCAAATATTACAAAGAAAATTCGATGCTCCAACAATAAATTTTTTTTCAACAGAACCGCTAATATATGGAACTCGCTGCCAAATCAATTAGTTAAAGTCCCCAATGTTTAACAGCTTTAAAGCAGGCATTGGTTGCTGGATGAGTAGCAATCAGTCAAATCAGCTGTCTTAGTGTGCCTTATCAGCACACTCACTGGCTAGCCAGCTACAGTCAAAACTACAACTACCACTACTAGTATTGTCGCTTTGTAGAAGTCATTCTAATTAAATTAACTTAAATTTACTTATTGCTATTGATCATTAATTTATTTGTTAATGTTCATTTTTATTTTTATGGAATGATCATTTGATAAAAATACATATCAATCGATTAAAATACTAATCAAAAAATTTTAAAAAATACTGGTCATTTAATTAACCCCTAGAAAGAATAATAATAATTAAAACGCATCAAGATTTAAAGGCTGTGTTGGTTTAAACATTTACTTAGAATGAAATGAACACGCTTATCAAACAGAGACTTCCAATGGACACCTCAAGGGCGACGGAGGGTAGGACGACCAGCATCTATTTGGAGGTCAACAATCATGAAAGAGATCAATGAATGGGCAAGATAGAGAAAGAAGCAAAGTTAAAGCCAAAGGATTCTATTCCATATTTTTAGCAATACATTAACACATGTTTCGATCAAACTTTGTTGGAGTTTTTTTTATATCTTATGATATTATTTAAATTTTTATATTCCAAAAGAATTTTTAGAATAATGATGATTTTGGGTGATAAAAATTCAAAACCAAAAAGGAGCGTTTAGTTTTTTGTTAACATTTGCGTATGTGTCAAATTAGATGCTGAAACAAAAATGAATTGAACAATCTTATTGAACATTTTTTTTTCTCTCACATTAAGTCTACGAAATATTGAAAATTCTTAACACTCTGTCGATTTTCTATTAATAACTAATTATTTTTTTAACTAACAAAAAATAAGCATCCTAGATGTAAAATGCATTGAATCGGAAATTTAAATATACGCTCTTTTATTTGATATTGTTTTTATTTTTAGCAATGCAATTTTTTATCTGAATTTCCTCAATATTTACCTTTGAAAAATACATTAATATAGAATATGTGATTTTATTTTAAAAATAATTATATTTGGAAAAAAATATTTATCTATAAAATTTTAAAAATTAAATAAAAGAATACTGATGTTGAATTAGCTTAATGTCTTAAAAAATACGCTGTTCAAGTAACAAAAAAAAACAATAGTGCTAAAAATTGAACATGTCTTTGAGCAATATTTTGATATTTAATTTTTTCAATGAACGCCTTAAAGGCAATGTAAAAAAAAAGTTAAAAAAATCAAATGTAATAAATTAGACAAAGTTTAAGAGTTTTCTATAAAAAATATTGAATAAAATAAAAAAAATTGAATATAATAAAATAATAATTAAAAATTTATATTTTAATATTTTCTTTGTTTTTTTTTTTAATTTCAATAATTATTACTCACAAAATAATGAGAAAAGAAGCAGCTCCAAATTTTTGATATTATCAAAAAAATAAATTGACAAAGAGTATCATAATCCCAACATTATGGAAAAAAAAAATATAATTTGGAACATTCAAAGAAGAAAATCATTTCAATTTTTGTAAGACAATAAAAGAAAACTGTCCAATTTTGTTTACGATACAAAAATCTAAAAAAATCTTTCTATTCAATTTTTGATCAATTTTTTTTAATTTAATTCAAATTAATATTTTGATTTTTTTATTGTAAATCTGTTTCATTTAGTGTTTAAATTCATATTAGAAATTTTCTTATTTGATTTTTATTATTATTATTTTTTATTAATTTCACTCTCATAGGATTATATATTTATTTATCTAAAAACTTTAAATTCTATTTACAAATATTATTTAATTTTAATTAGAAAATATTTAGATTAGATTATATTTATAGTAATGCTATGATAAGATAATTATTTATGAAACTTAATGTGATTTGTAAATCAAATTTTTTTATTCCATTATTTTCTTTGTAAAATTGTAATTTTTATTTTTGTGTTTCCTTTTCAACGTGCCTATGAGACTTAAATTTTTTTTAAAATAAATAAATAAGTGGTTCCGAGGTAAAATTAAATAAATTTACGACTTTTTACGAAAAAATCTGTTAAACCAAAAAAGGGCCCAAAAAGATCATTTTGTCGTTTTCTAAAAAAAATTTTTAAAAAAAATTATTTTAACTTTTTAGAGCATCAAAAAAATTACCAAATTTTGCGTAAAGTTTTATTTACTTGAGGTAAAAAATCGTAATAAAATTAAAAAAAACGTAAAAATAGTGAAATTTTTCTTATTTCTTTTATTACGTAGAATACCGTAAAACTGCATTTTTTTACATAAAATTTTGTGAATTTAAATAATTAGTAAATCAAATATCAACAAAATTGAAATGGTCTCTATTAATACGTTTAAAATTTCAATATTCGACTTAAATAGAAATATATGTGTCTTCTTGGAAGTGCTATAAATTGATAAAATAGTATTTTCAAATATTTTGTGCTTTTTTTTTATATTTACAGATAAAAAAATTTTTGAATAGTAATAAAGTTATGAATTTAATAAAATGATCATTTTGTCTAGAAAATTATTTTTTAGAATCATGTTCCTAAAAAAATAAAATAAAATTTTAGATAAAAAATCTTTGTGTACAATTTTGAAAATTTATTCAATAAAATAATAATTCAAAATTCTTTTTTACAATATTTTCTTTGTTTTTTGATGGTAAATTAAATTTGATACTTTTATTTCTTTTAAAATCAATGAAATTTGAATAATGCCAAAAAAAATTTAAGCTATCAATTATTGTACTTTAAACGAAATTCTATTTGATTATGCTTTATGAAAAATCATTTCTAAGTTACAGCTAATTAAAATTTAATAAAGGTTTTTGTTGGCTATAAATTTCCTAATTTCAAACCAATATTTCTATCAATCTTATATTTATTTTCTCTAAATTTCTTTAATCTTCATGGTTATTCTAATCTAGCAATTATTAAATTTATTTTTTCTTGATTTTTTGATTTTCTAGGATTTTGGTTTTCTCTTCTGATTTAGATTAATATTTCTTTCCTTTTAAATAGCTGTCTTATTAGTAAAATTTACAATTTTTATTCGCTTTTAGATCATCACTTCAAATTGGTTCTTTTTTTGCTTGTACTCTATCAATTAATTCTATTACTCAATTTGCTGTTACGGTCTCTATGTGGGCAGTATTATTTAATCTTAGTATTTTATTTATTTATTGAATTGAATTAACCTCCTTTAAGGAGAAGTAAAAAAATAAAAATAAAATAAAAATAAAATTTTTTTTGTGTTTTTGTGTTTTTTAAAAAAATGAAAAATTATTACCTAAAAATAAAATTATACAAATAAAAAAGTAACATTAGTTCGAAACTAGAAAAAAGCATGAAAGTTAGAAAGCAAGATAATTTGGACCAAAATTCATGAATTTCTTTTATTTTGAATTAACTCATTTAGGAGAGTTCTGTAATGTTTTAATTTTAAATTGCCAAGACATAACCAAATTGAATCAGATATACCATCATTACAAATCAGATTAATCTTACGATTTTCTTTAAGTTGGTTTATATTTACTGTAATTTTTGAGGTTTCAATTTTAAAGTACTTGGAAATAAGTACCAAGTCAGAGGAAAAATATTTATTAGAGGGGGGTCATTTAGCATTTTTTGTTAAATTGTGATGATAGATAATTATATTTAATTGTATCAATAAAGGTTAGTTTTGAAAATAAATAAAGTTCATTAAAATTGAATACTTTCTGTACTTTTAAGTATTTTAGATCTAGGTCGATTATAAATTTTTATTTTGATCAATTGTTTTTTTTTAGATTTATCAACATGAAGCTAAAAGTTAAATTTTTTGTTTTTGCCAATTTGACCATATTTATATTATCTTTTATTGCTATTTATTTTCTTAAAAATTCAAATATGCATAAAATAAACAAGAACCGTTCAATTAAATTCACTGACAACAATGGTGCTCAAAAGGAGGTCTCACGAAACTCAAAATGTTTGTTTCATGATCTTATATACAAAGCTGACGATAACTTGACGGATAAATTTTTGTCTTCAGCTCGCAGACAATTAGAAAAGAAGTTTGCACCTTGCAGAATAGAATTGAGCTTTCAGAAAGTTATTTTACAGGAAAAATATAAAATAAAATTGGACTTTGATCTTTTGTCCAAATTGGCTAAGACAAGTAGGCAACACATTCAATGCTATGCGCATAAATTTGATAAGAAAATGGACGAATCCGAACAAAAAAGACAGATCGTAGAAATCAAACCCATTTATTACTTCAATTCTAGTGAAATTAAATTATCAACACATGGCTTTTTCTATTTAATCTGTGAAAACAAAGTGAATAAGTCAAAAATATTCGACCAAGTTCTAACTGTGTATCCAGAAGACATGAGCCAGCTGGTAAAAGACAGACAAAAGTACATAACACCCAATCAAAGTTCAATTCACAAATTGCCAAATATAGACCACAGTAAGCAAGACAAAATGAATGTTTTGATAATAGGAATTGATTCTCTTTCTGCTAAGCATTTCAGGCGAATATTGCCATTAACTTTGCAATTTTTGTCATCGCTTGAAAATAATGTAATATTTGATCATTTTAATTCATTAGGTGGGAGCACTTTTCCCAATTTATTGGCAATGCTCTCAGGTGTAATTGCAGGGAATATAAATGATTCTATAAAAAATGATTTAAATGAATTTAGAAATAAGTATTCAACATTTCACGATCACATACCATTTTTGTGGTATGACTTTGAAAAAAGCGGATATGTGACCATGTATCAACAAGATTATCCATCGATTTCAATGTTTAACTACCTGAAGAAAGGCTTTAGACAATGGCCAACCGATTTATACGGCAGACCTTTCTGGTCAAAGTACTATGCTACCAGAAGTGGACCGCGTATGTGTCATTTTAACTATCCAACATATTCAACTTGGTTCGATATGATGAAAAATTTTTTAACAGCAATCAAAAACAGTAGTAAAAAAATTCCTTTTTTTAGCCTTAACTATTTGACCGAGTATACACATGACTATTTCGCAATACCTGAGAAAATGGACCAACACCTTAGGGACTTTTTAAAACAGCTTGTTCTAGATGATACTCTGTTTATATTTTTTACAGATCATGGAAATAAACTTGTTTCTTATTCATTTCAAACCGAAATGGGCAGAATGGAAAAATTTTTGCCATTTTTGAGCGTCAAAATCCCAAATAAAATGAAAAATAGCATTTATTTTGAAAATTTAAAGAAAAATAAACAAAAACTAATTTCTTTTTTTGACATATTTCAAACACTAAGACAATTTCTATTCATAAATAACCATGGAACAACACTTGGCTATGAACATGAATTTAGCAGCAATTCAATTATTCAGAGAGAAAAACGCGGAATGTCTCTATTTGAAAATGTTCATTTGAATAGATCGTGCGTTGAAGCCTATATTTCTGACGAATTCTGTCCATGTTTAAAATACATTGATATAGATGAAACAATGTTAAAATCAGAAACAAAATCTGATTTTAAAATGATGTCTGAGCTTGTTCTAGATCATGTTGTTTCAAAGACGAACATGACCAGATCAAAATGTAAACAGTATAAATTTGATAAACTGATCAAAATTCAAAAAGCAAACACATTTAATAAGCAACTTTATCGAATTGTTTATGTTTTGCAGCCCGGTGATGCTTGGTTTGAGAGTTTTGTCAATTATGTCAACAATAAATTTGAGTTTAACAGTGAAACAGTTCGATTGAGTGCCTATGGAAATCAACCATTTTGCATCAATGATTCAATTCTTAAACAATTTTGTTATTGCTATTAGCTTAAAATATATACTTTCTTTATAAATTTATATTTTATTTTATTAGACCATACTTAATGCTTTAAGAAAATTTTTAAGTAACCTTGTCATCTTAAAGCTGAAAGAATGTCTTGACTCCAAAGCATAAAAAAATTAACAGTGAGTGAACCAACTAATAATTTTAATTTCTTACATTATCATCTAAAATGCCAAAACTAAGAAATGAGTAATGGATATATACTAGAAAGTTTAATTGGAGATATGTGACATAATCTCAAAATAAGAAAATCTCAAATTTAAATAAAATTTTAATTAAGCTTTATGAAAATTATTGAAATTTTTAAAAATATGCAAAAAACTTTTAAATAAATAAATTAATCTCTTGCAGTTTATGTTTATGCCCGGGTTCAATTGATTGAAATTGCTGAGTGAACCTTGAGAAAATGAAAAACAGGTATCTCCAGTTCTGATGACATAGTTGGCACAACACGTTTATTTTTTTTTTAAAGGGCGACTTTATTGCAGTCTATTGACACATGATATGATTTTTAATCTAAGATTTTTTAAAATTTTTATTATATAAAGGAGTTTTTAATTGAAATATAAAAATATAATTTTTTTTAACTAAATATTTTATAATAATTTATTTTTTGGATCGCGTACGCTTTGAAACACGACTTTGTGTATCTTTGAAGTTTAGTTAAAATCTGAAAGATTCAATAAAAAATTTTTAATTATTAACAGAATAATTTTTCTCATTCGGAGAAAAATTTGATAATTTAAATTTTTATTTTCAATTTAAATAATATTTTTATAAATTTAGAAATCAGATATTTGAAAACGTTTCTTCACAAAATTTTTCCTATCAAAAAATAGTGTTATTTTAAATGAGTTCCTTAGAAAATTTTTGAAAATTGAATGTCTTCAACTAAAAATTTGCTAAAAAAAATGCATTTAACTGTGAATAAAAACATAAGATTCATAAAAAAGATTAAAGGAATATATATTTATTTAATAGATATATCCTCTGTACCACCAATATACTGATTCTGCAAGACTCGTTAATAAATCTTCAGAATTGCGAATTTGGGATATTTTTATCTGATCCAATAAACGCCAAACAGCGATAAGATGTTTGCCGGGAAACAAGAGTTTTGTAATAAATAATTATTGTAAAATGTTAAAAATTTTAAATTTTTACTGTTGTAAAAATGATACACAAAGTCCTGTTTCAAAGCGTACACGATCCAAAAATAAATTATTATAAAATATTTGGTTTTGTTTTGACTCAAAAATTTATATTTTTATATTTCAATTAAAAACTCCTTTATATAATAAAAATTTAAAAAAAATCTTAGATTAAAAATCATATCATGTGTCAATAGACTACACTATTGCAATAGACACTCCGTTTTTAAAAAAAGTCCAAGTCTGGACTTTGACACTAACTAGGCCGCCACAAAAATAGCTACCTGGAACGGCAAAAATATCATTTGGCACTGGTCATCACAGATGATAAACAGCTGTGGTTAGCCGAAATCATTATTTTTTAAGTAACTTTTAGAAAACAAAGAAAATTTTAAAGATTTTGGACTTAAGGATGGGTCCACATTCTCAACATACATTAAAATCTTTTTAACATACTAAAAAATCTTCATAGCATACAAAATTTTAGTATCAACATATAAGCATTATTAACATACATAAATGCTTAACAACATATAAAATTTTTAACATACATACACTACGTTTTTTTAATGATTTTCAATCATTTTGGTAGGTCCTAATACCCTCTTATATCCTTTAGGAAAATTAAAAAAATTAAAACCAAAATTTTTTTTGGAGTTTTATAAAGTTTTTTAAATATATATAAAATCATTTAAATTAAGCAAATTTTAATATTTTTGACTCAATTTTTTGAATCCTCATACAATTTGGGTCAGACAAAATATTTTTTTTTTTTAATTTCATTTTTTAAAATTTTTAAAATTTTTAAAATATTGAATTGTTGAACTTTTGATTTTTGGGTTTTTAAAATTTGTATTTTTTGAATTTTTAAATTTTTGAATTTTAAATTTTTGAATCTTAAATTTTTAAAATTTTTGAAATTTTTAAAATTGAAATATGCATTTAAATTGTAAATGACTTAATTTTTTTTAAATTAATTAAAATTTGATTAAAATAATGAATAAAATTTTGATTTCGAGCTTTTCAATCTTTAATTGAGCCATTGAAAAGGAAAGTGCATTTCTCAGCTTTCTGTATGTTTTTAAGTTATCTTGTATGTTGATCAGTTTTTTGTATGTTTATTAGGTAAAGTATGTTGTGATTAAACGAATTTATGCTAAAAAGATTTAAAGCATGCTAAGAAGATTTTTAAGTATGTTGAAACAACAATCCCCTTAAGGATAAATAAATAAATTCTAAAGTTCGAACTTAAGCTATAATTTGGACACGACCATTCGTATATCATAAATTAAATAAAATATGTAATATATTGAATACAGTTTTCCATAAATTTATTAAAGTATAATAAAAAATGAAATTACATAATATTTTTAAAAAAATTCAACAAAATCAATTAAATTGAAAGTATTTCTTAATGATTTATACTATTTCATTAAAAAAAATCATAAAAATAATAAATTCAAACAAAATTTTTTAATTAAATTTTTTTTTGTTTACATTTATTAATAGGACAATAATAGTACAATTTTTTTTCTAAGGCTTACCACAAGTATCGCAAAATTTTCTTTCATTGTCATTTAGTCTTTTTCGCTTGGAATTCGGTTCTTGAGTAGTTGTATCATCATGAAAATCGAATTTTCATCTTGATCTTTTCTCAAGTCAGATGGTTGTACTTCTAAACTTTTGAAATTTTTTGATGGCATGATGAATTTTAATTATTAAATTTTTAAATAAACTTTTTTCGCTATCTTTTTTGATTGCACAGTTTTGATGTTTAACATTTTTAAACATAAGTTTTTAATTTTAAATAAAAGCAAAAAATTTTGAAAAAGTTTATTTATTTAGAAGTAATTATTCTAATAATTTTTGACGAGAAAATCTAAAAAACTTTTAATATTTAAATGTTTAGCTAAGGAAACACACTAATACATGTTCGAATACATAACCGTTCGTAAGGACTCGGGGACAACCCCCAAATTATGTTTTTTATAGAATAATAAATAAAAATTGCCCAAGTTTAATAAATCGTCAATTAATATTCACATATACATAATAGTCTCCTTTAGAACATTCAAAATTTCAAATTTCGATTTAAGTAGAAATATTTAGTTCTATATGGCAGTGTTTGACATTAAATCGTTTCAATTATTTAATACTTTTTATATTTTTACAGATAAAAAGCCAAAAGCAAAATTGCTATAAATATGATAAAATGATTTGTTTACCTAAACAATCCTTTGGAGAAACTCTTACCTTAAAAAATTAACAAAATAAATTGTTCAATTAAAAAAATCAATGTGTAAAATTTTGAAATTTATTCAATAAACTAATAATTCGTGATTCTTTATTTTCTTTGTTTTTTAATGGTAAATTAATTTTTTTTTCTTTTATTTAGCACTAATGTGAATTTTACCATAAATATCTTAAAAATATCAATTATTATTTTTCAAATGAGATAAAATTTGATTATTCTTTATGAAAAATAATTTTCAATCATTTATTAAAAACATAATTTTAATCAATAAAAAAAAGGTTTGATGAATTTCTTCAATCTTCATGATAATTCTAAATAATAAATTATTTAATTTATTTGTTGTTGATTTTGTGCAGATCTTGGATCATGACATTCTCTTTGGATTACTACTTCTTTCTTTTCAAAAAGTGATGTAAGCTCTTTGACTTTTATTATATTATCCAAAAAAAGCTTTCAGGTCTTAACAAAAGTTAAAATCTAATCTTCTCGGCGTAAAAAAAATGTTTGTAGACTATTAATATAATATAATTTCTTAAAAAAAAGGCCGGATAATAATCTAAAAGAAGCAAGAAATTTCAAAAAAGAAAACAATTTTTATTAATTAATTTTTGAATAGAAAATCCTAAAATTAGGGCTTATGTTCTCTTAATTATTTACATAAAATTTTGAAGAAAAATTAATAGAATACTCTATTTTACTATTTTAGTTAAAAGTGGTAAGGCTCCAATCTTCTTAAGAAATAACATTCTCAATATTTTTTCTTTTAATTTAACGCAGGAATCATTAGTTATTGTTTTGAAAATTTGATTAATTGAGTATGTTTATCTTTAGAATGTACCTATATGGAAATAAGAACAAAGTTTAATCTTTTTAGTGCTTTAGAATTAATTTTGACTAAGATTATGTTAAAAAATATTGGATTAGTACTTAGTATTAATTTTATTTTCTACGATCAACATTTAATGCTCCTTCATAATATGTTATATATATTTTTCAAAAAATTTCGATCTCAAATTTTTTAAATAAATTTTAATCTTCTCTGATCTAAAAATGTATCAATGAAAGAAAAAAATTAAATATTTTTCTTCTTTAGAATGAATTTTGCAAAAGATTTTCTTTTGAAAAAATCGAGGATAAATGATAGCTAGCAGATTTAAATAAAAAAGAGTTTAATTCAATATTTATTTTTATTTAATTATAAATATCTTAAAGAATAAGCTAAAAATTTAAAATGTAATAACTTGACCAACTTGCAAGTTTGAACAGTTGACACCAATGCATGATTGAACATTCTCAGTAGTTGTTCCATATCGTTGAGCAATTGACCAACAAGTGTCACCTGCTTGGACAGTGTAACTTCTGCCAGAGCAAGCATAGCCTGTATTGTAAGCACCATTGTTGTAGGATGGATAATAAGCACCATTGTTGTATGCTGGGTTATATGCACCGTTGTTGTAATCTGGGTAATAAGCACCATTGTTGTAATTTGTTTGGGAACCGTATGGAACACAGACTGATTGACCGATTTGCAAATTGTTGCAGTTGATGCCAGGGTTCAATTGATTGAAATTGCTGAGTGAGCCTTGAGACAACGAAGAACAGGTATCTCCAGCTCTGATGACATAGTTGGCACAATTGCTACCATAGGAATTGTAGGTTGGGTAAGTGTTGTATCCATTGTAGTTGTTGTATCCGCTTGGAATACAGATAGATTGACCAACTTTCAACAAGTTGGCGGGAATGCTTGGATTAGCTTGTTGAAGAACACTAGCACTGGTTCCATATCTTCTAGCGATGGCATCATAGGTATCTCCAGGTTGAATGGTGTAGTAGGTGCACTGAGCGTTGATGAGGCCAACGACAGCCAAAAGAACAATTATCAAGCAATTCATTTTAAATATTTTCTCTTAAATTCTCAAATAAGTTGATAATACTGAACTTAACATCCAGAGTATTTATAATAAAAAGACAAAGTATCAGATAATATTGTTCTCTATTGAATAGAATTTGTTTTTGAATCAAAAGTATTTTATTTCTTGTTTGTTAAAGAATTATTTAAAATTTTAATACTTTATAAACAAAACACAAAAAAAAATGATCTACTATAAATTTTTTAAAATTTAACACATTTCTAGATATATTTTTCATACTTTTAACTTTATTTTTTTCGTATAAATAAAGTTACTTAATTTACATTTAAAAAAAATTTTGATATTTAACAATTCAATTTCAATTTAAATATTTGATACATCGAAGAAGACTTTAAATAGATTAATTACATTTGTATTTGAATAGAACACATTACTCAATTTTATTTAGCTGATGCTATTAATTTATTATTTATTTCAAACTTTTTTTCGAATAGAGTGGTAGAAAATTGGAATCGATTGCCAACTGGTAGACACCAAGAACAGTTTTAAAAAGACTTTTTCAAGTCAAACAAGAAATAAGCATATTTTGTTATTTATACTCGTTTTAGCTACCATTGTGAGACACTAGTGTCTTGCTCTACAGAATAAACCTTTCGTAGCCTTTTATTATTATTATCTATTTACTGTACAGAGCTAAAGCTCTTTCAGAATAGAATATAAAATCAAAATAAAAACTAAATAAAATATAAAAAAAAGCAAAATTAGTTAAAAGATAATAAAAAGAAAATTCATTTTGAAATTTAAAGTAAAAATTTTAGACTTAATTGTTTATATTTTTCATTAAACAGTTATCAAAAGTATTAATTAATTGCACTGAATATGATTTAGCATTCAGTATTCTTTTGATTTAATGGTGTTTTGAATGTAATAATTCTGGGCTAACTGACCCGATAAAATAATATTTTTATTTAATTGAATTTTGTATGTTAAATAATCTTAATCATTATTTTGTATTTAACAAATTGAATTTTCTCCTTAATTGTAAAAAAATATTTAATTTTATTTTAAATTCTTATTTCAATTTGTTCATTAGACTTTAACTTTAATTAAATAAGTAAAAATATTTTTAGGTATTGCTAGAAAAATTTTAAATTTAACAATTAACTAGAATTTAATTGAAAATCAATTTACAAATAAAGGCTGATCAAAAAATTTAAATTTTTTTCTTTTAAAAACTTTATTTCGAAGGTTTTGAAATTATTTTGCTCAGCCTCTGTATGAATTTTTGGAAATAGACATCTCTATGATAGTTTTATTGATAGATCAAATTTTTTTAATTGAAAATTGATTCAAAAATTTTTTGCAAACTTTAATTGAAAATTGTATTCAGCTCCTAATATCATATACCTCGAAAGAATTCTGAATCAACCAAGAAACCATGTTTGTTTTTGATGCATTTTTTTGCTAAATGACATTTTTAGATTATACTCTATAATCGTAATAGTATTTTAAATACTCTATAATCTTCTATTTAAAAATAAATTTTTTTAAATTAAATCAAATACCAATATTTAGAGATATTGAAAAGTACTTTGAAAATCAAAAAAATTAAAAATAAAATTTAATTAAGTTTCTAATCTAAACGCATTTGTAAATAAAATTATTTCCAGTCGAAAAACTTTAGATTTTTTTAAATTAAAGATAAGCTTTTTTTTTATATATAATAACCAAATTTTAATGAAAGCAAAAATTTAAATTTATTTTTATAGTTAGACTAGATCGGGCCTAATCTTCTTCAAATTAAAATTTTAAACTATTTTAATTAAAATAACAAATGATATTTATAAATTAAGTTATAATAAATAACTAAATTTTAAAAAAGGTAAAAAATTTAAATATTTTTGTCAAACAAATTCTTTAACTTTTTCTTATAGTTTTTGATCAATTTAATTTAACAGTGACAATTAGAAGACGAGGTGGCCGAGTGGTTAAGGCGATGGACTGCTAATCCATTGTGTTTTGCACGCGAGGGTTCGAATCCCTTCCTCGTCGAATTTTTTTCAAGTCATTTTTTTAAAAATTTAATTATTTTTTAATTTTTGCTTCAATTTAATTTTTAAAATCCCTGCTTGTCATTTTGATTCTTTTCAATGGATTTTGTCACATATTAGTTGACCAGAATAATTTAAAATAAAAATAATATTAAAAATAATTATTTTTTAAATTTTACTTCAATTTAACTATTTAAATTTAAAATTTAACTTAAAATCCCGGCTTGAAATTTTGGCTCTTTTCAATGGATTTTTTTTCAAAAATTTTTTTTGGAATCTAAAAAAATTATTCTAATTTATTATAAAATAAATAAATTACTTTCGAAATCAGTTTTTCCTGAGCAAAAAAAAATACCGTAAACCTTTGCCCACTACTCCAAGAACAAATCCCAAATCTTGACTTTGTTCAATATGGAACTAATACCATCTAAACCATGTTATAACAATTTTTTTTATTTTATTTAGAACAAACCCCAAATCTTGCCTTTACACTAAGAGTAAGCGCGAAAGTTCGCTTTTATGAGGTAGAAAAAGGCTACCTCGTGACGAAAATGGTAAAATAATTAGACAATAACATCGATAATTTTTTCAAAACTGTATTTTATGTATTTAAATCGAATTTTTTTTAACTTTTAGGCAAGGCAAGTAAAGGCAAGATTTGGGGTTTGTTCTTGGAGAAGTGGGCAAAGGTTTACGGTATGTTAAACCGCAGTTGTGTCAAAATGACCCACTTTGGTTTGACTCAACAAATAAACGCTTAAATAATATTTTTTTTATTTTTAAAACCGAAGTAAATTTTAGTGATGTCAAGCAAATAAGTCTATAGATAAATTTAATATTAAAACAAAGCATACAAAATGACTTTAAAAAGAAAATTCCATACCAATTGGTATATTAAACTATATGGTTCGTCTTTTATTTATCATAAAAGGAGATTCGGGTCTTGCCTGTTATGTGACCAGTTGGTCACATATTATGTGACCAGTGACTTAATGTCGATTTGGTGACCAGGTATTTTTTCTGACTGGTCACATGTTCACTGGTCACCTAATATGTGACCAGGCAATATTATTATTAAAATAATGAATTTTTTTTTTTGAAATTTTATTATTCAAGTGACCAGTTATTAAATTTATATGACCAGTTTTTTTATTTACGTGACCACTCTGTATTAATTTAAAATTATAAAAATTCAATAAAAAAAATTATTTATGCATTTTTGCGATGTCTTGTTTTGCACCACGCTCATTTTTCATTAATTTCCCGCACTCCGGGCAAGCTATTGGATTATTATGCTTGCTAAGAACTTTTATTACAGCAGACTGTGTCGCTTCAGAAGCAATTGGAGCTTCAGATGCGATTTTTGAAAACTTTTCTAATTTTTTTTTGTTAGATTTAAACTAAGCTTGCAAATGGCTGCACTAACCTCTTCAAAATCTGATTCACAATTTTTTTCATGATCTGAATCGGTGCCATTTGCCAAAAAATCACTCTCTTTTATTGTAATTGTTTCCGTATGTGGATAACTTTCTTCATCGCTTTCATAATTTTTAAGCCTATTTTACTCTTCCACCAAGAATAGTTGCAATTGCAATTATTTTATTATATGTAAAATTAAATTTTATTTAACTTAAAAGAAATTTATGTGACCAATTGCAAAATTTTCGTGACCAAATGCTTATTTAGGTGACCAGGTTAAAATTATTTATAAACATTTTTACCAAATAAATAATTTTGCCTGATCACATATTAGGTGACCAGTGAACATGTGACCAGTCAGAAAAAATACCTGCTCACCAAATCGACATTAAGTCACTGGTCACATAATATGTGACCAACTGGTCACAAAACAGGCAAGACCCGGAGATTCTATATTTTGATAAAATAGCATTTTGCTCTTTGATTCAGACTGACCAGGATTATTGAATTTTTGTATATAAAAAATTCTAATCTAAAATTTTCTAAATTTTTTCGATTTTAAAAATAAATTCTTCAATTTTATAAAAATTCCTCTAGTTCTTTTTGAATCTTTAAGCGTTAGTTTCCTCACTTTTTTAATTTTTCTCCAATTAGCCTTGTATCATTATTTTTTTTTTAATTAAGTCCAAGTCAAATAGTTTTGTTTATTTTTTTTAAATTCCGGACTTCGACTTTAATTTTAGTGAATTTGACTTTAATTATGTCGCCACAATAACTACTTGGAACGGCAAAAAATTCATGTTGCTCTGTCTTTAACAAAATTAAAGTTGATTTCCAAATAAATTTGTTTTCAAAAATTCTATACGACACACAATTTGAATTATTAATTAATAATTAGACACAACAATCGATTAAAAATTTTCTCAGATTTTGAATTGTGACGATAATTTTATATTTTTTGGCCAAAAGGCAAAAATTAACTAAAACATTAAAGGTTTAGGTTCAATTTTTAAAAAATTTTATTTTCTCAAAAAACAAAAATTATGATTAACTTAATTCCCAGATTTAAAAAAAATGGGGGTTTAGTGTTTTAGTGGGATCCCAATTATCTCAGGGTTTGAATTGAGACCAAAACAAAAAAAATAATTTAAAAAAAATAATTTATTTATTAAAAAATAAAAACTTTTATTTGAAATATATCTACGAGCTCAACGATTTTCCTTCTTTAATATTTTGTCCCACAGTTTCACAAAATCTAATCCACTTGAGTAGAGTTGAGTCGAGGTCTTTTAAAAATGGAAAACAAGCTTCGAATGGCATGAAAAGTATCCAAAAACCAGCAAGCAAGCCAGCGATCGGCCACATCAAAATCCAAAGAATCAGCGTCCAAATAATGGAGTAGATAATATTGGCCATCTTGTTGCGTTTTTATTTAGAATATATCTGAAGGAAAAATAAATATTATATGGATTGCTAGTAAATGATAATAACTAAGGTTTAGTATATATAAAATTTAGGATAAAAAATAATATGTTCGAATTAGTAAGTTTTGATAATTTTTGAGCATAAACTACTCTATAATAAAGATAAAGTCAACAATTAATTATAAAAAAATTTAAACAAATTGACTAGTTGTGAATATGACACAAATATCTTATATTTTTCAGTCCTAAGCCCTGTTCAGAACTTGACACAAATTTAACAAAGAATAAAAATATTATTTTATATTTTAATAAATACATATTTTTTGAACTTTAATTGGAAAATCACAACAATAAAACCGGGAAATCTAGCAGTATAGCGCTATACTTTGGCAAATAATTAACAATGATTTTTTTTTCTACAATTTTAATTATTCAGAGTTGGATTTTAAGTCAAGAGTCAAAATTAAGTCTTTAAAAAATTTTATTTTCTGTTGGTAAATATCAAGTCACAATTACATGATTTAGCCCAAAATTGGAAAGTTACTTTAAGTCAAATCTTTTAAGTCACTTAGTTTTTTTATGCAATTTAAATCATGGTTCAAGGCTAGTTAGATACAAATTCAAAAAGTGAATTTTCTTTTTAGAGTTCTTTTTTTATTATTAGTTTTAAAATAATAACAATTTTATTATTTAATTTCATTTATTTGAATGAAATTTGAAATGTAAGGGGCTACCAGGAACAAATAAAGAATAAAAAGAAAATAATACTGACCCGACTTTTCTATCAGAAATTAAAAAATGGTCGTAAAAGATTCGTGGAAATTTTTTTAATTTGTTATTATAAATTTGGTTGTATTTGATGTTTAATTTCATTTCTTTTAAAACTAGTTTTTATTGTAATTTTTTTTTATTTTATTTTTATTCGTTTTTTACACTCGTTGGGCTAAAAAGAAGGACTTAGTTCCATTCTGTGCTGCCCGAGGCTCCCCTCAAATTATCTAAAATAAATAAATAAATAATACTGACCCGACTTTTCTATCAGAAATTAAAAAATGGTCGTAAAAGATTCGTGGAAATTTTTTTAATTTGTTATTATAAATTTGGTTGTAGTGATATTTGAAAATTCTAAATGTAAAAAAAAAATTGAAGCCACATGATTGATTTAAATGAAGACATAGTATATAATTATAATTTATAAATGAGCAAAAAAATCTCTCAAAATATTCAAGAAGTTCTTGAGATTTTTTTTTTTAGCTTGACGCCTAACATTTCAAAATTATTTCAATTTTTATTTTAAATTATTCTGGTCAACTAATATGTGACAAAATCCATTGAAAAGAATCAAAATGACAAGCAGGGATTTTAAAAATTAAATTGAAGCAAAAATTAAAAAATAATTAAATTTAAAAAAAAATATATTGAAAAAAATTCGACGAGGAAGGGATTCGAACCCTCGCGTGCAAAACACAATGGATTAGCAGTCCATCGCCTTAACCACTCGGCCACCTCGTCTTCTAATTGTCACTGTTAAATTAAATTGATCAAAAACTATAAAAAAAAAGTTAAAGAATTTGTTTGACAAAAAAATTCAAATTTTTTCCTTTTTTTTTAAATTTATATATTTTATATTACTTAATTTATAAATATCATTTGTTATTTAAATTAAAATAGCTTAAAATTTTAATTTGAAGAAGATTAGACCCGATCTAGTCTAACTATAAAAATAAATTTAAATTTTTACTTTCATTAAAATTTGGTTATTAAATATAAAAAAAAGCTTATCTTTAATTACAGGTAAACCCGTTTTAGTCGAACTTTGTTAAGCCGAAACATATTGAACAAATTGGTTGGTTTACATTGACATCAATAAAAAAATTTCAAGGTTAACTCCAACTCGTTTAATTCGAATATCGCTTAACTCGAAAGAAAAATGTGCTAAAATTTGTTTTTTTAAGACTTAAGTCTTAAATAAGTCTTAAAGAAATTTCTTAAATAAAAGGACAAATTTAATCCTTATTATTAATTATTTATTTTATATATAAGCACTTTTTAGTCACAACATTAATATCTTATTTTTTTTTTATTTATTTTTTTTAATGATTTACTATTATCAGTGATCAGATTCAATCTAATAATTCGATCTCCTTTTATTCAATTTTTTCTTATTTATTTAAAATCAATTAATTCTTAGTTGTAAAAAACAAAATTTTTTTTTATGTATCTAAAAAATTATATTATTCCAATTGGTGGATATATGGGTGAAAGCTCCAATCCCTAAAAATTTTCTGAAATAAATAATATAAATAATATACAGTATGTTGCAAAAGTTTAGAAATTGATTATTTTATTTATCTTAAATTGTTTATTTGTTGTATTTTATGAAAAATTGAGTGCAAAAGAAAAAAAATAAAAGCACTAATTTGTAGAATTTTTATTATCTCTACAATTTGATATATGACACTCGACATAAAAATATAATCAACTTTTAAATATTTATAATGAAAAAACTTCCTCTAAAAAATAAACTGGTTCTTAACATAAGTAACTATAAGTAACTATTATTAACTATTATAATTTTAATTAACAGTAACTGTCTCTGTTTATACCACTTTTATCTTTATTAGCTATCTTTTATGTTAAGAAGCAGTTTTCTTACCGCTGAATGAGACTCTAAGCCTTTTTTTTGGAAAAATCTCATTATAATATACTTACTTATCCTGACCCCTTGAGTCTTAGAATTAAAATCAGTGGCAAGTTTTTGATAACTAGATGTTGGATCTTTTCTAATCTCTCAAAAAGTTTAATTTTCATCCCTTAAAGTTAGCTTCCGAGGTCTACCAGAACGGCTTCGATCAGAGACAGAACCAGTCTCTTCATATCGTTTCTTCGTTGAAGAGACACATTTTGGAGGTACACCTAACAACTTGGCTATTTCGTTTTGCTTTTTATCTCAAATTTTTAGCAGACCCACAATCTACCATTTTTGGGGGCTAGACACATTTTTTTCAAGCATTTTTTGCCAAATTAAAGTTTTTTGGTAATGTTATTTAGAGACCAAGTTAGGAGTTGGAGAGTTTTTAAATTAAACAGTTAAAGAGCAAAATTTACTCAAAATTAAAAGTTATTTAAGAATTAATCTTAAAGGTGTGAAAAAAGGTAGCAATGGTTGCTAAAACCCTTGGATTACCCGAATATCTAAACTTTTGCACCGAATTTTATTTTTTATTTTTTAGAGGAAGTTTTTTCATTATAAATATTTAAAAGTTGATTATATTTTTATGTCGAGTGTCATATATCAAATTGTAGAGAAAAAAAAATTCTACAAATTAGTGCTTTTATTTTTTTTCTTTTGCACTCAATTTTTCGTAAAATACAACAAATAAACAATTTAAGATAAATAAAATAATCAATTTCTAAACTTTTGCAGCATACTGTATAATACCAATAAAATCTAATAAAATGAGAAATACTTAGAAAAAACAATCATAACAAAATTATACATCTAGATGATTATATCAACATTGATGAAAATTTAAAAACATCCACAACTTTATCTGATAAAGAAATAATTGACTGTGAAAAACTGAAACAAATTGAACAACAAGATGAATACGAAGATGATGAACCAGAGGTACAGACAATACCGTCTCATGGTAAAGCTTTAGATTTAATTGTAAAGCTTAAGTTATTTTTCTATTCCAAACCAAATGATACTACAGCTAAAATTGCAAATCTTAATCAGATTGAGTCAAGCTTCCTGGATTTGCCAAAAATACAATCAAAAATTACGGACTTCATCATTAATCCTATAAATTAATTTTCTTTATTTTATGCTCTTTTTATTGTATTTAAAAAAAAAATGTTCACATTTTAATAATAATTTTTTCTTAGTTTTTTTTTTACGGTTAAGTCAAAACACGGTTAAGTCGAAACTTTTTACGACCGCCCTTCGACTTAACCGGGTTTACCTAATGAAGAATTTTTAAAAATTCTACAAGTTTTTTGACAGAAATAATTTAATTTACAAATGCGTTTAATTTAGAAAATTAATCAAATTTTATTTTTAATTTTTTTAATTTTCAAAGTAATTTTCCATATCTCTTAATATTGGTATTTGATTTAAATAAAAAATATTTTTTAAAATAGAAGATGATAGAAGATTTAAAATATAAATGTTCAGCCTAAATATGTCATTTAACAACAAAATGCATAAAAAATATACGAGCGCAATACAATTTTCACAATTAAAAGCTGAATACAATTTTCCATTAATGGTTGCAAAAAGAGCTGAAGTCTTTAATATTTTTCTTTAAAAGCAATTTCAAAATGAGTGTTTCAATTCTGAATATTGTTTTATTCAAAGATTTTGATAATATTAGCAACTTTTTTTTCATTTTTAGATAACCATTTTTAAAAATTTCAAAATGATTTTGCCATGAGCTTTTATTTGTTTTTACCATTTCGCAGTTGAGCTATCTGGTAATTATATTTTTAGACAAAAATTAGAATTAAAGAATTGTATTGAGATACTTTGTTACTGTAAAAATTAAAATTAATATTGATTTGAAAAATAACAATAGTGATAGGTGACCAGTTGGTCACATAAAATGTTACCAGTACTCCTCACCTAAAATACTTGACCAATACTTGCCACTTAATTTACTAAGGGGAAATGTAATCAGAAGTTGTTCACAATTTAACATATTTTTAATCTTTTTTTAGAATATTCTATCGGAGATTCAAACTTTTAATAGTAAAATTTTATTTTATGTAAAAAAAGGTTTTGTGAAGTTCAGTACAAAAGAACAGAACAAAGTATAAAAAAATTATATAACCATTTTTCTAAAAGTTTAAAATTAATTCTGTGAATGCAGCATGGTGCAACATTCAAAGTTCCATCAACTGTAAAACCTTTAGAAAAAAGTTATTCAATTTTTTTACATTTTTTTCTGTTCTTTTTATAATTTTGTACTGAATTTCACATTGCCGTAAAATAATTCATTTTGAAGGATCATTTGTAGATTAGCCCCGTTTTTTTATTCTTGATATTTATTTCTCCCGAAAATTTTCCTCGTTGTTTTTATTCCCGTAGCAAATTATTCTTAAAGCAAATTATATACGAAAAAAAAACAAATAAAAAATAAAATTTAAAACGGAAATTAAACCCAATATTTTGCTACCATTTTATTAGACAAAATGAAATTTTAAATGGTAATTTAATAAAAATTTATTAAACAATTAAAAAGATTTTAGATTTAGTTATATTGGAATGGAAAAAAAGTATTGAATTAAAATATTTATTTTTTGTATTTGAAAAAAAATAAAAAAAATAAATCAATTGAAAAAGAGTCAATATGATAAGCCGGGATTTTAAAAGTTAAATTGAAGCAAGATTTAAAAAATAATTAAATTAAAAAAAAATGACTTGAAAAAAATTCGACGAGGAAGGGATTCGAACCCTCGCGTGCAAAACACAATGGATTAGCAGTCCATCGCCTTAACCACTCGGCCACCTCGTCTTTTAATTGTCACTGTTAAATTCAATTGGAAAAAATAAATTTTATATCTTTTTGTTCAGAAATGCTTAAGAAAATTGTAAATTTGAAGTCCATGATCATAATCATATCACCAAAAATGAATCAATTAAAATCACAATAAATATGATGAATTAAGCTATTTTATTTATTTTTTTTAGAACAATGAAAATAAAAAAGATAAAAAAAACCTTTCTTTTTTCTAATTGATCTTTAATCAGTTCTTTTAGAATCTTTATTTGAAGACTTTAAGACAACCATCAACCTTAAGTAATCGAAATTATGGCTAAGAAAAAACATTAAATGGTATTTAAATATAAAATAAAATATTTCAAAGCGAAAAAATGTTAAATTTCGTGCAAAATTTCAAAATATTGATAAGTTATTAAATTTTTCAATGAAATAAATTTTAATTTTTTCCTTGTTAAAGATAAAACAATTTATGTTTTATAAGGCTTAGTTATTTATTATTAAAATATTGATAAAAAATACCTTTTTTTAAATCTAATACTAAAAATTGTGATCTGAAATTCAAATCCAATCATGAACTTCAATTTGCCAAAAAAATTAGAAAATGTTCTTCCTTCTTAATAAAAGAATTTTTTTTTGGATAGCTTTTTCTTTTCAACTTCTTAAATTAAGTTGAATTTAAGAGATATTGAGTAAATGATTTATTCTCAATTATACTAAATTCTTTAAATAAATTGAAAAATTTTGTATTTTTTTTAGGTAGAATTTTAAATTAAGCAATTGTTTGGACAGAAAATAAAAAATTGTGGATTTGTTTTGCACTCTAGTTAAACTAATTTTGCATGTAATTAAATTATAAAGAAACATTTTTTATCAATTTAAAAGATTAAGCTTTTTAAAACAAATTTTATTAATCAAAAAAGAATTTCAATTTTATTTATGGCTGTTTTTTATCTTTTCGTAATTAGAAATTAATTAAAAAAGATAATTCTTTTTGAAAAAAATTCGACGAGGAAGGGATTCGAACCCTCGCGTGCAAAACACAATGGATTAGCAGTCCATCGCCTTAACCACTCGGCCACCTCGTCTTCTAATTGTCACTGTTAAATTCAATTGACGGACTTTTATTTTAATGATTTAGACTTGAACTAGGCCGCCAAAAAAACTAGCTGGAACGGCAATCCATCCATCAAGATCACATTCATATGATTTTTTGCCGTTCTAGGTAGTTATTAAAGCGGCCTACAAATAAGAACCCAAAAAAAGTTCCTTTAAGGAAAAAATAAGAAAAAGCTTTGGCCCTGACTATTAAAAAAAATCTGACTATTAAAACGGATTGGGCGTAGATGTTCCTGCCTGATCTGCTGAATTCCATAGCCTTAATATTTGCTCACATTGAAGAGCATACGTCACGAGTTCGACCACTCGGAGAGTGCATCGAAGTCATGTTGCAGTGTTGAAGTGTGCGTATTGTGGCAATCAGTTTACTGTCACCGGCAAATAGTTTGACTAGATGACTGACCGTCGCTGGCATGTCGCTGATGAAAATGACGAACAGAAGCGGACCTGGGATGCTACCTTGAGGGACCCACTAAACACATCAATCCAAACAGCAAAATGCTGACCCATCACTACCCGCTGCTGCCTCCTTAACGAAAAATCGACACATATATCCTGATGGGAACTTGCCGTGGGCTGGAGAGGCTGAGCTGGGCATGGTAGAAGAGGGATGAAGACACTACCAAATTGGACATTGAGAATGTTCACGATCTTGTCGCCATCAGAGTGTAAGGCGCCATGACACTCGAGCAGACCTTTAATGGAGTCTCTGCATTGCTTTGGCTGATGATATAAAAGTAAAGAAGCTTTGGCTGAAGCTTACAGGTCCTGACAATAGATGCTTCGAACTTACAAATGGCACTTCTTTTTGTAATTTTTCATTTAGCTTTTATTTTGATTTTATATTTTATTCTGAAAGAGCTTTAGCTCGGTAAAGTAAACAAATAAATAATAAATTGATATCATCACTGAATAAATTGAGTAATGTGTTCAATTCAAATACAAATGAAATTAATCTTTTTAAAGTCTTCGTCGATGTATCAAATATTTAAATTGAAATTGAATTGTAAAATATCAATTTTTTTTAAATGTAAATTAAGTAGCTTAATTTATACGAAATAAATAAAGTTAATAGTATGAAAAATATATCTAGAAATGTTTTAAAATTTTAAATAATTCTTTAACAAACAAGAAATAAAATACTTTTGATTCAAAAACAAATTCTATTCAATAGAGAACAATATTATCTGATACTTTGTCTTTTTATTATAAATACTCTGGATGTTAAGTTCAGTATTATCAACTTATTTGAGAATTTAAGAGAAAATATTTAAAATGAATTGCTTGATAATTGTTCTTTTGGCTGTCGTTGGCCTCATCAACGCTCAGTGCACCTACTACACCATTCAACCTGGAGATACCTATGATGCCATCGCTAGAAGATATGGAACCAGTGCTAGTGTTCTTCAACAAGCTAATCCAAGCATTCCCGCCAACTTGTTGAAAGTTGGTCAATCTATCTGTATTCCAAGCGGATACAACAACTACAATGGATACAACACTTACCCAACCTACAATTCCTATGGTAGCAATTGTGCCAACTATGTCATCAGAGCTGGAGATACCTGTTCTTCGTTGTCTCAAGGCTCACTCAGCAATTTCAATCAATTGAACCCTGGCATCAACTGCAACAATTTGCAAATCGGTCAATCAGTCTGTGTTCCATACGGTTCCCAAACAAATTACAACAATGGTGCTTATTACCCAGATTACAACAACGGTGCATATAACCCAGCATACAACAATGGTGCTTATTATCCATCCTACAACAATGGTGCTTACAATACAGGCTATGCTTGCTCTGGCAGAAGTTACACTGTCCAAGCAGGTGACACTTGTTGGTCAATTGCTCAACGATATGGAACAACTACTGAAAATGTTCAATCATGCATTGGTGTCAACTGTTCAAACTTGCAAGTTGGTCAAGTTATTACATTTTAAATTTTTAGCTTATTCTTTAAGATATTTATAATTAAATAAAAACAAATATTGAATTAAACTCTTTTTTATTTAAATCTGCTAGCTATCATTTATCCTCGATTTTTTCAAAAGAAAATCTTTAGCAAAATTCATTTTTAAGAAAAAAAAGATATATTTTTTTTTCCTCATTGATACATTTTAAAGATAAAAGCCATCAGAGAAGAGGTCTTAAAAATTAAAATTTAATTAAAATAAAAAATCGAGATATAAATGGTGTATTTTTTCATCTTTTAATGAAAATTTGCATACTTATTACATATTTTCAAAATTTACTATTTGCATAAAAAAAGTACGATGTTTAAAATTTATATTTTGAAAAATAATTTTGCAATCTTATTATGTTGAAATTAAATAGATTATAGCAAACATATGATATTTCATTTTATTTTTTAAAATAAAAATCTTTAAATTTTTTTATTTGTTTAAAAAAACAAGAAAATACATTTTTTAAAAAAAGATAAATTTAAAAAAAAAGATATTTAAGAATAAAGTAAATTAGAAATTTTTTAAACTTAAAAATATCTAACAGTCTTTTAAAAAATATTCTAAATCAATTTAAAAACATATGGCTTTAAATTTTTTAAGAAGGTGAATGGCTTTTATAATGCTGAAAATAAGTTCTATTTTTGAACAAGTATTTTTTGTAAATAAACCATGAAATGAAATTTTTCAAAATAACAAAATCTTTATCTAAAAATTAAGAAAACCACTAGCAATATTTGAATAAATCATTATCAACTTGAAAAAAGGTATCTTTTAAAAACAACATTCATCAAAAAAGTGAAAAAAAAAAACGCCGGGTTTGAATAAAACGTTAGAAGTTAAAATACAAAGGAAAATGATAGAATTATGTAAGTAAAAAATCAAAAAAAAATCGGAAATTTTCTTTAAGAAAAATTAAATATTTGAGATGTAAAAACAAGTTAGTGTGTTTTGATTATTTTTTTTTGAATATTTTTTAAAATCAATTAATGAAATAAGTAAATTAGATAAGATAATAATGATAATAAAAATAAGGCTATGGATAAAGATGACTAAAAGCCAGCCTCTAACGGAGTGCAAGGATTAGTTGCACTATAGTAGCATGTATAATCAATTTTGATAGCTTTAAAAAAATTTTCAAGTTTGTTTTTAAAACCATTTATAGTTTCTTGTTCAACCACTTCTCTTGGTAAAATATTCCAAACATTTGCTATCCGGTTTGCAAAAAAGTTGGTTCTTGGAATGCAGTTTCGAACGAGTTGTTTTTCAAACCCATAATTGTGATTTCTAGTAACTTAATGGTTAGATAACTTATTTAGAGGAAAATGCCATTCAACTTGATCTATATTTTTTACTATTTTAAATTGTTCAATTAGATCACCTCTTAATCTCCTCTCCTCGAGACTGGTCAGATTTAGTTTTACCAAACGATCGTGGTATTCGAGGTTTCTTAACTCACCTATGATTTTAGTCGCTCTTCTTTGAACCCCTTCAATACTGTTAATATCTTTCTTAAAATATGGATTCCAAACTTGGACTGCATACTCTGAAAGAGGATAATAAGATGATAAACGTCTTTATTTAAATAAATAAATATTGGCTCGAGCTTTCGCTCCTTTGCCAAGCTTATATAAAATGTTTCAAAAAACAAAAAAACAGAAATATAAAATAAAATTATAATCTCATAAGTTGTACCTTAGAAAATAACAAAAAAAAGTAGAAAAAAATATTTCATTGTTTTTTTTTAAATACGTAAAAGTGAAGAAAAGAACTGAAAAAAAACGGAATATTTACAAAAAGAATAAAAATAATGTAAGATAAATTAAAATAGAAATTAAAATAAAAATAAAGTAAAAAATATTAAAGTAAACGAAATTAAAAAAAGATAAATATTTATGTAACAAATACAAGACGAAGACAAGATATTACGCTTTGGTATTTATATAATGGATCTATAATTTGAAATGTAAATTTTTTTTTAATTTTGCAAATTGTTATTCATTGTGTTTGTTTCATTTGTTTTTCTTTTTTCATTTTTTCCATTTTCTGTATTTTTTTTTTCCTTTTGAACCAAACCGAATCTAACCGACTCAAACCGAACTAGGAGTGAGCATGAACAGTCCTAACTAAAGATATATAAAGTTTTTTAATTGTTAATTTATCGCGACACTTGAATGATTTTTTAATTAAACTGAGTGCGTAATTTTCTTTTTTTGTTGCAACTGCAATGTGTGCCGAATTTTTTTAATCTTTACTAAAAATAACACCTAAATCTCGTTCTTGATGCAACTTGGTTAGTTTATGACTATTTAAAGAATATTCAAAATTTTTATTATTTGACCCATAGTGCATGACAACACATTTATCTTCGTTAAAATCCTTCAACCATTATTTTGACCATTCATATAAACTATCTATATCTTCTTGTAAAATTGATGAATCAGTTTCATTATCCACTAAACTTACAACTTTTGTATTATCAGCAAACAATTTAATAACATTTTTGATCTTATCTGGTAAATCATTTATAAAAATAACAAAAAGTATCGGATCAAATACCGAACCTTGTGGAACTCCACTAATTACTTCAATCCAAGAGGAACAAGCTTTACCAAGTACCACTCTTTGTCTTCTGTCTGTCAAAAAAGCCTGAATCCATGTTATAAGCTTGTCATTCAATCCATAAACTTGTATATCAGCCTTTTATGAGGTACTTTATCCAAAAGCCAGATGTTTATCTTTTTAAAAAAAGTTATTTTCCTATTTGTATAAAAAAAATTAAAAAATTTAAAGTAATTTTTTTTATCAATAAAAACTAAATATCTTAAGCTTGCTATAATCTATTTAATTTCAATGTAAAAAGATTGCAAAATTAACTCCCATTTATTTTTTTTAAATATTAATTTTGAAACATCGCTTTTTTTCAATCTTTTTCAAAATTGCATGTAAATTTTCATTAAAAGACGAAAGAATACACCAAATTTTCGGCAAAATATATTTAATATACAATGATGAAAGAGAATTTTTTTTTCTACAGAAGAATAAAATTCTTTATAAAATATGATTTGAGTGAGATATTTTTCTTGGACTTTTTTTCTTCAATTTTTTTTTAAGGGTTTCTTTGTTAAAATTCTTTATTAGAAGCTCTATAATAAGAAGATAAAGGATAATTTCCATGCTGAAATGGCAAAAATTGACTGAAAAAATTTAAAAATTTTATTTTTTTTTATTTTCTAATTAGAAAATTAATAATAATACACCATTTTTTGAAATTTATTAGCAAATTCATTAATTATTTAACTTATAAAAGTTTAAACTAAAAAGATAAAAAATTAGCTTTTATAGTAAATTTTGAAACATTTAAGAAAAAAATTGTATATTTTACCAAAATAAGCATTCAAAATTTGTTTATAAACTTTGTTAAATTTGTAATAAATGAATATATCCAAGCCTTGGGCAAGAATCCATGCAATATTGCTGAATGTAACAAAAATTTTAAATCCTTCTGACATTGTAGAACTATTAGATTGAATCAATTGAGCTGTAATATTGGTCAAATTTCCTGCTGCATAAGCCAGCCCCTTGATTATTATCATCTTGGACATGTTTTTTTTTGCTTTGTTTTCGTTACTCTCCGAACCTGCCTTTGACTTTGTTATTTTTTTCTTTTTTTTCATCGCTATCGAAAATTTGACTAATGTGAAAATATTTATCACTAATAAAATCACAAAAAAAGCATATCCTCGAATTATAGACTTGGCGGTAAATATACCACCGGCCATTTTACTGTAGCCGAATTCTGTCATCTTAAAAATGTAGCTTATGCTTGAATTTGTGTTTACTTTTTCCACATCGTACGCAAATAAAACATCAATGTGAAATAATGTAATAAAAATGAACACAGTTGTAAGAATTATTAAATTTCGCGGCAATTTTATCCGCTTCACATCGGCTACAACCAAAAAATTTTGAAAAGAAATTATTATTTGAATTAAAAAGCTAAAATCATAGAAAATATCCTTGAAAAATGAATAGCCTAAGTAAAAGTAATAGGTGAAAAAAATTGTATCAAACAGGTGAGTGCAGATGACACATTGAATGACCAGGGCAGGAAAAACGAATATTAAATACAGGATAAATGAAAATGAAGCAATACCCATATAATTAAATGTAGAGTTTGATCGTAGCTTTTTGTTCAGAAAAACCACGATGTTTATCAATTGAAAAATGATAATAATCATTATAATAAATTCTGTAAATACAAAGCCTATTATGAAGTGAAATCTTTCATAGCTGGTCAATTGAGTAAACCATGAAGAGTTTTCCATTTTTGATTCTAAAAATCTTTTCAAAGAATTTTTATATTTAATAAAATATGAAATTTTTTTGATATTTAAATGCTTCTATTTAAACAATTTAATAAAAAAAATTTATTAAAAATCAGACATTTTATCCTTTAATTATTTTTTGGACGAAATATGTTTTTTTTCTGGATTTTTGCTAATTGCAATTTAAATAAAAATTTTAAGGTGGATATTGATTGTCAAGAATTTCTATTAAAAGCACACTTTAATAAAATTTCTATCTTAAATTTTTTTTTTAATAATTAAATATAAATGCAATATTTACTACAAATCTATCATCTCTAATAAAAAATGTAAAAGTTAAAATATTAAAAAAAAATATTAAAAATAGATTCTTTTGGATATAGACGCAGCGTTTAAATCTTAAAATCCGACCGAAATCTTTAATAAATTTTTTATGCAAGTAAGAAGATATACTTCTTTAATTAAGATAGGAATTTTACAAAAAATCAAGAATAAAGTAAATTTGATTTTTTTACTTAAAAATATTAAACATTATTTTTAAAAAAATATTCATGGTATTATTTGAGAGCTTGACTTTTCATTAATTCAAAAACTTTCCATACATCTTCGTTTGTTAAAAATGCTACTACCTCAGCTCTTCTAGAGGTTTCTCTCAAATTTTCATCTTTTATTCAACCATTTATTCAACTGCTGAATCCCATTCCAAATGAATAAAGCATTCATAAATAAAGTCCCAAGTTAACTCGAGAAAACAAAAGCGTTTTAATTCGAGTTTTAATACAGTGCTGCTACGATACCTTTAATTCACCATATTTTACGTAAAAAATGGTAAATAATGTATTTTTTCCCTGAAATAATGTATTTAAATTAGTAAAAAAAAAATGACAAAGCTGGAATTAACCCCTTTAGAGGAGAGACGTGAAAGAGAAGACTTAATCGAATTTTTTTAAAACTATTAATGAACTTAGCTTGCAAGCATGGCAAAATCCTACACTCAAATGTAACTCACTGACAACTGATGATCCAGCAAGTGGTTGAGGAGGACACAAACAAGGGTTTAGTAAACAATTTCCGATGATAAAGAAACGTGAAAATTTCTTAAATTGATTTTCAAGAACTGGAACAATTTATCCCATGAAATTATTAGTGCGCAGTCCTTAAGAGCTTTAAATTCCCATTGGACAGACACCTGCAACGAAAAAGAAATAGAGAAATACTAAAAAAATTAGGTTACCTTTGAATTCTGAATTATCTTCTCTAGAATTTACTTGAATTAATCGTCTATGAAATTTGTTCGGCGGAAACAATTATATTGAACAACCAAAAAAAATTAAAACAAATAATTGAATCGAAAATTAAAATTGTATATTAAATAATCGAGTTTTGTAAATGAATGAACTTGACTTTATTGAATATTAAACTACATCTAGTCTAGCTCCGGATGTCTCCAAACGGGTGACAACATAAAATCGAGAAGAACTTTAATTATGTTTTGAAATGCTATTTTAATTTTTTTTTAAATCTCTTTTCATATTCTTGTAGTAAATTTAATTTTAAATACGTTAAAAAAAAATATTCAATTTGAATTAAAAATGACCAAAATAAATTCATCAAAAGAAGAGGCCCTAAGAATTCGCGTGTATGCATTTTTTAACGAATATAGATCACTTGAAAAGATATTCACTGTGAGGCATTTTATGGCAGAAAAAATTTCAAGGTGTACTGTTAACTGAATTCTAAAACGTAGTGAATATGAAAGGAACAGAAAGGAAGCAAGGATCTGGTCAAACACCGAAAAAAATGACTAAAGTACAACTCAACAAGCTAAAAAAGGCTTTTGATTACAAAGACAACATCAGTTAGCGTCAAGCAGCTAAAAAGCTTGATATAAGCCAGCAAATGGTCTCAAAATTGTTGAAGAAGCTTCAAATAACACCTCGAAAAAAGATGAAAATCCCTGACTGAACCGAAACGCAAAAAAAAGTAGCTAGAGTTAAATGTAGAAATTTGCGTTTAAAAAATCCAAATATTTTCTGGATTTTAGACGATAAATCCTATTTCACTCTCAGTCATAGTAAAATCAATGGAAATGATATATTCTACTCAAGTAACATTGCTGCAACACCAGTAAGTACAAAATATACCCCAGTTAAGAAATTTGAGCAGAAATTAATAGTTTGGTTGGTCATTTCTGAGAGTGGTATTTGGGCGCCAATCATCCGAAAAAGTAGACTTGCAGTCAACCAAACTGTCTATTTAGACTTTATAAAGCATCATTCAGACGGCAACTTTAAGTTCTGGCCCGACTTGGCGAGCTCTCATTGTGCCAATACAGTGGTCAACTACTTGATTGACCAAAATATCAAATTTGTGTAAGAATGCGAAAACACTGCAAATGTGCCAGAAGTACGACCAATTTAAGATTTTTGGTCCATATAAAAGAGGAAAGTGTATGAGAATAGCTGGAGAGCAAAAAACTTAGATGAACTAAGGAATTAAATACGACTTTGTACACTAAATATGGACAAAAATCTCGTACAGGACCTTTTGGCCTCTACATTCAAAAGACTCAATAATATTCGAAGAAATGAATTTATTGAAAAAGGATAAAAGCATAAAATAAAACTAGAATAAAAATGCTATATTAACTCATAATTTCGTTTTATTTTGATAAATATTAAAGGAGTTATGACCTTTTAAAGTTCGTTTCGATTTTATGTTGTCACCAGTTACTGTAGTATAGTATAATTTTTTTTAACAATGCCATCGCTTTAGTTCTGAATTTCAAAAGCATGTTCAGTAATTTGTAGCTACTGAAAAATTTATAGTGCCAAAATTCATTGCTACTGATTCTGCAAAGATTTGCAAAATTTAGAAATTTTGCAATTTTAGTATTTTTTATTTCTCTATACCACCATTTAAAGCTGAGTTGGATTTTAATATTACCAATCATCCCAAATTCAAAATTTTCTGAATTTTGCAGATTTATTGGAGAGTCTTGCTGAATCTGTAAATTGATGGCACAACGGATTTATAAATTTCTACAATTACAGAACATGTTTTGGTCTTTCAGTACTTAAGCCATGCCATTTTTAATATTCTTTTTTTGTTTTTCGTATCATAATTCTCAATTTCAATGAATCCAGTTTATCTGTTTAAGAGTTAAATGATATACTATTAACCGGAGAATCAGATACTTGAGAAAAATGAGCGTTTCTTTATCTAATATAACAGGAAGATATTCTCATTGCTATAAAAGAAGGATTGAATAACAGCCAAAAAAAATTTATTGCATTAAAAGCAATTTTTTATAAACAACTTGGACTTTAAATATAAAATAAACAAAAAATTAACAATAAAAAAGTTTAATCAGTACTTTGGTTATTCAAACTAGAAAATTTTTAATCTTCTATCCTTTATTGAAGAAAAAATTTGAATGATTTTAATTATATCAACTTTTTCAGCTTCTTCTTGTACAAAATTTTATTAAGAAACGTCATTCAGTCTTTACTGACTCATAGAATTACTCTAATAAATTTTAATTTATTTTATTTTAAAAAATAAACTTTCAGAATTTGCATTAGAAATTGGATGAGATAAATTAATTCGAAAAGAAAAAAATATATTTCGAAAAATTTTATCCAGATTACTGTACTGCAATGATAAACTGTTTTTACGTAATTTTACGAAAATTTTAGTAAATTTTAGTTTTTAAAAAAAGGGCTAAAAACCGAAAAAATGGCTATTTTTAGGAATTTTTCTTTTTTTTTAGAAAATTAAAATGAAAATTGAAAAAAAAAATTACAAAATTTTACGTAAATTTATAATATAAAAAACGGAAAAATGGTAAATTTTAGTAAAAAAAACGAGAATAAAAAATCTTTAAAAAAAACTCTACTACAATGCAATTATTAATGATCCGACCAGTCACCGTTTTTCTCAATGACTATTTTAATTACCTAAGAATTAATAACTTTTAAAAAAATATAAATGAATATCTCTTTTTTTATTAAATAATACCTTTTTTAAGTGCTCAATATATCTTTTACATTTTTTTACTAAAATTTACCATTTTCCCCGTTTTTTATAATAAAAATTTGCGTAAATTTACGTAAGATTTCGTAAAATTTCAATATGAAATTAGAATAAAAGCTAAATTTGACTTTAATTATTTTCTAAATTAACTCCACAATTTTTCAAAAATGTCCGTTATTTTTCAGCCTTTACTCCTGGAATAAAGCTGAATTTTAGCCTTTATAAATGGCTTAAAATATTAAATTCTCCTTTACTCTAAGATTTTAATTAAAATAAATTATAACATGTCGGGTATTGTCTTAACTCCAATAGTATAAAGAAGGAACTACAGTTTTATTCCTGGAGTTTTAATCAAGCGGTTACGGTAGTACTGTAATTTCCTAAAAAAATCTTTTAATTTTCTAATTCTTTATTCGAAGATAATAATCAAAATTTACTCGTATTTTAAAAAGATACCAAAGTTCAAGTTCAATCAAAAACTTTTCTTCATAAGATATTTCATAAGTAAACCTAATTTTGTTTAATTAAACCATGCCAAATTTTCTCTTTGCTTGTAATAATCATAAAAATAATTGATATTATGACAATGTTTGAACTTTCAAAACACTCTTCTATTCTTTCCAAAATTGTATCTACTAATAAATTTTGAAAAACCTCTCTTTTAAATTGGAACTATCTTTTCTTCTAAGTCATTCTCGCCTCGATAACGTCTTAAAAATATAAAAAATATATAAAAAATGAAATTTAAAATTTCGTATTTTACTTTACAAAAATTTTATATAATTAAAAAAATTGAGCCAATTCGGTTATTTTCATTTTTCCAAAAATGCTAAAGCCTCCTCCAGCCCCATTAGCGCTACGCCACTTCTGATAACCACCGAGAAGATTAACATAGGTAGATGCCTGGTCCATCTGCCAAAAATGACAAACAAAAAAGAAGAATTATTCAAAGTTAGTTTCTGTTTTGTTAGTTATAAATTCGATTAATCTTTACAAACATAAAGTTCTTGATTGTGAATGGAGACGGCATAGATTCATAGCATGGCAAGTTTTTTTTTTTATTTATTTATTTAGAAGATTTTAAAGAAGATTTCTCCTTAAGGCTTCTCAGAATGGAACTTAGTCCTTCTTAAATAGAATATATAATAATGATAAAAAGATTATTGTTATTTGAGTTTTGAGCTCTAAAAATTAGAATTAAAATTAAATAAATAAAATTCGAGTAAACATTCGATAAGAAAATAAAAGAGTTGTAGATAGAAATAATTAATTATAAAAATAAAATTATTTGAAGCTGTTGAATAAACATGAGTATTTGTTGTTAGTTAATTCATTTTCTTGGTTGAATTGTGTCACGTCTATCATTATTTGAGGATGATCGGATTTTTTTGTCGGTAATTTTTTTTAGTAGACTATTTGATCGATTTTCTAGCATTCGATTGTTTAAAGTTTCATGGATGTAGCTGATCCTTGTTTTAATTGGGAATAACTTAATTGTTCTTAACATATTATTCTGGGTTTTTTGTAACGAGTCTAACATTTTTTTGTGAAGAGCACGAGAGAGGGATAAAATAGTAGTCTGTTAGTGATCTGACGAAATTCTTGAAAATTAATATACTTAACTGGATCGAATTTTTAAATTTTAGGGCTTTTAAACGGCGAATCAAGTTGCATTTTGGCAAAATTCTTGTTGTAAGTGGACGAAAAGATAGTTTCGGTTCGAGTATTACACCTAAAAAGGTTGGTAAAGGGTTTAGAGGAATCGGTTGATTTTGAATTGTTAGGTCTAATCGATAAATTCTCTCATAGCTTTCTCGTAGTCCAGCTGTGGTAAAAATGCAGTAGCATGTTTTGTTCTTGTTTATTTTGATATCCTATGGCAAGTTATTTCTTATACTTACACATTAATAAGAGATTCAAAAACTGGTGCGAGCGGTGCGTGACGAGCATATTAAGCATAGACCCACGTAAATAAAAAACGAATACTGAATAGTTATAAAAATAATTCTGGACGTAAATCGTCAATACACTATACACGTAGAAAAAAATTCTCATTTATTTTCTTAATAAAAATTTTTGACAGACAATAATAAATGGCCGTTAACACTTCTAACCATAAATTTTATTAAAAATACCATAAATTTATTAAAGTTTACCATAAATTTATTAAATTATAATAAAATAAAAGAAAATACAACAAATTTATTATATTATTATCAAATAAAAGAAATAAGTAGCAAATTTATTAAAAAAATATCAAATTCATTAAAGATAAATCAGATTCATTAGAAAAATAATAAACTCATTTTTTTTTGTTTACATTTGTTTATTGCGCAATAATTATATAATTTTTTTTTGTAAAGGCTTGCCGCAAGTATCACATAACTTACTAACACTGTCATCAAATCTTGGTCGCTTGGAAGTATCATCTTGAGATGTTAAGTCATCATCGAAATTTTCTTCATTTTTAATTAGGTCAGAAGCTTGAACTTCTAGGCTCTTTACAGTTTTAGAAGGAGGGCCTCTTTTTTTATTATTATGTATTGGTAAATCCAAACCAATCGAGCTGAAATCTAACATCTGAAGTCTAAATGCACATGAAATAACGTGGTTACACTTGTAGTGCTTGAGCCAAAAAAGGCAAGTACAAGTACTCAGCTTCCAATTTTCGCGACTAATATCTACTTTGTGAAAAGTGTCGATAAGTGTCAATTAATTTATCTTAAAATTGTAAATCTAATGAGTTTCTTAATTCTAATGAACCAATTAATGTTCTTGTTATTCAAATTAAGGTTGTTTTAATCAATTTAGGATAATTTCTATTTTCTATTACTTTTTTACTCAATTTGATAAATAACTGTTAAGTTTATTCTATTTTTAATAAATTTATGGAAACTTTATTATATTTATGGTCATTTTTAATAAATTTATGGGTATCGATTATATTACGCGAATAATTAAAGATATTCAGATAAAACTTAACATTTAATCAAAAAAAATTGAAAAATAACGCTACTCGCATATATAAAGCCCTGCTTCCCTATTCTAATAATATAAGTGTATCGCTAGGTATTTTAACAATTATTAACTGTCCGAATTGAACCGTGTTTGTAAAGGCAAGGATTAAAATAGATAAAAAATTTTAAAAAAACGTTGGCTCTTTGAAAAAACTACAACGGGATGGTGCTTCGGCAGATCCCACACACTCAGTAAGCGACTGTTTCAAAGAATAGAACATTGAAGTTCTGCCATGGTGTGCCCGTTCACCAGATCTCAACTAAAACGTGAAATTATGATGATACATGGTTATCAAAATTTTAGGCAATTAGGTTACCTCTATTGACCATTAACAAGAGCTTTTACACAAAGAGTGGTTTAAGATTGCGGTCATTTTATATATTGAATTGTAAAAATTTCTTAACTTTTGAACCATTTTTATTTTTAAAAAATAGTATTTATTTTTGTTTATGTTTTTTTTTCTGGGATTTTTTTTATTTAATTCTTTTATCTATATTTTATGTTTTTTGGAATGATGACAAATAAAAATTAAGAAAAAAAACGATTTATTATTTTCCCGTAAATTATATGCGAAAAAACAATTCTTTAATTAACAAAAAAAAATTTCTAAACTTTAACTTATAGATTATAGATTAATTACTCCATTCTCTCATAACCTCAAATTAATTCACTTTTAGATTTGATTAACTATTTTAATTTTGTTAAAAAAGAAGTTAAATAAAAAAATAAAAAAAATGAATTAAAAAAACCTATGAAAAGAAAAAGAAAAAAAAATTAAATAATTAAAGACCATGTTCGGAAAAACCTTGGTAGTACATCACTAAAAAAAGTCATTAGTGTAGTAAACATGAGCGCGAATCAAAATAGCAATTATTAAAATAGCTAAAATTTGTACAGGTAAAAATTATAATAGCTTAGCTTTTAAATATCAGAAAAAACAATTAGAATAGATAAATATTTTATAGTAAATGTTTAAATCAAATAATGCCTCATTAATTAACGTTTACCAAGAAAAATTTCTTCAATTTTATCAGAATCAAAGACAATAAAATTTTTATTTTTTTGGTCAAAATCAAAAATTCTGGAATGTCGATTATTTTTTATCATTATTTATTGTATATCTGGTCGATTGTAGCTTCTTCAGCAATAAAAAGAAAACTAGATAACCCCCTTAATGGTAAACTTTTTTTTATTTTAAAAATTTATTTCATTTGATGTGTAAGATTGAAGGATAATATTCCAAAATAATTAATTTGATTAAGAAAACTTTAATACAAAAACATTTTTTTAATCAATTTTTTGAAAATAATGAAAAATTTAAAAATGAAATTAGAGGATATGAAATTCATCTACCTTTAAGAATTTTTAAGAAATTACTTTAAATAAGAAATCGAGAAGCAAGTCCATTTACTCTAAAATTCCAAGATGAAAATGAACGATTTTTGTGTTTTATTTTTAAATTAAATATTTCCTTTATTTTCTTTATTTTATTTTTTTTTTGAAAGAAATGTAAATGTTTAAATGATTAATGTTTGATTTGTTCAATGTTTATGTGAATTTTTCAGCCTTGTCAGAATTTTAATTTATTTTAATCTGATTACAATTCATAATATTAAAAATTAAACGGGGTCTCGGCGGAAAACTTGCACAGAGTTTCAGGCTTGTTGTAAGTTAGAGAAATATTATTTAGAATGAAAATTAATTTTAAAACTATTTATTAAAATAGTAAAAATGTTAAGAAAGTTTATAAAGGAACAGCGTCAAAAAATTAAATGTACCACAAAGAACAAAAATTATAGAAAAGATTTTTACATTTCATTATTCACATTGTCATTACCTCATTGCAGATTTAAGTGTTTTACATTTGAGCAGGATTTAATTTAGGATAACTTTTCCTGATTGTTCAAATATTTAAATTACAAATGAATGAAAAATTTTCTAATTATTCTAATTTTTTTTATTTTTTTTAAAACCCTTGAAAAGTGTTGCAAAGACGATGGTTAAAAATTAACCGTTTTTACAATATAAATATGCTTATTTAAGCGATTTAAAAAAAAAGATAAAAATAAAAATTAGAAAAATGGCTCTTAGAGTTAGGTTAAAAAATAGAAAAAAGTCAAAATTTGAGTTATTTTCTATTTCGAAATTAACTCTAAAATTTTTTTGTTAGAGTAAAAATTAAATTAACACTTTATTTTTGGAAAACATAGAAACTTATATATTAACTCTAAAATAAAAAAGGTTGGATATGAGCTTTACTCTTAGAGTTCACAATGCGAGTTTGCATTATTTGTTTTATCTGTTCCGAACTCAAACTCTTTAAAATAAAAAAAATCAAAAACAAAAAAAAAATACGAAATAAAAGTTGAATTTTAAAGTAAAGAATAAGATAAAAATAATATAAGTTAAAATGTAATTTTCAATTAATATTATTTATTATATTTCATTGTTCTTTGTTTGTTTATCTGCCCTGAGCTAAATTCCTTTCAGAACAAAATATAAAATAAAAAAATTCAATAAAATTAAATTTAAAGAAAAAGAAGGAAAAATTAAGAATTTAAATATTTAAAGTTTCAGGAAAAAAAGCATATTTAGAAAAGATAAATTTTATCTTTTTATTTTTGATAAGCTCGAGAATATTTTTTCTTTAATTTTTAATAAGCGTGGGAATCCTCCAATTCTCTCTGTTACCGAGTTTTGTCCAGCGCTTCTTTGGTCTCATATTGAACCTTCAACTCAGCTGAAACTTTGTTCCATCGCTCACCAAGCGCCTTGGCTGCTTCGCCGACAAAATTCTGTGGATACTGGGCCGTGACATTGGGACGTTCATCAGCACAAAACAAAAAGAAAACTGACAGGGGACGCTTTTGTGCGTTGAGGTCTTTCTTCTTTTTCTTTCTTCTGCCGCCAGCCTCAGTCGGAGTTGCATATGACGCCATTTCTTTGTCTTTCTCGTCCATGTCAGCAAAACACTTATTTTCAGGCTCATTCATTAGCTTCCATCTCTCAGCACACTTTTTAGAAAACTCTGTAAAATTGACGCTCTCAATTTTCTTTTTTCTTTTAATTTTTAGCTAAAATTTTCTCACGCTTATTATTTTTAGCTAAAATTTTCCAACGCTAATAATTTTTTCCATACTTACCAAACTGAATATAATAATTTTGATATCTTTAGATTTGGGTGGAAAACAAAAAATTATAAGCACAAAATGATGAAAATAGGATGAAAATTAAAAAAATAAAATATTAACATGATTTTATTTCTAATTACTTATTTAATTTACATTTTCATTCAAAAATTTTAAGTCATGCCTAAATAATCTGATAAACTATTTTTTTCAAAAATTTTTCACTTATTTCATTCAAAACTCAAAAAACAAAGCGTTGTGAAATTTGAAACAATAAAATAAAATTTAAAATTGTAATTTGCAAGCTTGCTTCCATCTCTCAGCACACTTTTTAGAGAACTCTGTAAAATTGACGCTCTCATTTTTCTTTAAATTTTTAGCTAAAATTTTCGCACATTTGATCATCAGAAAATTTTATTGTAAAAAGTGTGATTTTTTTTTAAAAAAGTAACACAGTTAATAAGCGTGGGAAAATTTATTTCTCTGATTCTCTTAATTTTTTAGCTAACTTTTTCACACTTTTGATTTTTAAATAGTAAGGATAAAATAAAAAGATATTAATTAGCTTGATGAGATATTAATGAGATATTAAAAGACATATGATACTTTATTTAAAACATGGTCGAAGGTCTAGGATTAAAAGTATATATAGGTTTATATAAGATAAAGGTTTTAAAATTATGTGTTTTGAATTAGTGGAAAGAGTTCGCTAAAATAAAGATAAAAACTAACTTGATTTATGACTTAATTTATTTATATCTGATAAATAATAAACTCATTATACTTTTGTATTCCCAATCAGTCCTTTTTCGAATAAAAATAGAAAAATTTAAAATTTGAGATTAACTTTGATCTCAAATAAAAGGGATCGTACGAAAAAAGGGAATTTATTGGCAAACACTTATCAATAACGCTTAGTCCTAACCTCGATTTAATTGATTATTACTCTTTTCCATTGGTTTTCAGAATGGTTAAATTTTAATCAGAGTTGTTTAAAAGTCCCAAAAAAAAGTCCAAGTCAAGACTTTTTTTTTTTAATTTGCTAGATCAGGCTAAATATCAAAAAATTTATATACTTTTGGGTTGTCTAATGCAATAAATTTGCCATTCACAAGATTTTCTTGCAATTTAAGAATAAATTTCTTCTTCAGTATTCAAAATTTTAAAGCCAGGACTTGGACTTGACTAGAGACTTGTGACTTTTAAACAACTCTGATTTTAATGTTAAGTTAAACAAAACAAAAATTAAATAAGATTTTCTGAAATTGTAGTTTTAAAGCTGGGGAGATACGGAGGTTTCTTTTTTATACTTTTTCTTTTTCACAATAAATACCCAATCATTTTCTAGAAGATAAATTAACTTTAGAAGAAGTTTCATTTTGCAGCAAAAGTATATTGAAAATATTTATTTTTAGAAATAAAGTTAACGTCTCGTTACTCGTATCTAAAGCTCTGCTTCGTGTATCTTACTTACACATTAATAAGAGATTCAAAAACTGATTTTACCAATAAGTCTGTACCAGAACATCATCCTTATTCATTATGAACAAATAAAATTAAAGATGAATATTTATCTAAAGATTACAGAGAATTAATTAATTGTTGCCAATGACGCTCATGTATACTTGAAGGCTATTTTAAATCAACTTTAGCTAAAAATTTTGGCAAATGTGTATTTTTTTTAATCGATATGTCAAAATGTTCAATTAAAAAATATATTCAATCTTTTATTTTAATCTACTTTGTTGTAGTTGTTTTTAAAACTTGAATCACGATCCTACAATATTCAAAAAATTAAAATTAAAATAAAAACACAAAAAGGCATCCAATAGTTTCACAGCAAATTATTTAGTAGCAAAGACAAGTTTAGAAGCGAAACGTGTTAGATGCATCATTAAGAAGCAATTATTACGAAGCAGTTCTTTGTAGCAAATTTATTAGGTGCGATTTTTTCATAGCCAAAAATTATTAGTAGCAGTTTTTTAGAAGCTAATTTTTTGCATGCATGTTTATTTATAGCACGCATTTTTTTTTAAAAAAAAAATTCTCTCGTTTTTTCTTGTTCTTAAAAAAGACTGCTCAAGTCAATCAAATTTCGTGACTCGTGTTATTGGCTGTTATTTTCATCTAGTTCAAAATTTGTGGCGTCACATTCAATTATATAAATTAGTTAAAACTTATGCAGCTGATACAATGATCAGAAAGTCGTTTAAATTTATTTAGTCACTAGCTTTTATACCAAAGAAAGACGTAATTTTTTGTTTTAATAAGATAAGAGAGTTGGCTCCAGTTAAATTTAAGTGTATGCTAGATTACTTTGAAAAATATTATATTGGAAGCTTGAAAAAAAATAGCAATACAATTCGATCTATTCCTATGTTTCAAATACATTTATGGAACATAAACGAACGTATTTTGAACGATTGTCCAAAAACAAATAATTCCTTAGAGTCTTGGCACAAACAATTTGAAATCGACGCCAAAAAACACCAAACGACTTATAAATTAATTGAACAATTTCGTATTGAGCAAAAGAGCACAGACGTTTTAAGAATTCAGATTCAAAGTGGAGATGAATTTAAGAGAAAGAACAAAGAGGTACAAAAAGATGAGTTAAGCAAGAGAAGTTTAAAAGATTTCAAAAGAGATAATTTCGAGAAGTGGGCTGAAAATTTTATTTTATTATTATAATGAACAAAAAAAAATAACTTTAAATTAGATTCGACACTTTTTTTTATTGACTGAATAAATTGATTTGCATCGAACTTTTTTTTTTTATTTACTTCTAAAAAATCGCTTCTAAAAGTACGCTATATAACTTGCTATGAAAAAAAGCGATGAATTAATTGCTTCTAACATTGCTACTAATTGACATTTACCTGAAAAATTTTCTTCGAAAAATTAGCTGTTAAATATTTGCTACGAAAAAAATTGCTATATAACGACCTAGTACGCTGCAATATTAGATAATTTCTTTATTAAATTAAAAAAAATTTATTTTGGACTAGAATAAAAAAAAAATTTTTTTCTAAAAAAATTATCAATTATTTAACTTAAAAATTTCTTAAGTTAAAAATTGCTTTTACATTAATTTTTGTTAAAGCTTCTGAAAACCTTTTTAAAACAATCAAAAATTTTACCCAAATTAGCATTTAATATTTGTATATAAACTTTGTTAAAATTGTAATAAATGAATATATCCAAGCCTTGACCAAGAAGCCATATAATATGAATCTGCAACTTTTCGACAAGTAAATTTCGTAAAGGTAAATTTCGACAAGGTGAATTAGACAAGATTTTTAATTAGACAACTATTTTCGTAAAATAGTATTTCGACGTTAATTATTTCGACAAACGTCTTATAATTGGGCAAATAATAATTAGACAAAAAAATTTATTAAGAAAATTTAATTGAAAATGAAAAAATTGAAAATATAGAAAAAAATTATTAGTATTGAATTAATTTAGATAAATTAGCTAAGTATTGATAAATATCTTGATCATTATAATCATTTAAAATTTGATTTATGCGTTCTTCTAAAATAATGTAACAAGGCTTCCTTTTATTTACCCGACCACAACTTAGTTAAATGAATAAATTTTCTGTGTTCGATTGCTCCAGCTTTAAACTATCAATTAAGCTCAATAAATATATAATAAATAAATAATTAAATTGAGCTCACTAAATCATCCATAATAGAATAAAATAAAAAAACACATGCAAAAAAAATCTTGCCAAGTTTTGTCGAATATTTATTATTCGAAAATTAATTTGTCAGGTTTTATTTGCCTCGTCGAAAATTAATTTTCTTCATTTTTATTTGTCGAAATTAGGTTGTCGAAAATTATCTTTTCCAAATTTACTTGTTGAAATGTAATTATACCAAATAATATTGCTGAATTAACAAAAACCTTAAATACTTCTGACATTGTTGAACTTTCAGAATGGATCATTTGTGCTGTAATATTGGTCAAGTTGTCAGTTATGTAAGCCAGTCCCTTGATTATTATCATCTTGGACATGTTTTTCTTTGCTTTGTTTTCGTTACTCTCCGAACCTGCCTTTGACTTTGTTATTTTTTTCTTTTTTTTCATCGCTATCGAAAATTTGACTAATGTGAAAATATTTATCACTAATAAAATCACAAAAAAAGCATATCCTCGAATTATAGACTTGGCATTAAATATACCACCAGCCATTTTACTGTAGCCGAATTCTGTCATCTTAAAAATGTAACTTATACTTGAATTTGTGTTTACTTTTTCCACATCGTACGCAAATAAAACATCAATGTGAAATAATGTAATAAAAATGAACACAGTTGTAAGAATTATTAAATTTCGCGGCAATTTTATCCGCTTTACATCGGCTATCATTAAAAAATTTTGAAAAGAAATTATTATTTGAATTAAAAAGATAAAATCATAGAAAATATCCTTGAAAAAGTAGAAGTCTATGTAAAAGTAATAGACGAAAAATCTTGTTCTTAGCACGTGATTGCAGATGACGCATCGGGTTACCAATGTAGGAATTAGAAAAATAATACAAAGAAGATATGATATTGATCCGGCAGCCATATAATTAAATGTAGAGTTTGATCGTAGCTTTTTGTTCAGAAAAACCACGATGTTTATCAATTGAAATATAATTATAATCATTTCAATAAATGCTGTAAATACAAAGCAAAGGAATACAATACAAAGCTACATTATGAAGTCAAATTTTTCAAAGCTGGTCAATTGAGTAAACCATGAAGAGTTTTCAATTTTTGATTCTAAAAATCTTTTCAAAGAATTTTTATATTTAATAAAAAATGACGTTTTTTGGATATTAAAACTCTTTTATTTAAACTATTAAATATAATAAACAAAATTTTATCAAAAATCAGACATTTTGTCTTTGAATTATTTTTTGGACCAAATATGGGATATTTTTTTTCTGGATTTTTGTTAATTGTAAAGAAAATCAAAATTTTGAGGTGGATATTGATTGTCAATTTAAAGTAAAAACACATTATTAATTGTAAGATGAAAAAAAAAATTTTATCAAAATAAATCCAAGGTAAAGATATGGCTTAAATTTTTATTTAAAAATGGCTTAGCATTTTATTTACACTAAAAATCATCATTTATCTAAAATTTCTCCTTGGGTTCTAAAAATACTCTTGTGAAATAAAAATATTTAAGTAAAATTAAAATGCTTGTTTTTTTTTAAATACTCTTTAATTACTCTTTAATAATTTATTTAGAGTATTTGAATTAGCCACCAAATATATTTCAAAATCATCTAAAAATTTAATTCTATGTTCATTTTTAATATATTGATTGTCTTCTCGCCAGGTGTCAGTTGTTATCTCTATGAAATTTTCTGATACCATCTACCGGATCCATTAGGTCAAAGTTCCTTATTTTGATCATATTTTCTAAGTTATTCAAATAATGAATCAGATATCAGAAAGGTTTCCTTCAATCGAAATGATACCATTATTTGTTGATTCCAAAGCGTCATTTTAAATTGTCAGTTGTCAATTTCAATGGCTATTTTATTTGCAAATAAACTTTTATCTTCGACAGATGATTTATTCAATGTCTCGTCGAGATCAGTCATTTTTTTTTCATTTTTTTTCATAAAGTAATTTTGTTTGCAAGAAGTTATTTTAATTAATGCAAATAATTTTGTTTCAAAAAAGTATTTTTATAAAAATGATATTTTTTGGTGATTAAAAAAATTAAATTAGTTCTAAATAGAATTTAAAGCTTTTAAAAATTATTTTTTAAGTTCATAAGTCATACTAAATTGGAGGATAAAAGAAGTAAAATAAAAAAAAAATATTTTTTAACAAAACATGTATTTGAATTAAAATTTGTGAATAGAGCTGACTAAAAAATTTATTTAAAAAAAAATGATCTATTTCGAATTTTTTTTTTATTAGTAAAAAAAAAGTTTATTTTTTTTGGAAGCCAATCTTCATTTGACACTCAATAAATGTTAAAAACTTTTTCCAAGAATTTTTGGTCTTATTGTCAAAATTTTCTCCTAAACCGTCGGCCAAAGTCATTGTCAAAACTTCATAAATGGGCTTCAAATTTAATTTTAACATTTCAAGTTTTTTATTTAAATAAATTTTACTTTAAAATGCTCCTCTCTTACTCCTATTTTAAAATGAATTCTTCCGAGATTAATCAAAGCGAAGCAGCATGAATTAATATCCTCCAGACTATAGATACTTTTGTCTATGGCATCAAACATTTTTTGGCCATGAACCAAAACTTGGGAATTATTTCTTAAATTCTCTTCTGTATTAATATCTTTCAGAAACCACCATAGATGCTTAAAATTTGGATAAGTTGTGAACAGTCGAACCATGAATTCAATTGCGAATTTTTCTTGTCCTTGGTGAACAATTTCTCGCCATGAATTTCGCAAAAAAATGATGTCAGATGTGTTTAATAGTGAATTTTTATCATGTACATCTATAAGATCAGTGCTGGAACAAGATCCCATTTGAATTTAATTTTTTTTATTTTCTAGACAGATTATATCAAGTCAGTGTTGACTTAAATGGGTGAATGCAATTTCCTTTCTTGGCATAAAAATAATTTAACAAATGACGTTCGGGATATGTTTTGCTTTAATCTTATTATTTCGTGACATTTTCCCGCAAATCAATAATCTTGTATTTAATTTTGTCTAAGAAAAATATTTACAATTTAATTTTTCTAAATAATCTGCAAAAATATTTTAGCTGATTTGCTGTCGAAGCAGAAACTTGGAATTGAAATTTTTCTCGGAATACTTAACCATACCTAAATTTAAAAAAAAAAAAGAGAATCTGGATTGTGTTTAATAAACTATTTACTAAATTAAATTGTTTTGTTTATTTTTTGGCTCAAATCCCTAAGTCCAAAATCGAGACTTAAAAATTGTATTACATAAATTCAATATTTTAATCTAAAATTTTTAAATCGCTAAAAATTCTTTTTTTATTTCGTTTTGTATTAAAGTAAAGAAATTAACAACTGTCTCTTTGTTTATTGACTTAAGAAAAGATTTTGATATCATATATTCAAGTTTATTACTTTTGAAATTTTTTCATTATGATTTTGACTCTTCTTCTTTAAATTTTCTTTCAAAATATTTTGAAAATAGATCTCATATAGTTAGAATTGGTAGTGATATGCCTTAACCCCTAAAACTAAAATTAGGTGTACTGCAAAGATCTGTTTTGGGCCCACTTTTTTTTTTTATTTATGCTAATGATTTAACTAGTGTTGGCTTAGTCAGACGGTCTGGGCCATCTAGACGGACGGTCTTTTAAGACGGTTCTGACCGTCCATCTTGGACCCGTCTTATATATATTTGGATCAAAAAAAAAATATATAAATATTAAAATGACTTGTACAAATATTTATTTATTTTATAAGTCTTAAATTCTTTATATAATACTAGTTCATCAGAAGAAAGACTTTTTTCATCAACAGGTTATCAAGTTATAAATTGAGGAAATAAAATTTCAACAGAAAAGGTGTAAAAAATAATGTTTATTTGAGTGAATCACTTTTTAGTTTAAAATAAAAAAAAAATTGTTTAATAATTAACAAATAATTTTACTTATTTCTTTAAATTATAATACAATACATGTCATACTTAAATCTCTTTTCTTTTTTCGAAAAAAACCAGTTACTAAGGCAGTCTGTTTGAATAGGACCGGTCATTTGCAAACGGACTATCCAAAAGACCGGTCTTTTCAGACGGTCTTTCATGGACCGTTTTAAAAGACCTCTTTCAATTTATATCTAATTGGCATGATTTTTATTTAAAATTATCTTCTGTTTTTTTCTTTAAATAATTTTTATATCCTCTCATTGGGAACTGATGAGGTTGATACTTAAGAACCCTTGATAAGAACAGTTCAAAAAACATTTCCTTATCAATGTAATATGTACAGCAATCTTAAGTTAATAGGACACAAAGTTTTGTTCTTGTTGAAACTGTATCTGGGAGGTAAGAGATTTTCAGCGGAGTCTCACAAGGGTTTGTTCTTGGTCAAGTTCTATTCATTCTGTTCATAAATGAATTCTCAGATTGTGTATCAAATAAGATCGAATGAATAAGCTTTTATATTTTAAAGAAAAAAATTTGGTTTCTTTGAAAAAAGTTATCAAGCTTTTTCTGTTTTTTTTCTTGTTCTAAAATTCACAAAACCTTTTGGAAAATAAATTAAAAAATTTTTCAGATGATAAATTCAATCAAGGATATCGCCTTTTGTTTTTGTTGTAAATTCTCAATTGTTAAAGATGACAAAACTTTTAGAGTTTACAAGAAACAACAGAATTTCCTTAGATCCAGCCCAAACAAAATCTGATATCTAATTTAATTTTTTAAATTTTAAATTTCATTATTTGCCATTAGGTTAAATTCAAAAAAAGCATAATATCTGGTCAAAATTACAAAAATTTTGAAATGCAAAAAAAAAATTTTCAATTGTTTGGAAAAAATTAGATAAAAAACACATTGATATCCTTAGGTAAACTAAACAATTATAAAAACAAATTTATTTCTCACTTAAAAAATATTTTAAGTATCATGAAAAGCTTTAGCATCATTCCAATTTTGTTCTGTTTGAAATACGCTCAGGCGATCACATCCCAATGTGCCCAAAGCTTTACAAGTCGGACACTTTATGCTCACAATAGATTCCGAGCTTTGCATGGCGCACCTGACTTGGTCAATGATCAAAATATAATCAGCATAGCTCAAAGCTATGCCCAAAAACTGGCATCAACCAACACATTTGCCCATAGTCGAACATCTGGTCTGGGTGAAAATTTGGCAATGGTCTCATCGAGTAGAGACGTCGGAAGCTGTGAAAATTTAGCAGATAGATTTGTCAAAATGTGGTATGATGAAGTCACAAAGTACAGTTACAACAGCCCGGGATTTTCAATGCAAACAGGTCATTTTACCCAAGTAGTATGGAAAAGCACCACAAAATTAGGCTGTGGATTGGCGGTTGTGGGCAGTAGGGCGATCGGAGTGTGCAATTACTCACCTCCTGGAAACGTGATGGGATCATTTTCAAGCAATGTTCTTCCAATTGGGTCTCAAGGTCCAAATACCATCAGTCCAAGTCCAACTTTGCCACCATTCTCTAGCACTGTGAGCAATAACCAAAATAACAATTGCTGTCCCTGTGATTGTAGCAAGTTAACTTCTCCTATTGTCACAACGACAACTAGAAGATTCTGGAGACCTACTTGGAATCGATGGGGCAAGAGGCTATTCGAAAATGATGACATGTCTAGCGAAAATCGATATCAAAATTTATTTGATTAAAAGAAAAAGCATATTTTTGATCTTTAAGATCTTTTGTTAAATTAGAAAATAAAATATAAATAATTATTAATTAAATGAATACAGAAGTGACAAAAAATTAGCTTGAAAAATTCACGGTTCCAGTTCTAAAATGGTACGACCAGAAATTTAATTTTTTAAATTGTTGGTTCTTTTTAATTATTTTCTTTTTTTTTAAATAAAAAAATTTTTAAATTATCATTATTAATTTATTTAATAGCAGGATAATATTATTCTAAAATTTTGAGCACTAATAAATTATTATATTAACAATGATCTACTTAAAAAAGGCCATTCATGCATGACTTTTGGTAAAAAGACCCTTTGTCTTTACAAATTATGATTTTAATGTTTTTAGATATATAAACTGTTTAAATATAATTATTCAAGGATTAAAATGATATATGTATATAATTTTTAATTGTGACAATTAGTTCAAAAATTATTCACCAAATTTTCAACAAGTAAGAAAATTTGTTTTTCAGTATTTTTAAAGATAACTTTTCAATGAATATAAACACCCAAACTAAATTTTGTGTATCAAAAGAAGATTGTTTGTTTTTTTATAAAAATGTTCATATGTTAATATTACATAAGGAACAACATCATTTAGAACAAATAATTCAAGAATTTTTTGTCGACAAAATAATAATAATAATTTAACATGTAAACAAATTATTTAAGGAAAGGGAAATTGAAATTTGATTGGATTCCTTAATTTTCAGGGTTGGATTATCGAGCCAAGACTCTATTAATTTATATTTATATTTTTTTCAGTATCCCTTCTAGTAAAAATCTTTTTTTTATAATCACTTTAAAAAATGAATAATTTAATTTTTTTATTTTTCATACTTTTTTAGATTTCACTGATTATAATAACAATTATCCTCGATTAAAATAAATTTTAAAAAGGTTTGCAAAAGCATCTTAATGTTTATTTTTTGTAATTTTAAAAATTCTTTAAAAATAAGAATTAATTACAGATCTATATTGAATTCCTGGTGTTATAATATAGTATTTATATATTAAGTTTAAGTTTAAAAAATTTATAGCATAAAAATTAGTATCTGATATCTGAAAAAATTAAATATATTGAATTTACTAATTTAAATATTAAAAAAATAAATTTTGTTAAATTTAAGCATCTTCAGTACATTTTGTAGTGATTTAAATCTAATATGCATAATCAAATAAGTAGCCTTTCGAATGAAAATTTTGTTTGAATTTAATTTTTGAATATAAATAAGTTTGAAAAATATACTTGAGAATCAATTTAAACGATTTTTAATTTCGTATTGAAAATTTTTTATTAGAATCTCTGAAATATTTAAATTTAAATTTGAAACGCTACAAGAGTACAAAAAAATAACTATATTCACATACTTAATTTTTAAAATATCTTATTAAAATTTTATTTTTTCTAAATTATTCGTTGAATTTATCAAAATTTCAAGTTGCTTTTTAATTTTCAGTCAAGTTTTATCAAAAAAAAGATAGCTTTGGGATTTAAATTCAAAAATAATTTTTCATCAAAATCTAGATTTAAATTTTAATTTTATTCAAGATTTTTTACGAATAATTTTCAATATTTGTATTTATTCAAGTTTCAATTTGTGTCCAAAAAATAATTCGATTTCATAACTTGATTTTTGTAAAGAAAAAGAAAAAGTTCAAGTAAAAAGGAATTAATTTAAATTATTTAATTTGTAATTGAAGATTTATATGTTTCAAAAGATTATATGAAATTTACTAAATGAGATAATTGATAATTTTTTTTTAATTTTTAATATGGGAATCCATGCATTCCAAAGGGTGGAGCGAATGGAAGTTCATGCATCAGCGGAGCAACTGGAAGTGGGTGAGGCAGTGGAAAAGCTGGAAATAATGGAACAATTGAAACTGGTGGTGGAGATGGTGGGAACAATGGGACAACTGGAACACAGCAGCAAGAAGATCGTTTTTTGCACATTTTGAATTGTTTTTGAGCCTATTTATTTTTGTTTTTGTACAACTTTACTGAATAAAATAATTTTTTGATTTAGCTCTTATTTTTATATGTGAGCTTCTTAAAAACATGTAAATTTAAAAAATATTTTTAGAGTAATTTTAAGAAAAAAATAAACAAAGACAAATTATAAATACAAAAGCTGTAATTTATTTTATATAAATAAAAATTAATAAATCAAAAGAATTTTATCAAAATTCTTAGATTTTAAATAATGACACAAACAAAATTAAACTTCTGTTAATTGGTGAATTTAATTTTTCAGAAAACGTTGATATTTTATTTCATTAAATTAAATATTAAATTATTTTTTTTCAATTTATTTTCTATATGTAAATCTTTACCGAATCAAATCATGTTTGCCGTTTTAATTACGATTTTATTCATCTAAGTCTAAAATAGTAGTTAATAATCTTCGTATGACCTTCATATTTAAAGCCTTGTTTAGCTATTTAGATAAATCTTAATTCAATTTTGTAAATTCGTAAAAAGAAAACCTGTATATACTTTTAGATTATCGAAATTCTGAAAATAAAAAGATCAAATTTGAAATAATTCTTTATTTTATCAATTATCTCTATTTAGAAAATATCAAGATTTTTAACAAAAACTTAAACTTAAACAGATTTTGAAATAAAAATAAACGTAAAAAGTAAATGTAATGGTTATCTATTTACCATCAAATAACACCAGTAAATACGCTAAGATCTCTATGCATTGTTAATTTTTCAGCAATTTAATAAGGAAAAATTACAAAAAATAGATATTATCAACTTTTTTGAAGATTTTTTGACTTTTTTATTAATTTTTTTGAACACAAAAACAAACAATTTTATAATAATAATTTTAATAAAAATTTTAAAAAATTACATTTTCTATCTAAAAATAAATGATTATGTTTCATTTAAAAAAAATTAAAAATCCCTTGTCCTTTTATTTTATAATTATTGTATTTTTTTTTCTAATTTTATTGTTTTAGTTAACCTATTATCCATAATTTAAAAATTCTAAAATAAAATATTTTTCTAAATTTGAAGATCAAAATATTAAAAAAAAGGACAAAGCAAAAAAAAATTTATTCAAGATTCGCGAATATCTCACGAATTAAAAATTCTTCATGAATTTTCAAATATTTTGATTAATTAAATACAGTACAAATTTTTGAGTTTTTAGATTTTGTTTGAAGTTAAACTACTAATACTACTGGAATAAATAATTAAGAATCCTCATCGCATTATTTTTCATAAAATATATCAAATGCATGAAAGTCTAGATTAGAGTCGCGCTGTATTGTCGGCGTATCTCAACATAAAAAATAATTTTTTTTTTAATTTAAGTTTTAACTTATTTTATTAAAAAATTTTCACAGGTATTTTCAAAGAAGCGCTGTAAAACAAAAAAAAAACATTAAAAAAATTGAATTTTAAAAATTATTTTATTAATACTTCAACCACTCTTGTCTTAATAGCTTTTGTTAAAGAACACTTGAACTAAAAAAGAAGACAGATTAAAACTCAAATTTCATCTAAAAATTGTTTCAAAAATTTAAATTATTTTATTTTTTTTTTGAAAAAATAAAATGATACTTGAAGACGCTACATTTCTAATAATCTGTTCCGTTTTATTTTTAATAGTAGCATCTCTTGTTTATTCATTAGCAATTTATTTTTTTGGCCGATGGCTCTTGAGATCAAGTCTATGGAAAAAATCATATAAATTCCAATCAATAAAGAGCAATAGCCAAGAACTTGGCAATCTATCCGAAGGAGAATCACGTCTAATTAAGAAAAAGGAACAGCTTTGTTTTGGAGAGGTTAAAAATTTGGATTCAAGGGTTTTATTTCACACGCTGAACGAGACAGATGGTGACATTGTTCCTTTGAGTGATTTCAATAGCCAATTTTACTTGCTAAACAAAGATCAAAATCAAAAGAAAGATTTGGGAAAATTTGGACAGGGCATTAAAAGCAAAAGTTTTAGCGAATTTGGCGCAATTAAAAACCAAGATGATCAACAAACAAAAATAAGCGGGTTAAAGCGCAAAGTATCGCGTAGTGACAAATCATTAGTTCTTATATTTAATAAATCGAATTTAATCTTTACCATAGATAAATCGGATCAAAAATCTAAAAATATAGCAGGTATTGAATTGGAATTTTAAAAATAAAATAACTTCAATAAAATTCATCAAAATGTTTTCCTTTATTAAAGCTAAAATTCAGCATATCTGAAAATCGCACACCATAAAATTTTGGTAAAACCAACTATAAGCCATTAGTTAGTTCTTTTTAGATTATTTTTTTAACTTTTTACTTTATTTATTTATTTAATACAAAAATTCAGTCTCAAAGTCCTAAAAATGATGAATAAAAAATGAAAGATTTATAGAAGAAAAGTCAAAATTAAATAGATTATAAAAAAAGGGCAGAATGTAAATAACTTAAATTTTCTATTTAATTTAATAATTAGAATAAATTTGGATACCTATAAAACTTTGCCCACCATTGGTAATGACAATGCCCACCACTGGTAATGACTTTGCCCACCATTGGTAATGACAATGCCCACCATTGGTAATGACAATGCCCACCACTGGTAATGACTTTGCCCACCATTGGTAATGACAATGCCCACCATTGGTAATGACAATGCCCACCACTGGTAATGACTTTGCCCACCATTGGTAATGACAATGCCCACCATTGGTAATGACAATGCCCACCACTGGTAATGACTTTGCCCACCATTGGTAATGACAATGCCCACCATTGGTAATGACAATGCCCACCACTGGTAATGACAATGCCCACCATTGGTAATGACAATGCCCACCACTGGTAATGACTTTGCCCACCATTGGTAATGACAATGCCCACCATTGGTAATGACAATGCCCACCACTGGTAATGACAATGCCCACCATTGGTAATGACAATGCCCACCACTGGTAATGACTTTGCCCACCATTGGTAATGACAATGCCCACCATTGGTAATGACAATGCCCACCACTGGTAATGACAATGCCCACCATTGGTAATGACAATGCCCACCACTGGTAATGACTTTGCCCACCATTGGTAATGACAATGCCCACCATTGGTAATGACAATGCCCACCACTGGTAATGACAATGCCCACCATTGGTAATGACAATGCCCACCACTGGTAATGACTTTGCCCAACACTGGTAAAGACTTTGCCCACCACTGGAAATCACTTTGCCCAACACTGGTAATGACTTGGCCCACCACTGGATATTAATTTGCCCACCAATGGTAATGGAAACTGCTTGTTTAAAAGCATCAGCAAAGCTTTATATGGTAATGAAAACAGTCATATAGAAATTCGATATCGCACTGGTGTAGATATGTTGTTAAGAATGGAAGAGTTTTTGACTTGTAACAATAATTTGAAACAAACAGTGTATTTTGATCTTATCTCAAGAAAAAGCTGAGAGCAATTAGACTCAAACAGATTCTAATGGAAGATATAAGAGAATGTTTTACTCTTAATGCTTGGTGTGGAAGTTGGCATTTGTTTGGTGCAGCACATGCCTTAAAAGTGAAGATAAATCAAATTCATCCAACTATTCAAAAGGGTCTAAATAATTTCGTCAACCGAAAAATTACGCCTTATTCCAACGAAATTCAAGGTCTTTTTTAGTATATTTTTATTAAGATGTTTTTGTTTATTTCAAATTTAGGTAGTAGTTTTTTTGCCAAAAAAAAAGAAAAAAATCCCAAGAAAATTAGGATGTAATGCTAAAGAGCCAAAATGCCAAAATGTTTTTTATTATGAAGTCTTGAAGTCTAATAAGAGACCAAAAAAATAGTCTTTATTTTTATTAAATTTCTCTTTTTTTATAATTTAAAAAATAAATGTTGAAAAATGATTTTTATTTAAAAATTTAATTTCATATTATATTACAAAAAGTTACCCTAGAATCAACATTAAAATTTCCAAGTCAAAATTCAATAATCTTATAGTCGGCTCTTGAGGGCCTGGATTGACTAAATCATGATTAATAGTTTATTTTGTTAAACCGACCTCAAAATCGTATTCCTTGACCCCAGAAACCTTAAAAAAGTAGTTTCTTTCACTGAAAAACCTTTTTAAAAAAGAAATATTCAGGGTGTTTCGAAAAATCCGGTCTAAACCAGTTTTAGCGGTTTTTATAGGGTTTTCACATGTCCAGACCTTTTAAAAATAATTAGCCAAGCAGAACTTTTTCTCCTCTATCAGAATCAAAAGAGTGTTGCAGGGTGTTTTATAAACTTAATAGGGTGTTTCAGGGTGTTTTAAAGTGTTATGTACAAATTATTTTTAAACTTGAAAATTTTATATAATAACAATATTTTTTTAATATAAAAATTGATGTTTATTAAAATTGAGGTTGTTAGAAATAAATATATCAAAAAAAAAAGGTATTTTATAATATTTAATGCGATTTACACAGGGTGCTTTTTTTTCGCTTTTTTGATGGGTGCTGTTTTTATAGGTATCCAATAAATTTTACAAAAAAAAATTAATAAATTGTAAATGTAATCTTCTAGTCAATTTTAATTTAACACTAAAAGCACCAAAATTTTTAACTACTTGAAGCACCAAATCGTTTTAATGAAATCTAATGGATAAAAATTATTATTTGGATAAATCTATTAAAAATTTTAATTGAGTGAAAATACAAAATTAGCTAAAAAAAGGATCTAGCAAAAAATTGATTTTCTATTGAATTTATTTATTTTTGAACCCATTCTTCGTCTTTCATGTAAAATACGCAAATTATAATTTCTGCTTTTTTTTAATTTTCTCATCTTCGTTCAAGTATTAGGGCTTGAGTCAGTTTTTTAAAGATTTGTATACTTTTTATTAATATTTTATGAATCATCCATTGATTTTGTAGCTAAATTCAAAATTTAATTAATTTTTTTTATTTATTTTTTATTAAAAATATAATTTTGGGTTACCCCTGGGTTTGTCCGAATGGCTTTCGCCTTCGTTTAAACCCTATTGCTATCGAAAAAATGATAAAAAATGTTCGATTAAAATTAGCTACAAAATCAATTTTGGTGCTTCTAGGAGAATATACTTGATTTTGCACAGAAAATTATTTTTAATTGAATATAGTTAATTTTGAAAGTTATTTTTATTTTTATGCTGAAAAAAAAATTATGTTTAAACAGCAAAAATTGACTTGGATTATAGCGGCCAAAAATCGAAAAAGAGTCATTTTGACTCGATGGTGCTTCTAGTGTTAATATTGTTTTTTTCCCTATACTTAGGAATAAATGAAATTTCGATTACCCTTAATTGATTTTAATTTAATCATTTCAAAAATTTTTAAGCAAATTCAAATAATTTGCTAAAATTTAAATCTGAAAAATTTTAAAATTGTCTTCAAAATTCCAAAAGAAAAAATAAATAACATGGAAAAATTTATATTTCTCAAATAAATTACTTTTTTGAGAAAAAAATCAATCAATAACATCAAACAAAAACAATTATAATGAATAAATAATAATAAAAATAAAAAAGACTTTATTTGCTTATTTTTAATAAAGATTTTTAAAAATTTTTCTGAAATTCACTAAAAGAGATAATTTAAAATTTTTTTAATCTTTAATATGGGTATCCATGTAATCCAAAGGGTGGAGCGAATGGAAGTCCATGCATCAGTGGAGCTAGAGGTTGTATTTAGAAAAAATTAGATAAAAATAGTTATTTTGAATGAACATTACTAATAATTTTGCGTTTGCAACAATTCTTTAAATTTTTTTTTACTTCCTTCTTTGATATAAAAAAAAACTTGCAAAAATAAAAATTAAAAGCTTTCAAAATATTTAAAATTAAATTCCAGTGTTTTCAATCTAATCAAATTTACTGATCAATCTCTTTATTTGTTTTTTTCAAAATTTAAAATCTGAGAAATTTTGATTACATTCTTTTTTCAAAATGTTTATTTTAATAAAATTCTACAAAAAATAAAATAATCGGCCGCATTTGTATCATTCATTTGTTTATGTTTATTTCCCGAAAATTACTCGAGTGAGACTTTTTAAATTTACATGTTTTTAAGAAGCTCACATATAAAAATAAGAGCTAAATCAAAAAATTATTTTATTCAGTAAAGTTGTACAAAAACAAAAATAAATAGGTTCAAAAACAATTCAAAATGTGCAAAAAACGATCTTCCTGCTGCTGTGTTCCAGTTGTCCCATTGCTTCCACCACCACCACCAGTTCCAATTGTTCCATTAATGCCAGCACTTCCTCTAGCTCCAATGATGCATGGACTTCCATTCGCTCCGACCTTTGGATTAAATGGATACCCATATTAAAAATTAAAAAAAAATTATCAATTATCTCTGTTAGCTAATGTCAGAAAATTTTTAAAATATCTTTATTAAAAATAAGCAAATAAAGTCTTTTTTATTTTTATTATTATTTATACTTTATAATTGTTTGTGTTTAATGATATTAATATCATCTGTCTTCCCTTCATTCCTTATAAATGTATGAAGAATTTTGATTTCAATTAATATATTTGGAATTTAATTGAACTTTCAAAAGTTATTTTTTTTTTAAAGTTTTTCTGATAAATTAAACAAAAAAATAGAAAATCAAAATTCAAAAATTTGAAATTATTTACACTGTGTCAAAATAAGATTAAAAAAACAGAATAAAAGTATGAGTAATAACAATAAAAGTAGAAATTTAAATGTAAATAATTATATCAACTATGTTGTTTTCATAATTAGAATATTTTAATTGTCGTATAAAAGGTAAAAGTTTATAATTATTTAAAATTGGATGATCGATTTCAAATAAATAATAGTTAATTGAGCAATATTCAGATTATTTATTTCAATAATTTAGAAAAATAGGAGTTTTAGAAAATAAAAACACCAGAACTTATTTAAAAAAATTAATTAGATCCCGTATTTAATTCAATAAAATAAAAATTTTTTTTAATTAATTTTTGTCCTTTTATTTTTTTTCTACTTTTTTGTATATCATGAAAAAAATAAAATTTTCATTTTAGTTTCTAGTAATTTAAATTTCTCATCTATCTCTTTAGTTGCTTTCTGACTAGATGTATAGATTTGTTCGATATCATTACTCTTGTGCTTATTTACCATCTCCGCGACCATTGATTTCTTGTTAATACCTCTTCTTTTATTTTTCGATTGCTCGTTTACTTGTTCGATTATTTTCCGCGTGTACTTGTTCTCGATCAGATTGCGGTAGTACCCATTTTTTAGGACGGCCAATCTCTCATTTACCTTATTTAAACCTAGCGCGGCTAAGAGCCAAGTACTCCGCTTTCTTCTTCTCACCCCAACCAGACCCTCTATAGTGTTCGATTCGACTTTTTGCATTGTGTTTGTTTCCGAAGTATTTAGTGGTAAACATTCGGCACCGTAATACAAAACAGGGCGACAATATGTTTTGTTAAGATAAACCTTAAGATAGGTTTTAGTGTTCTGGTTAAGGATACTTTTTTTAATGGCACTCAATGTCGCAAAAATGCTCATTCCTCTATTATCTAAGTGTGACGAGTTCGACAATTGATCATTTATTTGTACACCTAAGTATTTCACCGTGTTTACTCGTTTAATTTGTTGCTTCTCAAATTCAACTTTGATTGCTTTGTTCTTGTCTTTTTTTGGCATTCCAAATGCCATAAGAACAGTCTTACTCGGGTTATATTTGATCTGCCATTTTTCGTCAAATTCCCTCGTTGTATTCGCCAGTGTTTGCAAATCGTCTGGACTCTCAGCCATAAGCAGACTGTCGTCCGCGTAGAGTACGATATTGATGAGCATTTTTCCCACCTTGACTCCGAGGTTTAGTTGATCAATTGATTCAACTAAATCCTCTAGGTAAATTGCAAATAATCTAGGCGACATTGGGCTACCTTACATAACTCCAATCGTCGTTTTAATATTCGCGAGTATTCACCATTATTGGTGACTATAGCAAGCGATTTATCATAGTAAACTATAATCGCTCTCGTCTGCTGATCCGGAAGTTTATCGATAATTTTGTGCCACAAGCAGGCAATTGCACCCAGGTTTTTTCTGGTATTGGGTGTTGGGTTGGGTTTAAATACCCATACCTAACTTAACACCCAAATACGCATTTTTATATGGGTATGCACCTGAAAATACCCATAAAAATCAGGTGAATTATTTTAAAAATGAGTTACTTAATTAATTTTCACAAAATGAATAAATATTATTGAAAAAAAATTAAGAATAAAGCTCATAAAAATTTATTTATTTTTAATCTAATTAATTTTTAATTAAACAAGTTGATTTAAATCTTTTAATATTTCAAAATTGGCCTTAAAAATACATCTCATTTCGAATAAATCATCATTGATGTTTAGTCGATTTTTTTGGCTAGAGAACCCGCAAATGCTAAAAAAACGTTCAATGCATGAACTTGAAGAATTAATGTTCAGCAAAATTTGAGCTAGTTTAAAAAGTTTAGGATATGATTTAGAATGGTTAATCCAGAACTCTTTAGTTGATTCAATTTCTGGAATAATTTTGAAATTTTCTTTTTTCAAAAGTTTACTAAAATTTGCAATTTCGCTTTCTAAGTCAGCTTTGAATTCTTCAAGTTCAGCACCTCCACTGTAGGAAAAATGTCTTTTTGAAAAAAAGTAAGTATAAAATGAACTACTAGGGCTCTTATGTTTTGAACTATTTTGACCATTTTGTGTTTGAGTAGTGTTTGATTGAGAAGTTGTCTCGTTAGTAGATGACTCGATTTGACTCATTTCAGCATTATTTTTTTCAAATAAAAAATCCTCACTGATCATTCTTAAAGCGGCGATCCCTTTAGAAAACAAACCTGCTGACCAAGATTCTCCAAGCCAAAGCTTTAAACCGGAAACTTTGAGTATGTTTGCAGCCTTATTGGAAAAATAGTTTTTTCAATTCTTTTTCTAAGAGACAAAATAAAAATTTACTTGATAAATTGGCGAGTTTAGTTCATATTTAAATTTTTTTTTTAAAGCCGCTATAATTAAACTACATAATCTTTTCGGTACATCTGAAATATTCACCTTTTCATACGTATCTATCAGTTTTAAAACCCCTAGATTTATATAGAATTTAGAGATAATCAGAATTAATAGAATTAATATGCTTTAATTTAAAATAGCCACCTATAATTGTATCGCCTATAGAAAAATGATTTGATTGGAAAAAAACGTTTAATAAATATGCTGGCTTTAGAACTTGCATGTAAATTTCAATTTGTTCCAAAGTCACTGGACATGCAACCTGATCGAACGCACCTCTGTCATAAGCCCTTTTAACTGATTCAAGCATTAAGAATCCAGAAGACCATCTAGTGGAATTTTCAAGTCTTAATCTACATTTTCGATCTCTGAATGATTGGCTCAATTGAACTGAACGCCTGATTGAGGATTTAGAATTGTTTAATTGCCTAATATAACTACAGATAGTTCTGTGCGATTCCATAGCGTGTCTAATACATAAGTTAAGTTTATGATTGCCACACGAAAATCGAGGAATTTATTTTGATCCTATTTCAATTTTCAACTCTTTTATAGGCTGTCCTTTTGATAAGTCATAGTACTTATCAAAGTCAAAAGCATATTGTACATCGTCCTGGATCGGAACACTTGACTCTTGAATTTCAGTTGTAAAGCGGATTTGAGTAACTTCATTGTTAATTTGTTCAGTTTCTTGAAAAACTCTTTCAAACTCATAATCAAAACTACTTTCTCTCTCAGCTATTTCAACTTCGTCTGAAGTAAAATTTGAATAAAATAAAAGTTAAATAAATAAAGTTAACCTATCTATCGGCAGTGACGTATTGATGTTTTAAAATTTTATCGGATATTGTATCGGATAAGGTATTTGCGGTAGAGAGAGATCATTTTAACTTTAAAAGATACATTAATTAATAGTTTCCTTTCAATTTTCTTTATGTTTTTAGTGTTATGACATTCGCCTTCATTCTGTCAATGGTAGATAAGCCACTTACTATCGAAAATACAATAAATTAAATACCAATTTCAATTTGTTCTTGTGTATTTTCTTCATAATATAATTCTCCAAACAATCTAACGAGATTACTCCCCTCGTCGGTAACCACAGCTTAAAGTTTATAATATAATATTTTTTAGATCTAGTGCTTTTTAGCATAATGAACTCACATCTAAAATATTTAATTACCTTTTATTTTTGATTTATCGAAATTATATTTATTAATTATGAGCTCAATTGCTTGTTTTACATTTTCGGCGCTGTGACCACCTTCAATTTTTTCATTTCCTAAAATGATGACCTCACGATCCAAAAAAGAGTCAACTAGCTGAGCAGCTAAACCTGTAAAATTATAATTAAATTTATTGTTTGAATAACATAAAGAACTAGTTAATATACCTATATATTCTTTGCCATTATTACTCCAACCATCCGGTATTAAGGTTACAAAATGAGCACTTTCTAATTTATGCTCTATTTGTTTTTGGATAATCTCAAAAACTGAAGGTAAGATATTGTACCGAAAGGTGTATCTTGAAGGGCATTTAAACTTTTCGAGTAAAATACAACGTAAAAATTCATTATCTAATTCGTTTAGACTCGAATTGCTAGAAATGACATATTTGACTAAATTAAGCATATGATCTGAAATTGAGTTTTTGTCTCCTGGAGCGATACGTTTTTTATATAAAACATACCATTCTCTACTAGCGATGTGAATTTTTAGATGCTTGTTTAAATTAGTAAAAGATCCTAATTTGGCATTTTCGACACATCCATTAATCTAATTTTTAAATATTTAGATATTGTGAAAAAAATGATTAATGCTTTAATCAATACCTTGCATGTAAATTTTATTTTTGTTTTTGGTCGAGTCGGAAAATTTGTAAGGCATTCAAAGAAATGCAAAATCGGAGTAAAAGACTTTTTTACTGTTCCGAAAATGAATGTTTTTTTTGGAAATTTATCTAAACGTGCTAGTTGAAGCATATTTTCTATACTAAATTCGTCACCATCAACAACTGCATTTGGTCCTTGTCTACTGTCCAAGTCTGAATCAGACAACAAGTTTTGATTCAAAATACGACTAGGATTAGAAGAAGTTGGATTAGAAATAGAAGAGCGACTGACCGAATTGATCTCCAAATCAACAGTGTTTGAGACAACATTAGAAATAGAAATAGAAGAATTTTCTATTCTAAGTACAGGACTACTGTTTGAGTCTGAATCAGACAAAAAGTTCGAATTACGACTAGAATTAGAAGTATTTGGATTTAAAATTGAAGGAAAATTCATCGAATTGGTCTCCAAATCGACTGTGCTTGAGGTAGCATTATACATAGAAATTGAACAATCCTGTGATGACACCATTGATCTCAATACTCTTCCTTGACCACCTCTTCTCAAAGTCTATTCACTATCTACAAGTGTGCTTAATCTATCTACTGTCTTTCTTTTGTTAGGCATTATTAAAATAAGCAAATGATTAGATAAATATTTCTAAAAAATAAAATTATTGTAATTTCAATTTTTTTGGTTAGATTTGTCCCATTCAAAGTAATAAATTTTAAGATTTTCCAATTTGAACACAAAGTGAAACAAATATAATTCATGGAATAAATATTTTTATACATATAAAATTTTTTAAGATTTATTATTTTGAAGCCGTAGCTAAATTATTCTAACTTTTTGTACAGTAAACAAATAAAAATTTAATTTAAAAACTGATTTTTTTTAGTATATCAGGTTTGGGTGTAGCTGCATACTCGAAAAAAATGGGTATTTGGGTGCTAAGTTAGGTATGGGTATTTAGACCCAACCCAAAACCCAATACCGAAAAAAAAGGGGTGCTATTGTCTGGCCACAAGTATGTTCGATTGACTTTGTCAAAAGCCTTTGACACATCGATAGCACAAATGTATGTTTTCTTATTTTTAGTTTTTTTTGAGATTATTGCTTCCCTAATGGCAAAGACAGCGTGTCCACAAGATCTTTTGCTCTTAAACCCGAATTGTTTGTCACTATTAGTGTGGGATTTCCTGATCTCCTTGAGAAGAAGCTTCTCATATATTGTGCTAATCGAGTCCGAAATGGTGATCGGCCGCAGATTGTTTAGGTCTCCTGTGCACTTAGCGTTATCTTTTACTAACGGTTAAATTAGGACGATATTAAACAAGTATGGAATTGTTTGATATCGTATCATGGCTTCTAATACGATACTCGTCATGTCTATAATAGCCGGACAGGCTCCATATTTGTACATTTCCAAAGACGTCTCCCCAAACCCAACAGCTTTTCCGTTTTACAGGTTGCGCACGATTTCGGCCGCTGAATTCTTGTCGATGTTGTATTCTAGTGGTCTTGATCTACTTGCTAATTTTAACACGTACTCGGCGACTCTAGCCTCAATGTCCTCGTTTTCAGCATTGTCGCTTATTTTCACATTGAATAATTGTTGATATTCACTGTATAGTTCGTCAATCGTGGCCGATGGTATTACGTTATTGTTTTGTACTCTTTTAACTGTGTTCCAGAATGCATTTCTGTTACTTTTGAACAGTTTGTAGAGTTTGCATGTGTTGTGGTCTCTTAAGGTTGCTTGATTTTCTCTTTTTACTCTTCTTATGTCTCGTCTAAGCTGGATCACTTGTTGGTGAGATTTTCGACAAGTGTATCCGCTCGTCATATATCGCGCAAACGCAGCTTTCTTGCTAACGTGCATTTCTGTCAGCTCGTCACTCCACAAATTCTTTTTATTCAGAAATTTACCTCTTTTTGTATTCGTAATTTCTGTTTCTCGAACGCTTTCTCGCATGACGTGTTGCATGTTAATAAGGCGTTCAGTGATTTGATTTGTTATGTCTCTTCGATTGCCTTTTAATTCTAAGCGAGGCATTAAGTTTAGTTTACGTTCGAGTGATTGAAAGTATCGATTTAAAAAGGCCGCGTCGTCCTATTTCGGTTTCGATCTAAAGCTAGGAGCTCTATCAGGATTCAGCATCTGTTTCGTCGTTGATCGAGTCACTTCTATTGCTGTGTGATCACTGTCGTTGTTCCAGTCCTCAATTATGCGAGTGTTGATTGGTTCCTGATTATATTCCTGATTAGATCATTATTCTTATTAATTTAGGCTTCTACGTAGTGGACAAATGGTTTACATCTTCTTATCTCAGAACAAATTGCGTTAATATCTTCTGAGTATTCACTTAACCCCTCGCCTGCAAAAATTGATCTGTGTTTAATTCTTTCACGATATTTCCGCTGTCTCTTTCCGGCCACTATGAATCCGTTTATTTCGTCACTTTCGCTCGTATTTTTGCCCGTATTTACGTCCGTTCTCTAAATCTTTCTGGTCCATTTGGTATTCCTCTTCCTCGTCCACTTCGTCCAGATTAAGACCTTTTTTGAGCGTTTCGAGCAAACATATCCTCTTTTCTTCCGACATGCTTGCTATATCTTCGATAAGTGGTTTCCGACCTGCACTTTTCCTCCTTTTTTCTACTTAATTCGAAGTTAAATTTGATTCATCTGTTTTGCTTGTTTTTTTCACCTCTTCGTTGATTTTTCGTTTCATACCGTTGTTTTTTTGAGATGCGCTTTTGCTCGACGAGGATTGATAATGATTTGTTGCTCGTTGCTGTGTTTGTGGGTCATTCATGACCATAAAGAGTTAAATTCTGTTATTAAAAAAAATTTTTCTTTAGTGAATTTTGCTTTTGCAACAATCCTTTTTTGATTTTATTTTTTGATATTAAAAAAAAAAATTGCAAAAATAAAAATTAAAAACATTCAAAATATTTAAAATTAAATTCCAGTGTTTTCAATCTAATCTAATTTACTGATCAATCTCTTTATTTGTTTTTTTTCAAAATTTAAAATCTGAGAAATTTTGATTACATTCTTTTTTCAAAATGTTTATTTTAATAAAATTCTACAAAAAATAAAATAATCGGCCGCATTTGTATCATTTATTTGTTTATGTTTATTTCTCGAAAATTACTCGAGTGAGACTATTTAAATTTACATGTTTTTAAGAAGCTCACATATAAAAATAAGAGCTAAATCATAAAATTATTTTATTCAGTAAATCTGTACAAAAACAAAAATAAATAGGTTCAAAAACAATTCAAAATGTGCAAAAAACGATCTTCCTGCTGCTGTGTTCCAGTTGTCCCATTGCTTCCACCACCACCACCAGTTCCAATTGTTCCATTAATGCCAGCACTTCCTCTAGCTCCAATGATGCATGGACTTCCATTCGCTCCACCCTTTGGATTACATGGATACCCATATTAAAAATTAAAAAAGAATTATCAATTATCTCTTTTAGCTAATGTCAGAAAATTTTTAAAATATCTTTATTAAAAATAAGCAAATAAAGTCTTTTTTATTTTTATTATTATTTATACATTATAATTGTTTGTGTTTGATGATATTAATATCATCTGTCTTCCCTTCATTCCTTATAAATGTATGGAGAATTTTGATTTCAATTTATATATTTGGAATTTAATTGAACTTTCAAAAGTTATTTTTTTTTTAAATTTTTCTGATAAATTAAACAAAAAAATAGAAAATCAAAATTCAAAAATTTGAAATTATTTACACTGTGTCAAAAAAAGATTAAAAAAACAGAATAAAAGTATGAGTAATAACAATAAAAGTAGAAATTTAAATGTAAATAATTATATCAACTATGTTGTTTTCATAATTAGAATATTTTAATTGTCGTATAAAAGGTAAAAGTTTATAATTATTTAAAATTGGATGATCGATTTCAAATAAATAATAGTTAATTGAGCAATATTCAGATTATTTATTTCAATAATTTAGAAAAATAGGAGTTTTAGAAAATAAAAACACCAGAACTTATTTTAAAAAATTAATTAGATCCCGTATTAAATTCAATAAAATAAAAATTTTTTTTAATTAATTTTGTCCTTTTATTTTTTTTCTACTTTTTTGTATATTATGAAAAAAATAAAATTTTCATGTTAATTTCGAGTGAAAACTTATTTCAAAATTTTATTATTAGAATGCTAAATTTTTGAAATAATTAGAAAAATATTTTTGTACTGATCAGCGTTCTCAAAAAAGAAAAAAATATTTAGTTATTTACTAATTAAAAATGATTGTTTTTATAGCAATGTTTAGGGAATTAATAATGTTCCGCTAATTCAAATTATCCAAATTATCTCCAGAATCGATTTTCGACCTCAAATTCGAATCCAAAATGGTGCTTATTTTACTGAAGGAAATATCTTAGGCAAAATAAATATATCATATAAAATGTACATAAATTCTGAAAGCAGAGTAGATAATCAACAAAACGCTGTGTTGAGTTTATATTAATTTGGCTTCGATCATGTTTTGCTACAAAACAAAATGAACATATTATGACATATATGATTCTATAAAAAAACTATTAGAATTGTTACATGTCTCGTTCTGCTGCGCACTCAGATGGGACTTATAACAAGGTATTAGAATAATAATATAAAAATATTATTAATTGTTTTAATTGTTTATTAAAATAATAAAGTATAAATTGTGTTAGTCGAAGTGAAAAACATATTTTAACTAAGAATTCGATTCACTATTTATATAGATAGAAATCTACAGTGTTTGATGGCAAACCTAATACGTGTCCATAATTTAAATAATGTTATTTTATTAAAACCATATCAATTAGAAGATTCTAAACTATCAACAGCATCTTTTATAAAATAATAATTCTAGAAAAATCTAAGAAATATAGATTCGTCATTCTAAGTTTTAGATAATAATATTGTCTACCAAAATATTGTATTTCATAAATGTAACAGTACCCCCCCTGCGAAGAAGACATTGTCCTCAATGCATAATATTGTTCTTTTAGTTTAACATAAACTCATTTGCAGATTCAGTTCGTTCCAAAAATCCTACATTGTTTGTTACATTTGAATCAGATTTTTCAGTTTCTATATTTTCCTTAATGTTTAAATCTTCTTCTTTTTCAATGTTCTTTAACTCTATACATTTGATTTCTTTATTTTCTTTGTTGTAGAAACATTTGTTAACTAACCAAATAAATCCAATACAAAATATCGTAATAATGACACAAATGATTGTTAGAAGAATCATCTGAAACGTTTTTTCGGTGTGATTGATAATTTTATTTATTGAATCAGGAATATGCAATGAATAATCGTGTTTTGTAAGTATTTCGTTTCTAGTATCTCTGTTTGGACCATAGTTAAGATTTAGTTGAACTTTATTTGATGTTTCCTTTTCAACAAAATTAGACAACTTTCCATAATGGTTAAAGTCTAAATCTTTAAAGTTTAATTGATATTTATGTAAATGAATAATCATTTGGGTATAGTTGAGTCTTAGAATTTGTTTATTTTTGCTTAGGTATAAACTAGAGTCATTTAATTGTATGTATTTTGATGAAACTTTATCACTCTTTACAAGTTTTGAATTATCTAAAATAATTCCATCAGGTGTTAAAAATTCTTTGTAATTTTTGTTCCTTATTTCGAAATTCACTTGCATATCGGTGTAACATTCTATTGAGATATTGTTGAATGCTACCCGAGTTAAGCTAATGCACTCCAATTTATAAAGTTCTTCTTTCTCAGCTAGAATGTTTAAATCATTACCATATTGATCATTTATTCTGTAAATTTTATTAGATCCTCTAAAAGACTTAAGAAATGCCATAATAGAGTAACAAAACTTCACAGACATCATTGTCTTTAATTTCGTAAACAGATTGAACACTTTGTAATCCGTATCAGCCAAAGTTAAATCTATTAATTGGTTAATACTTATCTCTTCGATCTTCAACTGAGCAGCATTATTACTTGTAATGGAAATATCATCGTTTGTTTTTAGTAAAACCATGTCACATTCATAATCTTTCAAATATGTCTCAAGTAAAATTTTTTCTTTATCTGAGTAAAAGATGTTATCAATTTTAGTGAAATTGATTTTTCCTTTACAAAAATCAATTCTGGAATACTTGATCAGGCTCTCTTTTAATTCATTAAAATTTCAACCGACCATGCAAACGGTATATCCTTCTTTAGTAAATTGTAGAGAGGTTGAGCCATTTTAGCGTAATCTTTAACAAATCGTCTGTAATAACCAGTACGACCAAGAAATTCTTGAATTTGCTTTATATTCTCCGGTCTTTTACGATCTTTTATACATTTTATTTTGTTTGTATCCATGAATCATCTCGTGATACAATGAAACCTAATAATTTGAGATTCTAAAATTTTGAGATTCTAAACCATTGACACTTTTCTCTATTCAACTTTAGGCCAGCTTTATTGAGTAGGTCTAGGACTATAGCAAGGTGCTCAAAATGTTCTTCCAGGAATTTTGAAAATACCGTAATATCATCGATATAAATTCTTACGAAGTTTAAATTACCTAAAAGTTGATGCATTAATCTGCTTAAGTCTGCCGGGGCATTCTTTAAGCCGAATGGTAATCTTAGGAATTCAAAATGTCCATCTGGTGTAGAAAAAGCTGTTTTTGAAATTGAATTTACAAAAATAATTTTTTTATTTTTTAAATAATTGTTGATTTAAGAATATATTTTCTTTTTTTTTAAACTAGCTAAATTTTTAACATTCTGAATTCTTTGAAATATTTTAGTTTATGCAAATTTAATCGTTTGAAAATTCTCAACTTAAATAGAAGAAAGATTTTTTTAAATATTTAAATTTTTTTTGTAATAGTTTACAATAAATCTCTTTTTTCAATCAACGATTTTAAAATTTAGTATTCTTCTTTTTGAAAATATCTGATGTCACATTAGATAAAGACACCAAAGAAGACGCCTGACTCAGGTTATTCCTTAATAACAATTAGAAAAGTCTAAAAGCACAACCGTTCAGGCCAAATAAAAATTTAATTTAATTTAATAAGAGCTAAATCAAAAAATTATTTTATTCAGTAAAGTTGTACAAAAACAAAAATAAATAGGTTCAAAAACAATTCAAAATGTGCAAAAAACGATCTTCCTGCTGCTGTGTTCCAGTTGTCCCATTGCTTCCACCACCACCACCAGTTCCAATTGTTCCATTAATGCCAGCACTTCCTCTAGCTCCAATGATGCATGGACTTCCATTCACTACACCCTTTGGATTACATGGATACCCATATTAATGAGAAAAAAAAATTATCAATCTTTTAGTAAATTTCTGAAAATTTTTAATATATTTTAAATAAAAATAATCAAATAAAGTTTTTTTTATTTGTCCTGATTTGTAGAAATTTGGATTTACTTAATTTTATCAAATTAAATTTTAAACCATTTGTACAAAAATTGGTTTAAGTCGTAAAATTTTGATGGATTTTGTGGCTTATTTTGATTTAAATCAGATGTCTGTAAAATTCAATTCAAATCCTGCAGCATGGCCTTAAATTCTAGACACTTAAGTGAAGATCAATTTTTCCGAATTGGAGCAAATTTCTTAATAAGATTTAATTCAAGAAAGCAATTTACAAAAAAATAACATTTATTTTATACCTGATCTATAAAAGATTAATGTTTTTTGCATTATTTTTTGTTGCGGAAAATGTCACGAAATAAGAAGATTTAAAAAAAATCATATCCCTAACGTCATATTTGATTTTTGAAGAAATTGTGCGCACACCTCTAAATCACTTTTGATAAGGTAATCACCTCTAATCTGTCTGCTAAATTAAAAAAAATTAAAATGGGCTCTTGTTCCAGCAGTGATTTTATAGTTCCAAATGATAAAAATACACTTTTGACCATAAATGAAGTGATTAGCCTGCGTGATTCATGGCGAGAAATTGTTCATCAGGGAGAGGACACATTTGCTCTTAACTTTATGTTGCAGCTTTTCAAAAACTATCCAAGTCTAAAGCACTTTTGGTTGTTCCTTCAAGAGATTGAAACTGAGGATGATTTAAAAAAGAATCCTAATGCAGTGTCACATGGTCAAAAATTATTTGATGCAATAGATAAAGTTATCTATAGTTTGGAAGATCTTAATACTTGCTGTAATTTTTTGATCGATCTTGGAGAATTGCATTTCAAGAAAGGAATTAAAGAAGAACACTTTCAGGTATTATTTTTTTTATGAAAAAGATAATTTTTTTTGATTGTTTCAAAAAAATTAAAGCCAATTGAAGAAACTTTGATGGAGACTTTGGCTATTGGTCTTGGAAAATCATTCGACATCGGGATTCAAAATACGTGGAGAAAATTTCTGGCTTTCATCGAATACCAAATGAAAATTGAATATTTTAAAAAAGAAAACATTTAAATTGATTCAATAAGTTAATGTAGTTTCTCATTTATTTAACAATAATGTTTAATAAAAAAATAAAAATAAATTTTATTTTTAAATTTTGAAATTCAAATTTTTTAAGATTTTTTTAAAAATGATATCTCTAATTATCGTAATTACTTAATAGAAGCTCAAAAAGTTAAAGGGAAGTATCTCTAAAAATAGTTTTTAAGCTTCTCTAAAAATAATAAATATTAAAATGATTTCAATAATATTTTTATTTTTTAGGACGTTATTTTAATAAAATTTAAAAACAATTAAACCAAGAAAAATATCATCTTAAAGGTGATTAAATCTACATAAAAATAAAAAATGTTTAAAAAGACTCTTAATATTTGTGCACAATATTTTTAGTAAAAATTCCACAGATTTAATAAAAATCCGACAATAAACTAGAATAATAATAAAGTTAATATTGTTTCAATTTTTTTATTAAAAATATACATAATAAGTAAAAATATCAAAAAAATTTAATTTTTTCCATTTAATCAATAAAAAGAAAATATTTAGTAAAAGAATACTTTAAAATCTACCAAAAATTTAATTTATCTTCTTAGTACAACCATTTTGGCGTTAAAAACTTCTTTTTTTCTTCAAGACAGCATTACAAGTTTTACAAATATTTATCAGATAGAACTGCATTTTGCAAACTTATCCTTAAGTTGTGAAGTTCATTTCAATTCGATGTTTCCAATTCCGAAATAATAAATAAAATTTTTAACTTTATTTTATTTATTTGTTTTCTGTACCGAGCTAGAGCTCCTTCAGAATAAATTAAAAAAAAATAAAATAAAAATAAAATAAAAACAAAAATTAAATTAAGTTAATAAAATGAGATAAAAAAAAGAATCAAAATAAAGTAAATAAGCTAAATAAATGAAAGTTAATAAATTGGAATAGATTGTTTCATGTGGCGTATGTTAAAATAGTTCAAGTTTAAGGAAAAAAAAGAAGAAATAGTAAGGTTGCAATTACACAATGGAGTTGGATATTCAATATATCTTGATTCGAAACCTTCTTTGTATTCCTTCACCAGTCTTAAAACCAATGGAATAGAATGACTCAGTCCTGTCCCAACATATCTTTTACTCAATTCAAAAAGCCGTTTCGAGACTGTTAGCAATTTTAGTTTATTAAAAGCCTCATGATGCACGATGTTGGAGGGAGTATCATTTTTTAACTTAACAATAGATCTGACTGCTGTATACTAAATTGCTTGTAATTTATTGATATTATTTTCTGAAAATGAATTTAAGCAAGGAAAAGAATAGTTTAAAATTGATCAGACTAAAGATTTATATAAATTTCCTAGTGTGTTTTGATTTAGACCCCATTTTTTGTTTGACAATATCTTAATAATATTTAGCCTTTTATTGCAGCGTTCTTTAATTTCGTCTACCAGTATATCAAAGTTTAACTTAGAATTAAATTTAATACCAAGAAACTTGATTTCTTTTTGGCTCACTATTCTGTTTCCATAAATTTTTAAGTTTAGATTATCACTCTCTTTTTTGTACCTAGAATAGACTACTGAACACGACTTTTCAACTGATATCTTCAATTTCCATTTAACAAGCTATTGTTCTAGTTCGTTGATGTATTTATTAATCTTATTTTCTAGGTTCCCCTTTTTGTTATAAATGAAGAATGTAACTAGATCATCTGCGAAAAGCAGAGAGTATTCATTATTTGTTTTGTTTCTTTTAGAGATATCATTAATTTATATACTAAATAATATATACTAAGAGGACTAATTACTGAGCATTAAGGTACACCTGCAGTTATTTGATATTCTTCGCTCAGGTGGTCATTCATATTTACCTCAAATGTCCTAGAGTCTAAAAAGGATCTAACCCAGTTAGTCAAGTAATTAGGTGGATTTATTTTAATCAATTTAAAAAGTAATCCTTCATGCCAAACCCTATCAAAGGCTTTAGAAATATAAATAAAAGACCGCAAACTCTTTTTTTTCTATTAAATGATTCCACAATTTTTGAATTAAAAAGAAAAGATTATCTGATGTTCGCCTGTGTTTCCTAAATCCAGATTGCTCCTGGATAAGGAGTGAATTTTGTTCCAAAATATTGTATAATCTTGAATATACTATGCGTTCCAGTAACTTTCCTAAACAACTCGTTATACTAATTGGTCTATAATTTAAAGGATCTTGTAAAGTAGAGGCCTTTTTTTGAATCATAGTAATGTACGATGTTTTCCACGCTTTCGGGACTCAACCTTCTCGAAGGATAAATTAAAAAGCTCTATGATTTCTATTAATGAATTTCTAGGTAAGTTTTTTAACATTAAATTATGAATTTGGTCAGGTCCTGATGCCGCTTCATTTTTCAATCTTTTTAAAGCCATAATTAATTCATTTAAGGAAGTATTTTTTTGTGTGGCATTGAAATCCATGCCATCTCCTCTTCGACAATTTTCTTGACTTGAGCTCTAGCTCAAGTCTAGCTAAGACTTGTCATCATACTTTAGAACATCCATCTCAACATACTGGTGGCCTGGCCATACGTGATATGGTCCGTGAGATTGTGCTAACATTAAATCAGCGATTGTTTTGTAAGTGGCGGATTTGCCACATAACACCAGACACCAGCAAATGTTTGTCTCGTGTCCGTCTGTTTTTACACGGATATTTCTAAAAAGTTGAAAATAATTTTTAAATATGGCTAACTTCTCTTAGTCGCTATCGACTATTTTTTTTTTGCATCTTCCCAGTAACGCTGTTGTTCCATTTGTTCAAGTTGGTCCGTATAACTTTTTGAAAGTTTTAGCTTTATTACATCTTTGTGCCAGTCGTTCGGCTCAAGATAAATTTACCGAAATTGTTTCATGTCAGCTCCTGAATGTTTGTTTGGCTGTTTCATTATATTACCTTCGGCTTTCCAAACACATTGCCATATTCCAAGCTATCAAAATTGAATAAATTAAACCGTCTTTTAAATTCCAATTTGGAATCTATTTTATTTTTTCAGAACATCATAATCTATAACGTTGTCCGGATTTTAAGACATTAAAAAAAGTTTTATTTTCATTTTCAAACCTTCTAACGAAGATTTGTTCTTTGCCAGGCGGATATTTAGTCCAGCACCTGACAACTGCTCTTTTATAGAGCATTAAGTGTCTTCAAGTGTCTCCCTATTTTGTAAGGAAGTCCATGCCATCTCTTCGACTACAAGCTACTCGATTTGGGCCCGAGCAGCGTCATCATACTTAAGAACATCCTTTTCTACATATTGATGACCAGTCCATACATGATATGGATCATATGATTGGGCTAGAATCAAGTAAGCCGTTGTTTTATATGTAGCAGCCTTGCCAAACAGGACAAGGTACCAACCAGAGTTGGTTTCGTGTTCATCTACTTTTACTCGGATGTTTCTCAACAATTCCAAGTATGCTTTAAACGGAGCTAATTGAGCGTAGTCAGCATCTGTAAGCGGCATAGCTGCATCTTCTTGGTACCTTTGCACTTCCATTTGTTCGAGTTGTTCTGTGTAACTCTTATTAAGCCTAAACTTGATGACTTCTCAATGCCAGTCGTTGGGTTCTGAGTAAAGCCTTCTGAATTGAGCCATTTCTTCTTCCGAAAATTTATTCGGTTTGCGCATTTCTTCTATGCGGTCCAATACTCTATTTCCTTGAGAAACCCAAGGTATATCAGGATTTTCATAAAGGACCTGTTTTTGTTGAATATAGTTGATTAAATTGTTAAAATGCTCTGCTCTTTTGATCTGTCCAGAGTGCATGGAATTGATTGCTTGTTTGGCAAGATGGTGTGTGATACCCATGTTTACCAACGTTAATTTTGATAAATCACGTGCTGCTCGTTTGTAAAGTTTTGAAATTCCTAATACGTGGTAGTGGCGCTTTCCTGTTGAACTGTCCTTGTCGACTCCAATTATTCTGATATTCTCGAATAATTCCTTGACGGTACTGTTCGAAGATAAGGTTGCACTTAAAATGCAATGTTTCAATACTGCCCATATAGTTATTTTTTGTTTAGCTATATAGAATTAAAAGTTTTTTTTGTTCAAAGTTTTTAAAAAGTAATTAAATTTTATTTTTCAACTAAGCATGATATTTTAAAACTTTGAGTTTAGTTAAAAATTTTTAGGTAATTATGACACATGCAATTTAATGCGTTTAAATGTTGTACAATTGAGAAGAGCTTTATGCAATGTTTTAGTCAAATTACTTGTGGTATTTAATTTAGAATGTGGTTTGCGCCTTGAACAAATGGTTATGACACTTATTCTGCCAAATTCAAACAGATAAGTGACTTTGAGTCATAAATTTTAATTGAGCAGAGTTGGGTTTATTGTTTAAATAAAGCTTGATTTTTTTTTCATTCTAATAATTCTAGACGTTGTCAGTTGCTTCGGTGTAATGACTTTTTATTTATGAGTATTTAATTAAGCTCTTTCAGGGGAAGTTAAATAGGAATTAAGATTTAACAAAAAAAATCTAACTAGAAAATTTATCAATTTATATAACAATTATTTTTCTTACTTCTAATTTATTTAAAATTATCAATTTTGTACGAAAATTTTCGTAAAAAGAGAATTTTGAAAAGGTAAAATTCAGTAAAATTTTGGAAAAAATCTGAATTAAAGGTGATAATATAAACATTAAATTTTAAGCTAAAAAAAAACAAAAAAAGACAAAAATTTAAATTTTTTCATAAAATTTTTTTTTGCGATTAAAATTATTTTAAAAGTAATAAAAAAATTTTTTTTCTCTAAATTAGTAAAATGGGTATCCATGCCGTCCAAAGGGTATAGCAAATGGAAGTTCATGCATTAATGAAACAACTGGAATTGGTGATGATGGTTGCAATCGGGCTTCTGGGGCAACAGAAACACAGCAGCAAGAAGATCGTTTTTTGAATTAATTTCGGGCTTAGTTATTTTTGTTTTTTAAACAAATTTCCTTATTTATGAATATTTTTTTGAATTTGCTCTTAATTATTTATTCCTGGTACTAAAAACATGTAGATTTATAAAATCCTACTTTTGAAATTCTAGAAAAAAATAAGCATAAACAAATTAAAGATACAAATAAAATTAATTAAAAATATAATTTTTTAAACGATCTTTTTTAAACTAAACATAAAGATAAAATAATGTAATCAAAATTTCTTATAATTTCAATTTTAAAATATAAAAACTATTTTTTGATTTATTAATGGATTATTTTAATTTTAAAACAACAATAATTTAAAGTTTCTGTCAAACTTTGATTATTACAACCAAAAATTATTATTTAAAAGGTTTTAATTTTTTTATTATCAAAAAAATTAAGTGCAAAAACATATTTTCATGCTAAGCAAACCGCAAAATAAAAATTTCTTACAATTTTGTTAAATAACATTTTTATCATGATCATATAATTTTGGTCTTAAACTTTATTTTTTTAAAACTTAAACTTAAACTAAAATTAAACCAAAATCATCTAAAACAGAAGATCTAAGAAGATTTTTTCAGTATAAAACTGTAAAGAATTGCAAAAGAAAGTAAAAAAAATAGAAAAATTATTAAAAGTGTTTGTGTTTTAATATAATTTTTTTTTAATAGAAAAATAAATTTTCTATAAAGAATAATTATCACAGCTACATGATCTTGTTCCTAAAGTTTTGGAGTAAATTTTTTAATTTGATAAGTTAAATTTTTACTTATTAAATCGTTTTCTTAAAAATGAACAGTAATTTCGTGCAAAAAAAAGGCTGTCAGTATTTAACACAATAAATTTAGTAAAAATTACCACAAATTAATATAAAATATCAACAAAAATTATAAATTTTTAGCTCTATCATTTTTTTCCGAACTTATTATAAATAAAACAATAAATTAGATGTATTAGACACATCTAATAGATGTTCAACTTTTATCAAATAAATTGCAACTAATATCATCAAAGCTCAATATATTTATTTAATTGACATCAAATTAAGTGCTTAGAGTTAAAGTTAAGGTTTAACATTTGTTTTAATTTCAAAGAATATATTGAATTATCACTTTACGATACTTAAGTAGTTAAATAAGTAAAAATATACTTAGAGACTGACTAAAACATTGAAAATTGTCGTTTGGCTTAGCAAATTTGAAAAATCAAATTTAATTAATTGCGTCATCACGAGTTAAAAAACCGTTGAAAGTTGTGTGTTGGCAATGTCGCTCATTAAAACAAACCAAAACCGACGGTGGATATTTAAAAATTCGGTCAAGCTAAAACTGAAGAGGTTAGAAAAACCGATTAGCCGTAAAGTCTTATTTAATGCACTAGATATCGTCTTAAACCAAGTGGAAAATGATGCGATCATATCTATCTACAATTTTTCTTCAAACAAAGTATGGATAATCGAGTTTAATGATGCTTTTAATGTTGCTCAAATCTTTGATCGTGAAATCAATATTAATGGAACCAATTTCAGGCTTGAAGATGCAAATAAAGTACCGGATCTCATAAGGTATTGTGCTTTTCGGTTTCACTTTTTGCCCTCTGATTTCGAGAATCATAGACTTGATACTTTTTTTAACGCTCTTTGGATTGATGGTCTTAAGATGGACCATATCGCTGAAGAAAAATATCAAGATAGACCCGAGAGGATAATTGGTAACAGAAAAGTGAGAATATCATTTCCAAAAGAAGTTGAGAACATTATTGGAAGCTTGTCAGGCCCTACAATAATTAAAGGTTTAAAGTTTCTTGTGTCAATTGTTTGAAAAAAGTAGAAATGCTATTTTTGTGATGAAGAAGGACACAACATTGCGAAATGCCCTGTCAAAGAAACACTATGCGAAAAGTGTCATCAGAAAGGACACTTGACACAAAAATGCTCCATTGCAGAAAAGCTAAAGTCGCTTGAGAGAAATTAGTCCCCAAGACAGTGTTAGAAGACAGTTTTGTCGTTTAAACGATCTTCTACCAATAAGTCAGAGACCTGTCAATGTCCTCTCAAATGATCAGAATGAGACTGAAGCTTTTTTCCAAACCAAAAATCAAATCAAGAGATTTTCCGAATCTGATCCAAATGAAAAAGAATTCACCGAAAACGTATCAAAGAAACCATTAGCTGTCTTAGAAAATGAAAACGACAATACCTCCGAGTCTGAATCAAACAGTTCAACTACTGAATGTTCAAGTCAAGTAGATCAATCATCCAGCGAAGTTGTTCAGCAAACTTCCAGTCAAAACAGCTTTGAAGAAAATTTAGAATGAAAAAGAAGACAATAAATCAATTTTAAGAGCTAAAACCTCTTAATAAAACAAGGTAAGTAATTACACACTGGAATTGTCTTCATTTACCTAGTAGGGTTCATCTCTTAAACAATTTTATAGCTCCAAAATGTCCCGACATTGTTTTTCTCAATGAATTAAAGATAGATTTGAGCTAAGCAAATTTTTATCTTGATTATCAAAATTATCAATTCTTAACAAAACCACGCAACAAGTATGAAAGAGGAGTAGATTTTTTAATTAAAGAAGGAATTGAATTAACACAAAATTTTTCTTAAGAGGAATTCAATTCCGAACTCCTTTGTATAAAAATGAAATTAGGAAAGAATAATGAATTGCTTGTATTAAATTTTTTTTACCTGCTATAAGATTATTGTCAATATAATACCTGGTTTCTATTGGTAGTTCATATATGGCAAGATACACAGGCCAAACCGATATTTTCTATTTTGAAGATAAATTAATCCAGTCAGTATTTAAAGTAAAGCTATAAATTATTTTTTCAGTGTTTCTTTTTGATTTTTTTGTTGAATATTCAAAGTTTTTAAAGGTTTCACAATCAACTATATCTACAATCAAATCGTCATTTGTGTTCATTTTTAGTTGAACTGGTATAACTTTTTCTTAAAAAGTCTTTTTATTTGATCGTCAAGTGGAATTCTATAAAACGTTTGCAGACTAAAATAAATAAAAAAGTAATAATAAATTACTTTTTTTGAGAAAAGCTTTAAGGTCACAAGTCTCAAGTAAATTCTGGATGATTTATTTGGCTTTGACTCTGGTAATTTTTAAAATTAATCTGGTGTTGGTTTAGCCACACGTGGTTAATTTGAGCCCATCTAATGACGACTTATTTTTAGCCAGGTGGATGTTAAGTCCAGCCCCTGACGATTGCTCTTTTATAGAGCATAAAGTATCGTCAAGTATTTTTTTGTGTGGCATTGAAGTCCATGCCATCTCCTCTACGACAATTTGCTTGACTTGAGCTCTAGTCGCGTCATCATACTTTAGAACATCCATCTCAACATACTGGTGGCCTGGCCATACGTGATATGGTCCGTGAGATTGTGCTAACATTAAATCAGCGATTGTTTTGTAAGTGGCGGATTTGCCACATAACACCAGACACCAGCAAATGTTTGTCTCGTGTCCGTCTGTTTTTACACGGATATTTCTAAAAAGTTGAAAATAATTTTTAAATATGGCTAACTTCTCTTAGTCGCTATCGACTATTTTTTTTTTGCATCTTCCCAGTAACGCTGTTGTTCCATTTGTTCAAGTTGGTCCGTATAACTTTTTGAAAGTTTTAGCTTTATTACATCTTTGTGCCAGTCATTCGGCTCAAGATAAATTTACCGAAATTGTTTCATGTCAGCTCCTGAATGTTTGTTTGGCTGTTTCATTATATTACCTTCGGCTTTCCAAACACATTGCCATATTCCAAGCTATCAAAATTGAATAAATTAAACCGTCTTTTAAATTCCAATTTGGAATCTATTTTATTTTTTCAGAACATCATAATCTATAACGTTGTCCGGATTTTAAGACATTAAAAAAAAGTTTTATTTTCATTTTCAAACCTTCTAACGAAGATTTGTTCTTTGCCAGGCGGATATTTAGTCCAGCACCTGACAACTGCTCTTTTATAGAGCATTAAGTGTCTTCAAGTGTCTCCCTATTTTGTAAGGAAGTCCATGCCATCTCTTCGACTACAAGCTACTCGATTTGGGCCCGAGCAGCGTCATCATACTTAAGAACATCCTTTTCTACATATTGATGACCAGTCCATACATGATATGGATCATATGATTGGGCTAGAATCAAGTAAGCCGTTGTTTTATATGTAGCAGCCTTGCCAAACAGGACAAGGTACCAACCAGAGTTGGTTTCGTGTTCATCTACTTTTACTCGGATGTTTCTCAACAATTCCAAGTATGCTTTAAACGGAGCTAATTGAGCGTAGTCAGCATCTGTAAGCGGCATAGCTGCATCTTCTTGGTACCTTTGCACTTCCATTTGTTCGAGTTGTTCTGTGTAACTCCTATTAAGCCTAAACTTGATGACTTCTCAATGCCAGTCGTTGGGTTCTGAGTAAAGCCTTCTGAATTGAGCCATTTCTTCTTCCGAAAATTTATTTGGTTTGCGCATTTCTTCTATGCGGTCCAATACTCTATTTCCTTGAGAAACCCAAGGTATATCAGGATTTTCATAAAGGACCTGTTTTTGTTGAATATAGTTGATTAAATTGTTAAAATGCTCTGCTCTTTTGATCTGTCCAGATTGCATGGAATTGATTGCTTGTTTGGCAAGATGGTGTGTGATACCCATGTTTACCAACGTTAATTTTGATAAATCACGTGCTGCTCGTTTGTAAAGTTTTGAAATTCCTAATAAGTGGTAGTGGCGCTTTCCTGTTAAACTGTCCTTGTCTTCACTCCCATTATCATTATCAGAAAAACAGTTCTTAACAGCAAAATTTTCCATCTCAAACATTCGATTAAATTCGTTGCCTGTCAAGTCATCATGATTGTTTGACGGTTTATGTTCAGAAAAATTGCTGGTTATTGGTGAAGTATTTTGATCCTGCCGATCATGAAAACTTGGCCATTAAAGATTAAAAGCCTGTGTGATTTTTTCTTTCTTTTTTGAAATTTTTTTAATATTTTTAATAATTTGATAATGAAAAGTCTCAAGTTTGGACTTTAGGGATTTAAGCTAAGAAATTAATAAAACAATTAAATTTAGGCAATAGTTTATTAAATGGAATCCAAAGTTATAACAAAAGAGGTAGTGGTTTATATAGTAGCTAGATCATGTGCTTCAGCTGCAATTAATTCAAGATTAAATAATAAGTAGAGACATGTCAAGACTTGTGTCTTAACAATAAGTTTAATATCGCAAAATTTTACAAAAAAGAAAAAGACGTCCACAAAAGACAAAAAAAAAATATGGAAAAAGATTACATTGAAATAAAAAATTTAAAAAGAAAATTTTTAATGTTAATTATTTCTGGATAATTAAATTTGATAGTTAATCAGTTTTTAGAAGATTTCCCAGCATTCAATTGAAAATTTTGAAATATTGAAAGATAAATTTGAAATCTACGATCTAAATAACATATAATGTAATAAAAAAAAGCCAACATTGTCTCAAAAAATAGGGGTCAGTACTCGTCTGGAAAAAATGTTAATTATCCAAAAAATTAGAATAATATATCCTGGTTCCAAGTTGACAAAATTAAAGCTAATGCTTCATAATTTAATAGCGTAGGCTATTAAATTAAAACCAAAACAAACAAATAATAATAAAAACAAAAAAAAACAAAAATAAAATAAAAAAATAATAATAAAACCTAATTGTGAGGTTCCTCCGTGATTTGGTTCGTGGGTACCCTTGAACCCCGAGCTCTTGCAATCGTCCCAAAAAACTCTGCGATTGTATAATTGTTTTTGGTCTTTCGTATCTGAACAAAACTTCTATTTTACAGGGTGACAGTGCCATTACAGATGACATGGCCGAGATATTCAATTGATGAGACGAACCACTCGGACTTCTCCCAATTAATTTTTAAATCGGCAGCTCCGATCCGCTCAAGCACTGTCCTTACGTGAATGTAATGCTCCTCCAACGTCTTCGAGAAAATAATAATGTATGTTTTTTTTTAAAAATAAAATATTTAAAAGTTTGCTGAGAAAAATAAGGGTGAGTACTTCTAATTTTGGGTCAGTAAACAAATAAAAGGGGTCAGCAGTATGTTTTTTGAAATTTTCTAAAAGACAAACCTCTGAAAAGCAAAAATTTTTTCAAATACATAAACTAGCAATTGAGCCTTACAAACCAGCAAAAGATCCTCCAGTTAGATTTATTGGTTGCTGAGAAAAAGAGGGGTCAGAAAAGTCAAAAAAATCAAGGATTAGTGTTTTAGAACGTCCCTCCTACTTTCTATATTTTTAATAAGAATTACTTTGAAATTCTTGACCTTTTTTTAGTTTCATCTTCATTAATCGACAAAATTACCGACTTCAGTGTCATAAATAGTCAAGACATGACTAGTGACCATTTCCCAATCGAAGCATCGATTTCTATGGGCTATCAATTAGAAATAAATCAGCAGCTTAAAAGTTTAACTTTAAGAAAGCAAACTGGCAATTATTCAGCGAGATATTAAATTCTCAAAAAGTGAATATCACTGAAAGTTCCCTCACAATAGATCAAATAAATGATAAAATAATAGAAAAAATTATTTCTGCTTCACATAAAAGCATTCCATATCTTTCTCAGAAAATCTACAAAACGAGTCTTCCGCCGAACATTGTTAATTTGATAAAAGAATGTAGGAAAGTAAGAAGAAACTACCAGAAAACTCGCTGTCAAAAGCTCATGCAAAAATTTTATCTATATTATATTAAATATAATTCTAATATAAAATAATAGACAGCATTTGATAAGGTAATCACCTCTAATCTGTCTGCTAAATTAAAAAAAATTAAAATGGGCTCTTGTTCCAGCAGTGATTTTATAGTTCCAAATGATAAAAATACACTTTTGACCATAAATGAAGTGATTAGCCTGCGTGATTCATGGCGAGAAATTGTTCATCAGGGAGAGGACACATTTGCTCTTAACTTTATGTTGCAGCTTTTCAAAAACTATCCAAGTCTAAAGCACTTTTGGTTGTTCCTTCAAGAGATTGAAACTGAGGATGATTTAAAAAAGAATCCTAATGCAGTGTCACATGGTCAAAAATTATTTGATGCAATAGATAAAGTTATCTATAGTTTGGAAGATCTTAATACTTGCTGTAATTTTTTGATCGATCTTGGAGAATTGCATTTCAAGAAAGGAATTAAAGAAGAACACTTTCAGGTATTATTTTTTTTATGAAAAAGATAATTTTTTTTGATTGTTTCAAAAAAATTAAAGCCAATTGAAGAAACTTTGATGGAGACTTTGGCTATTGGTCTTGGAAAATCATTCGACATCGGGATTCAAAATACGTGGAGAAAATTTCTGGCTTTCATCGAATACCAAATGAAAATTGAATATTTTAAAAAAAAAAACATTTAAATTGATTCAATAAGTTAATGTAGTTTCTCATTTATTTAACAATAATGTTTAATAAAAAAATAAAAATAAATTTTATTTTTAAATTTTGAAATTCAAATTTTTTAAGATTTTTTTAAAAATGATATCTCTAATTATCGTAATTACTTAATAGAAGCTCAAAAAGTTAAAGGGAAGTATCTCTAAAAATAGTTTTTAAGCTTCTCTAAAAATAATAAATATTAAAATGATTTCAATAATATTTTTATTTTTTAGGACGTTATTTTAATAAAATTTAAAAACAATTAAACCAAGAAAAATATCATCTTAAAGGTGATTAAATCTACATAAAAATAAAAAATGTTTAAAAAGACTCTTAATATTTGTGCACAATATTTTTAGTAAAAATTCCACAGATTTAATAAAAATCCGACAATAAACTAGAATAATAATAAAGTTAATATTGTTTCAATTTTTTTATTAAAAATATACATAATAAGTAAAAATATCAAAAAAATTTAATTTTTTCCATTTAATCAATAAAAAGAAAATATTTAGTAAAAGAATACTTTAAAATCTACCAAAAATTTAATTTATCTTCTTAGTACAACCATTTTGGCGTTAAAAACTTCTTTTTTTCTTCAAGACAGCATTACAAGTTTTACAAATATTTATCAGATAGAACTGCATTTTGCAAACTTATCCTTAAGTTGTGAAGTTCATTTCAATTCGATGTTTCCAATTCCGAAATAATAAATAAAATTTTTAACTTTATTTTATTTATTTGTTTTCTGTACCGAGCTAGAGCTCCTTCAGAATAAATTAAAAAAAAATAAAATAAAAATAAAATAAAAACAAAAATTAAATTAAGTTAATAAAATGAGATAAAAAAAAGAATCAAAATAAAGTAAATAAGCTAAATAAATGAAAGTTAATAAATTGGAATAGATTGTTTCATGTGGCGCATGTTAAAATAGTTCAAGTTTAAGGAAAAAAAAGAAGAAATAGTAAGGTTGCAATTACACAATGGAGTTGGATATTCAATATATCTTGATTCGAAACCTTCTTTGTATTCCTTCACCAGTCTTAAAACCAATGGAATAGAATGACTCAGTCCTGTCCCAACATATCTTTTACTCAATTCAAAAAGCCGTTTCGAGACTGTTAGCAATTTTAGTTTATTAAAAGCCTCATGATGCACGATGTTGGAGGGAGTATCATTTTTTAACTTAACAATAGATCTGACTGCTGTATACTAAATTGCTTGTAATTTATTGATATTATTTTCTGAAAATGAATTTAAGCAAGGAAAAGAATAGTTTAAAATTGATCAGACTAAAGATTTATATAAATTTCCTAGTGTGTTTTGATTTAGACCCCATTTTTTGTTTGACAATATCTTAATAATATTTAGCCTTTTATTGCAGCGTTCTTTAATTTCGTCTACCAGTATATCAAAGTTTAACTTAGAATTAAATTTAATACCAAGAAACTTGATTTCTTTTTGGCTCACTATTCTGTTTCCATAAATTTTTAAGTTTAGATTATCACTCTCTTTTTTGTACCTAGAATAGACTACTGAACACGACTTTTCAACTGATATCTTCAATTTCCATTTAACAAGCTATTGTTCTAGTTCGTTGATGTATTTATTAATCTTATTTTCTAGGTTCCCCTTTTTGTTATAAATGAAGAATGTAACTAGATCATCTGCGAAAAGCAGAGAGTATTCATTATTTGTTTTGTTTCTTTTAGAGATATCATTAATTTATATACTAAATAATATATACTAAGAGGACTAATTACTGAGCATTAAGGTACACCTGCAGTTATTTGATATTCTTCGCTCAGGTGGTCATTCATATTTACCTCAAATGTCCTAGAGTCTAAAAAGGATCTAACCCAGTTAGTCAAGTAATTAGGTGGATTTATTTTAATCAATTTAAAAAGTAATCCTTCATGCCAAACCCTATCAAAGGCTTTAGAAATATCAATAAAAGACCGCAAACTCTTTTTTTTCTATTAAATGATTCCACAATTTTTGAATTAAAAAGAAAAGATTATCTGATGTTCGCCTGTGTTTCCTAAATCCAGATTGCTCCTGGATAAGGAGTGAATTTTGTTCCAAAATATTGTATAATCTTGAATATACTATGCGTTCCAGTAACTTTCCTAAACAACTCGTTATACTAATTGGTCTATAATTTAAAGGATCTTGTAAAGTAGAGGCCTTTTTTTGAATCATAGTAATGTACGATGTTTTCCACGCTTTCGGGACTCAACCTTCTCGAAGGATAAATTAAAAAGCTCTATGATTTCTATTAATGAATTTCTAGGTAAGTTTTTTAACATTAAATTATGAATTTGGTCAGGTCCTGATGCCGCTTCATTTTTCAATCTTTTTAAAGCCATAATTAATTCATTTAAGGAAGTATTTTTTTGTGTGGCATTGAAGTCCATGCCATCTCCTCTTCGACAATTTTCTTGACTTGAGCTCTAGCTCAAGTCTAGCTAAGACTTGTCATCATACTTTAGAACATCCATCTCAACATACTGGTGGCCTGGCCATACGTGATATGGTCCGTGAGATTGTGCTAACATTAAATCAGCGATTGTTTTGTAAGTGGCGGCTTTGCCACATAACACCAGACACCAGCAAATGTTTGTCTCGTGTCCGTCTGTTTTTACACGGATATTTCTAAAAAGTTGAAAATAATTTTTAAATATGGCTAACTTCTCTTAGTCGCTATCGACTATTTTTTTTTTGCATCTTCCCAGTAACGCTGTTGTTCCATTTGTTCAAGTTGGTCCGTATAACTTTTTGAAAGTTTTAGCTTTATTACATCTTTGTGCCAGTCATTCGGCTCAAGATAAATTTACCGAAATTGTTTCATGTCAGCTCCTGAATGTTTGTTTGGCTGTTTCATTATATTACCTTCGGCTTTCCAAACACATTGCCATATTCCAAGCTATCAAAATTGAATAAATTAAACCGTCTTTTAAATTCCAATTTGGAATCTATTTTATTTTTTCAGAACATCATAATCTATAACGTTGTCCGGATTTTAAGACATTAAAAAAAAGTTTTATTTTCATTTTCAAACCTTCTAACGAAGATTTGTTCTTTGCCAGGCGGATATTTAGTCCAGCACCTGACAACTGCTCTTTTATAGAGCATTAAGTGTCTTCAAGTGTCTCCCTATTTTGTAAGGAAGTCCATGCCATCTCTTCGACTACAAGCTACTCGATTTGGGCCCGAGCAGCGTCATCATACTTAAGAACATCCTTTTCTACATATTGATGACCAGTCCATACATGATATGGATCATATGATTGGGCTAGAATCAAGTAAGCCGTTGTTTTATATGTAGCAGCCTTGCCAAACAGGACAAGGTACCAACCAGAGTTGGTTTCGTGTTCATCTACTTTTACTCGGATGTTTCTCAACAATTCCAAGTATGCTTTAAACGGAGCTAATTGAGCGTAGTCAGCATCTGTAAGCGGCATAGCTGCATCTTCTTGGTACCTTTGCACTTCCATTTGTTCGAGTTGTTCTGTGTAACTCCTATTAAGCCTAAACTTGATGACTTCTCAATGCCAGTCGTTGGGTTCTGAGTAAAGCCTTCTGAATTGAGCCATTTCTTCTTCCGAAAATTTATTTGGTTTGCGCATTTCTTCTATGCGGTCCAATACTCTATTACCTTGAGAAACCCAAGGTATATCAGGATTTTCATAAAGGACCTGTTTTTGTTGAATATAGTTGATTAAATTGTTAAAATGCTCTGCTCTTTTGATCTGTCCAGAGTGCATGGAATTGATTGCTTGTTTGGCAAGATGGTGTGTGATACCCATGTTTACCAACGTTAATTTTGATAAATCACGTGCTGCTCGTTTGTAAAGTTTTGAAATTCCTAATACGTGGTAGTGGCGCTTTCCTGTTGAACTGTCCTTGTCGACTCCAATTATTCTGATATTCTCGAATAATTCCTTGACGGTACTGTCCGAAGATAAGGTTGCACTTAATATGCAATGTTTCAATACTGCCCATATAGTTCTTTTTGGTTCTGGGACTTCATTGTCACTGTCCTCTAACGCTCTTTTTGAGGTTGTTGGTTGTGGTGAAGTTTTCATTAGTGCGGTCATTGTAAATTTCTAATTTTTTGATAATAATTAATTGCAATTTATTTCTATTTATACATGAATTAAAGCGTCACGCTAAATGCTGCAGACTTAACTGATTTTAAACAGTATTTTCGGTTTGAGTTTTATCAAATTTTTCTTGTTTTATTTCATCTAAATTGACCAAATCTTCACTCCCATTATCATTATCAGAAAAACAGTTCTTAACAGCAAAATTTTCCATCTCAAACATTCGATTCAATTCGTTGCTTGTCAAGTCATCATGATTGTTTGACGGTTTATGTTCAGAAAAATTGCTGGTTATTGGTGAAGTATTTTGATCCTGCCGATCATGAAAACTTGGCCATTAAAGATTAAAAGCCTGTGTGATTTTTTCTTTCTTTTTTGAAATTTTTTTAATATTTTTAATAATTTGATAATGAAAAGTCTCAAGTTTGGACTTTAGGGATTTAAGCCAAGAAATTAATAAAACAATTAAATTTAGGCAATAGTTTATTAAATGGAATCCAAAGTTATAACAAAAGAGGTAGTGGTTTATATAGTAGCTAGATCATGTGCTTCAGCTGCAATTAATTCAAGATTAAATAATAAGTAGAGACATGTCAAGACTTGTGTCTTAACAATAAGTTTAATATCGCAAAATTTTACAAAAAAGAAAAAGACGTCCACAAAAGACAAAAAAAAAATATGGAAAAAGATTACATTGAAATAAAAAATTTAAAAAGAAAATTTTTAATGTTAATTATTTCTGGATAATTAAATTTGATAGTTAATCAGTTTTTAGAAGATTTCCCAGCATTCAATTGAAAATTTTGAAATATTGAAAGATAAATTTGAAATCTACGATCTAAATAACATATAATGTAATAAAAAAAAGCCAACATTGTCTCAAAAAATAGGGGTCAGTAATCGTCTGGAAAAAATGATAATTATCTACAAAATTTGAATAATATATCCTGGTTCCAAGTTGACAAAATTAAAGCTTATGCTTCATATTACATGTTTTTTTTTTTAAAATCAAAATATTTAAAAGTTTGCTGAGAAAAATAAGGGTCAGTACTTCTAATTTTGGGTTGGTAAACAAAAAAAAGGGGTCAGCAGGATATTTTTTGAAATTTTCTAAAAGACAAACCTCTGAAAAGCTAAAATTTTTTAAAAACATAAACTAGCAATTGAGCCTTATAAACCAGCAAAAGATCCAACAGTTAGATTTATTGGTTGCTGAGAAAAAGAGGGGTCAGAAAAGTCAAAAAAATCAAGGATTAGTGTTTTAGAACGTCCCTCCTACTTTCTATATTTTTAATAAGAATTACTTTGAAATTCTTGACCTTTTTTTAGTTTCATCTTCATTAATCGACAAAATTACCGACTTCAGTGTCATAAATAGTCAAGACATGACTAGTGACCATTTCCCAATCGAAGCATCGATTTCTATGGGCTATCAATTAGAAATAAATCAGCAGCTTAAAAGTTTAACTTTAAGAAAGCAAACTGGCAATTATTCAGCGAGATATTAAATTCTCAAAAAGTGAATATCACTGAAAGTTCCCTCACAATAGATCAAATAAATGATAAAATAATAGAAAAAATTATTTCTGCTTCACATAAAAGCATTCCATATCTTTCTCAGAAAATCTACAAAACGAGTCTTCCGCCGAACATTGTTAATTTGATAAAAGAATGTAGGAAAGTAAGAAGAAACTACCAGAAAACTCGCTGTCAATAGCTATGCTAAAATTTTATCAACTTACATTTGAGTTAAAGGCCTCTTTAAAAAAATTCTGAAACCAAAATTGGTTTGATTTTATAGAGAAGATTGGAAAAAACCCACTGACAAGTAGACCTTTTTGGAAAAAAATAAATAAATTTAGAACAAAAAAAGGATCAAATTTTATTCCTAATTTGATTTTAAATGAAAAGGAATTCAAAACTAATGAAGAAAAGGGGATATGCTTCGGAGAACTCTTATCTTCAATATTTAGTCCTAATTCTGATTTAATTGATACTGAGAAAGATATCGAAATACTATATTATAGATCTGTTTTCTTTAGGAATTATGACCAGTCTAATTTTAATGATCCAATTTCCTTAAATGAATTAATTATGGCTTTAAAAAGATTGAAAAATGAAGCGGCATCAGGACCTGACCAAATTCATAATTTAATGTTAAAAAACTTACCTAGAAATTCATTAATAGAAATCATAGAGCTTTTTAATTTATCCTTCGAGAAGGTTGAGTCCCGAAAGCGTGGAAAACATCGTACATTACTATGATTCAAAAAAAGGCCTCTACTTTACAAGATCCTTTAAATTATAGACCAATTAGTATAACGAGTTGTTTAGGAAAGTTACTGGAACGCATAGTATATTCAAGATTATACAATATTTTGGAACAAAATTCACTCCTTATCCAGGAGCAATCTGGATTTAGGAAACACAGGCGAACATCAGATAATCTTTTCTTTTTAATTCAAAAATTGTGGAATCATTTAATAGAAAAAAAAGAGTTTGCGGTCTTTTATTGATATTTCTAAAGCCTTTGATAGGGTTTGGCATGAAGGATTACTTTTTAAATTGATTAAAATAAATCCACCTAATTACTTGACTAACTGGGTTAGATCCTTTTTAGACTCTAGGACATTTGAGGTAAATATGAATGACCACCTGAGCGAAGAATATCAAATAACTGCAGGTGTACCTTAATGCTCAGTAATTAGTCCTCTTAGTATATATTATTTAGTATATAAATTAATGATATCTCTAAAAGAAACAAAACAAATAATGAATACTCTCTGCTTTTCGCAGATGATCTAGTTACATTCTTCATTTATAACAAAAAGGGGAACCTAGAAAATAAGATTAATAAATACATCAACGAACTAGAACAATAGCTTGTTAAATGGAAATTGAAGATATCAGTTGAAAAGTCGTGTTCAGTAGTCTATTCTAGGTACAAAAAAGAGAGTGATAATCTAAACTTAAAAATTTATGGAAACAGAATAGTGAGCCAAAAAGAAATCAAGTTTCTTGGTATTAAATTTAATTCTAAGTTAAACTTTGATATACTGGTAGACGAAATTAAAGAACGCTGCAATAAAAGGCTAAATATTATTAAGATATTGTCAAACAAAAAATGGGGTCTAAATCAAAACACACTAGGAAATTTATATAAATCTTTAGTCTGATCAATTTTAAACTATTCTTTTCCTTGCTTAAATTCATTTTCAGAAAATAATATCAATAAATTACAAGCAATTTAGTATACAGCAGTCAGATCTATTGTTAAGTTAAAAAATGATACTCCCTCCAACATCGTGCATCATGAGGCTTTTAATAAACTAAAATTGCTAACAGTCTCGAAACGGCTTTTTGAATTGAGTAAAAGATATGTTGGGACAGGACTGAGTCATTCTATTCCATTGGTTTTAAGACTGGTGAAGGAATACAAAGAAGGTTTCGAATCAAGATATATTGAATATCCAACTCCATTGTGTAATTGCAACCTTACTATTTCTTCTTTTTTTTCCTTAAACTTGAACTATTTTAACATGCGCCACATGAAACAATCTATTCCAATTTATTAACTTTCATTTATTTAGCTTATTTACTTTATTTTGATTCTTTTTTTTATCTCATTTTATTAACTTAATTTAATTTTTGTTTTTATTTTATTTTTATTTTATTTTTTTTTAATTTATTCTGAAGGAGCTCTAGCTCGGTACAGAAAACAAATAAATAAAATAAAGTTAAAAATTTTATTTATTATTTCGGAATTGGAAACATCGAATTGAAATGAACTTCACAACTTAAGGATAAGTTTGCAAAATGCAGTTCTATCTGATAAATATTTGTAAAACTTGTAATGCTGTCTTGAAGAAAAAAAGAAGTTTTTAACGCCAAAATGGTTGTACTAAGAAGATAAATTAAATTTTTGGTAGATTTTAAAGTATTCTTTTACTAAATATTTTCTTTTTATTGATTAAATGGAAAAAATTAAATTTTTTTGATATTTTTACTTATTATGTATATTTTTAATAAAAAAATTGAAACAATATTAACTTTATTATTATTCTAGTTTATTGTCGGATTTTTATTAAATCTGTGGAATTTTTACTAAAAATATTGTGCACAAATATTAAGAGTCTTTTTAAACATTTTTTATTTTTATCTAGATTTAATCACCTTTAAGATGATATTTTTCTTGGTTTAATTGTTTTTAAATTTTATTAAAATAACGTCCTAAAAAATAAAAATATTATTGAAATCATTTTAATATTTATTATTTTTAGAGAAGCTTAAAAACTATTTTTAGAGATACTTCCCTTTAACTTTTTGAGCTTCTATTAAGTAATTACGATAATTAGAGATATCATTTTTAAAAAAATCTTAAAAAATTTGAATTTCAAAATTTAAAAATAAAATTTATTTTTATTTTTTTATTAAACATTATTGTTAAATAAATGAGAAACTACATTAACTTATTGAATCAATTAAAATGTTTTCTTTTTTAAAATATTCAATTTTCATTTGGTATTCGATGAAAGCCAGAAATTTTCTCCACGTATTTTGAATCCCGATGTCGAATGATTTTCCAAGACCAATAGCCAAAGTCTCCATCAAAGTTTCTTCAATTGGCTTTAATTTTTTTGAAACAATCAAAAAAAATTATCTTTTTCATAAAAAAAATAATACCTGAAAGTGTTCTTCTTTAATTCCTTTCTTGAAATGCAATTCTCCAAGATCGATCAAAAAATTACAGCAAGTATTAAGATCTTCCAAACTATAGATAACTTTATCTATTGCATCAAATAATTTTTGACCATGTGACACTGCATTAGGATTCTTTTTTAAATCATCCTCAGTTTCAATCTCTTGAAGGAACAACCAAAAGTGCTTTAGACTTGGATAGTTTTTGAAAAGCTGCAACATAAAGTTAAGAGCAAATGTGTCCTCTCCCTGATGAACAATTTCTCGCCATGAATCACGCAGGCTAATCACTTCATTTATGGTCAAAAGTGTATTTTTATCATTTGGAACTATAAAATCACTGCTGGAACAAGAGCCCATTTTAATTTTTTTTAATTTAGCAGACAGATTAGAGGTGATTACCTTATCAAAAGTGATTTAGAGGTGTGCGCACAATTTCTTCAAAAATCAAATATGACGTTAGGGATATGATTTTTTTTAAATCTTCTTATTTCGTGACATTTTCCGCAACAAAAAATAATGCAAAAAACATTAATCTTTTATAGATCAGGTATAAAATAAATGTTATTTTTTTGTAAATTGCTTTCTTGAATTAAATCTTATTAAGAAATTTGCTCCAATTCGGAAAAATTGATCTTCACTTAAGTGTCTAGAATTTAAGGCCATGCTGCAGGATTTGAATTGAATTTTACAGACATCTGATTTAAATCAAAATAAGCCACAAAATCCATCAAAATTTTACGACTTAAACCAATTTTTGTACAAATGGTTTAAAATTTAATTTGATAAAATTAAGTAAATCCAGATTTCTACAAATCAGGACAAATAAAAAAAACTTTATTTGATTATTTTTATTTAAAATATATTAAAAATTTTCAGAAATTTACTAAAAGATTGATAATTTTTTTTTCTCATTAATATGGGTATCCATGTAATCCAAAGGGTGTAGTGAATGGAAGTCCATGCATCATTGGAGCTAGAGGAAGTGCTGGCATTAATGGAACAATTGGAACTGGTGGTGGTGGTGGAAGCAATGGGACAACTGGAACACAGCAGCAGGAAGATCGTTTTTTGCACATTTTGAATTGTTTTTGAACCTATTTATTTTTGTTTTTGTACAACTTTACTGAATAAAATAATTTTTTGATTTAGCTCTTATTTTTATATGTGAGCTTCTTAAAAACATGTAAATTTAAAAAGTCTCACTCGAGTAATTTTTGGAACAATAAACATAACAAATAAATGATATAAATGCTGTCGATTATTTAATATTTTTGTGTAAAATATTTAAAAAAAAATATGATAAAAATAGTTATTTTGAATAAACATTACCAATATTTTGTGTTTACCAATATTCTTTTTTGTTTTTTTCACTTCCTTTTTTGATATAAAAAATAACTTGCAAAAATAAAAATTAACAACTTTCTAAATATATAAAATTAAATTCTAGTGTTTCAATCTAATCTAATTTACTGATCAATCAAATCTTTATTTGTTTTTTTCAAAATTTAAAATTTGGAAATTTTGATTACATTCTTTTTTCAAAATGTTTATTTAAATAAAATTCTACACAAAATAAAATAATCGACCGCATTTGTATCATTCATTTGTTTATGTATATTTTTTCTGAAAATTACTCGAGTTAGACTTAAGAAATAAAAATAAGAGCTAAATCAAAAAATTATTTTATTAAGTAAAGTTGTACAAAAACAAAAATAAATAGGTTCAAAAACAATTCAAAATGTGCAAAAAACGATCTTCCTGCTGCTGTGTTCCAGTTGTCCCATTGCTTCCACCACCACAACCAGTTCCAATTGTTCCATTAATGCCAGCACTTCCTCTAGCTCCAATGATGCATGGACTTCCATTCGCTCCACCCTTTGGATTACATGGATACCCATATTAAAGATTAAAAAAAATATATCAATTATCTCATTTTGTTAATTTCAGTAAATTTATAAAATATTTTAATTAAATACTAGAAAATAAAGTCTTTTGTATTTATAAATTTTATTTTTAATTATCCTTTTTAATTATGCAAGATTTAACGATGGTTAAATAAAAAAAGAATAAATATAAATTTTCTTGAGGAAAAATAAATGAATCAACTTCATATAATAAACTATAACTACATAGAATCTGTGTATTTAATAAAAAAAAATTGTTAAATAGATTTTTTTATTTGTTAAAATTGTTGAATAGATTTTTTAATTTGTTAAAATTGTAAAGTAGATTTTTTAATTTTTTAAAAAAAAGCTTATTTTATCTCATTGCTTTTTTAAATAAATAACTGATCATTTTGATAAAACTATTAAGATTTTATCAAAAATCTATCCATAATAATAGGCTTTTTAACATTTTTATGAGAAATTAAATGGAGAGAAATATTTTTATTTGGCCTGAACGGTTGTGCTTTTAGACTTTTCTAATTGTTATTAAGGAATAACCTGAGTCAGGCGTCTTCTTTGGTGTCTTTATCTAATGTGACATCAGATATTTTCAAAAAGAAGAATACTAAATTTTAGAATCGTTGATTGAAAAAAGAGATTTATTGTAAACTATTACAAAAAAAATTTAAATATTTAAAAAAATCTTTTTTTTATTTAAGTTGAGAATTTTCAAAAGATTAAATTTGCATAAACTAAAATATTTCAAAGAATTCAGAAAGTTAAAAATTTAGCTAGTTTAAAAAAAAGAAAATATATTCTTAAATCAAAAATTATTTAAAAAACAAAAAAATTATTTTTGTAAATTCAATTTCAAAAACAGCTTTTTCTACACCAGATGGACATTTTGAATTCTTTAGATTACCATTCGGCTTAAAGAATGCCCCGGCAGACTTTAGTAGATTAATGCACCAACTTTTAGGTAATTTAAATTTCGTAAGAATTTATATCGATGATATTACGTTTTTTTCAAAATTCCTGGAAGAACATTTTGAGCACCTTGCTATAGTCCTAGACCTACTCAATAAAGCTGGTCTAAAGTTGAATAGAGAAAAGTGTCAATGGTTTAGAATCTCAATCAAATTATTAGGTTTCATTGTATCACGAGATTGTGTATTCATGGATACAAACAAAATAAAATGTATTAAAGATCGTAAAAGACCGGAGAATATAAAGCAAATTCAAGAATTTTTTGGTCTTACTGGTTATTACAGACGATTTGTTAAAGATTACGCTAAAATGGCTCAACCTCTCTACAATTTACTAAAGAAGAATATACCGTTTGTATGGTCGGCTGAATGCGAAGAAGCATTTAATGAACTAAAAGAGGGCCTGATCAAGTATTCCAGAACTGATTTTTGTAAAGGAAAAATCAATTTCACTAAAATTGATAACATCTTTTACTCAGATAAAGAAAAAATTTTACTTGAGACATATTTGAAAGATTATGAATGTGACATGGTTTTACTAAAAACAAACGATGATATTTCCATTACAAGTAATAATGCTGCTCAGTTGAAGATCGACGAGATAAGTATTAACCAATTAATAGATTTAACTTTGGCTGATACGGATTACAAAGTGTTCAATCTGTTTACGAAATTAAAGACAATGATGTCTGTGAAGTTTTGTTACTCTATTATGGCATTACTTAAGTCTTTTAGAGGATCTAATAAAATTTACAGAATAAATGATCAATATGGTAATGATTTAAACATTCTAGCTGAGAAAGAAGAACTTTATAAATTGGAGTGCATTAGCTTAACTCGGGTAGCATTCAACAATATCTCAATAGAATGTTACACCGATATGCAAGTGAATTTCGAAAAAAGGAACAAAAATTACAAAGGATTTTTAACACCTGATGGAATTATTTTAGATAATTCAAAACTTGTAAAGTGTGATATAGTTACATCAAAATACATGCATTTAAATGACTCTAGTTTATACCTAAGCAAAAATAAACAAATTCTAAGACTCAACTATACCCAAACGGTTATTCATTTACATAAAGATCAATAAAACTTTAAAGATTTAGACTTTAACCATTATGGAAAGTTGTTTAATTTTGTTGAAAAGGAAACATCAAATAAAGATCAACTTAATCTTAACTATGGTCCAAACAGAGATACTAGAAACGAAATACTAACAAAACACGATTATTCATTGCATATTCCTGATTCAATCAATAAAATTATCCATCACACCGAAAAAACGTTTCAGATGATTCTTCTAACAATCATTTGTGTCATTATTACGATATTTTGTATTGGATTTATTTGGTTAGTCAACAAATGTTTCTACAAGAAAGAAAATAAAGAAATCAAATGTATAGAGTTAAAGAACATTGAAAAAGAAGAAGATTTAAACATTAAGGAAAATATAGAAACTGAAAAATCTGATTCAAATGTAACAAACTATGTAGGATTTTTGGAAAGAACTGAATCTGCAAATGAGTTTATGTTAAACTACAAGAACAATATTATGCATTGAGGACAATGTCTTCTTCGCAGGGGGGTACTGTTAAATTTATGAAATACAATATTTTGGTAGACAATATTTTTATCTAAAACTTAGAATGACGAATCTATATTTCTTAGATTCTTCTAGAATTATTATTTTATAAAAGATGCTGTTGATAGTTTAGAATCTTCTAGATGATATGGTTTTAATAAAATAACATTATTTAAATTATGGACACGTATTAGGTTTGCCATCAAACACTGTAGATTTCTATCTATATAAATAGTGAATCGAATTCTTAGTTAAAATATGTTTTTCACTTCGACTAACACAATTTATACTTTATTATTTTAATAAACAATTAAAACAATTAATAATATTTTTATATTATTATTCTAATACCTTGTTATAAGTCCCATCTGAGTGCGCAGCAGAACGAGACATGTAACAATTCTAATAGTTTTTTTATAGAATCATATATGTCATAATATGTTCATTTTTTTTTGTAGCAAAACATGATCGAAGCCAAATTAATATAAACTCAACACAGCGTTTTGTTGATTATCTTCTCTGCTTTCAGAATTTATGTACATTTTATATGATATATTTATTTTTGCCTAAGATATTTCCTTCAGAAAATAAGCACCATTTTGGATTCGAATTTGAGGTCGAAAATCGATTCTGGAGATAATTTGGACTATTTGAATTAGCGGAACATTATTATTCTCCCTAAATATTGCTTTAAAAACAATCATTTTTAATTAGAAAATAATTTAATATTTTATTCTTTTTTGAGAACGCTGATCAGTACAAAAATATTTTTCTAATAATTTTAAAAATTTAACATTCTAATAATTAAATAGGCAAAAAAATTTTGAAATAAGTTTTTACTAGAAATTAACATGAAAATTTTATTTTTTTTCTTAATATACAAAAAAGAAGAAAAAAAAATAAAAGAACAAAAATTAAGTAAAAAAAAAATTTTATTTTATTGTATTTAATACGGGATATAATTAATTTTTAAAAATAAGTTCTGGTGTTTTTATTTTCTAAAACTCCTATTTTTCTAAATTATTGGAATAAATAATTTGAATATTGCTCAATTAATTATTATTTATTTGAAATCGATCATCCAATTTTAAATAATTTTAAACTTTTATTTTTTCTACGACAATTTCAATATTCTAATAATGACAACAACATAGTTGATATAATTATTTACATTTGAATTTTACTTTTTTTTTTTTACTCATACTTTTATTTTGTTTTTTTAATCTTTTTTCGGCACAGTGTAAATAATTTCATATTTTTGATTTTTGATTTTCTATTTTTTTGTTTAATTTACCAGGAAAACTTTAAAAAAAAATAACTTTTGAAAGTTCAATTAAATTCCAAATATATAACTTGAAATCAAAATTCTCCATACCATTTATAAGGAATGAAGACTTTATTTGCTTATTTTCAATAAAGTTATTTTAAAAATTTCAGAAATTTACTAAAAGAGATAATTGATAATTTTTTTAATCATTAATATTGGTATCAATGTAATCAAAAGGGTGGAGGGAATGGAAGTCCATGCATCATTGGAGCTAAAGGAAGTGCTGGCATTAATGGAACAATTGGAACTGGCGGTGGTGGTGGAAGCAATGGGACAACTGGAACACAGCAGCAGGAAGATCGTTTTTTGCACATTTTGAATTGTTTTTGAACCTATTTATTTTTGTTTTTGTACAACTTTACTTAATAAAATAATTTTTTGATTTAGCTCTTACTTTTATATCTTAAGTCTGACACGAGTTATTTTCAGAAAAAATATACATAAACAAATGAATGATACAAATGCTGTCTATTATTTTATATTAGAATTATATTTAATATAATATAGATAAAATTTTTGCATGAGCTTTTGACAGCGAGTTTTCTGGTAGTTTCTTCTTACTTTCCTACATTCTTTTATCAAATTAACAATGTTCGGCGGAAGACTCGTTTTGTAGATTTTCTGAGAAAGATATGGAATGCTTTTATGTGAAGCAGAAATAATTTTTTCTATTATTTTATCATTTATTTGATCTATTGTGAGGGAACTTTCAGTGATATTCACTATTTGAGAATTTAATATCTCGCTGAATAATTGCCAGTTTGCTTTCTTAAAGTTAAACTTTTAAGCTGCTGATTTATTTCTAATTGATAGCCCATAGAAATCGATGCTTCGATTGGGAAATGGTCACTAGTCATGTCTTGACTATTTATGACACTGAAGTCGGTAATTTTGTCGATTAATGAAGATGAAACTAAAAAAAGGTCAAGAATTTCAAAGTAATTCTTATTAAAAATATAGAAAGTAGGAGGGACGTTCTAAAACACTAATCCTTGATTTTTTTGACTTTTCTGACCCCTCTTTTTCTCAGCAACCAATAAATCTAACTGTTGGATCTTTTGCTGCTTTATAAGGCTCAATTGCTAGTTTATGTTTTTAAAAAATTTTAGCTTTTCAGAGGTTTGTCTTTTAGAAATTTACAAAAAACATCCTGCTGACCCCTTTTTTTTGTTTACCAACCCAAAATTAGAAGTACTGACCCTTATTTTTCTCAGCAAACTTTTAAATATTTTATTTTTAAAAAAAAACATACATTATTATTTTCTCGAAGACGTTGGAGGAGCATTACATTCACGTAAGGACAGTGCTTGAGCGGATCGGAGCTGCCGATTTATAAATTAATTGGGAGAAGTCCGAGTGGTTCGTCTCATCAATTGAATATCTCGGCCATGTCATCTGTAATGGCACTGTCACCCTGTAAAATAGAAGTTTTGTTCAGATACGAAAGACCAAAAACAATTATACAATCGCAGAGTTTTTTTGGACGATTGCAAGAGCTCGGGGTTCAAGGGTACCCACGAACCAAATCACGGAGGAACCTCACAATTAGGTTTTATTATTATTTTTTTATTTTATTTTTGTTTTTTTTTTGTTTTTATTATTATTTGTTTGTTTTGGTTATAATTTAATAGCCTACGCTATTAAATTATGAAGCATTAGCTTTAATTTTGTCAACTTGGAACCAGGATATATTATTCAAATTTTGTAGATAATTATCATTTTTTCCAGACGAGTACTGACCCCTATTTTTTGAGACAATGTTGGCTTTTTTTTATTACATTATATGTTATTTAGATCGTAGATTTCAAATTTATCTTTCAATATTTCAAAATTTTCAATTGAATGCTGGGAAATCTTCTAAAAACTGATTAACTATCAAATTTAATTATCCAGAAATAATTAACATTAAAAATTTTCTTTTTAAATTTTTTATTTCAATGTAATCTTTTTCCATATTTTTTTTTTGTCTTTTGTGGACGTCTTTTTCTTTTTTGTAAAATTTTGCGATATTAAACTTATTGTTAAGACACAAGTCTTGACATGTCTCTACTTATTATTTAATCTTGAATTAATTGCAGCTGAAGCACATGATCTAGCTACTATATAAACCACTACCTCTTTTGTTATAACTTTGGATTCCATTTAATAAACTATTGCCTAAATTTAATTGTTTTATTAATTTCTTGGCTTAAATCCCTAAAGTCCAAACTTGAGACTTTTCATTATCAAATTATTAAAAATATTAAAAAAATTTCAAAAAAGAAAGAAAAAATCACACAGGCTTTTAATCTTTAATGGCAAAGTTTTCATGATCGGCAGGATCAAAATACTTCACCAATAACCAGCAATTTTTCTGAACATAAACCGTCAAACAATCATGATGACTTGACAGGCAACGAATTTAATCGAATGTTTGAGATGGAAAATTTTGCTGTTAAGAACTGTTTTTCTGATAATGATAATGGGAGTGAAGACAAGGACAGTTTAACAGGAAAGCGCCACTACCACTTATTAGGAATTTCAAAACTTTACAAACGAGCAGCACGTGATTTATCAAAATTAACGTTGGTAAACATGGGTATCACACACCATCTTGCCAAACAAGCAATCAATTCCATGCACTCTGGACAGATCAAAAGAGCAGAGCATTTTAACAATTTAATCAACTATATTCAACAAAAACAGGTCCTTTATGAAAATCCTGATATACCTTGGGTTTCTCAAGGAAATAGAGTATTGGACCGCATAGAAGAAATGCGCAAACCAAATAAATTTTCGGAAGAAGAAATGGCTCAATTCAGAAGGCTTTACTCAGAACCCAACGACTGGCATTGAGAAGTCATCAAGTTTAGGCTTAATAGGAGTTACACAGAACAACTCGAACAAATGGAAGTGCAAAGGTACCAAGAAGATGCAGCTATGCCGCTTACAGATGCTGACTACGCTCAATTAGCTCCGTTTAAAGCATACTTGGAATTGTTGAGAAACATCCGAGTAAAAGTAGATGAACACGAAACCAACTCTGGTTGGTACCTTGTCCTGTTTGGCAAGGCTGCTACATATAAAACAACGGCTTACTTGATTCTAGCCCAATCATATGATCCATATCATGTATGGACTGGTCATCAATATGTAGAAAAGGATGTTCTTAAGTATGATGACGCTGCTCGGGCCCAAATCGAGTAGCTTGTAGTCGAAGAGATGGCATGGACTTCCTTACAAAATAGGGAGACACTTGAAGACACTTAATGCTCTATAAAAGAGCAGTTGTCAGGTGCTGGACTAAATATCCGCCTGGCAAAGAACAAATCTTCGTTAGAAGGTTTGAAAATGAAAATAAAACTTTTTTTTAATGTCTTAAAATCCGGACAACGTTATAGATTATGATGTTCTGAAAAAATAAAATAGATTCCAAATTGGAATTTAAAAGACGGTTTAATTTATTCAATTTTGATAGCTTGGAATATGGCAATGTGTTTGGAAAGCCGAAGGTAATATAATGAAACAGCCAAACAAACATTCAGGAGCTGACATGAAACAATTTCGGTAAATTTATCTTGAGCCGAATGACTGGCACAAAGATGTAATAAAGCTAAAACTTTCAAAAAGTTATACGGACCAACTTGAACAAATGGAACAACAGCGTTACTGGGAAGATGCAAAAAAAAAAATAGTCGATAGCGACTAAGAGAAGTTAGCCATATTTAAAAATTATTTTCATTTTTTTAGAAATATCCGTGTAAAAACAGACGGACACGAGACAAACATTTGCTGGTGTCTGGTGTTATGTGGCAAATCCGCCACTTACAAAACAATCGCTGATTTAATGTTAGCACAATCTCACGGACCATATCACGTATGGCCAGGCCACCAGTATGTTGAGATGGATGTTCTAAAGTATGATGACGCGACTAGAGCTCAAGTCAAGCAAATTGTCGTAGAGGAGATGGCATGGACTTCAATGCCACACAAAAAAATACTTGACGATACTTTATGCTCTATAAAAGAGCAATTGTCAGGGGCTGGACTTAACATCCACCTGGCTAAAAATAAGTCGTCATTAGATGGGCTCAAATTAACCACGTGTGGCTAAACCAACACCAGATTAATTTTAAAATTACCAGAGTCAAAGCCAAATAAATCATCCAGAATTTACTTGAGACTTGTGACCTTAAAGCTTTTCTCAAAAAAAGTAATTTATTATTACTTTTTTATTTATTTTAGTCTGCAAACGTTTTATAGAATTCCACTTGACGATCAAATAAAAAGACTTTTTAAGAAAAAGTTATACCAGTTCAACTAAAAATGAACACAAATGACGATTTGATTGTAGATATAGTTGATTGTGAAACCTTCAAAAACGTTGAATATTCAACAAAAAAATCAAAAAGAAACACTGAAAAAATAATTTATAGCTTTACTTTAAATACTGACTGGATTAATTTATCTTCAAAATCGAAAATATCGGTTTGGCCTGTGTATCTTGCCATAAATGAACTACCAATAGAAACCAGGTATTATATTGACAATAATCTTATAGCAGGTAAAAAAAATTTAATACAAGCAATTCATTATTCTTTCCTAAGTTCATTTTTATACAAAGGAGTTCGAAATTGAATTCCTCTTAAGAAAAATTTTGTGTTAATTCAATTCCTTCTTTAATTAAAAAATCTACTCCTCTTTTATACTTGTTGCGTGGTTTTGTTAAGAATTGATAATTTTGATAATCAAGATAAAAATTTGCTTAGCTCAAATCTATCTTTAATTCATTGAGCAAAACAATGTCGGGACATTTTGGAGCTATAAAATTGTTTAAGAGATGAACCCTACTAGGTAAATGAAGACAATTCCAGTGTGTAATTACTTACCTTGTTTTATTAAGAGGTTTTAGCTCTTAAAATTGATTTATTGTCTTCTTTTTCATTCTAAATTTTCTTCAAAGCTGTTTTGACTGGAAGTTTGCTGAACAACTTCGCTGGATGATTGATCTACTTGACTTGAACATTCAGTAGTTGAACTGTTTGATTCAGACTCGGAGGTATTGTCGTTTTCATTTTCTAAGACAACTAATGGTTTCTTTGATACGTTTTCGGTGAATTCTTTTTCATTTGGATCAGATTCGGAAAATCTCTTGATTTGATTTTTGGTTTGGAAAAAAGCTTCAGTCTCATTCTGATCATTTGAGAGGACATTGACACGTCTCTGACTTATTGGTAGAAGATCGTTTAAACGACAAAACTGTCTTCTAACACTGTCTTGGGGACTAATTTCTCTCAAGCGACTTTAGCTTTTCTGCAATGGAGCATTTTTGTGTCAAGTGTCCTTTCTGATGACACTTTTCGCATAGTGTTTCTTTGACAGGGCATTTCGCTATGTTGTGTCCTTCTTCATCACAAAAATAGCATTTCTACTTTTTTCAAACAATTGACACAAGAAACTTTAAACCTTTAATTATTGTAGGGCCTGACAAGCTTCCAATAATGTTCTCAACTTCTTTTGGAAATGATATTCTCACTTTTCTGTTACCAATTATCCTCTCGGGTCTATCTTGATATTTTTCTTCAGCGATATGGTCCATCTTAAGACCATCAATCCAAAGAGCGTTAAAAAAAGTATCAAGTCTATGATTCTCGAAATCAGAGGGCAAAAAGTGAAACCGAAAAGCACAATACCTTATGAGATCCGGTACTTTATTTGCATCTTCAAGCCTGAAATTGGTTCCATTAATATTGATTTCACGATCAAAGATTTGAGCAACATTAAAAGCATCATTAAACTCGATTATCCATACTTTGTTTGAAGAAAAATTGTAGATAGATATGATCGCATCATTTTCCACTTGGTTTAAGACGATATCTAGTGCATTAAATAAGACTTTACGGCTAATCGGTTTTTCTAACCTCTTCAGTTTTAGCTTGACCGAATTTTTAAATATCCACCGTCGGTTTTGGTTTGTTTTAATGAGCGACATTGCCAACACACAACTTTCAACGGTTTTTTAACTCGTGATGACGCCATTAATTAAATTTGATTTTTCAAATTTGCTAAGCCAAACGACAATTTTCAATGTTTTAGTCAGTCTCTAAGTATATTTTTACTTATTTAACTACTTAAGTATCGTAAAGTGATAATTCAATATATTCTTTGAAATTAAAACAAATGTTAAACCTTAACTTTAACTCTAAGCACTTAATTTGATGTCAATTAAATAAATATATTGAGCTTTGATGATATTAGTTGCAATTTATTTGATAAAAGTTGAACATCTATTAGATGTGTCTAATACATCTAATTTATTGTTTTATTTATAATAAGTTCGGAAAAAAATGATAGAGCTAAAAATTTATAATTTTTTTTGATATTTTATATTAATTTGTGGTAATTTTTACTAAATTTATTGTGTTAAATACTGACAGCCTTTTTTTTGCACGAATTTACTGTTCATTTTTAAGAAAACGATTTAATATGTAAAAATTAAACTTATCAAATGAAAAAATTTACTCCAAAACTTTAGGAACAAGATCATGTAGTTGTGATAATTATTCTTTATAGAAAATTTATTTTTCTATTAAAAAAAAATTATATTAAAACACAAACACTTTTAATAATTTTTCTATTTTTTTTACTTTCTTTTGCAATTCTTTACAGTTTTATACTGAAAAAATCTTCTTAGATCTTCTGTTTTTGATGATTTTGGTTTAATTTTAGTTTAAGTTTAAGTTTTAAAAAAATAAAGTTTAAGACCAAAATTATATGATCATGATAAAAATGTTATTTAACAAAATTGTAAGAAATTTTTATTTTGCGGTTTGCTTAGCATGAAAATATGTTTTTGCACTTAATTTTTTTGATAATAAAAAATTAAAACCTTATAAATAATAATTTTTGGTTATAATAATCAAAGTTTGACGGAAACTTTAAATTATTGTTGTTTTAAAATTAAAATAATCCATTAATCAATCAAAAAATAGTTTTTATATTTTAAAATTGAAATTATAAGAAATTTTGATTACATTATTTTATCTTTATGTTTAGTTTAAAAAAGATCGTTTAAAAAATTATATTTTTAATTAATTTTATTTGTATCTTTAATTTGTTTATGCTTATTTTTTTCTAGAATTTCAAAAGTAGGATTTTATAAATCTACATGTTTTTAGTACCAGGAATAAATAATTAAGAGCAAATTCAAAAAAATATTCATAAATAAGGAAATTTGTTTAAAAAACAAAAATAACTAAGCCCGAAATTAATTCAAAAAACGATCTTCTTGCTGCTGTGTTTCTGTTGCCCCAGAAGCCCGATTGCAACCATCATCACCAATTCCAGTTGTTTCATTAATGCATGAACTTCCATTTGCTATACCCTTTGGACGGCATGGATACCCATTTTACTAATTTAGAGAAAAAAATTTTTTTATTACTTTTAAAATAATTTTAATCGCAAAAAAAAATTTTATGAAAAAATTTAAATTTTTGTCTTTTTTTGTTTTTTTTTAGCTTAAAATTTAATGTTTATATTATCACCTTTAATTCAGATTTTTTCCAAAATTTTACTGAATTTTACCTTTTCAAAATTCTCTTTTTACGAAAATTTTCGTACAAAATTGATAATTTTAAATAAATTAGAAGTAAGAAAAATAATTGTTATATAAATTGATAAATTTTCTGATAATAAAACAATTTTGCTGCTATAAAGAATAATTAGCTGAAAAAAAAATGCTATAATAGAAAAAATAGCTAAAAAAAAAAATTGAGGCCGATTAATTTTAGTTAGATTTTTTTTTTAAATCATAATTCCTATTTAACTTCCCCTGAAAGAGCTTAATAAATTACTCATAAATAAAAAGTCATTACACCGAAGCAACTGACAACTACTAGAATTATTAGAATGAAAAAAAAATCAAGCTTTATTCAAACAATAAACCCAACTCTGCTCAATTAAAATTTATGACTCAAAGTCACTTATCTGTTTAAATTTGGCAAAATAAAGGTCATAACCATTTGTTCAAGGCGCAAGCCACATTTATATTAAATACCACAAGTAATTTGGCTAAAACATTGCATAAAGCTCTTCTCAATTGTACAACATTTTAAACGCATTAAATTACATGTGTCATAATTACTTAAAAATTTTTAACTAAACTCAAAGTTTTAAAATATCATGCTTAGTTGAAAAATAAAATTTAATTACTTTTTAAAAATTTTGAACAAAAAATACTTTTAATTCTATATAGCTAAACATTTTTGGTCAATTTTGTGTTGACGCAAGTGGGTGAATGCACCAAGCAATCAACACCAATTGTACTCAAGTGTGACATTAGAAATTTTTGCTGAGCATTTAACTTAAATGTTAACTTTGTTCTGTAAAAGGAATCTCTACTTTCAGGCTTTTGCGGCGTAGGGAATTCATCGAGCTATTTAAGAGCTTCTATTCCAAAATTCTAAACAAACTGAAAAGCAAATTTTATTAATAATTATGACTAGGGAAAAAAATGATCCAGAGCTGGCTCAGCAGGCAAACAAAAGCAGCTGTCGACTGACCAAAACCCTGCTGCTCAGCATAGTCATAGTGCTCACCTCATGGTTCTTTTTTGTAGAAATTGTAGTCGGCTACTTGACCAAATCAAATGCGCTCGTAGCCGACTCGTTTCACATGCTCAGCGACATCATCTCGCTGATAATCGGCCTGGCAGCCCTCCGATTCTCCAAGAGAGAATCGTCCAAGAAAAACACCTTCGGCTGGGCCAGAGCCGAGGTGTTGGGCTCCTTGATCAATGCTGTTTTTCTCCTAGCCTTGTGTTTCACCATTGTAGTGGACTCCATATCCCGCTTTGTCAAGCCAGAGCCATTGGAAAAGATAGACCTGATGCTGGCAGTGGGCGCAGGCGGCCTCGCTCTCAACATAATGTCCCTGGTCCTCTTCGGAGTGCAGTCATGTCAGGAAAGTGGCGAAAAAAAAAGCATGAACATGAACCTACAAGGCGTTTTTCTGAACGCTCTGGGAGACTCACTGGGCTCTGTGGCCGTAATTTTAAGTGGACTGGTCATCAAATTCGTACCCCCTAGAAACAACACTCATGTCAGATGGAAATTGTACATAGATCCTGTTTTAAGTTTGGTAATAGCTGGCATTATTGTGGCCACTACAATTCCCTTGCTGAAAAAGTCTAGTTTAATACTACTTCAGGGCGTTCCACTTAGCTGTAATGTAGATGAGTTGAGAAAGAAGATATTTAGTGTGGAGGGGGTTGTGGATGTTCACCATTTTCACGTGTGGAGTCTGAACTCTGAGAAGATGATCGCTTCGGCTCATGGTAAAGAGAAAGATTTAAATTTAAATTTTTTAAAAAATTAAATTTAAAAAATTTTTAATTTAAAAAATTTTAATTTAAAAAAAAAGATTTAATTTAAGAAATTTTTATTATAATTTTTTATTTTAATTTTAATTTTTAATTTAAGTTCGGTTGTGCGGGGAAAAAGATGAAAAAAGAGATTGGGAGACTGTGGAAAAAGTGAAAAGACTGCTGCATCGGAACAACATTCATTTGACCACCATTCAGCTGGAACATGATGACGCGTCGCTGGATTCGTGTGATGAAGAGTGTCCGGACTCGCTGAAAAGAGACAAACCGTCCGCAAGCAAATTTGAAGTTAAAAAAGAATTGGAAGAGTCGAAAAAGCTAATCAAAGTTTAATCTAGTAAATATGTTAGTGTTGATTTTAATATTTTGTGTTAAATTTTAATTTTGTCAAAAATAAAATTTTAGATTTTTTTTTCAATCGCTGCAAAAATCATTTGTAAAAAATTATTTTTAAATTTTGATTTTTTTTAATTTTTCTTAAAATGATGGAAATAAATTTTAATTTTTTTGTTTGCAAAATTTTTACAATTTGGTTCATATTTTTTTTCTAGAAATTTATTTAAATAATTATTGATGAAATTATGCTTGATATAAAAAATGATTATTGATTGTTTTTGTTGTTCTTGGTCTGTTTAAACGATGAATATTTTATTATTTTTCATTATGATTCAGCAAGATAATTTTTAATTATGTTGCTAGAGCTAGGAAAACTAAGATTTTCCAAAAATTTTACTTGAATTAATGGGCACAAAATTCGTGGATTTGAAATTAAAGAATTTAATTCAATTATAATTGAGGGAGGCAGGCATAATATTGAATTTTAATTGTATTCAATAGATTTAGAATAGTCTTTTAATTTGTCAAGTATTCTTTTTTTAAACAATTCGAAAATAATTATTTATTAAAAAACAAAACACGAATCTTTTAAAAATATTTATATTATTCATTAAAAAATTGTCTTTTTGTACATTTTTTTTCTTTTTTCTTTTTAAGAGGTACCACTCGTGACCATTACTTTTGGAACTATGCCAAAATTAGGGTAAGGAACTAATACCATCGAAACCATGTTATAAATTTTTTTTATTTTTTTTTTAGAATAAACCTTGACGTCTGACTTTTAACTTAGAGTAAGCGCAAAAGTTGGTTTTTATTCTAAGAATAATTTCGAATTTATTTTGTAATAAACTTAAAAAATTGTAGAGCTAAATTCGAAATTAAAATTAATTAAAAATTAAAGTTTATTATAATTTTTGTATTTATTCTAAGAGTAAAAGTTAAATTCGATTAAAAATTAAAAATTAAAATTAAATTTAAAATTAAAAATTTCGATTTAATTGCCAAAAAAAACTGTTTAAAAACATTTATTTTTTATTTTGCCTAATAATTTTACGATTTTCGTCACGAGGTAGCCTTTTTCTCCCACGTTTCTTTGGTGTTAATTGATTTGAACAAGTTTCTATATTGGAAGTTATTGAAATTTGGCATTTGGCTTGGTTAGTTTGAAGGTTAGGGTTAATTCCCTAAGAGGGTTTCGATTAGTTGTCTGATATTTCTATATCTATTTTTGAGTAATATTGCGGAAAAGAATGGTCGGACGGATTAAAACTATTTGGGGACATAATGAACATTTGTTGAGTGGAATGAAGATATTGGTGTTGTCTTTAGTTTATTTATTTTTATTTATTTGTTTTCTGTACCGAGCTAGAGCTCCTTCAGAATAAGTTAAAAATTAATAAAAATAAAATAAAAATAAAATAAAATAAAATAAAATAAAAATAAAATTAAAGTTAATAAAATGAGATAAAAAAAAAGTAAATAAGCTAAATAAATGAAAGTTAAGAATATATAAAATTGGAAAAGATTGTTACATGTGGCACATGTTTAAATAGTTCAAGTTTCAGGAAAAAAAGAAGAAATAGTAAGGTAGCAATTACACAATGGAGTTGGGTAGTCAATATATCTTGATTCGAAACCTTCTTTGTATTCCTTCACCAGTCTTACAACCAATGGAATAGAATGACTCAGTCCTGTCCCAACATATCTCTCACTCAATTCAAAAAGCCGATTCGAGACTGTTAGTAATTTTAGTTTATTAAAAGCCTCATGATGTACGATGTTGGAGGGAGTATCATATTTTAACTTAAGAATAGATCTGACTGCTGTATTCTGAATTGCTTGTAGTTTTTTGATATTATTTTCTGAAAATGAATTTAAGCAAGGAAAAGAATAGTCTAAAATTGATCCGACTAAAGATTTATATAAATTTCCGAGTGTGTTCTGATTAAGACCCCATTTTTTGTTTGACAATATCTTAATAATATTTATAGTTTAAAGTTAATAGTATCTTTAACCTCACCTAACTGAACTTCATTTTCAATCAAATTAACTTCATCGGTGACACTGATGATTATTTCTTCTTCTTCCAAATAATCTACATAAGAATCCAACAAGAGAATACATAAGAATGTATGAGAATCTCAAGCCATGTGACACAAAATCTTTCAAAGTTGAATTTCCAACTATTTTATTCCCCAATAATACTCGAAAATAGATAAACATAACTCAAACTAACTAAGCCAAATGCCAAATTTCAATAACTTTTAATTTTTTTTTTTCAATTTTTTAATCATTATCCATTTATTAATAATCTTTTAATAATCAAAATACACAGTTTGAATATATTTTTAAATATTTCGATTTATTATTTCAATGAAAAATTAATAATGAAAATAATTTTTAGCAAAAAAAAAAAATTAAGTGAATGAAAAATTTAAAAGTATTACTGATGTGTCAAAAAAATATATAATTTTTACTTTAAAAAATACTAAATAAATCAAAGGTAAAAAATGTATTCATGAAACAAAATTCTTAATCATTATGAAAATATGAAATTGACAACAGATTTGAAAAATAAAAAGCTGATTTAAATCAATATGCCATGCTTTTTCATAAAATTAAAAATTAAAACTTTTTTTAAATAAAATTGTGATATCACAAATAAATTAACTAACAAATAAAATTGAATTCCGTTTTAAAAAATAAGTTATTTAAGATTGTTTAAATAATACCATAAATCCTGTTTTTTTTCCTAAAATCAAAATCAGACTTGGGCAAAAGTCATCAAGTCAAAGTCAAGTCAAGTCATTTGACTTGACTTCAAATTTTTTTTTTTTGAAGTCAAAGTCAGGACTTTAAAATTTTTTTTTTCAAAAAAAATCCCACCAAAGACTTTTTTTATTTTTTCTAAAATATACGGGCTGCCAAAAAAAAAATAAAAAAATAAAAATTTAAGTTTATTTAATATATTTATTAATTAAAAAAAGAATTTAAAAATAAAAAAAAAAACAAAAAAAATTTTCTTCAAAAAACAAAAAAATTTTATTTAAAAAATAGAAAAAAAAAAATTTATTTAAGATTAAAAAAATTAAAAGAAAAAATTTATTTAAAAAAAAAAAAAAAAATTTTAATTAAAATATAAAAATTTATTTTATAAATAAATAAAAAATAAATTGAAACTAGTTGTAAGTAGTTGGTATTTATATTCGTTGGTACTTTTTGGTCGTAGTACTTTTTGGCCGTTGGAAGTTGTTGGTAATTGGTTGTTGGTCAACGTCCAATCAGCAACTACCAACAACCCCAAACCCTAAATAATAACAACTTCCAACGGCCAAAAAGTACTACGACCAAAAAGTACCAACGACTATAAATACCAACAACTTACAGCTAGTTTCAATTTATTTTTTATTTATTAATAAAATAAGTTTTTATATTTTAAATAAAATTTTTTTTTTTTTTTTTTTAAATAAATTTTTTCTTTTAATTTTTTTAATCTTAAATAAAATTTTTTTTGTTTTTTTTTTAAATAAATTTTTTTTTTTTTTTTGAAAAAAATTTTTTTTTTCTTTTATTTTTTAAAAAAAATTTTTTTTTTTTTTTTAAATAAAATTTTTTTTTTTTATTTTTTATATAAAATTTTTTTTTTTTTTTTAATTTTTAAATAAAATTTTTTTTTTTTTTTTTTTTAAATAAAATTTTTTTTTTTTTTTTTTTTAATTTTTAAATTTTTTTTAATTAATAAATATATTAAATAAACTTAAATTTTTATTTTTTTTTTTTTTTTTGGCAGCCCGAAAATTTTTGAAAAAAAAAAAAAGTCTTTGGCGGGACTTTTTTAAAAAAAAAAAATTTGAAGTCAAGTCAAATGACTTGACTTTAGAAAAAAGAAATTAAAGTCAAGTCAAATGACTTGACTTTAGAAAAAAAGTTTTGAAGTCAAGTCAAATGACTGGTTTTGTGAAATTCAGTACAAAATGATAAAAAGAACAGAAAAAAATATAAAAAAATTGAATAACTTTTTTTCTAAAGGTTAAAACTTAATTCTGTAAATTCAACACAGTGCAACATTCAAAGTTGCATCAAATTTGAAGGTCTGCTAAATTTGCAGAGTTTAGCAGAAATTAAATTTTAATATAATCGAGCGAAGTGCATTTTGCAGAGATTTTGCACATCATTAGCAGACTTTTACAGTTGATGCAACTTTGAATGTTGCACCATTCTGCATTTACAGAATTAATTTTAAGCTTTTAGAAAAAAAGTTATTTAATTTTTTTACACTTTGTTCTGTTCTTTTGTACTGAACTTCACAAAACCCAAATGACTTGACTTTAAAAAAAAGAAATTAAAGTCAAGTCAAATGACTTGACTTTAGAAAAAAAGTTTTGAAGTCAAGTCAAATGACTTGACTTTAAAAAAAAAATTTGAAGTCAAGTCAAATGACTTGACTTTAGAAAAAAATTTTTGAAGTCAAGTCAAATGACTGGTTTTGTGAAATTCAGTTCAAAATGATAAAAAGAACAGAAAAAAATATAAAAAAATTGAATAACTTTTTTTCTAAAGGTTAAAACTTAATTCTGTAAATTCAACACAGTGCAACATTCAAAGTTGCATCAAATTTGAAGGTCTGCTAAATTTGCAGAGTTTAGCAGAAATTAAATTTTAATATAATCGAGCGAAGTGCATTTTGCAGAGATTTTGCACATCATTAGCAGACTTTTACAGTTGATGCAACTTTGAATGTTGCACCATTCTGCATTTACAGAATTAATTTTAAGCTTTTAGAAAAAAAGTTATTTAATTTTTTTACACTTTGTTCTGTTCTTTTGTACTGAACTTCACAAAACCCAAATGACTTGACTTTAAAGAAAAGAAATTAAAGTTCAAAGTCAAGTCACTGACTTGACTTTGAAAAGACTTTAAAATGACTTTTTTTTTTGACTTTTGCCCAAGTCTGATCAAAATCCATAGTTTTTTTTTGAAACTCGTGGTATCAGCCATTTAAATATTGATAATGAAAATTATAGATCATGGAAAAAGTGGTTTATACAAGAAGAGTGAAGTGATACTAAATCTTGAATCCTTAAATCACCTGCTTTTGCAAAATACATTCAATGGTTACCTGGAAAAAAAAACGCTCAAAAAATGCTTAAAGAACGCCGTTCTTTTTAAGCGTTATTCACGCAGCCGAACGTCGTTTTTACAGAATTTTTTTAAATTTTTTAAAAATAAAAATTTTTTTTACAACAAATTTTATTTTTTTCTTTTATATAGTTTTAAATAAAAGACAATCCAAGAAAAAGAAAAGTTTAATCAAAAAAAAGATTTTAGTTTTTATTTAATAACACTTATTAAATAAAATTTTCACCGTTTATTTCTTAAGGCTATCGTTAATTATTTTATGACAGTGATTAGAATTACACTTGGGCTTTCAGCAGCTTTTTGAATCATGTTTAATCATGGCGTTCTTTTTAGTATTTTTTTTCCGGGTATCTGAAATCAGCAAATATAAGGACGTGGAAATCGAGATCACAGAAATGTATGCATTAGTGTCCTTGGATCTGAATATCTTACCTCCTCATTATGTGCATTGGATCAGTTATTCATATAATTAAATTATTTAAATTTTATAAAATTATTTTTAACATTTTCAAACCATATTTCAAGTAAAGACAATTTTTTTGAGTCAACTGACTTTTTAATTTGAAAAAATTAAATATAAATAGTTAAAAATTTGTAGTTTAAGAAAAAAAAATTTAAATTGTTTTAAATTTTTTCAATTATCAATTATTTCGATCAGGAATCGAACTAGGACCATTTTGATAAAAGAAAAATTTATCAACATTTCAACATTAAATTTATTTTTAAATTTTTTTTTAATTTTTTTTTGCTTAAGTCAGTTAACTCAAAACAAAATCTTCTTTACTTAAAATATGGTTTGGAAATGTTAAAATTAATTTTTATAAACTGCTTCAAATTTTCAAGTCGAATCGAGTCAACTTTAATTTTTTACAAGTCGACTCTTAACACTGACACTATTCTAATAAATAGCTATTTTCCAGTTAGGAAATACAATTTTTGAAGAGAACCATTAATTTTAAGAAAATATTAGCCAAGACTTATAAAAAATTGGAGAGATTACATTTTCTCAGTTTTTGACTTCCTCAACATGCCTAAATTCAGCTATATTAACTAGTTCATCAGATATAAACGAAAGACACTTTTAGAAACCTAATGAGCCAATTATCAATTTATTTACCTTTTTTAAATAATTAAGAAGAAGCTCTCAGAAAAAAATTAACAACATCAAAAAAATTATTTAATAAGTTAAAAATGCCCCTTTATATTTTTAATTTTTTTGGGCTAGAGGTGAGCATGAGCCTAAAAATTTGGGTTATTAAACGTTTTAAATTTTGGAACTTCAAAATTTTTCATAAAATTTCAAGTTTTTTTTTGAATATTTCAAGAAACTGTTAACTCTGCAAAGTGTGTAAAAAGATGCAACATAGGTTGCTGCGACTTTTTTTCGTTACCTAAAATTAAATTTTAATTTCTATTTTTTTATAAAAAAATTAAAAATCTATTTAAATCTTATTGATTTCAAGTCAAGTAAGGAAGCAGAAGTCTGGTCAGCAATTATAGGTCAATTTCCCTAACTGCATTGCCTTGTAAGATCATGGAACGGATCATAAGAGACTTTATGATGGAACACCTCTTCAGCAATAAACTTTTCGCTCCCGGGCAGCACGGTTTTGTTCTCAAAAAATCGACAATAACTAACCTCCTGGAAACAGCAGACAGGATCAGCGAGGGTATTGACAACGGCTGGAATGTTTTGGTGGTATTTTTGGATTTCGCCAAAGCGTTTGACAAAGTGTGTCACGAGTCTCTGTGTAATAAAGTGGCTGCTAACGGTTTCGAGGATCGCATAGTAAAATGGATCAGAAATTTCCTATCATGTCGGAAGCAGCGAGTAGCAATAGGACAGTATGTGACGGACTGGAAGGAAGTCACTAGTGGAGTCCCTCAGGGAAGTGTTCTAGGCCCACTGCTGTTCGTTATCTACATCAATGACATGCCTGATATAGTAAACCACGTGATCAAGCTTTCCCGGAAGATAGTAAGCTCATTGCAACAATCCGTAATGTTAACGACCTGGCATTGCTGCAACGGGACCTTGGATGCATTGACTGAGTGGTCAACAACTTGGCAGATGCTGTTAAAAACCAAAAAATGTAAAGTAATGGAATACAGCAGATCCGGCAAAACCAAGTACTCGGGCATAGACCTCTGCATGGGTGTGACCAGATCAGTACTTAATCAAACTAGTACTGAAACAGATCTGGGAGTAACCTTCCCGAGCAATCTCGAGTTCTCCAGCCATATCAAAGCCCAAACAAATAAATTAATCTCTATCCTTGGACAGCTGAGAAGTACGTTCAAATTCTGGAAAAACACCACCTTCATAACTCTATACTGCGCATATGTCAGGCCCCATTTAGAGTATGCAGCAGTGGTCTGGTCCCCTTACACTGCCAAGGACAGCAACATTCTTGAGAAAGTTCAAAGACGAGCAACCAAACTGGTTCCAAGAATCCGTAACTTAAGCTACAGCGATCGCCTTTCCATCTTTTCACCTAGCCCACTCTGAGCGAACGTAGGACAAGAGGAGACATGATCCAAATGTTCAAGATAAGAAGCGGCTTAAATAACATAGATTGGGTCAGACCTCCCCCGTATTGCAGCTCACTTTCCCAACCAGGACCAGCACAAGGTATTAGAGGGCACAAGAGGCGCCTGTCCGTCCAAGCACCTACCAACTGCGCCCAGCGTGAAAACTTTTTCACAAATCGTGTGATTAGAGAGTAGAACAGCCTCCCTGAGAAAGAAATCAATGCTTCGACTGTAAACCAGTTCAAGAATAGACTCGATGCATGGAAATATTCCGGTGGACTTGAGGAAATTTAAGGAGGTTATAAATTTAAGGTTATTTAATTTTTTGGATGATTGTGTGACGGATTGTTCTGTTCTCGATCTCGTTGTGTTGTGTTTGTTTTTTTTTTTTTCTCCCTTTCTTTTGATAGATCTGTCTATATTTAAATAGAAAACTATTAATAACTTTGTTTATGTAACTATATTTCAATGCATCTAGCTACCATAGATGTCTTCCAAGTAAGACGTCTCCGCAAACATGCTTGGCGTAGCTTATTTTTTATTATTATTATTATTGATTCGTTATTTTTTATTTTTGTATTATTTTACATGAAAAAAATTATTTTAGGTAAAAAAGGTGCAACAAAGTATTTTACTATGTTGCAGTATTTTTTCTAATCTTTTTTTATTTTATTAACTTTAATTTTAATTTATTAAAAAATGAAGAATTTTTGTTCAATTTGTATTTAAAATTCACAATATCAATTAAGCTTACGCTCTTGTTATTATTTTTTTATTTATAAGAAACAGATTAATTTAAAAAATAAGATTAATTAATATTCAGAGTAATTAAAAAAGTGACTCTACAAGTGGAAAATGAAGATATCAGATGGAATGTCCTGTTCGATGGTCTTTTCAAAATATAATAAAGAAGATAAGGAAAATGCTGATTTTAACCTAAGAATTTATGGGAATAAAATTATTATACAAAATGGGGTCTAAATTTTAAAACTTTAAAACATCTTTCTTTCCTGAAATATTCACTCTCTAAGCATGCATTTTCTATGATTTTAATAATAAATAGGTGATTATACATTTCAATTTTTTTCCTTTTCTGTTTATCATAAAGAAAAAACTCATTTTACTTTAAATTTTATTTGATTTTTTTATATTTTTTTTTATTTTTTGATTTTTATTCTTTTTTTAATCTGAAGGAGCTTTAGCTCGCCTCATATAAACAAATAAATAAATGATATTGCTTTTTAGATTACACTTTAAATTTAAATTTTTCATTGATAAGTTCTTAATTTGTTGATTTATTGATTAATTGTCATCTATTTTTCAATTAGTCTATTTTAATCTTTTTATATTATATTTTAACTTATTTAACTTTAAATTTTTATTTAATTTTTCTTGATTTAAATATGAAAAAGCTTTTGTACGGTACAGATAAACAAATAATTTAATTTCGTTTATTCAAAAAATGACGCCAGGCTTGGCTATGTTAAACATAAAAATATAAAAAATTTAAAAATAGTTTAATTCGCAAAAGTAAAGATTTTTTTATATATAAATAATAAATATTTGCAACAAAGTAAAGATCCTTGAAGATATATCGAATATCCAACTCCATCTTGAAATTACTATTAGTGTTGGCAAACGGATTTACGTTTGCATTGATATTGTCATTTCTTTTGGATGTTTAAGTGCAAAGGAATCATATTGGTTTTACCAAATACTTAGAGAATTAGTTACAATTAAAAATAATGTGTTTTTTAAACGGCTGTCAGTATTTAACACAATAAATTTAGTAAAAATTACCACAAATTTATATAAAATATCAACAAAAATTATAAATTTTTAGCTCTATCATTTTTTTCGGAACTTATTATAAATAAAACAATAAATTAGATGTATTAGACACATCTAATAGATGTTCATCTTTTATCAAATAAATTGCAACTAATATCATCAAAGCTCAATATATTTATTTAATTGGCATCAAATTAAGTGCTTAGAGTTAAAGTTAACGTTAAACATTTGTTTTAATTTCATTAAAATGCTGAAATTAATAATAATAATAATAATTAATTACAAAATATTCCTAAGAGGCTGGCTGAAAAGAAGGCACTACGCCGTTCGGAGCTGCCAAGAGGAACTATTCCCTCTAAATTATATATTAAATAAAATAAATAAATTTGTTTTAATTTCAAAGAATAAATTGAATTATCACTTTAAGTTAAAAATTTTATTCAATAATTTCTGAATTGGAAACATCGAATTGAAATGAACTTCACAACTAAAGGATAAATTTTCAAAATGCAGTTCTATCTGATATTATTTTTTTTTTTATTAAAATAAGGGAGATATTTAATTGATCTCTAAAATTACTTAATCGATCACTAATATTTTTCTATCTCTTATTTTACTAAGTACCCTTAACTTATATTTATTAATCTGTCTCCTAAATTAAATAAAACAGCAACTAATTTTACTTAAAGTATCTCTTATTTTTATTTATTTAATTGATTTGAAAAAAAAAGAATTATAAAAAATTTCAAAAAATTTCAAATAAAATAATATCTTATGAGTTTTTTCTTGGTCTACCTCTACCTCTCTTTAGTGGAGCTTCTACTTTCTTACTTATATCACTGCTGGTTGATGCTAGTACTACTTTTTCAGCTTCCTTATCAATTGTTTTTTTGTTCTTTTTTGTTGGTATAACTGATTCTTGTGGAGTTTCTTCCTCTACTTCTGTTATCTTTCGCTTTAGAACTTTGATTGAGCTGACAACTCTCTCTTCTTTATCTGCTTCTGATTGGTACTCAAGCGCCTTTTTAGACTTACACGGTCTACCTCTCCTAGGTTTTTGTCCAATAACTACTTGCTTAGCTTCGATTGGTATTTTGACAAGTTTCATATTTGCAGCAAAGCCAACAAGATGCTTACAAAAATGATCTTTAAAGAAGTAAGGACAGGAACAGCTAGCTGTTTGTATCCAGTTATCGGAGTTACTATCCAAGCTGATTCTTGTTTCCCAAGTTTTAAACAAAATTCCATAGAATTCGTCAAAAGATTTGAAATTTAAATGTTCAACTGCCGATCGGTAAGTCTTGATATTTTGATTTTTAACTTCTACATTAGCCATCGTCGAGTCTGGCAATCTCATCATGATTGTGTTGATCCTTTGTTTTAAATAAAGCCACTGATAGATTTTCACTTTTATAAAGTAAATAAATTTCAGCTGCGCATTGAGGTCCTTTTCTCTAGGTTGCATCGATAATCAACTCTTAAACCGGCCTCAGTTTCACTACTTTTCAGAGAAGACCAAATCTTTTCATTATCTAACCAGTCTTTGGATGCTTCTTGATCGTCAAATGTTCTCTCATAGATCCAGTTCTTCCTGGTTCTTTTCTTTTTATTGGATTCTTGAACCTCGTCTTCAGATTCTGATTCAGAAGTTACATAGTCATCAACTACTCGATACTCACTATCAGACATTTCAATACTTTGATAAAACTTAGATCACATTAGATCATCTTTAAATATCCACAAAAAAAAACTCTCACAGGAGAAAATTAAATTAAATCAAGAGATAATTTCAACTGTTCATTAATTAAGTTAAGAGCTATATTCATCATAATCATACTCATCTTCAGTAAATTTAGTGACTAAAAAACTCAGGATACATAAATATTTATTATTAGAGACAGTTAATTAATCAAATTAATCGAATAAATAATATTATAGATAGAAATAATAAAATAATATATTATATTAAGTGATCGTTTAAGTAATGTAAGATATCGATTAATAATACCCCTTAAAATAATAGTTTGGGGAAGACCCCGGGCAGTTTGGAATGGTCGCTTACCTCCTTTTCAGTCCCCGTGATAAATAGATTTTGATAAAATGAAAAAACAAAATTTTTGAAAAACAGAATCTAATAAATGTTCGACAAAATTATTTTAACCTTTTCTTTTTATCATAAAATTTGTTTGGTAAGTCACATGACAGATTTGTGTTGAATACAAGCATAATGGGTTTAAACAAAAATAAAATTATTCAAAAAATTAGAATAGAATAGAATAGTTCTATCTGATAAATATTTGTAAAACTTGTAATGCTGTCATGAAGAAAAAAAGAGGTTATTAACGCCAAAATGGTTGAACTAAGAAGATAAATTAATTTTTTTGGTAGATTTTTTTTAAAGTATTCTTTTACTAAATATTTTCTTTTTATTGATTAAATGGAAAAAATAAATTTTTTTTGGTATTTTTACTTATTATGTTTATTTTAAATAAAAAAGTTAACAAAATATTATCTTTATAATTATTTTATTTTATTGCGGGATATTTATTAAATCTGTGGAATTTTTACTAAAAACATTGTGCACAAATATTTAGAGTCATTCGAGTAGTTATTAATGAAATGAATAAATGACAAATAATTAATTTAATAAAAAAAAAGATCAAAAACTTTGTTTTTATGCATGACAATAATTACAATGGTACAAAATTTAAAATTGTACCATTGTACAACTATCAAGACCCTAAATAAAAAATTTAAATAAATATTAGATTTTTGGTCTTGTTTTTTTTGCTCTAAAATTCACATTGTCAATTTAAAAAAATTTTAATGGCGCATAAAAAAAATATATTTTATTTTCGTCAAATATTAAAAAGTAGAATTCACTACATTATTTAACAAACAGAAACATGAGTCTTATTAAGAGATTTATTTATTCGTTTATCTATGCTACAAGTCTTAGAGATACATTTTGGTAAAATATAAAACAGGTCACTTTTAAAAAGTAAACTTTAATTCAAAGTTAATTATTTTTAATAATACAATAAAAGTTAAAAATTCAATTTTGTTTAGGGTTTTTATTCTAATAACTACCTAGAGGATATCATTTTTTTCCAAATAAAATTAAATTGAGCCAAAAAATTGAAAATAAATATGTAAATGTAAACCTCCACTCTAATCCTGCAACAAACAAACTAATTCCTATTGAGTTATTGAATTTCTTGAAGCTGTTGTAAAAAAGACATTTTTAGAATGTTATAAATACAGTTTATTAAATGCAAATTATATCATCAAAAAAACAAAAATCAAAAAATGAATTCAAATCGAATTGTTTTGGCTATTTTGGTCTTGGTAACAAAATTGAAAAATTAATCTTACTTTAATTTAGTTTTTTTTTCTGCTTATCGAAGGCTTGTTCAACATTTGCCTCGTTGACAACTGAGTGCATTGAAGCTTTTCACAGTGCTGTTCTGAAAGCCCACAACGCTTATCGAGTTCAACACCATGTGCCACAATTGACCCTAAACACAACAGTGGTTAACATAGCCATGAATTATGCTGAAAAATTGATGTCGACAAACACTTTTCAACACAGTTACACAAAAGGTCTGGGAGAAAATTTGGCCTGGATGAGCTCAAGCTCATTGCCAAGTTGTGAATCATTGGGATCAAATTTTGTAAAGATGTGGTACGATGAAATCAAAGATTATGATTTTTCTAATCCAGGTTTCTCATCAGGTTTGTTTTTTTTAATTTGCTGATATCTTGAGCACACTAATTTTTCTCAAGGTACTGGACACTTTACACAAGTTGTTTGGAAAGGATCGAAAAGTTTTGGATGTGGTTTGGCAATAGCTAACAACCAAGCTTATGGTGTATGCAATTATTATCCACCTGGTAATTACTTGCGCCAGTTTGATTCTAATGTACTTAGAATTTAATTTTTATCTATTTTAATTTAAAATTATATTATTAATAAAAATTTAATAATCGAAATTAATTGAGCTTGTTTTATTTGGATAATATTTTGCTTAGTTTGGTATAGAGAATTAGAAAAGATTGGTAGATAAAAGATCATGCTGAAACAGATAGTCATAATTGTTTGAGTTTTTCAATAAATTTTTGTTTAATGATACATTTTAACTCTATTTTAAGTTTTAAAATGAGCTTTATCTACATTTCGGGTTCGCTGAATTCTACTACCAAATATCAAATTCTACTTTCAAAATATATTTAATCAAAAATTTCAATATCTGTTTTAGTTATAATTTTTTTGAATTTATGTATCAAAAATTTTTTAATACAAATTTAATTCAGACATTATATGATGTTACATTGATTATTTAACATTGATGTTTTTATTTTACTGTTTAAATTGAACATTTTCTTGGATATAAAAATTTAGAATAAAAAATTTATACAAAAACATTAAATTTTAAAATCAATTAAAAAAATTATTTAACTTAATATTTAAATTACATTATTAAATTTAAAATTCAAAAAATTCAATGAATTGAATTTGTTAGAAAATTTTAATTTAGAAATTATGATGAAGAAAAAATTAAATACTTGTTTAAAGTTTAGCACTAGAAAGCACGTCGGATCGAATTGACCAGATTTTAGGTTTTAAACTTCATTATGAATTGAACTGAAAAAGATATTGAAATTTTTTTTTCGCTTTAAATTCGTTTTTAAAATATAATTTAAAATTTATGCAACTTAATTGTTTAAATTTTTCTTAATAGCCCAAAAAAAAAATATACTTAAAAGCCCGGTGGTGGATCAACCCGACTCATAAGTTTGTTAATATGCTAAGTTAAAATAAATAATTAAAAAAATCTCATAGTTATTTATTGCTTTTGTATAAAAGTTTTAATAAAATGATAAAACGTAATGCTGCTTTAGCCACTCTGGCAGCTAAAACCCTTAGTAAGATTAAACTTTTTTTCTTTACTAAATTAATTAATAAAAATTAGCGATTAGATAATTCATCAAATTTAAAATAATTCATCATTTCATTTTTCATCAAATTGATAAGGAATCTTTAAATTATTTTTTAAATTTTTAAATTTAAAGATTTGACTTAAAAGATTTAAAAAAAATTAATAAAATAAAATAATTATCGGGTCAAAATTGACCCGATCGGCCTGTAACGGTAAGAAAAAAGAAAATTTGATTCTAATAACGGACAAGATACTCATATTACGGATATAAATTTAAATTAGATCAATAACTTCAAATTGTCTTTAAATAATGTTTTTTAATTCACAAATAATTTCATTTAAATAAAATAAAACTTTCAAAGTTATAAACTTTCTAACTAATTAATAAAAGAAAATAAATATCTGCATCAAAGTTTAATTTTCCAATTAAATTATTTAAAATATGAAAAATTTTGATTACATTTGATTTTTGAATGTTTACATATATAAAAATTTAGAAAAAATAAAACAGATTTTGTTTTTTTAATTTTTTTTGTGTTTAATTTTTCTAAAAATTCTTAGGGTATTAATTTTAGTATCTTGATATTTTTAAGTACCAAAGATTGAATTGAAGTTGTATAAAAGCAAAGATAACTATGCTAAAAAATACTTAAAAATGTGCAAAAGACGTTCTTTTTGTTGCTCTGTTCCAGTTGTCCCATCGCTTCCACCACCACCACCAGTTCCAATTATTCCATTAATGCAAGCAGGTCCTGTAGCTCCACTGATGCATGGACTTCCATTTGCTCCACCTTTTGGGCTGCATGGATATCCAATACTAATTTTAAGGTAAAAAATTTTATTCACAATTTCTTTTATTAAATTGCATTCTTTTTGTTTAAATTAATTCTATTAACAAATAAAAATAAATATCTCAGAAATTAAAAACTTTTATGGGTTATAATTAAAGCATTCAATGCTCAATTAAATTTTTAATGCCTGCAAAGCTATGTAAAAATTGTTTTTTATGTAAAATTTAAAAAAAGTCTTTATGATACATTTGCAGAGAAGAAAATCCAATAAAAAACACAAACAAAAAAAAATTAAATAAATTTTTAAAAAGTTTTTTATTTTCTATAATTTTATTTTAATCTTTAAATCGTTAAATAAAGGGAAAAACCATAAATGTGAAATAATTCCTAAATAAAAACTTAAGGATACCAACGACAAATGCAAATTTCTGGACATATTTTATCTGAAGATAAACAATTCAAAAAGCAATTGGTGCACATCTCAATATGTTGATTGTACAAATATTTGTCATCCCAAACATTTTCCAGTCTGTTCCAGCAAATGACACCTGTTCCAGTGTATTTATTTAAATCGGGCTTTGTGTTAATCACTAAGCCTGGTTTGTTTTCAGAATTTGACTTCCAAGTTTCACATTGAAAAACTGGTTTGATTTTTTGTAGTGGCACCGGTGGTTTTATTATCTCCTCTTCTGGTTCATTGGAATCGCTTGGATTTGGTAAGATTCTTATATCAGCACAATTTCTAAAAAAATAAATTCAAGATCTAAATTACAAAATGGCTAGCTATTAAAACCTGAATTCTTGTTGGGCACCGAGTCCAATTAGTTGAGTTCCATTCAATAAAGTACTCTTTATTTAGTTATTTAACTAAAATTCTAATTAAAAAAAATAAAATAAAAAACCTTTCTTTGATCATTAAGCCATCTCCATCTAAGCACACATCTTTCACAGCTTACACCTTGAGGTAATTTAACACTAAACAAAAAAATAAAACTTAATAATTTTAAAAATTCATTTTTAAAATTAGTTATTAATTCAAAAAATATAGATATTAAAAAAAATAATTTGAATATTTAATTTTTTTTTTTACAATTAAAAATGGAATAAAAAAAGCTGTTTTCAAAAAAGAAAAATCCAATTTATTTTATCAATAAAATCTTTGATGATTTTATAATTAATTTTCAAAAATAAAATAAATAATTCGAACAAAACAAATCTAAAAAATTTAAATAATTTTACAGCTCTTTTACTTTTTAAACCAAAATTTTTATTTTATAAAAAAATCTAAATGATTTAGATAGACATTACCTGAATGATTCTTCAATAAACGGACCAGATTCCCCTAAAGGTGGGTTTACACCGAATTCGACTGATATTTTAAATTCATCGTCTGGCAGTCTTCGTGGATGTGGCAAAATTCTCAGCGGATACTTTTCAAAGCATTCCTCAGTTGCTTCTTTCATTGAGCCAGTCAAAGGACATAACTATATTTCTACATAGCCTCCGTGATATCCATCAGCAACTGTCTATCTAAAGAAAAAAAGTAAAATACACAGCAATTTTTTAACTTCTAAAAATCATACTGAATGTTTGATATTAATAATTTGTCCACTTTGATAAGTCTGAACAATTTTTCCAGTTGCGTATAAGCCGCCATTTTCAAACAGCTTAGGCTTGTCATACTGGTCTCCACATAGTCCACATTTTCCATCTAATACAATTAATGCAATAAATATTTAAGAATTTTTAAAAATTTGCTAAAAATTGATTTACAAACCATTATAGTAGTACTGATGATCAAATGTACCACAATATAACGCAGATGGGTCTTTTTGATAGTGCGGCACTTCAGGACTCAAATAAGAAATAAAATGCCTTGGTAATGGCTCTACCAAAAAACCATGCGATTCCACCAATGATATAAAATAACAAGCATTTAAAAATATTAAAATTAAAGACATTTTCATTTTAAATTTATTCTTGGTAAAAAAGCTGAAAAAATTTCGTTTTAAATACATTACTGATGAATCATTTTATAATTGAGTATCATCAAAAAAGAGGTTTATTTGTAGATTAAATTAAAAATCGAATTGATTCTAAACATAGAAATTAATTGAATTGTTGTATCGAATTTCAAAAATACCAAAGTCACAAATCGAGAATAAATTTTTCTATCTCATTCATTTACACATACACCCAAAACGTTAAATCAAAATATTAAATTTAATATTTAGTAAATTAATATTTTTTTTATTTAGTTTATTTTAAATTAAATTTTTCAATCTCACAAAAAAAAGAAAGTAAAGAAATTTAATTTAAATTTATTTCAAGAGATGCCAAACTTTTCAAAAAGTTCTTCGCATGTTAAGTTAGACATCATCTGGAATTTGAAAAATCAATAATATTTTTCTGGAAAAACATCCCAAGCATATTATTGCTAGATCTGATAAATTTAGACTTTGGTTGCATATTATTAAATTTAAATGAGATTTTATTTAAAAATTTTATTAAAATATTGAAAATTTAGATGAAATCACATGATTTTGAGATTATTTTGAAAAATTTAAAGTTAAAATACAAAAAAATAAAACCATAGATTTGTTAAATATTTTGTGTAGTTAATTAAAAAATAATGGGTCTTAAGTGATCCCTCATACTCTATACGACTCAAGTAAAATTATGATATTGAATTTTTTCTAGCATTAAAAATATTATTTTTCTTCAATACTTAAAGTCTTTATTCGACAAACTTAGCACATACTTTCAACCAACTGGAAATAAACGACTAAGAATCTCTCAGTTTAGACAGATAAAACAGTATCACGATGAGTCAATCGACAAATTTGTGAGACGTTTACGAGAATCTGCATCTGGCTGTGATTTCCAAAACCATGATGAAGAAATACTGTCTCAAATAATGGAAAATACTAGCTCAAATAGTCTCAAGACACAGCTTATTCTTGCAGAAAATCTCAGCCTCAAATACGCACTACGTTTTGGGAGAGCATTGGAATCAATAAAACCTCTTGCTGAACCATCAGACCAAATAAACCAAGCTGATTCAAGATCTAATCGACCAACGAAGAGGTTTAACAACTCAAAACCTCACCAAAACGATCATATGCAAGAAAAAAAAATGTGATCTATGCGGCTATGAGTATCCCCACAAGAATCGCCAATGTCCTGCTAAAGACAAAACATCCAATAGCTGTGGAAAAAGAAATCACTTTGCCACAGTTTGTCGCGCAAAAACCAAACAGTTATCAAGCCAAAGCGCACATGTTAAACACAAAAACAACTCAGTAGAAACTCAGTTTGCTATCAGTCTTGGAAACTCAGGTTGTATTCTTGGATTAGAGACACTAGAAGCACTGAAAATAGTTTCAATTACATGAAGCGTAAGTGACAAATTTAGGTTGTATCCAAACCTTTTTACAAATAAAGTTGGAAAAATTAATGGCATCCAAATTAAGTAACACATTGATCACAGTGTAAAACCAGTGCAACAACCTGATCGTCGAGTACCATTCCATTTAAGAGATGCCGTTGAAAAGAAAATCCAGAACATGCTTGATACTGACATAATTGAACCTATCAAAGGTCCGACTCCATTGGTGACACCAATTATCATTGTCCCAAAGCCAAATCAACCTGATAAGATTTGAATATGCACCGATGCAAGGCTGCCAAATCAAGCTATTCAGCGTGAGCGTCATGTTACCCCAACCCTTGATGAAATGCTAATTGAATTGAATGGTGCAAAACATTTGTCCAAGATAAACTTCAACTCAGCCTATCACCAACTAGAGCTGCATCCGGAATCAAGATTCATCACAACTTTCAGCACCCCTGTTGGCTTATTTCAATACAAGAGACTAAATTTTGGAATAAACTGCGCGGCAGAAATTTTCCAAAATACTATTCAACAAATGTTAGCTGACATTAGAGGCACTAAAAACGACATCTTGATTTATGGAAAAAACAAAGTCGACCACGATTTGGCTAAAAACAAGGTGTTCAAAAGACTCAACGACTTAGGCGCAACTGCAAACATGAGCAAGGTTGTTATAGATTTACCTGAAATAAAATTTTTCGGAATGGTTTTCTCTGGTAATGGAGTTAAACCAGATTACTCAAAGGTTAAAGCTATACGTGAGGCTCACTCTCCAAAAAACGCCAGTGAGGTAAGAAGCTTTCTTGGACTCACAACTTACGTTTCGCGTTTCATTCCTGAATACGTAACCATTTCTGAGCCATTATGGAATTTAACCAAGTCTTCCACTAGATGGCACTGGAATGAAACACATGACGAGTCGCTAAAACATCTCAAAGAAGCCTTAACCACCACAGCAATGGCTTATTTTGACAAGACTTGGGACACGATTGTTACTGCTGATGCAAGCCCGATAGGTCTTGGTGTTGTCCTCTCACAATCAAATCCAAAACAATCCAAAGAAATTCGCATTATTCTTTTTGGAAGTCGTCTTCTCAGCGACTCTGAAAGGCGCTATGCACATATAGAAAAAGAAGCTCTTTGTTTGGTATGGTCGTGCGAAAAACTTCACTTATGTATATTTGGCCGACCGTTCAAAATGGCTACGGATATTAGAGCTGTTGAACTTATATTCCGAAACCCAAAGTCAAATCCGCTTGCAAGAATCCAACGATGGAATCTACGCATAAGCCAGGATAACTTCAAAATTGAACATAAACCAGGTAAATATAACATTGCTGACTATATTTCGCGTAACCCAATCGGAGCTCCCCAAAGTATAATCCAGCTGATGAATTTATCTACTTTGTTGAGTCAAGTCTGAAATTAGGTGCCATTACTACTCAGCAGATCGCTCAGCACACTAAATCTGATCAAAGCTTGCAAAATGTAATCAAAATGGTTAACAACCAACAATATTTGATCGATCATAAAGCGAAAGCTTACCAGAATGTTAAAGACCAGCTCAGTATTTCCACAAATGGGTTAGTCTTTTAAGGTTTTCAAATAGCCATACCAGATAGTTTACAAAACCAAGCAATATCCACGGCACACGAAGATCACATTGGAATGGCCAAAACCAAAGCACTTCTACGGGGAACAGTTTGGTTCCCTAACCTTGGTCAATAAGTAAAAATTCACATTAAAAACTGCATTCTGTGTTTAGCAATCGAGCCAAAAAAAAAAACTCCCAAAAAAAAAGATCCCACCGAAACCATGGCATACAGTCGCAATTGATTTTTATGGTCATATCAGTGGTATCTACCTTTTAATCATGATTTGTTTGTATTCGAGATTTGTCGTCATAGAAAAATTCAGTTCGACAGGATATAATAGTAATACCCATTCTAACTAAAATCTTTTATATTCTTGGCATACCAAACACAGAACAGTCAGACAATGGTCCTTCATTCAATGGTCACAAATTCAGCGAATTTGCAAAACATCTTGGATTTTTCCATAAAAAGATCACACCTTATTGGCCACAGGCTAATGGCTGTGTAGAGAGATTTATGAAGAATGTGAACAAAGTGGTTAGAGCCGCAAAGATGGAAAATAAGCCATGGGATCAAGAGCTTAACAGTTTTCTTAGAAATTATCTAGCTTGTCCACAAAGCACCACGCAACTACCACCAGTCCAATTAATGTTCAATTATCAAGTAAACATGAGTCGTCTACCAAGCGTTCAAAAAAAAAAACCTGTGAGTTAAAAAACGAAAAGTCAGAAGAGAACCATAAAAGAACAATGGTAAAGATCAGTGGAACTAACATCCAATCGAACAAAGCTGTAACGTTTGACAATATGGTACTGGTCAAACAGAAACAAGCAACAAAACATGACTCAATCTTCAATCCGAGTCCATATATGGTGATATCAAACGACGGCACGATGATTACAGCTCGAAATACAAGTAACCATGAAATCACTCGCAATATCTCACATTTCAAGAGAATCCCTGAAACTGTAAGGCCTCTATCAAACTCTGCAAATAATGTTCAACTTAACGATCTGGTTTTTTACAATTCTCTGGCACTCAATGGGGTTCATATCCAAATTCCAACCATTGGAAATCTAACACAAGTTCCAGTACCATCATCTCCAAATATATCTAATGATAGAGCAGGCCTTCTAGCTGAACAACATCATACACAGTTTGAACCTGAGATCGCACAATATGAGACCAGTTCTGATTCAGATGAGCATGACCAAGCTGTACTCCCAGCTGCAATAACTGAGAATGCTCTGTTGTCTTTTGAGCACAATAATCTAGTCAATGACTCATCAACTGAACTACCAAACGATCGCTATCCTAAACGCTCACACCAGAAACCAATAATATTTAACATCCAATCACACAAAGCTAAGTCCTACGACGAACAAAATTAAAGCCAACCGAGGATGTGATGTCTTAATCTTAATCTATGTCTTAATCTAAGTATTTTTATATTATGTGTTCAATTATTTAACCATGTGACTAATCTTACAATTCTTATCAATATTATTCAAAGTTTTTTTACATATGTACTATTTCTTATATATATAAATTTGAGTGTATCAACTCTTCAATAAAGCATTTTTTTACATTTTAACATATAATCAATCAATTACGCTCTTATTTTAATGTTGGATCATCTTAGCTTAAACCATAAGCCACTAACCAAATACAACAAGTACATAGCTTTCTAAAAGTATTTGTTTTTTCAAACCTTACAGTTCATTTCTAAACAAAGTTAACAGGCTGCTTAAGTGGTTTTAAAGCAGCTCAAAAGCACTTCTTAAGCAGCTCATAAACACTACATTTTTATATATTATATAGAGGAATTCTAAAAAAATTGATTAGAAACATTGAAACGCTTACGACTAAATATGAGAGCACCGATTGTTTATATTTATATTGATTTTCTTTCATTAAAACAAATATTGTATGATTTTAGAAATTTTTTTGGTTGGCATTAGAAAGGCTGTCGTTACAACAAAGCACCTATAGCAAAACATCCATTTTTATTAATAACAAAGAAACTTATTCACACAATTAAAGAGATTTTTTTAAGTAACTTTTGTGGGGTGGAATTTTGTTTAGAGGGGCCACACCTTTATGTATATTTAATGGCAAAATGCTAAGTTCTGATTTTATAATATTTTGAACAGGAATTTATTGCCATTTATTTGGTAGATACTAAAATTTTATATATTATTTAAATTCAATTTCTAAAAAGGCGAGTTTGCCCTGATGCACACAGATTAGTCATGGTAATAATCCAAAACACAATGCGGCACTATCTCAAAATTGGCTAAAGGCGAATTCAATAATTTGTTGGCCATCACCCGCTCAGAGCTCAGTAATGATTTTTCAGAGGGCTAAAACAATTAAACTTTTTAATTTAATTTTCTAAGGATCTTAACCCTATCGAGATAGTATGGCACGAACTTAAAACTTATATTAGACATAAAAAGCCTCAAACTTCAATTTATAAATTTGATTTTGGCAGGAAGAATTAACGCGTGAAAAAACCGAAGCTATATCTTGCATATACAAAGAGTGATGCTTCATGTTTTATTAAACAATGCTTTCGCAACTGGTTTTTAAAAACAAAATTAATTTCAGAAAAAATAATTTTAAAAAAATTTGATTTGATAAAAAGATTTATTTTAATAAAATGAATTTAAAATTTTAGCGAACTTTATTTAAACAAAATGTGAAATTCTAAATATTAATTTAAGATTCTTAACTTATATTCTGCTGTTATTATTAAATTTTAACGATAACTAAACCGAAAAAAAATTTTAAAGATTCTTTTTTTAATTTTTTAGTGAGTATAATTTTTGGTGATTTCAAACTTGATTATTTTTCGATTCAAATGAAAAAAACAAAAAGACCAAAATTTTTAATCCTTGACTGCCATGTCCTGAAATAATTTTTCAGTCATCTCGCGTTTATACTCGACTCTAGTCGGCGCAGATTTTTTTTGGATACCATTACCTTGAACATTGCAGCCATTTAATTCATCAATAGTTAATATTTGCTCCATGACCGTAGAGACAAATAAATTTTCAGATTTTAATTTTCTTAGCAAAAATTTTATCTGTTCTTGATTAATATAATCTTTAACTTGATCTGCCGACTGTGTTATGATTGTTTGGCTATTTGTTACAGGATACAGACCACTTTTAGGCGTAGAATTAATATTCGAAAAATTTAATTGAGATACTATTCTATTTGTTGGCCTTGGTGTTAAAAATGGAGCTAGATTTTACTGAGTTTTGTTTAACAGTCGGTTAATGGGCTATAAAGCCCGTTTTAACTAAATTCATTTTCAAATACAATTAGAAAAATAGATGAATCACTATTATTGTGTCCAAGAGGATTTGACATATCAATATTTAGCTTGTCATTAATTGGTGTAAGAGTTTTGATAAGACTTAATTCAAAATTGGTGGATAAAGAAGGCAGTAGATATTTAACTCTGTTTTTCAGAAAGAAAATCATTTGATGCTTTATTAATCTTATTCTCATTTATTTTTGCAAACAAATCCACAAATTTATTTAGGGAGTCGTTTATCTTTATTTATTAAATAAACAAAATAAAACAAAAACATGAAAAAAACGACTTATTTTATAACCAAAATATTAAGACAAAGCCACAAAAATTAAAATAATATTAAATTAATTGCTTTATTTTTATTTTAATTGAAAAATGAGAAAAATGAATAATAATTTTGTTGAATTAAAAAAAAAAAAAAAAAAAAAAAAAAAATTAACATCTTTCTTACATATTTACTTAGAAACTTTCTAATTTTTTGTCTTATTTTTTTCTTTTTTTTTAAATCTTCTAACTTTACATCGCCCTCAAGGCGTTCAGTGCAATAAAAATAAATAAATAAATAAATATAATTGACTCAAAGATGGTCATAAGTCAAAGTCATGAAGTCAATGTCAAGTCGAACTTTGACTTTAAAAATTATTTTTTCGAAGTCAAGCCAAAATTTTGACTTTTAATTTTCTTAATAAAGTTTGGGTCAAACCTTTTACCACACATTTATCTAGGGAGTCATTTATCTTTATTTATGGTATTAATACCACAGGTGAAGACCATGGTGGTGTTTAAATTTCAATAATGTCATTTTTACGCATTGTTCTTGTCTCTTCTTGTGTTATCTCTCTTTCTTTTAATGATATTCAAAAGGGTCTTTGAATTATTGGGATTTCGTCTGATGATCTAATTACGTGTTTATCGACTTTAATCTTTGATACTGATTGCGAATCTATCTTTTATATAGTCTTAAGATACTTTAAAGTATTGATATTCACTATCATCTTGGTAATCTATCGATTTTAATTTTATTTTTCCTTTTAATGATTCTAAAGGCCAATCTTCGTCAAAATCTTCTGAAAAACAATCGTCTGGACAATTCTCATCTGTTAAGTTTTCAGTCAATTTATTGCAGTATTCTTTTTCTTAAACTTCAAGATACACAACTTCACTTGGAAATTATTGGCTTCTTTCACTTGGGTTAAGACTAGCTCCTGTACGCATAAAGCAATCAAGACCTTGTAGCCCATCACTGTCTTCATGATTGTTTATTAGGAATTCGAGGTCGCATACATGACTTTCGATATTTAATTCTAATAGTTATGTTTTACCATTTACTTTAGCAATATTATTATCTGCCGTTTTAATTCGAATGTCAAACTCCTTTAAGGTTATTTTATTCCTTACCACAAAATTTTTGCTTAATATTGAAGTTGTACATCCGCTTTCAAGTGCCATTGTTAATGTGATACTATCTATAGCTGCTGAAAAATTTAAAAGGTTTCCTTATCACTTGTGTACACATATTCAGGCTTTTCCTTTAAATTGTCAGAATCATTGTTAACTTCCTCAAACATATTAACCCTTCTTGTATTACGATTCTGTTAAGAGCAATTGTTTTCATTATTCAGTCTACTTTGTGAAGTCTTATAACCTAGTTTTTTGCATCCGAAGCATATTAAGTTTATCTTCAGCTCATAATTCTGGCTTATAAAATTTTCTTTACCATTTTGTTCATATTTCTGACCTTTAAATTTTGAGACTTTCTCCATTTATGGAGGGTTTCATAAAAGAATCCTTATAATTAAAACTTTTTTGTCTTGAATAGTTGACAACCGTGGGTTTGCTAAAATTTAGTCTTGCTTCAAGAAAGAACCAGACTAATTCGAACTCATCTATCTTATCAATTTTGTTTGCAATTGTCTGGAATTTATGTTTTCCTCAAAATGTGAAGTTAATTTTATTCTTATTAGTTCATATCTAAGCCCTTTTTGAACTTCAGCTGGTTACAAGGTTGCTAAAAATTGAGTTTTAAATTTATCCCACGTAACTGATTCATCTCTCTTTTGCATGTTTCTAAGCATATGTAAGGCGTTTCCTCTTAGAAGTTTTGTAACGCAATCTATTAGCCTGCTTCTAATAATTCTTTTGTTCCTAGCCTCAGTTTCTACTAGGTATATCTATTCATCCACTTCATCTCTATCGTTTCCATATAACATCCTCATGTATTAAAGTTTTTTATGAAGTGGCTATTTCTTGAAGAACACTTTTTTCTCCTCCTTCAATTTGTTTTTTTAGATTTATATTTCTAAAATTATCATCTTCTATTTTCATCTTTTTGATACTGGCAAATATCTCAGCTCTTTTGATAATTAGCTCTTTAAGCAACTTCTTAGGTTTTCAAGAATTTTGAACATTTTGGAGCCATTCCATTTTTTCGGCTTCTGTACAGCCGACCATTTCGCTGTCGTCTTCCAATCACTGGAATTCATTTTCAAAAGACCAATTTTGTGTCTTTATCAAGTGTACTAGCTCTTGAACACTAAGTTTTTCAAGGTAATCTTTTGAAATAGGTACCATAAAAACATCATCTTTTGAATCGCTGCTACCAATTAAAACCGGTTTATAATAAAACAGTGTTTAATCTTTTAAAGCTTTATTTAAGTTATTGAACATTCTGAAGTTTTAAGAATGGAATTCCTTTTAATACCCTTCTGGGAATACATATAAAACATAATACTAAATAAAACCACTTTTTTTAATTTTCTGAGGGATAACTTTATATCCATTAATAAAGGCCCAATAATCAATTAGAATGTTAATAAGAGTAGCACAAATTAGAAAACAAAATGAAGTTGACATTCCAAATACTAAAGAGAACCTTTCAGAAGCAAAAGAGTACCAGAAAAACAAAATAAAGTTTTATAATCAAACCAATATCAATTTAACGTATTGTTTTTTAATATAATCGACAGAAGCAACAAAAAATCAGATAAATTTCAGTCTTGTTCTTCAACAAATAAAAGCCAAATGTTCTCAATTTCGGAAAGTTAAATAATATAAAAAATTTTAGTATTTACCAAATAAATGGCAATAAATTCCTGTTCAAAATATTATAAAATCAGAACTTAGCATTTTGCCATTAAATATACATAAAGGTGTGGCCCCTCTAAACAAAATTCCACCCCACAAAAGTTACTTAAAAAAATCTCTTTAATTGTGTGAATAAGTTTCTTTGTTATTAATAAAAATGGATGTTTTGCTATAGGTGCTTTGTTGTAACGACAGCCTTTCTATTGCCAACCAAAAAAATTTCTAAAATCATACAATATTTGTTTTAATGAAAGAAAATCAAATTTTTTAAAATTATGAACTTCAAACTGTATCAATGAATCGTCTTTGAGTATACAATCCATAAATGAAACGCATGATAATAAACTTAAATTATCATGAAGAGCTCTTTTAATTGCATTTTTTTCATAAACTATTTGACAATATCTTTCACGTATAATATTTATTCTTGATTTTAATTTAGAATTAAAAAAAATACCATTTGATTTTCGGCTCCAATTTATCTTTACTGCTGCTCTTATAATTGTTGAATTTGAAACTTTGATCGAAAACTTAATGTTAATTTTCAAAATTAATTCTTGATTACCCTATTCTTGTATTTGAGTTGCTCTAAATAATCATAATGTATTTGATTGAATATAGTTCGTCGTCCAGATCTATTAAAATCAGTACTAACACTTTTTGACAATATTTTTCATATATTTTCCTATCGGAAACGTGGCTAATTATCAATCCTTCGGAATTTAGTTGTTTTGAAATAATCCTATAACTTAAACCTGAATCTCTTAAATCAATTTTCCTATGTCTATAAACAATCTGTGCTCTCATATTTAGTCGTAAGCGTTTCAATGTTTCGAATCAATATTTTTAGAATTCCGTTAAATAATTGCGAGGAACGAGCTATCTGTGACGAGCTTTATAAGCAGATGTAGGCGTACCTAAGAAAATCACTAAGCGCAGTGAAAAATAACTGGTGATGTCGAAAATTTAGATTAATACACACGTTAAAAAATATATTCCCATAGGAAATTTTATATTTCTCAAAAAAATTATAATTAATTGAATTTGCTTTATTAAATTCTTTCTTTTTTTTGTTTTAATTTTTTATTTATTTTTTTATTTTTTTCTAAAAATTAATTATAAAATTAACATAGATTTTATTGAGAAAAAAATTTGAATTTTTCAATTTTGTAAACAGCTTTTTTTATTCCATTTATAATTGTAAAAAGAAAATTAAAGATTTAAATTAATTTTTTTTTTGATATCTTTATTTTTTGAATTAAAAACTATTTTTCAAAATTAATCCTTAAAATTGGTCTAATTTTTTTTAGTGTTAAATTACCTCAAGGTGTAAGCTGTGAAAGATGTGTGCTTAGATGGAGATGGCTTAATGATCAAAGAAAGGTTTTCAATCTTATTTTTTTTAAATGAAAATTTTAGTAAAATAACTTAATAAAGAGTACTTTATTGAATGGAACTCAACTAATTGGACTCGGTGCCCAACAAGAATTCAGGTTTAAACATCTAGTCATTTTGAAATTTAGATCTTGAATTTATTTTTTAGAAATTGTGCTGATGTTAGAATTTTACCAAATCCAAGCGATTCCAATGAACCAGAAGAGGAGACAATAAAACCTCCGGTGCCACCACAAAAAATAAAACCAGTTTTTCAATGTGAAACTTGGAAGTCAAATTCTGAAAACAAACCAGGCTTAGTGATTAACACAAAGCCCGATTTAAATAAATACACTGGAACAGGTGTCATTTGCTGGAACAGACTGGAAAATGTTTGGGATGACAAATATTTGTACAATCAACATATTGAGATGTGCACCAATTGCTTTTTGAATTGTTTATCTTCAGATAAAATGTGTCCAGAAATTTGCATTTGTCGTTGGTATCCTTAAGTTTTTATTTAGGAATTATTTCACATTTATGGTTTTTCCCTTTATTTAACGATTTAAAGATTAAAATAAAATTATAGGAAATAAAAAACTTTTTAAATATTTATTTAATTTTTTTTTGTTTGTGTTTTTTATTGGATTTTCTTCTCTGAAAATGTATCATAAAGACTTTTTTTAAATTTTACATAAAAAACAATTTTTACATAGCTTTGCAGACATTAAAAATTTAATTGAGCATTGAATACTTTAATTATTACCCATAAAAGTTTTTAAATTCTGAGATATTTATTTTTATTTGTTAATAGAATTAATTTAAACAAAAAGAATGCAATTTAATAAAAGAAATTGTGAATAAAATTTTTTACCTTAAAATTAGTATTGGATATCCATGCAGCCCAAAAGGTGGAGCAAATGGAAGTCCATGCATCAGTGGAGCTTCAGGACCTGCTTGCATTAATGGAATAATTGGAACTGGTGGTGGTGGTGGAAGCAATGGGACAACTGGAACAGAGCAACAAGAAGAACGTCCTATGCATATTTTTAAGTATTTTTTAATAAATATTAAAATTTATTTTTATTAATAAAGCAATCAAATTTTTCATTTTTCTTAAAAAAGAACAACAAAAAATCGGGGATAATTTCGTGTTTAAATATTCAAATTAAATTTCCAATACAAGTCAGGACTTTAATTTTCTTTAAAGTTACCTAATTTAAGACCTGTGAGTTTTAAACAACTCTTAATCGAATTTTTTTCCAATTTTAATTTAAAACAAATTAATTTACAAGTATATTTCTAAAAATCTTTAGAAAATTATTTTGGCATTTTTGCTTTTGTGCATTTTTGTGCGTTTTTTAAAAAAAGTATCCTAGCTCATTCATTTTTTATCCAAATTGAACAAAAATGGTACCAAATTAAAGCTGAGATAAAACTGAACTTTAATTTTCTAACAAAATTGAGTTTAGTTGGCTGGGTAAAACGCTGTCTAAAGTCAAGTTACTTAACTTGATTAAAATTTTTATTTGTAGATTTTTTATTTTAAAAAATTCAAGTTTTTTTGATTTTTTTATTAAACAATTCTAATTTTTACTAAACTAAAAAAAATTACAATACGAAAACATTTATTTAAAAAAATTTTTCCAATAATTGACTTTAACTGCTTAAATGTTGAGTCTTATTCTTTTTTTTATTAAAAATTAAAATTTATTTAGGCCTAATAATAGCCAGGATATGCTCCTGGGAACGGGTGTCCTCCTGGGAACGGGTGTCCTCCTCCAAGAGGATGTGCACCGAGACCTCCGTATGGAGATAGACCGCAAGGCACCATTGGCAAGACTGGAGCAGCTGGTACTACAGGCACACCTCGTACAACTGGAACACAGCATCTTGATTTTCCACAGCCCATTTTGAATTTTTAAAACTTTCTTTAGGAAAATTGAAATTTAATTTCTAATTTTTGTTTTTCTTGAAATTTCTTGCCTCATTTTATATACTTTCAAAAAGAGCTTGAAAATATTTGATTTTGTGATATCATAAAAAAATTGATAACACGTTTTTGTTAAAATTTAATGCCAATTCTTTTTGATGCTAGAAGTTTTTCTAAATATTTTAATGACCCTGTCATTCATACAATATTTTGTCTAGATCTATGTATGTGCTCAAACAAGATTAAACCTTTGTCAGTTTGATTTTTAAAATTATAGAAAAAAAGTTTATCGCTTGATTAAATCTGATTGATTGTCAATTTTGTTCAAATTTTAAAATTTGCTTTATTTTTTTTTGTTATTTAGCTTTGTTTTATTTATTATTGTCAATGCTTTTTAACTCAGAATTATTTATCCGAAATATTCTGAATTTTATTTGACCAGGATTGTCTAAACCTTCTCTGATTTTTACAGGAATATTTTCTTCTTTTATCGGGTCTAGTCAGTTTGGTGAACTATGGTTCACCTATTATGAGAACAAATTTTGTTCTCGGGTTTAGTGAACAATTAGTTCACTGTCACCTATTCTAAAAATAGTTCACCTAATCAAAAATTTGTTTACCTAATTTTAAATTATTATTTATTGACAAAAAAATTTGTATAGACCTCATAGGTCAAAAAGTTATATATAAAAAATAATTTCAAAATTGAATAAAATAAATATAAAAGTAATTAAATTTGACAAAGTTAATTTTCATTTTTTTACGACGAATTTAAATATTCAACCTATATGCTCATATAAATTTATGTTATTTAAATCTACAATATTTATATTGTTTTCATTGTAATTATTATAGTCCAACAAGTGTCGTAATAGAATAATGTTTTGCTGATAATTTGAGACTTCTCTATTATAGAGACTAATGAAAATAAATTTGATTGAGTCTAATAGACCCAAATTTTCACATTTGTGTCCATTTCCAATTAGCTTTGATATTAATTTGCTAGCCAATGAAACATCTACTTGGTATTCATCAGCTACATCCGCATACTGCTTGTAAAATGATTCATTTCTTTGACTCAGCAGCTTCTTGTCATATAACGATTTTAGCTCCTCGTAAATTAGTTTCGTTAATTCATTAGTGTGGATTTGATTGAACATAAATAATTTGTGTTTTTTATAAAAAGTTTGTATAGAATCAATATTAAGTACCTTAAAAAGTGGAGACGTTTTGGCAAATTTTGAAACTCCTATTGATTTTTTTATTAATATATTTTGACGAATGTTAAATTTATTCAACTGTGTTTTGCTGATGTGAAGCATCTCAAGTCCATACTTGAATATTGATTGACAAAATTGTTTGTAAATGAAACCAATAGTATTGGGATTCAACACACCAGGCTTGCAACCATATAATGAGTAAAATGACCGTTCGCATTTGTGAAATTTTTTCTCAATAAATTTTAACTTATACTCTCGGTCTCCTAAAGGTTAACCTAAATATTCAAAATTTGAAGTGAATGGTATTTCAACACCATTCATCATTATTTTGGTGTTATGGAAAGGATTTCCGAAATTGACCAAGTTCGATTTGCTTTGATTAAATTCCATTTTCCATTTAATAGCATAATCATGACAAACTTGCAATAACTGATTCATATCGGTACTGTTTGTGGCCATTAGCATTATATTATTTTAAAATTGTTCACCTAATCTAAAATTTGTTTATTATGAAACTGATTTAGCCCGGCACAGATAAAACAAATATATAAATAAATAACAAATAAATAAATAAATAACAAATAAATAATAAATAATGAAGCTATATCAATTTTTGGATCGTTTGCTGATGACAAAGAAAGTATAAACGAATTCTAATATGCTGATGAAGAGAAAAATGATGATGACAGAACCGTGAGTAAATCAACTAATGATTATGAAAAAAACACAACGAAAATTGAATATATTTAACAGTGACAGAAGAAATGCTAGAAAAAGATCGGTTTGGAGGAAAATGATCAATTACCAGAAGTTTCGGTCGAGACCAGAGTTTGGAACTCATGCATTAGTGATAAAAAGAAAAAATAAAATTTAATAAAAGTGTTAGTAGAAGAGAAAACATCGATTCCTCAAGAATCAATCGATAAAGTAAAGATGCTTTAAGAAGCAAAACAAATCCTACAAAATGTACAATCTGTGGAGGCTATTTTGTAGGCTAGAGGGGTTTTAAACTAAATTTTTCGAGGTCTCATTAATATTAATTTGATTTGTTTATTAAAACTTTAAAATAATATTAACTATAAAAAAACGTAGTTCTCTCAATAACTACAACATCGACTCTAGCCAACTTAAATGTCTATACTTTCACAGTGCAGTACTATGATCTCATGCGCTTAGCAAATTGTTAGTATTTAAACACTATGTAAAATATTAGACATGTGCGATTGGAAGAAATTATGAGTAAAACTTGTTATTAAAGGCCAGTTATTAAAATTATTATAATTTTTTTTCTTTTATGTTTTGTTGTCACATGTGAAACACATGCGTTCTCATATTATAAGTCGGAGTCAATGTATGAGAAATGATATCTCATTTAATCACCACATGGACAAAATCAATTAAATTTGGAAAAACAATTATCGTCACAATTCCAATTGAGACAGTGATTTTAATCATCAATTTGATTACGGTGTATTCGACAATCTGTCTTATAAAAGGGAGTCCTAACATGCCGACTTCAATCAAAACAAGTAGTTGCTCAGCGTCAACCAATGTTAATTTAGTTATTGCTATGCAATTTGGAGATAAGGAGATCTATAAGACCTTGTGAAATCATGTTTCATTGTATTAGAGATTTATTTGAAGCAATTTCAAAAGTCCGACTGGCTTGACATTACAATTAGTCTTGTTGACAACTGAGTCTTTAGACGTATTATAAATCTGGATGCGTGCCGCAATGAACCAATTAAAGGTTTTGACAATCTCAAAAGGCAGTTGTTTGATAAATTCACAAAATTCAGTAAAATATAAAAGCACCGTGAATTGGGATTAATTATACGACTTAAAACAATCCCAACGTCAATCTTTTGTAGATTATGATGAAAAAGTAACAAATCTGGTGAAACAAATATTTCCAAAAAGGGTAACTTCCGATGACATTGATCGGTTACTTCCGGATCGATTTGTGGAAGAATTGAATAAGCAACGTCTTCGTGAATAGGTTCGAGCAAAAATGTTGAAAATTAGACAAATCGAAACCGAAAAAGTTTACGAAATTCAAGACTTAAATAATTATGTGGACTGCTAGATGTCTAGTTTTGATGAGCAGCCTTTCTATAATAGCACCACAAGTGAAAGTGATGCTCTCCAGAACTGTCGGTATGCAAGTCAACAGAATCAGAAGCCTACGTTTGTTGGAAATTTTAAATCAAATTCTTATTTGTATAATTATCCAAGAGAACCAAAAAATCAGAGACAAGACATAGCTTTTAACCCACACGTGTCAACGCAGAAACAGGTAAAATTTGAAGATAAAGGCATCAGTGAGCCTCTTCACGTAATTAACGCTGTGAACTTAAAAAAGAGTCCTTACCGAGAAAAACTAGTGAAAGGTGTGGCAATATTCAATAACACACTGGTTAACAACCTGTGTGATAGTGGAGCAGATAGGACAATTATCAATACAAAAACGTTTAATCTTAAAAAAGGTTCCAAAGATATGCCGAAAACGAAATGGCCTAGTCGACGGAAAAAAAGTACAATTAATTTGGAACAAGGAAGCCGAAGAAAATTTTGAGGGACTAAAAGGCGACCTAAGCAGTGAACTTGAGTTGGCCTTACCCAATTTTGTAAGTCCAATGATTTTAATAATACAGTCGTGTCGCACTTATCCGAAACTTATTTTTCCAAAATTTTTGGGATTCGAACCAATTTCCTATATGCCCAATTCCCTTTTCAATATTAACTAATGTTAATTTTTTTTTTTAAGCGAACCAAAATCTTCGGATTATTTTGTAATTCGAATAAAAATTTTATATTCCCAGTCTTTGCTAAATTTTAATGTACAATTAAAATTATTTCTTTTTGATTCGAACCATACAAAATGTTAGACAAAATTAGTAAAAAAAGTAAAAAAATTAACTACAAGTTCAACAAAAGAAACAAATTTGTCAATTTTATGACGATAACCCAAAAATAAAAAAATTTGAAACAGCGAATAAATTTTCTAGAGAGTTTAATAATGTAAAAATTTAAAGATCGATGTAATTTCGATAGCTGAAATAATAAATTTGCTTTAGATGCGTTTGGTTGCCTTAATGATCAAATATCAGATTTAAAAGCAAATAATTTAAATCAAGTTTCCATCCCAAAATATTTAATAAATAATAAAAATAATTATGATCTATCTGTAAAAACAAAAATTCATATTTACAATGGCTTGATTCGTTCAATCATTAATTACGGTGCTCCTCTTTGAAAAACCATCTCGGAAAACAACTTGAAAATACTTAATTCAATACAGTACCATGCCTTAAGGATCATCAATAAAGCACCCATTCGCTGTTCAAACTCAGAACTTCACCAAAACTTAAAAGTCGCGAAAATTGTAGAACGCATCAGCCATCTCCAGTCACGTTACTTGATTAAGGCTCTAAATAACAACGAGTTGATCGAAGAATTATTTGACAATTTAACTCAATTAGTAGCTCACTTTGAAGTAAAAAGTCTTTTCAACTAAATTGTATGATAAAGATCCAAAATCAAATGAAATTATATTTTACATTAAACAAAATTTTTTTTTTTTTTTGAATATTTACCATTATCAGTGATCAAATTAAATATAATATATTAATCTCCTTTTATTCAAATTTTTCTTATTTATTTAAAATCAATTAACTCTAAGATGTAAAAAAGAAAAAATTTTTTTTTATATGTTTCTAATTTTTTTTTATTATTCTAATTGGTGGATATATGGGTGAAAGCTCGAATCCCAAATAAATAAATAAATAAAAATTTCATTTTTTTTAAAGTTTTTAATAGAATGTTAATATCTGTTGTTGTTAATTTATTTGATTTAAATGACCCCAGCAGAGCTGTCTTGGTCAAGAATTATATGCATACAAAAATAAATTTGTTATAAAATTAGTCTAAAAAGTGTAAACGAAATCAGTAAATAAGTAAGAACGGAGAGATTAAAAGTTTAAAGATTAAATTGAGTCACATAAAATAGTTTTATATTTTTTAAATATGATTTGCTAATGTTGGAATACTCTTCGAGGAGATTATTAAACAATGGATTTTCACTTTGTATCGCGTTTTGGACATAACTTTTATTTAAATCAACGAGTCTTTAACTAATACTTGTCAAACTGGATATTTCGTTAACAACTGTAGATGGTGTGTCAAATGGTAGCTTGTATATGCTTTTGATTGCTGCATTTTGAATAGTTTGAAGTTGTTTTTTTCTTTTTTTTGAAAGAGATGAGATGATAATTGATGCATAGTCTAAAACAGATCTGCCTAAAGACGTGTAAATTTGAACCAACGTTTTCTTTGATAAGTGCCAAGATTTGTGTGATATAATTTTCATACAATTTAGTTTTTTACGAGATAAGTTTTTAAGCGAGCTTAGCAAAACAACTTGTAACACTTATTGGTCTATAATTTTTAGGATTCGGACTGTTTGATTTTTTCTTGGGAATCATGGTAATGGTTGCCAATTTCCAGTCGTTTGGTATTATATTCGATACGAGAATTTTGTTAAAAAGTCTTAGTATTAGGTCTTTAAATTCTTTGAAGTGTTTATCAGCATGAGGTTGTGAAGCTTATCATGGTCCGATGACGCCTTACGATTAAGCGATTTTAGTTGTCTGTTAAGTTCATCAATAGTTAATGGGCTAAATTCGATATTTTTGATGTTTTCTGATAATTTTTATCGCTTAATTTTCTGATCAATCGCTTAATCGAAAGGCTTTAGAAAAAAACGACAAACTAAAGACAAGCTTATTCACTTAATTCAGAAGGGAAGTGAATCATTAAATCGTATAAAAAAGGTATGTGCTATATTCTTTGACAAAGCCTCGGCTCTTGATAAAGTTTGGCACAAAGGCCTTTTATTCAAAATGTTTGAATCTAATATCCCTTTCTATCTAATTTCTTGGTGCAAAAGCTTCCTAGAAAGTCGAAGATTCAGAATAAAATTAAACGAGATTGTTACAAATGATTTTAATATTTTAGCCGGTGTACCCCAGGGGGCAGTTCTCAGTCCACTGCTTTTCTCAATTTTTATAAATGATATGCCGATAAATTCGTCTAGAAATAAGCGTTATTATATTTTATTTGCAGATGATTTGTGTTCATATTTTATCTTTAAAAAATTTGGTAATATTTCAAAAATATTAATAAATATTTTAAACAACTAGAAACTTGGTTAAACAAATGGAGACTCAAGATGGCTCCTAATAAATGTTGTCATATCATTTTTTCAAAGGATAAGAAAAATCATAAAAACAAACTCAAGCTCAAACTCTACAACAAAAACATAGAATGCGACGATTCACCAACTTTTTTAGGTATCACTTTTGATAAAAGTTTGTTATTCAAAAATCAAATAGAGTCGATCAAGAAGAAATGTACAAACAGGTTAAATTGTATGAAAATTATATCACACAAATCTTGGCACTTATCAAAGAAAACGTTGGTTCAAATTTACACGTCTTTAGGCAGATCTGTTTTAGACTATGCATCAATTATCATCTCATCTCTTTCAAAAAAAAGAAAAAAACAACTTCAAACTATTCAAAATGCAGCAATCAAAAGCATATACAAGCTACCATTTGACACACCATCTACAGTTGTTAACGAAATATCCAGTTTGACAAGTATTAGTGAAAGACTCGTTGATTTAAATAAAAGTTATGTCCAAAACGCGATACAAAGTGAAAATCCATTGTTTAATAATCTCCTCGAAGAGTATTCCAACATTAGCAAATCATATTTAAAAAATATAAAACTATTTTATGTGACTCAATTTAATCTTTAAACTTTTAATCTTTCCGTTCTTACTTATTTACTGATTTCGTTTACACTTTTTAGACTAATTTTATAACAAATTTATTTTTGTATGCATATAATTCTTGACCAAGACAGCTCTGCTGGGGTCATTTAAATCAAATAAATTAACAACATTAAATAAGAGGTAAGCTTTTAAATTATTTTTCTTTTTATTAAAATAGCGGTATTTTTATTAAAATTAGCGGGAGGAAAATTAATGGGCCCAAAAAAAATGCTCTTAATTCTAAATTTACTTTTATTTTAATGACAAAATAACAAATAAGCAACAAAAAAAAAATATTTAAAAAAGTGTGATGAGAAAAAAAAAAAAACATTCTAAAATAATTAATAGTCCCTTTTTTTATTCATTTTCCTTTGATATTTTAAAAGTAAATCAATAAAAAAAATATATTCAATTCAAAAATCTTAACAACTACACACAATGACTCCAAAAAAAACAAAAAAATCTCTCAATTTACATGGCCATTCACTTCACTCTCACTCTTTACACTAGTCACCGTACCACCAGACCCACTGTCCACTTCTACCCCCCTCTCACCAGGCCCACCAGCCTCACTTTCCATCTTCTTCTCCACTCTGACCTCCTGCACATTCTTGTTGATCATCACAAGCGGCCTGGACGCGTTCACCGTCCCACACGCCGACTTTATATTTATGATCTTGAAATTGGACGCGCCATTGTTCAACACCATTGGTTTGCTCTGACCGCCTGTGCTCTTGTTAATGATGAGCAGTCTTTTGCCCGCCAAACCACCATCACCACTTCCATTCACACTGATCAACTTCACTTTGCCATTCTCATTTCCACTGCCCACCACCACTGGCTGCTGCTGTAGACGGCCGAGTGTGGCCTTTATTGACGGATTTATGACCGGTATGGTGAGTCTGGCAGCGGAGGTGGACGCCGCGCTTACTCTAAGCGGCGGGGGCCTCGCTGTCTCTTGATTTTTGTCCGGACTGGTTGAACAAGCGGCCTTGACTGCATCGGCGACCGCCAGCGCTTGCCCCACTGTACAATTCGAGTTGATTTTTTTGACATACTGTTCAAATGTGTACTCGCCATTGGTCTTCAGGTTCAAATTGGACGGCTGTTGGCGCAGTATGTTGGCAGGGTTGCTGGTGAGATGGCGCCTGGTCTCCAGGCAGCTCTCGTCCTCGCCGCTCTCGAAGATGTGGGCGAGACCGGGCCGGACCGGGCCGGTCAGGTCGGCGATTGTTTTTTTGGGCCGGCGCGGTATCAAGTTGCCGAATTGGTCGCGTTTGCGCACGTATTTGCGCGTGCCCTTTTTGTGGCCTGTCTTGGACTTGGAACGGGTAATGAAGTCGTCGTCCTCGTCCTGGTTGGAGTCGGACGAGGAGGCGTAGTGGCTGATTTGGCCGGGCGAGCTGCAGTGGCGCTGCTGGATGCCCTCGAAGGTGCCGTCGTCGAGGTGAAGGTCGCGTTTGCGCGGGCGTCCCGGACCCGGCCTCTCCTCGTCGCTCGCGTACTCGAACTCGGTGCTGATTTTCATTTTGACGAGGCGGCCCGACGAAGTACGCTTCGTCACGTACTCAGGCTCTTGGATGTACTTGTCTTTGTCCGGGTTGGGCTTGCGTTTTTTGCGCATGGTGCCGTTCAGAAAGCTGGTGTCGGAGAAGTCGATGGGCTGGACGGTGCCGACCTCGGTTTCGGTGAGTTGGGAATATTCGTTTGTGTGCAGGGACTGGGAGTTTGTGTCGTCGGTGGCGGCGGTCGCGTCCGCTCCGTTCTGAGACTCGGGCTCGTCGCCGTTCTCGGCTGACAGGTCGCTGCCGTTTATTAGTTTCATGAGTTGGCGGTTTTTTTCTTCGAGTGAGGCGCTTATTTCGCGCGGGTAGAATATCTGCAGCCATCTTTTGAAAAAATTTTCGAATTTTTGCGCTAATTTGCCGTAAACTTAAAATTTAAATTCAAATTAATTAAAATTATTATTTTTTAAATTTTTTTTTTTTTTTATTTTTTATGAATAAAATTTATTTTGTAAAATTAAGTGTAAAAATTTCAAATTTTTTTCAATGTAATTTTTCTAAAATTTAATTCAGGTCGAATAATCTCTAATATTGAAATAAAATAATAATAATATAATAATAATAATAGAAATAAGGCTAAAAAAATAAATATATTTTTGCATTAGAATTAAATTTAGACTGTAAATTATTCACTTATATGTAAAAATATTTTTTTTTTCTATAAATTAAATTTATTTTGAAAAAATTTTCGAATTTTAGCGCTTATTTGCCGTAAACTTAAAATTTAAATTCAAATTAATTAAAATTATTATTTTTAATTTTTTTTTTCTATTTTATTTTTTATGAATAAAATTTATTTTGTAAAATTAAGTGTAAAAATTTTAAATTTTTTCAATTTAATTTTTCTAAAATTTAATTCAGGTCGAATAATCTCTAATATTGAAATAAAATAATAATAATAAAAATAAGGCCAAAAATATATTGATTTTTGCATTAGAATTAAATTTTGACTGTAAATTATTCACTAATATGTAAAAATATTTTTTTTTTCTATAAATTAAATTTAATTTGAAAAAATTTTCGAATTTTAGCGCTTATTTGCCGTAAACTTAAAATTTAAATTCAAATAAATAAAAATTATTATTTTTAAAATTTTTTTTAATATGATTTTTTTTGTTTTTAATTTTTTATGAATAAAATTTATTTTGTAAAATTAAGTGTAAAAATTTTAAATTTTTTCAATGTATTTTTTCTAAAATTTAATTCAAGCCGAAAATCTCTACTAATGAAATAAAATAAATATATTTTTTATCAGAATTAAATTTAGACTGTAAAATATATACTTATGTGTTAAAATGTTTTTTTTTTTTATAAATTAGAGTTATTTTGTAAATTTTCGATTAAAAATTTAATTTAAAAGAAAATTTTTTGAAAAATTTGTTCTTTTTATTTTAACTCTAGACCGTAAAATTTCTACAAATAAATTATAAATTGATAAATTATTTTTCAATCTTAGTTTTCAAAAATTAAATTCAAAAAGCAAAAATTTAAATAACTCTTTTGGTAAAAGAGACAATTCAGTTCTGCAAAGGCAACTTGAAGTTTAAGATCAAAATATAAATTGTAATATTTTTTTTAATAATGGAGAAATAATTAAAATTTTCCCAAAGAAATTACTTGACATGTCATGTCAAGTTTATATTCATATTTAAAATTTTAAAATGTCCTTTTTTATTGAACCTTAATGGGTTTAAATTTTTTTAGTTGATTTTAATGAAAACCTAATTTTAAAGACAAAAAAATTTAATTATTTAAAATTTATAATTAATGTAAGTGGAAAAATGAAATTAATTATGTTTGAATGAATGAATATAAAAGTCATAAATTTGAATATGCGAATTAACTTAGCTTGAATTATTTAAATTATTGATTGTTTTTGTAAAATAAATTATAAGTCAATTATTTTGATGTTAATTTGATAATAAACCATTACTAGACATAACATGTCTAGTAATGTTTCGTATTTATTTCCTAGAAGTTATCAAATTCATTAAATTAGTTAAGTTTTAAAATTTTGAATGAGATCGTCTTGATCTTAAAATTTGATCTGAAACTTCAATTTGCCTCTGCAAAAGGCTTTAATTTTAATTTTTAAGCATTTACAGAACTTTAAACTATTTTTTATAGTATAAAGTTGTTTGAACTTTAATGATTTACAAAGATTGTATTGAAACGAACTTAACAACCCTTTTAATTCTATAAAAATTTGATTTTATTATTTAAAATTTTTACTCAAAAATTTCACATTCTGAATTTACTTTAAAAAAAAAATTGTAATTAAAAACTATCAAAAGAATTTTACATTTTAATTTATTAGTGTAAATTTTATAATTTAAATTTTATTTTATTAAAATCAGCTTGGTGAAAAAAATTTTAGTTTTGATTATATTTTTTTCTAGAAAGTCTAGTTCTAGAAAGAAATGATTAAATTTTATTAAAGAGTAGAAAAAGCATTACAAGTTTAAGTTTCTTTGAGTTTTTTATAAAACTTTATTTTTTTGAGATAATATTCAATTTAAAATCAGGAAAAAAGTTTAAAATATCTCTCGGACTTTCTTGTGTTATTTTTAATTTTTACTCAAAATAATTAAAAAAATCTTCTAAATGAGTAATAATTTTACAGTCTGAATTTTATTCTAGAAGGATTTGAATAATTTATTTTCAATCAAACTTTTAAAGAATTAAGGGGGTTCTAAAGTGTGTTTCAATACGATCTTTTCAATTCAGAAAAGTTTAGATAACTTTTTTGCTAAAAGAGATAATTCATTTCTGTAAAATGCTAAAAAAAATTTATACTGTAAAATTTATACTCATAAATTATGGTTTTATTATAAAATAAAATGCAAATTGTGAAGATTTTACTCAGAAATTTTAATCAAAAGTTATTTTAGTAAGATTATTTTTTAGACTTAAATCCTTACTAAATAAATTTCAGACCTAAATAGATTTAAAGGAAAAAAATTAAAAAAAAAATCTTTTTTTTGGACGATTTTTAAACAAAGTTGGTCGAAAGCAGCATTTTTTTTAAAATTATTCATTTAATGAATGATATTTAAAAAAATCAATTTTACGAAGATTTAAATTTATATATTACTTTCACATAAATATTTAAATTTTTTTTATTTTTAATTAAAAAAAATAAAGTATATTTAAACTAAAATTTTTATTCAAATAGAGCGAAATTAGAGATTTTTTTCTGAGGAAGAAAAAAAATATTTTCAAAAATTTCTAATAATGTTAACATTTGTAGAAACTCCGTGCATATTTTTAAACTTTTTTGTTTTTATTCTAGGCAAATATTTATCAAATAAAAGAGAGGAATGCTCAATTTGTTTTTTCCAGTAGTGAAAAAAACTCATGCAGCTAAAACCATTTATCTAATTCTCGGCTTGCAAATAAATTATCAAAACAATTTTTAGACTCAAATAATTGCTCGATTTAATCTTAATGATTTAAGACAAAATTTATGAATGAAATTTTTTAGTTATTCTTTAAATTTTAGAAAACAAAATTTCATTATTTTCAAAAAGTCAAAGGATATCTTTAATAATCTAAATTAAATGCAAATGTCGATAAGGCTCTACACAATTACTAATTCATTCATCTAACAAATATTTACAACTTCATGTATCTCCATAGCGATTGCTTAAGTAAATATTTGATCCCTCAAACATAAAAGTAAATTTTGGAGAACCTTTGAGGGCGCCATTATGCATCGAATAGATTAACCTTGTAAGATAAACGTGATTCATAAATTAAGAATACTTTTTTTACCTAAAAAAACTAAAAAAAAATTCACTTTATGTTTTTTTAGAGAATTTAGATCGAAAAAAATGGCGAATTTGTGCCCCGGCTTAATTTGGTCTTTTATTTGGTTGATTATACTCTGGTTTTTGATGTGGCCTATAGCCGGCTTACTAGCAGGCTTTTGGATTTTGTTCATGCCTCTATCAGCCTGTATACCTGCTCTTAAAGAATTAAACACTACCTTACTAAAATGGATTCAGTACTGCGAAACAGTGGGACAAAATATCAAAGAAATGAAGCCTTTAACTGGTTAAAATACTTACATGTGTCGTCGCCGTTGTATGTCAAACAGTTTTGGACTATTAATTCTAAATCGCTTATAAACTCTCTTCGTGATTTATAAATTTTATTGTTTATTTTTAGCTGAATAGTTGATAAATCCATTGGATTCTTTTTTTATAATAAAATTTTAATTTAAAATTTTTTTTTGTCCTAAAGAGCGTGGCCGACTCGAAATTTTTTTATAAAAAAATATATTTATTAAGTTTTTATCAGAGATCATTTTTTATAAAAAAGATCATGTTAAAAAGCAATTTTTTTATGAGGATGATGTGACAAGAAAGAGTTTTCTCGCGGCACCACTTGCCAAAGTAGATACTAAAATTATTGATTTAGTTTGGAAAGAAAAAAAATATTTAAATTGAGAAGAAATATTCAAAAATTCAAATTTTTTTATAAAAAAATTTTTATTTAATTATAAATAAGTATAATGTATTTTTTAATAAAATTAAAATCTCATATACAATTCATCAGATTTTCATGAAAACTGTTTTTTTATTTTTAAAAAATTAGGTTTTTCTACCGTTCAAATAATTTTTTTAATTATTTTTACCGTTTTTTAAATAAAAAAAGTTGAATTTAAAAATTGTGTATAAAAAATCGAAATCAAAAAATTTTTCCTTTTAAATAATGATCCGTTTATTTTTCAGCGACAATTTTTTTGGAAAGAAAATTTCAAAGGAATGAATAAAAACACCAAAAAGTTCTTCAATAAAGAAAATTAAAAAAAATTTTTTTTGCTTTTTCTAAAAATGAATGCTTCAAAATTACAAATTCATTCTGACTTAGAAAATGTTGTTCCATTTAGACTCATTCTAAAAGAACACAAAAAATTCTCTAGAGATAATTCTACAAAATACTAATATTATTCAAGTCTCATACCGTTTTTACTCTTTAAATTTTGATTCAAGTTTGTAATATTTTAATTATTTTATTCCATTTAGATGTGATTCTTTCACAGCATTATGCTAATTATACATAATCTAAATATTTTATTCCTTGTTTTAAAATATTATTATTAGGTAAATAAAAAACACAAATTATAAGCTCAATGTATAAAAAGTATATAATATTAACTATTAAGATAAAAAAAATTAATATTCACATAATCAAATTGAAGTTTAATTCAAACGAGATATTACAAAATCAACTACTCCATCTCATAGCATTTACCAGTTTATCTATTTATTATAAATATTTAACCTTTAATCTAAGATAATCAATATCATCAAGTTTACAGTAGGCTCCTATATGATAACAAATAGCCTTATCTAGGAAAAACAACATATACAATTAGAACAGGCTGAGCTTTTTCTCGAAAAAAATTATTTTGATTCTTATATGTTTTTCACTCAAAAAAAAAAAATTAGATATAACACTTTTATGATTCTTTGTCTTTAAAAAAATAACATTATCTAATTTTATGTTTTTATTGTCTTTTTCAAAAATTATTTTTTTAAATTTCTCTTTATGTTTGTTTCTGACTTAATCTTTTTATAAGTTTTTTTCTACCTCGTCAAAATTTGATATCGAAAAAATTTCTAATCAACGCACTAAAATATTTTTGTATGCTGAAAATTAAACCCATGTATGCTACAAAAAAATTTACATGCATGATTTACATGTAATCTTGTGTGATTTACATGATATAAAAATAAAATAAATTTTTTATTTCAAAAATATTTGAAGGAAAGATAATTTTTTATATAAATTTTACCGTTTTTAAAGAAAAAAAGTTGAATTTTAAAATTTTGTATAAAAAATCGGAATCGAAAAATTGATTTTCTTGGAAGGATAATATTGTTTTCAATAAAAGAGAAAAAATAATTTTTTTCTAGAGCAATTACTTGACATGTCATGTCAAGTTTATATTCATGTTTAAAATTTTAAAATGTCCTTTTTTTTATCTTTAATAGGTTTAAATTTTTTAATTGATTTTAATGAAAACTTACTTTTAAACCTGCAACAAAATTTTTCTTAAAAAACAAATTAATAGAAAAAAATGTTGTGAACCGCTTTCGTATTTTCAGAGTTGTTTAAGAGTCAGAGTCAGAGTCAAGTCACTAGACTTGATATTGACTCGATATTTGACATGATATATTTTATTTAAAATAAGTCTAAAAAAGTAACTTTCCAATTTAAAAAAATACACAATAAGAAAATTTTAAATTTCACGGTTTAATTTTTTCAAAATTTACAAAAAATTTTGAAGGTTTTTTTACTCGATTGGAAAAAAACGATTTTCAAGGTTTGGAAAAAAACTTCAAGTGAAGTTTTTTATCTTTGACACTTATTAATTAAAAAAAACAATTGAAAATAAAATAAAATGTCTAGTTCAGTCAGCATATTAGAAAACCAATTTAATGATACAACATTTTAAATTTTTTTTAATTTAAAATTAAAAATTTTTTAAATTTTTAAATTTTTTAAATTTTGAAACTTTGGTGACATTTTAAAATTATTTATAATTTTTAATTTTTTAAATTTTTAGATATTAAATTTTTTTAAATTTTGAAATTTTGCTGACATTTTAAAATATTTTTTATTATGACAAAGAAACAAATTCCTGTGATCTATGCGGTGCGCATATGAAGAAAAGAAGTTACTGGGCTTTTCCAAACAAATGTGGAAAAAATTAAATAATTTAGTCTCACAAACACAAAAAGTTTTTTTTTTTTATTTTTATGTATTTTTTTATTTTTTGTGGTAATAAAATTGGGGCAAAAACTTAAAAATTTGGGGTGTTTTATTAAAAATTTGTGGTATTCGAACTAAATTTCTCATAAAAAAAATAATAATTGACAATTCTCTAAACTTATGACGGTTTCTCTGCCCTGGCACAAAAAAATGAGTCAGCCACCTCAAAATAAAAAGACAAAAAAGCAAATAGCATTTATTTACCTGTATTATAGAATTGTAGTCGGGCGCGTCCTCCTCGCTGACCGCATCCTTGAACGGCCACGAATATTTACACTGAAGTACTTTTTGCAAAACTTTGTACATAAGAAAATAATTTTTGATATTAAAATCGGAATCGTTGGAGCGGACACTGTGCGCCTCCTGACTAATCTCGTCATTGTTTGAATCATTGAGCGCATTGTCGCGCTTGGCCAGCCTCTGCTCAAGTCGTTGCTGGCGAGCGCGCGCAATCTCCTCTCGCCTCACTCTTTCCTGTTCCTCCGGCGCCAACTTTGAAAACTCATCACTCGCCATCACATCCCACTCATTCTCCGACACACTCGCCACCTGCCTACTCTGCAGCCGCTGTGACTGCCGCTTCGGCTGCATCGCCTGCAACCGCTGCTGCTTTTCCCTCTCGGCCTTTTGGAACAAGGCCGGCATCTCGGGCAAGTACTGGCTCTCGATCAGCTCTGCCATCTCTTCATCCGGCTGCTTGCCCGAGCCCTTTAGTCTTTCATGCAGCGCGTGCCATTCTTCCAAGCTCTCGCACACACACGACCAGTACTTGAGCTCTTTGCGCAGCGTGTCCTCATAGTTGTTCATGTCCAGCTCCTCCACGTCCACCTCTTCTTCACTCTCCTCCTCCTCCTCCTCCTCGGGCTCTTCCTCTGGCTGCTCGTCCTTGGCGCGCAGCCGCCTCGACGACCTGGTCGAGCGCACCGCCGCCTTTTTCTCCACTTTTTTCTTTGCCATTTTGATTTTTGCTCTGCGCTCCGGCTTCCTCTCTTCGTACAGCCTCAGGTCGCCAAAGTACCAGAACCTAGTGCCTGCTGAGTCCACTGCCAGAGGCTCTACACGCAGCTCACTGGCTTCATAGTCCTAAACAAAATGGGTTAGACGCCGCAAATAAAGTTCTAATGGTCACAGCTTACACTCAGCTTGGTCTCAATGTCGTTGAGCGATAGTCTCAGCTCGCACAGTCTAAATATGATGTCCAGTTTGGCCAGGATGCTCAGGCTGGTCCATGAGTTGTAGAGGTTGTCTTGGCTGCTGCTGGTCAGAATAAAGTCCAGATGGTATCTGCGCAGTACTTGGAGCAAGTATTGGTCAAAATTTGTGAGGCTGAAAAAAATTTTTTTTTTAGTTAAAATACAAAAATAGGAGAAAAAAAATTTTATTTGAAAAAAAAAAAAAATTTTTTTTTAAATTACTCGATGGATCTGTTGGTGAATGGTTTGATGAGTTTTTGAAGTAGATGAACAATGGTTATGTTGCGCTCGTTGCCACAGTCGTCGAGTAGCGCGTCCTCGAACTCGTCCACTCGCAGGTCGATCAAGTCGAGTTTCTGCTCGAACAAATTGCAGTAGTAGACGATGTAGGGCACTTTCCAGCATCGTCTTAGATCTTCCATCTTTCAAGCTACTTAAAAAAAGAGAGAATTTTTGTTAGAACATGTATAGTGGGGGCATGGTGATTAGAAAGTGTCTTATGCGAGTGTGTGACTCGAGTGGTGTACATGCATGAAAAGTTTTTTTGAAGGCGACTGGCAAATGAAGTTTGTTAACAAAGACACTAGATGGACCTGATGTAGAAGGCCATTGTAGTGAAGAGAACTGTCAGCTAAACGTCATTCTAACTAATTTTTTTAATAAATATTCCTCAGTCGTTTTTCTTCTTTATTTTTTTTTGTTCCTAGCTTTTCATAATATATATGAACGAAATTTCTACTCTTAGCTAGTTTTATTTTTTCTCTCGATCTCTCGCTCGTTTATACATAAAGTTGTCGAGCATTTTTTATGTATGCGTGTGTGTGTGTGTGTGTGAGAGAGATAGCAATGAGTTGAGAAATAATAGCATGGGCCGGAATTTGTCTGAAAAGGCCCTTGGTGCCCTAATGGTCATCGGTGATCTCAATTTGCCAAATTTACATCACCTCTCAAACGTTAATTTGCTAATTTATTCAATATTTTACTCACTTTGTCAAAATTAACTTAACATAAATTTTAAAAATATGACTCACTTGAAATTAATAAAAATTATGAAACTTATTGGTGTCTTAAGATTGATCAGACTTGTTTCCATCAAAACAAAAATTCCATTAAAAAATCCATTTACACTCTTGATTTACAGAGTTGTTTGAAAGTCATTAAGTCAAAGTGAAGTAAAGTCACTAGAATTGACTTGAATTTTTTTTTAAAATTTTTTAACTTGACTTAAAATTTTATATTTTAGAAAAAGTTTTTTTACTTGACTTGAAATTTTTTTATTATTTTTTAAATTTTTTACTTGACTTGAATTTTTTTTTTAATTTTTTAACTTGACTTGAAATTTCATTCTTTTAAAAAATAAAATTTCAAGTCAAACAAAAGACTTTAAAATAAAAAAAAATTCAAGTCAGATCTTATGACTTGACTTAAAAATTTTTAAAATGAATTTTTAAAATTATTATTATTAAAATTATTTAAAATTTTTAGAATTTTTAAATTATTTAAAAGTCATGGACTTGACTTTTAAAAGACTTTAAAATGAATTTTTTTCTGACTTAGGCACAAGTCTGGTCATAAGTCAAGTCCAAGTCCGGTTTTTAAAATTTTTTCTTTTTTTTAAAGTCCGGACTTGGATTTTAATTTTAGTGACTTTGACTTTAACAAGGCCTTCACAATAACCAGACTTGTACAAGTCTTATTACTTGAATTGACTTCTATAAATTTTAAACAACTCTGAAAATAACCTACTGGAACGGTGAAAAAATCATGTTGTTCGGACTTTTTAAAATAAATTAAAAGTCTTTGGCCGGGACTTTGTTTTGTTCAAAAATTTAAGTCCGGATTTGGACTTTAAAATTAAACATTTGTGACTTTTAAACAACTCTGTTCATTTATTTAATTTAATTATTAATGTAAAAAATTCATATATTTATCATGTTTATTTTATTAAAAAAATTTGTTTATTTTGATTTTGAAAGAGAAAAATCAGCTCACCATTTATTACCCTTTCTGACATAAATTCAAATAAAATTACGGTTGTCTCTAAAATACGAAAGCGGTTAACAACATTCTTTTCTATTAATTTGCTTTTTTAAGAAAAATTTTATTGCAGACTTTCTTTTAAGAGCTGCGGGTTTATAAAGCTCTGTTTTTTTCACAAAAAATTGAATAAAAAATGAAGCAATTTTTTTTTTCTTGAATTAAAAATTTAATTTTTCATTTAGTTTTATTTTTTAATTTAAAATTATTAATATTTAATGTCAAAATAAAATATACTAAAAGTACCGGTGGTGTTTAAAAGATAAAATTTCGAAAATAAAATAAAGAAAAGATAGATCAAAAATCACAAGATAATGGGCTTTAATATTATATCATCGATTATAAACAGTTATAATCAAATACCATTCTTTGGTTTTTTTGGACCTTTTAACATATTTTTGTGTAGTCTTTTAGAAGAGAAAATTAATTAAAATATTTATAAAATTCTTAAATGATAGCATCTAAATGAATTATATTTTTAGATATAACAAAATTATAAAATTAAATATTCTATATTTGTATTAAGTTAATAATAGACGAGGTGGCCGAGTGGTTAAGGCGATGGACTGCTAATCCATTGTGTTTTGCACGCGAGGGTTCGAATCCCTTCCTCGTCGAATTTTTTCTAGAATTTATCAAAAAACTTAAAACTAAAAAAAAAAGGAATCGTAAAGAAAAAGTAAAGGAAGATTTCTTTAGAACGATAAATTATTGATTTACACGGCTTGTTATTTTTTGTGCTGATATCAAATATTGAATATTCAAATAAAATTCTAAAATTATTCAAATAAATTTAAATTAAGTTTAAATTTAAAGAAAATTCAAGAATTAAATTCAACTTTAGTTGAAAAATAATTTATAAGTTTTTATCAAAATTAATTAAATAATATTAAAATAATTTATTTGAATTATTAATTGTTCAAATTAAATTTTTTATTAATTCAGTTTTTATACAGTGCTTTTAAAAAAGGTCCAGAATCGGTTTGGTAAATTTACATTATTTAAATTATTAATCACAGAGCGATCAGTAGAAAAAAAGTTACACAATAATATATAATATATAAATATAAAAAATAATATATAAATATGTAATAATATGTAAAATTGGAAAAGATTGTTACATGTAAATAGTAAATTCAGATTTTAAGTCTTTTGTTTCGGACTTGTATCATTTTTTTAGAATGTTAGAATGAATAATCACCCTAATTATCGGATCCAATAAAAAGTTTTTTTATCATAAAATGAGATTTTTAAAATGATCATATGAATAAGCTTTCTTTTGTTCTATTCTTAATTGAATAATTGAATAAATAAAAAAGATAAAGAAAATAAATATTTATGAATAGTTTGCTATAGTTAAGTTTCACGCCAAACATTCAAGAAAGTTCAAAGTCGGGTGGACTATCCCCCTGATCCCTTTTTGGGATCAAGCATTACAAAAAAGGATCTGGAATCAATACACATATTACACATGTACACGTCTTTCACACAAATTCGATACCCGCCTATTTTCTTCTCGATTAGTCAATAGGATAATATAATTGTTGGTCCTAGAATTTTAATTTTGAATTTTGGAGGTACAGTTTAAAGTTGATTAAAGCTCTTTGAAGAGACCAGCTTTGATAACCCGTATCATATGCAATTATAACACTTCAATTAAAGACTATACTTGTTTTGTGACATGTCACTATTACGGTTACTATTTTTTAGTAAAAATTTATTTTTAGGGGTATTTTCGAGTTTTATGAAATGTCATAAATCGAAATTTTCAACCACTGTTCGATATATAAAGACATGTCACTATTTTATTTATGACATATCATAAAACTCGAGTAATTACGTTATAATTAAAAAGCTTAATTGATTAATTGATTGAAATTTCTCATGTGCATGCTTGTTTATTTACTAATTAAAACTGAAATTCTTTTTTTTTAACATTAATCAACTAACATATAGTAAAATGCTAAATCTGTCCGCAAAAATCTTCATATGTTGAGATTGAGAAATAATGAATACTCTCTGCTTTTCGCAGATGATCTAGTTACATTCTTCATTTATAACAAAAAGGGGAACCTAGAAAATAAGATCAATAAATACCTCAACGAACTAGAACAATGGCTTATTAAGTGAAAAATGAAGATATCAGTTGAAAAGTCGTGTTCAGTAGTCTTTTCTAGGTACAAAAAAGAGAGTGATAATCTTAACTTAAAAATTTATGGAAACAGAATAGAGAGACAAAAAGAAATCAAGTTTCTTGGTATTAAATTTGATTCTAAATTAAACTTTAATATACTGGTAGATGAAATTAAAGAGCGCTGCAATAAAAGGCTAAATATTATTAAGATATTGTCAAACAAAAAATGGGGTCTTAATCAAAACACACTCGGAAATTTATATAAATCTTTAGTCGGATCAATTTTAGACTTTTCTTTTCCTTGCTTAAATTCATTTTCAGAAATTAATATCAAAAAACTACAAGCAATTCAGAATACAGCAGTCAGATCTATTCTTAAGTTAAAATATGATACTCCCTCCAACATCGTACATCATGAGGCTTTTAATAAACTAAAATTACTAACAGTCTCGAATCGGCTTTTTGAATTGAGTGAGAGATATGTTGGGACAGGACTGAGTCATTCTATTCCATTGGTTGTAAGACTGGTGAAGGAATACAAAGAAGGTTTAGAATCAAGATATATTGACTACCCAACTCCATTGTGTAATTGCTACCTTACTATTTCTTCTTTTTTTCCTGAAACTTGAACTATTTAAACATGAGCCACATGTAACAATCTTTTCCAATTTTATATATTGTTAATTTTCATTTATTTAGCTAATTTACTTTCTTTTTTAATTCTTTTTTTTTTTTTTTTTTTTTTATCTTATTTTATTAACTTTAATTTTATTTTTATTTTATTTTATTTCATTTTTATTTTATTTTTTTAATTTTTAACTTATTCTGAAGGAGCTCTAGCTCGGTACAGAAAACAAATAAATAAAATAATATTTATGACATATCATAAAACTCGAGTAATTACGTTATAATTAAAAAGCTTAATTGATTAATTGATTGAAATTTCTCATGTGCATGCTTGTTTATTTACTAATTAAAACTGAAATTCTTTTTTTTTGCAATCAATGACATAACACCAACATATAATAGATTTAAAACTGATCACTTTGAAGTCCTTGATCTATTCCTAATACCGTCATCACTATCGGATAAGGTCCTTGACTTCAAAGTTCTTATAGACCATGATATGTTAAGTGATCACTTTCCAATTCAAACATGTATATCAGCTGAATATTTAATTACAGTTGAACCCTTGAAAACTAGTCTTAATTTTAAAAAAGCAAATTGGGGACTTTACCGAAATTTACTGAAGTCAACAAATCAACATATAAGTTCTTTTACAAACATTGATGACATAAATAAACACATTTCAGAAAAGATCGTTAATGCTGCCCAAAAAAGTATTCTAGCTTACACTCAAAAGTCTTTTAAATCAAGCTTACCAAAAAACATTGTCTTATTAATAAAAGAACGAAGAAAAATTAGAAGATTTTTCCAAAAAACCAGGTGTCCTTCTTCAAAGATAATTTTTAATAAGCTTACATCTGAGTTACGTCTAGCTCTTAAAGAATTTTGGAACCAAAACTGGCAAGATTTTATAAATAAAATGGGAAAGAATACTTTATCAAGCAGGCCTTTCTGGAAAAAAATAAATAAGTTCAGATCTAAGAAATGTTCAAAACAGATACCATCATTACTCAAAGATGGTGTTGAGTTTAAGACAGATATAGATAAAGGAAAAATCTTTGGAAATATCTTGGCCTCAACTTTTAGTCCTCATCTAGATCTTGTTGAATCAGAGGATAGTTCTGAAATATCACAAACCATTACAGATTTCTTAAAAAATAAGGTACAAAATAACTTGGACGAGCCTATTACTCTTTTGGAAATAAGAAATGCTTTAAAAAAATTAAAAGAAGAAGCAGGCTCTGGATTAGATCAAATCCACAACCTAATGTTAAAAAATTTACCTAAAGAAACTTTAATTGAACTAAGTATTCTTTTTAACAGGAGTTTGGAACTAGGTCAAGTGCCAAAAGCTTGGAAAATAGCAAGTATAACCATGATCCCCAAGAAAACATCTCCCACACAAGATCCTAATAACTATCGTCCAATTAGTATGACAAGTTGCCTTGGAAAGTTACTTGAACGCATCATCTTCACACGAATATATAATTTTCTAGAGAACAATAGTCTACTTATTCAAGAACAATCAGGATTTAGAAAACATAGACGCACTGCAGATAATCTTTACTTTCTTATTCAAAAAGTTTCAGAGTCCTTTAATAGAAAGAAGAGGGTATGTTGTCTATATTTTGACATTTCTAAAGCTTTCGATAGAGTTTGGCATGATGGACTAATTTACAAGCTAATAAAAATAAATCTACCACCTTATCTTATCTACTGGATAAGATCATTTCTGCACTTAAGATCTTTTAAAGTAAATATAAATGGTCATCTAAGTGATCAATACCCTATTAAAGCAGGAGTTCCACAAGGGTCAGTAATTAGTCCGCTTCTTTTTAGCATTTTTATAAATGATATACCAAAAAGAAACAAAACAAACTGCCAATACTCTCTTCTTTTTGCAGATGATTTGGCTACCTTTTTTACTTTTAAAAAGATAGGAAATCTTGAAAAAGTGATTAATAAGTATCTAAAAGAAGTTGAAATATGGCTTTTCAAATGGAAAATGAAAATTTCTATTGAGAAATCATGTTATATGATCTTTGAGAAAAAAACTAAAGTTAAATTTAATCTTGACCTTAAAATTAATAATAGTAATTTAAATAAAGAGGAAAAAGTTAAATTCTTAGGAATAACATTAGATTCAAAACTTACTTTTAGTCCAATGGTGGATGAATTAAAAGAGCGTTGTAATTCAAGGCTTAACTTAATAAAATATCTTTCAAATAAAAAATGGAGTCTAAAACCCAAAACATTAGGTAATCTTTACAAATCCTTAATAGGATCAATTTTGGATTATTCTTTTCCTTGTTTAAATTCATTCTCAGAAACTAACATCAAAAAAATCCAAGTTATTCAAAATTCAGCAGTTCGATCTATTTTGAAGCTAAAATATGATACCCCCTCCAATATTATACACCAAGAGGCCTTCAATAAACTTAATCTCGAAACAATTTCAAATAGACTTTTTGAGTTGAGTGAGAGATATGTCAGGGCAGGATTGAGTCATTCTGTTCCACTGGTCGTCAGACTAGTGGAAGAATACAGAGAAGGTTTCGGATCAAGATATATCGAATATCCAACTCCATTGTGTAATTACCTAACTCGCTACATATCAAAAAAAAAAAATAAATAAAAGCTGTAACACATGTAACAATCTATTCCAAATCATGTCTTCTGAAATTTCATTTATTTAGCTTATTTTACTTTTTTTTTAATTTTTATCTCATTTTATTAACTTTAATTTTATTTTTATTTTTTTTTTTTTTAATTTATTCTGAAGGAGCTCTAGCTCGGTACAGAAAACAAATAAATAAATAAATTTTTAACATTAATCAACTAACATATAGTAAAATGCTAAATCTGTCCGCAAAAATCTTCATATGTTGAGATTATTTGAATTTTACTTATTTTCATTTTTATATTTTTGATGATTTATATTTTTATTACAAAATTTTACCAAATTTAAAATAAAAAATTGTGTAATTTTACGCAAAATTAAGTAAGAAACGGTAAGGAATTTAAAATTATTTTTAATTTTACATACTATAAAATAAAATCTTTTAGACCAATCTTTTAGACGGTCTTGACCGTCTGTCTTGGACCGGTCTTTCAAGGACCACTGCCCGATTCTAGAAATTACTAAATAATACATTACTTTCTTCCGTAATTTTACGTACCTTAACCTAATTAAAACAATTATGTGATAAAGTGTTCCAATTTATTTTTTAATTAAATAAAAATTTTCAAATCTGAAATGTCAAACTTTTATTAAAACTTGAAAACGATTCGAAAAATAAAAATTTTATTCAAGTATCTAACAATAAAAACTGCTTTTTTGAAATAACCTGTTTTAATAAATTTTCTATTTATGACGATCTCTTTTGCCTTTTTATCATTGTTTTTTAATAGTCAAAAAAATTACCTCAAATAAATTTAAATAAAATTTTTGAAAAATTTAGACCAAATACAAATATGAATAAAGATTTTTTTTAAGTTTATTTTTCCTCGCTGGAGCATGACGTCTTACTGCTCAAAATGGAAAAAAAAAGATAAATTGCTCTAAATTTAAATGATTTTTTATTTACAAAAATGACCGAATATTTTTATTCTGTGAGTATTATTTTTTTCATAAAGATCTATTTGGTGAGTACTTTTGAAATTAATACAGACACAATCTAAAATAGCTTTTTTGTAAGGTAAAAACTCAATGTGCCAAAGGCCTTTATAATCCTAATGACTTGTCTCTAATTCCCACTTATGCCTTGAATTTAGATGAGCCGCCTGAAAAAAGATGGAGCCACATTGTCATTGATTACAAGGATCAAGTATTTTTTTATTTCTGAGTAATTAAAAGACGTTTTAAATTAATTAAATTAAATAGCTAGAAAATTTGTTTGATTATTTTAAACAAAATCAAAATCAGTATAGAATTTTTTTGGATAACAACAACCGCAATTTGGACAAACTGGCAGAAACTTTTCCTGAGCCATACAGACAAGAAATATTGGGCATGTCTAACGCAACCGGAATTGGTGCCGAAGACTTTATGCTTTTAAATGTGTTTTATGAACTGTCATCTTCTTGTTCATCCATAGTGGCCCAAGATTTCCAAGGCGAAATTTATATGGCTAGAAATCTTGATTTTGGCTTATTGCTGGGATGGGACACTAGGAATGATGTAACTTTAATCAAAAAGTTTTATGGGAATTTTTTTTTTTTAATTAATTCAGACATGGATGACCACTCAATTGTTGAGAAAACTTACAATCAATTTGTTTTTTTACAGAGAAAATAAATTGCTTTTTAAATCGACCACACTGGCTGGATTTGTCGGACTGCTTACAGGACTAAAACCTGTTGGTGACTTTTTCTCTTAATATTTAATTAGTAAATGAAAATTTTAAATCTATTAGAATAAGTACAGTTTGTCAATTAATCAGCGAAAAGACAATGTTCCAGGAATAGCTGGAATATTTTCATGGGTTGCTGGCAATAGCATGAATGCTTCATGGGTTACTTTATTGGGTAGAGAAGTTTTTGAACAAGATTTGAATTATTTAGAAGTTGTGGATCGTTTGTCACAAACAGTTCTATTGGCACCAGTTTATTATATTATTGCTGGCACAAATGAATTTCAAGTAAGTTTCAGTCTTTTTTTTTAAATTGAACATTTAATGGTGCTGATAAAATAATTAAAGTGACTGTGAAACAAAGATACCTTTGATTCTTTTAAAAAATCGGAAAAATTTTTCCCAACTTTTCTTTGTTTATTTTTTTGATAATCTTGGCTTATTTAATATTTTAAGATGGGAACAATTTCCTTACCTTCACTAATATATTTCCATATCTTCACCAATTTATTTCCATCGTCACTAATAAAATAAAGCACCACTATATAATTTGGGGATCATCTAATCAATTTAAATATAAATCGATAGTTTATAGTAATAATCAATTATTTAATTTTTTAAGCAAACGACAAACAAACAAAAAATAAGAAACTAATAATGAGAAATTATAAGAAATAATAAGAAAAATAAGCGACCAACAAACTTTTTCATCCTAACAAAAGCCTTGGTAGCTTTTTTAGGAGCACCACGCTCTCGTTTTTCTCCCATAGGCAAGTTCTTGATCTCCAGTGGAATGGTGTATAGCTTGAAATAACTAGCAACGCCAATGATGTGCTTGCAAATGTTCTTTTTGTCATAGCTAGGACAACTACACTTGCTGCGGCGGAAGTCTTATTTGTTGAGTGTGATGACTCGGCACATGTTGATTAAAAGACCGAAGTTTTATTCCTCGCAATTCTCAGAATTGGTTTGATGATGACGAATTTATTTAGATGAGGTTTAATTAATTAGAGTAGACTTCGAAATATATTAGGTTCCATTTAATTTATTAGTGTAGATATATAATTATACTCAAAAGGAAATTTATTAGATGAAGAATAGATATTAATTAGATGACGAATTGGAAATATATTAGTGAAGGTAGGAAATGATAGCCTTTTAAGATTTAATCTCTTTTTTGAATTGATCAAAATTTTTTATTAAGGTTTCTACTTGGCTTTTTCCAAATAAATGTCTAGAGAATTTTGAAGTTAGGTCCAAAAAAAAATATAAGACAATAATATAATAAATCTTTTAAAAATTTAAATCAAACGCTCTTAATTTTTTCTTTTAGAGAACAAAATTTGTTACATTAAAATTTTAAATTTTATCTTTATTTTAAATCATTTGTTTATTTGGAGATGCGTAATGAACAATGTTAGATGGAGTATTATATTTAAATTTAATTACAAATCGAACTGCGAAATTTTGTATTTTTTGTATTATTTAATTAACAGGAAGAAATATCCACTTAAAAAAAAAACTTTTTTTTTAAAGATTAGCCTTTTTATTTTTTGATTATTAGATTCAAGATTTTTTCTGACATTCCTACAAGACCAAGTATATTTTATTATCTTCATTAATTTAAATGATATCAATCACAAAGATTAAAAACAGACAAAGTATTAAGGCATCGATTTATGGCATGACGAATTTTCATTTTTTTAATAACGTTAGTTGGAGTTTACTTTTTTTTTTAATTATCAAATAAAATTATATAAATTATAAGAAAATAAAATTCAAACTCGCAAGTGACCAAGTCAAAATTAATATATAGTCAAGTCTTTATTTTTTGAAGACTTCTTTCTTTAGATATTCTAAAAAAAATTTGATTTTGAATAGAATAAAATTAAAATTTACTTTAAAATATTTCCATTAGATAAAAATTTAGTAAGAGATTTTAAAGATCGTTTATCAAGCTTAAACAAAAATTTATTTTTACAACTTAATGGGTATTGGCAAATTGAGGTTCATAATCAATTTTTAATTACAAACCAAAATTTTAAGTTTTAGATTAAAAAAAAAATCAATATCAAATTTTGGGTCTTGTTTATGTGACCAAGTTAGTCTAATTGATGATACAAATTTTAAAAATATTGGTAACTTAAATTTTTAACCTGGCCATAAAAAAATAATTTAGGTCACATATATTTGAAATTAAAAAAAAAAATAATTTAAAAAAAATTTGAAAGATAATTAAATTTTAAATCAGATCATAAAATTTGAAATGATTTTGTAAAACAGTAAAATAAACATTTTTGGCATATAAAAAAAAGATTTTTCACATATTACAGCAAGACCCCAATTTTTAACATCAAATGAATAAACTTTATTAAGCATAATTTATTTAATCTTTAACTAAGATAAAATTAATACAAATTTTTTACTGAAGTACAAATTTAATATTGATTAAATTTTGAAATTTTGAAAAACAAAATTTCACATTATTTCGCTTTAATATATTTGAAAATATATTTTAATATTATCCTAAGAGTTTGGTTGAGCCATAATTTGAATAACTCGATATGGATTTTTATTTTTTATTTGAGCTTTCATTTTAGAAGAATCAATTAAAGATCAATTAAAAAAAAAGGATTTGATTTTCAGCAGAATAAATTCTCACTGTAAATTTTACCATTGAAGATATCTTTACTTATTGACTGCTTGCTCGATTTTTTTAAGGTTTTCTAGGTTCACCATTGTATCACAGAATAATTTAATATTTAAATTTTTTTAAAACTTTTATTTGAATTTTTTTTAAATCATAAATTATATGTAAAAAAATTCCTTTGAATTATCATCTTTGAATAAATCAATTTTTCGTTTAAATTATTTAGTTTAATTGTTCGTTAATTCAAGGGAGCAGTGGTTACCAGAAATCAGACAGATTTACTGGATCTATGGATTTTGGGGTCGAACAATAGTTGGTTTTTGGGACAGACTAATTATGATAGATGGAAAGCGCCCTTGACCATTGACGACAGAAGGACTCCAATTTATGTTTGCATGAACGATTATGGAAGAGAAGTATTTTATTAAAAATTAATTTTTAACTATTGATCTAAATTTTAAACAATAGAATTTATCTTTCGATAGTTTATTTAATGTACTTTCTACTCAACCTGTTCTTAACAAAGTAATTTTTTATATAATTTTCAATTGAGTTTAAATTTAAAAAATTTGATTTTAAGTTAACCATTCATACCACCTTGATCAAGGTAAGAACTGGCCAATACGAATCTTATTTTCAAGAATGCAAGACTCCATGTTCACTTTTTTAGCAAAAATCGGTTAAAAAATAAATCTTAATTTTTTTTAATAATTTTTATTCTAAAAAATTATAAATATGATTCATATTTATTAAAATAAAATAAAATTTGACAACTTATCACTTATATTATTGCTATTGCTTTATTGTGTGATTATTTAAAATTTAAATTATGTTCAAACTTGGCAAACGGAACCACGTTGGTAAAGGTAATATTATTTAAAAGGATGTTTAAGCGTATATAATAAAAATAAATAATATATTATATAAGTGAGTTTATATAATAAAAATGTTCACAAAATATTTTTTTTATTCATGTAGTATGGTGACAGGATCAGACTATAAATAATACTTGTTATTTCAAAAGAAGAGTAGTTGTTTTTATTTTCTAAACTGAATTTAAATAAAGTTTTTAACTAACTTAGTTAAAAACTTTTTGCCGAGTGTGTGAATAATAAGCTTAGAATTGAATACTAAGCTTATTATTCACACACTCGGCCTGTACTACATTGGTGGCAGCGGTTAAGCTATTAGATTGATTTCTAAAACAAAAATAAAACGTGGTATCAAGTGTGTTGAATAGTTGATTTTAGTGGTAAGCCAAAAGTGAAGTGTTTAAGATGGTTGGAAGAGCTAAATTGTTCACTGGAAGAAAAGAAAAAGTTTCTAGTTATTCATTGTTTCAGTCGATTTTGAACAATAACGAGGAGAATAATATAGCTCGAGATGTTTCAGTGAAGTCAGTAAATAATTCATTGTTTCAATCTAGCTTATTTAGAAATGAAAAGAAGAACGAGACACGAGATTTTTTGGAGAGATCGTGGAGTGATGTTTCAACGCGTGATTTTTTTTTCAAAGTAGAGCGGAAATGGAATTCTTTAATCAAATGATAAAGAAGTTCGCGCCAGAAATGTTGGTCAGCGAGAAAAAGTGTTCAATTTGTAATGAAGATGTAGAAATGAACATGGTTTGGCAGCACGTAAGGACTTGCGCAAACAGGGACAAATTAAAACACTTTGAGGAAAGAATAGAGCAAATGTTAATTACATGTGGGCTATGCGAGGGAAGATATAAAGTGGATGATTATAGTGTGCACCTATTGGATTGTCAGACAAAAACTTGCGATAATTGTGGGGAGGAAATTAAGAAGATTGAGGAAGCTCAACATCTACTGAATTGTCGCCCGGCAGTTGTCCCTATTTTTAGTTCCCCGCGTTGCAAAACGGGACTAACAGAGGAAGAGTTCGCACAGCATATTGTTGAATGCATGGTCCCTCGTGAAAATTGCAGACTGTGCAAGGGAGTAATTGGCCATAATCACAAAATTTATGGCATGCCCAGTCTGGTTAACCATTTCAAATGTGGAAGATTGGTTTATTTTTTCTAATTGTGGTCATATGCTATGTGGAGACGATGAATGCTCAAGAAATTACACAGAGCATTTTTCGACGAGAGAGGGAAGATTGGTATGCCACACATACAGGACGGAGAAAAGGACTTTGGTGAAAGTAAGGATGCGGGACTGGCTTATTTCATAGCATGTATTAATTCATAGCATCATTTTTTTTCATAGCACACAGGTAAATTTTCATAGCACTTTATTTTCTTTCATAGCATACAGGTAAATTATCATAGCATTAAAATTCATAGCATATTATACATAGCACAAAAAAATTTATTTATTCAAATATAGTTCATATGAAAGTGAGATACATGTCAATTAACATTAATTAAAAAATAAAAAATTAGTTAATTGTGTTTAAACTAATATTCTTTAAATATTCCAAGCAATCGACTTTTGAATAATTATATACAACATTGAATATACGCTTGTCGGTTTTTATTTGATCAACATCTCTATCAAATAAATGTCCACTTCTAATTCGCGTATAATTATTTTCGGTATTTGATTGCTCAAGCCTCATCTTCTCTACCAGAGCATTGATATTTAGATGTTTTTTTTTCATTAGTTGTAAAAGCATTGTGCCAAGATTCGACATTATTATTTGTTCTTGGCAACTCTGGCAACTCAATTTTTGTGTTATCAAATTGTAATAATTGTAATATTTTTTTAGCAATCAAATTTTAAATGCTATGAATTTTTGTGCTATGAAATAAAAATAGCTATGAAACAAAATGCTTTTGCTATGAATTTTTTTTTGTCTGCTATGAAATTTTTTATGCTATGAAAAAAATAATGCTATGAAACATTACGGACTCAAGGATGCCCTAGGAAGCAAGCCTGATGAAAAAAGGATGAAGGGAGAAACAGAGTTGAAATGGAAAGAAGAAGAAAAAAAAACTAAATTATTTTTTTGAAAAAAAAATGAAAATTGAAATTTTACAATGTTTTTGAAATTTTTGAAATTTATTTTAATTTTATTTTTAATTTGTTTATGAAAAATAATATGAGCAAAATTAAATTAACATTTGGTATTGTTCTAAGATTTGCCTTTTTTTAGATATTTATGAAAATTGAGGACAATTTCCACTATAAGGAGGTAGGAATGTAGTTTGCTGACAGGATCAGACTATAAATAATACTTGTTATTTCAAAAGAAGAGTAGTTGTTATTATTTTCTAAACTTATTTTAAATAAAGTGTTTAACTAAATACTAAGCTTATTATTCACACACTCGGCCTGCACTACATTCATATAGATACACTAAATAATGTTGTTTTTTTTATTTATTGAAGTTGGAATTACTGAGATTTATGCAAAAGTAAAAAGATCTTTAAAAAACCAAGTCATCAGGCTTTAAATTTTTTTTTCAAAAAAGAGTCTTGGTTTGATTTTAGTTTTTTTCATTTTTGAAATCAAAAAGCTTTTAAAAAGAAAGTGAAATACTAAGATAGCAATTTTAAAATTTCTTGCTAGAGAATAATTTTATCATCGGCTTAAGAACTTTTATCAATATTGCTGCAATTTTAAAAATTGAATAAATTTAATTTAACCTTTTTGTAAAATTGCAGTTTTAAATTTTTTTGCTTCATCTGAATTTGACACTTTTTTGAAAGTGAATTTTAAATAGTCTTCAATAAATGATATTATTTTTTTAAAAAGTTAAACATTTTGCATTGATTGAATTGATCACGACATTTCACCTGATGTTAGTTTTAAATTAAAAATTAAACAAAAAGAAAACTATTGAAGATTTATGTTTAAACAAAAAAATTTATTTTTGTGACAATCTTATAAATAAATATTTATCAAAAGAATTTTAATTTAAATAGATAATGAATTTCAATGCCAGCTAGATTTAAAATATCACAAAGAAAGAACAAAGAAAACATTGCATGAATATTGAGAATTTTGGGGTTGTGAAGTTCGTTTCAATTCGATCGTTTCAATTCAGCTAAACTTGAATAACTATTTAGAGGAATAAGCTTTTATCTTAATTTTTTTTGCTCAAAAATTAAGCAAATTTGCTTAATTAAAAATTTAAATTTAAATTTTTTTTTTTTTAAATTAGTCGTTAAGGTGTAATTTAAAAAAAAAAATTAAAATTATGAAGACAAAAATTAAATCAAATCCAGATATTTTTGCAAAATGAAATAGATCTTTTTAAATAACTATTCAAAATTCAAAAAATTAAAAAATAAGCTCAAATCACAGACTCGTTTTAAAAATGGATACCATCAAATACAAAGTAAATTACTAATAAACTTATAAAAAAAAAGAAATTTTTTTTTTAAAATTTTTATTTTATTTTTTTAAAAGGAAAGTGCTCAAAAGTCCGAAATGATCTACTCGGAAGAAATGTCCCAATTTGATTTTGTCCACTCGCAGCAAAGTGTAGATGGTAAGAAAAAAAGCCACCCAACACTGCTCAAATAAATTTTTTTCTTGCTATACATAAATGCACAGCTGAACCAGACTCGGTCTCAGCGGATCCGAGCGGCCATGTTTCCGGAGTCGCTGGAGGACTACGGTTTCATGAAGCAGAGCACAAACGGCTCGAGCCTGGGCCGGCCCTCCACAATCCAGCGTCTCGCCCAGCCCACCCAGCATCTAAAGACAGCCATCATCAATTTAATTAACTACCAGGAGGACGCGGACGTTACCATCCGGGCCATTCCCGAATTGATCAAGCTTTTGACCGACGAAGACAAAATAGTGGTCGCCAAGACCCTTAAGCTCATAGAGACCAGCTGTCCAGCAAGGACGCAAGCCGCATGGCCTTGACCAGCTCTCAGGCGCTCATCAGCTCTCTGGTCAACATTCTCCTGAACTCAAATGACTCGGATTTTCATAACGCCGCGGCCAAAATTCTGTGCAATTTGTCGGCCAACAACAACAAACCGGCTTTGTACGCCATTCTTAAGTGCGGCGGCATTCCGGCCCTAATCAAGCTGCTGAGCTCGCCCATTGAAAGTGTGGTGTTCTATGCGGCCACTACCCTGCACAATTTGCTGATGTACGAGCCGGCCTCCAAGGCCCAGGTGCACCACTACAACGGCACACGCAAAATGGTCGAATTGCTGGGCCAAAGCAACAACCAAAAATTTTTGGCCATTCTGCTCGACTCGCTGCACATTTTGGCATTTAACAACAGCGAGGTCAAGCTGGTCATTCAGACAAGTGGCTGTCCCAGAGAGCTCATCAGAATCATGAACTCGACCAACTATCAAAAATTGATTTGGACTTGTGTTAGGCTGATGAAGGTGTTGAGTGTTTGTCCGGAGAACAAACGAGAGCTGGTGTCCGAGGGCGCCATGCAGGTGCTCAGCACTCACCTGCAAAATGTGGACAATGATGAGCGAATTGCTTACAATTGTCTGTTGACATTGAGGAATTTGAGCGATTGTGCCATCAGAGAAGACAATTTGGAAGGCCTTATCAAAAAGTTAATTGATATTCTAAATGGAAGTGGTGACATTAATTTTACCACATGTGCAGCAGGTATTTAATTTTATTTTATTTTTTTTTTAATAAAAAAAATATTTTTGAGAGTTGTTTTTGATGATGGAAAATTCGTTTTGATCTCAAAATTTGATCTGAAACTTAAATTTGCCTTTAAAAAAGGTTTAATAAAATACTATCAATAATAAGTGAAAAACTTTAATAATAATAAAATTTTTTTTTATTATTTTTTAAAACAAAATTTTATTATTTTTTATTTATTTTTTTCAAGTACTGGTAGAGCTCCGTCTTACAGTATGTCATATAACCCGGCCGAAAATGCCGTTCTTTTATCGAACCGCATAGCTGGAAATTTGGACAATTGTTCATATGATATGTACTTTATTCCAAAAGAGAATGATTCATCAAGTCCCGATGGTAAATTAAAATAATTTATTTAAAAACATTTTTAAAAAATAAGATAATTTTTTTGTGTTCAGCGCCAGAGGGCCGAAGATCAGCTGGATTAACTGCTGTTTGGGTTGCCAGAAACCGTTTTGCTGTCTTGGATAAAAATCATACTGTAAATTTCTGATAGATTTTGAAAGGCTAATATTTTTTTGGGATATAAAAATTTTTTTTAATGCCATAAAATAATAATATGAAATATTAAAAAATAATTTTAGGGAAAAGAGGCTTAGGTTAATGGGGTCCGGGGCGAAGCCTTTGTTTCGGGTTAGAAGTAGTATTAATTATTTTATTATTATTATTAAATAAATAATTTGAGGTAAACCTCAGGCTGCACGGAATGGAAATAAGTTCTTCTTTTCAGCCTAGCGATTGAAAAAATAAATATAAAAAATATTGACAGATATTGATTAAATAATTAAGGTTTTTTATCGGATAAAAAGTTCATTTATTATAAAAAAAAAACTAAAAAATAAAAAAAAAAGTGATTTGGCAGTTTAAAGGGTCAGTTATTACTTTTTTGACTTAACACGTTAAGTAGTAGTAGGTTAGATTAATTTTCTTAAACGTGTCTTGTCACTTTCAGGTCCAATTTGCCAGGCCAACCCGAAAAAGGCCATCAAATTTTTTACCTGGGCATCAATTAACCGAGTTGGCCATTATAATTGAACTAATTGTTTGGTAAGTAAAATTTGACTCGTAGAAAAAAGTTTTTTTATTTTTTTATTTTAAAAAATTATACTTTTGAAATGGTTGAAAAAGTTTACAATTTGAGAAAAATGGACAAAAATTGATTTTTTTCAATTAAGGAATTTTTTTTGACTAAAATATAAAAGATATAATTAAGTGATTTGTAAATAAATTAGATTCGAAAAAAAAAAGGTTTTATTAATTTGCCAATATATTTTTAATTTGGCCACTAATATTTTTTAATTAGACGTGAAAGTTACAAGACCATTTTAATAATATTTTAATTTAAAATTCATTAGCATTCTAATAACATATTTTTAAATAACTTTTTTTATAGCATAAAAAATATATTTTATATCAAAATTAATAGTGGCCATTTTGAAATAAAAAATATTTAAATTTTTTTACAGATTTTGATTAAAAATTTGAAAAATGAGACTACAAAAAAATTACAACTGCCAAATTGTGAAGAAATTTTTTATGCTGGTACTGGAAATTTATTGGTAAAAGAAGGTGATATGGTGACTCTTTATGATGTTCAGCAAAAACGAACCTTAGGCTCGGTTCGAATACCCAAAGCTAAGTACGTTGTTTGGTCTAACGATATGTCGTACGTGGCCATTTTAGCCAGACACCGTAAGTTTTAACACTTTTTATTTATTTTCAAACAGCTTTAGGCTAAAAGATAGGTTCAAGAAAATTATATGGAATTTTTTCTCTTGGTTATTTTTAATTTAAATTTTAGTTTTAATTTTATTTGAAATTTTGCTGTTTCCTTTTTTAAAAACTGAAATCATCATTAAAAAGCTTGCATCATGCTGTGTTGCACACTAAAGTAATTTTTTTCATGAGCCAAAAATACAAAATTAAACATCAATATGGCATAATTTGATTGTCCTTAAAAAATCTAAAATTTAATTTTAGGTAAAAAAATACCTAATCTAAAATATAAATATAAAATATAAATCTTTGTTCAGGTTAGATTCAAAAATCAACATAAAGTTTTTTTCGATTCAGCATTTTTCAAGTAATTTTTTCCATCCTATTTTCTGTGACAGACTTTGGGAAAGGAAGATACATGTGAGAATAATTTAAACTATCGATTTAAAATAGTTTAATTAAATGGATTTTGGTAAAAAAAAGTACAAAAAGATTAAAATCTTAGGTTCTTAAAAATTTTCTTTCATTCAAAAATTAGTATTTTGACTGCACTAAAATAAAATAAAATTTATTTTATTTCTTTAATGCCAGGACAATCGGGTAAAACACTGGCTTCAAAATTTTGAAAAATTTTAGAAGGCAAGAATATTTTCAAGTTTCAATTTTTTTCCAAAATGCTAATTCGATTTCATCACTAATTTTAATATATTTAATCATTTAATTAAAAAACATAGAGGCTTTTTTTTAAATATTTAAATAAGTAAAATAGGATTTATTTAAGTGAAGCAAAATTTTTTATTTGTATTTTTGCCAAATTTTCCCTCTTTTTTGTAAACTAAACTAGGTAACATGTTCCTTCAAAAATGAACTATTCGAAACATTTTTGAAAAGCTCTTGAAATTCTCTACAAGTATAATGGCTCAGTCGTATAAAATTAGGTTTCTAAAATTACATATAAATTCAATTAAAAAAAATTAAAATCTTGACAAAAAATAATTTAATTATCAAAAAGTACGGAAAATTCCAAACTTAATGACATGTCAAAATGTTTAACAAAAAAGCTTCAAAATTTGAGGTTTTTAATTTGATTTTTTGCTATATTCTTTTTTTGCCAAATTTTACCAAATCGATCAACCATTTTCAAAAAATTGAAATAAAAAAATTGCATCATGATTTTATTTTTTAAATTAAAAAAAAAATAATTTTAATTTTAATTTTTAATTTCTTTGAATTGAATCTAAATAAATCTTGAAATTATCTTACACCATTTTTTTCAGAAATTGTGATCTGTGACAAAAAATTGGAACAGCTGTGCTCGATAAACGAGAACATCCGAGTTAAATCAGGTTCTTGGGACGACAACAACGTTTTTGTATACACCACTAGCAACCACATAAAATACGCTCTGATAAATGGGTAACACAATCAAAAAGCTAAACAGCCTCTTTATTTCCGGCATTCTAATTTTAATTTTTAAGTGATCATGGCATCATTCGAACTCTGGACCTGCCAGTTTACATAACAAAAATAAAAGGCGACATGGTCTACTGTTTGGACCGTGAAGAACGTCCACGCATCATGAACATCGACTCGACAGAGTATAAATTGGCTATCCAGAGGTGGCACTTCATTTTGTCAAGGACGAAAAGACCAGATTTGGCCTAGCACTCGAGTGTGGTAACATAGACATTGCCCTAGAGTCAGCAAGAGCCTTGGACGAGAAAAATTGCTGGGAAAAGCTGGCAGAAGCTGCGCTAATGCAAGGAAATCATCAAATAGTCGAAATGTGCTACCAGCGGACTAAAAATTTTGACAAGCTGTCATTTTTGTACTTGATCACTGGCAATTTGGAAAAGCTCAAAAAAATGATGAAAATAGCCGAGGTGAGAAAAGATGTGAACGGTCAATTTCAGACAGCGCTATTTCTTGGTGATGTGCAGGAGAGAGTGAAAATACTGGAAAATTGTGGCCAAAAATCCTTGGCCTACTTGACTGCCAAGACTCACAATTTGGAAGAGGAAGCCGGTCGTCTGGCTGAGGAAGCATTCGTGGACACAGCGCCACCAGAGACCATACCAGATGCAAGACTGCTCAAATCACCAGTTCCAATATCTCAACAAGAATCCAATTGGCCTTTGTTGAGCATTACCAAGGGCTTTTTTGAAGGAAACATCACTGCCAGAAGCACTGCTGCGCCCAGCGCGCCAATCAACACCTTACAAACAGCCAATGTGGACATTAGCACCGCTGCCAAGACTTGGGATGAAGATGCTGACTTGGAATTGGATGAAGACGGAGAAGTGGTAGACACTCAAACCAGAGATGAGGAGGGCGAAGCAGGATGGGACGTGGACGATGGCGAGCTAGAGATTCCAGCTGATCTTAATGTAAATGCAGTGGACAACTTGGCTGAAGATGATTCAAGCGGATATTTTGTGCCACCCACAAAAGGCTTCTCTCTGGCTCATCAATGGTGCAACAATTCAAAGCTTCCAGTTGATCATGTTCTGGCAGGATCTTTCGAAACAGCTATGCGTTTATTGCTTGACCAAGTTGGCATTGTGGACTTTGAACAGTACAAGCAAATTTTTATGCAAACTTATGCCAGATCTAGGACATGCTTCACCGCTTTGCCATCTCTACCTCCTCTGTTTGCCTATCCACTTAGGTCACTCAATGTTCAGAATCAAAAAAATGTTCTCCCAGCTGTCGGATTGAAGCTAAATGATTTGATTCAGCGTTTGCAAAAGGCCTATGATTTGACTACTAATGGAAAGTTCAGCGAAGCTATTGAGAGTTTTAGATCTATTTTGTTGAGTGTGCCTTTGCTTGTGGTGGAAAATAAACAGGAAATAGCTGAGGCGCAACAGTTAATTGAAGTTTGTCGAGAGTATTTAATTGGCCTGCAAATGGAACTGCACAGAAAAGAGCTGCCTAAGGAAAGTATAGAAGATCAGAAGCATGCATGCGAATTGGCAGCTTATTTTTCCCACTGTAACCTTCAGCCCATTCACAAAATTTTGACTCTACGAACCGCTTTGAATCTTTTTTTTAAACTTAAAAATTATAAAACTGCTATGATATTCGCTCAAAGACTGCTCGAGCTAGGACCCAGTCCCGATGTTGGTCAACAGGTATTTACCATTTTTAATTTTGGGTAAATATTTTCTTAATTTTGTCTAGAGAAAACTGTGAAGCAAGGCTTTTCAACATATATTTTCATCTTCCACTTGAAAAGCTATTTTTCTTATTTGTCTAAGTATTTGTTTGTTTTATTCTGGTGATTTCTTTTTTTTCTAAAAAATGTCGAATGTGACCAAGTCGTAAGCATAAAGAAGAGAGTATTCACTATGTTTTTTATTTATTTTCGCTTTATGATTGATAAATAAATTAAAAAGCAAATGACTGATTAAGGATGAGGATCAAAATAAAAAAAAAAGTGTAACTAAAAAAATAGCGCTTAAAACTAAATCTGTCAAAAATATTATTTTAAATGTTAATCAGCTCATAAAAATTCTTTTTTCTTTTACAAAATGTGTTCTTATCTTTTTAAATTTTTATGATCTTAACTCTTTTTTAATTAAAAAAAATTAAATCATAAAGATGAATATAAAATTAAAAAAAAAAACCTTAAAACTTTCAAGATTAATCAATAATACAGTTACATTGTTTATTAGCAACAAAAAATTTATTTTAATTAAAAAAAGAAAAATATTCTATTAAAATTTTTGATTTTAATTATTAAACTTTTTAATGGTTGAATTTTTGTTTGATTTTTAATATTAATTTTTGTGAATTTCATATTTCTATTGATTCATTTTGTGTGTCATCATTATAATCTTCATTCTTTCCTTGCGTGAATCACATTTTTATGTATTTTAATCTCTCTTTTTTTTTTAGTCCTCACCCACTAATTACAGAGCTTTAAAAAAATGCAGTTAACTAAAATGCACATATAAACTATAGAAGAAATTTATCCCTAAAGTAATTTAAAAAAATAAATTTTCTAATTAAAAATTAATTTAAAAATTAAAAATATATCAGAGAGTAATCAGCATTTGTTAATGAGCAGTATATTTGTTAATATTCAACAAGGGGACTATATACCAGAAGAATATGAAGGTAAAACAATTTATATTTGTTTTTAATTATTTAAATTTTTATTTTTATTAAGAATTGTTAAAAATAAAAGTTGACGAGTTGACAAGTGCAGAGGCATTGCCTTTGCACTTGTCAACTCAAAAGGTTTTGAATCGATATCAGTCTTGGGCAAATTTAAGTAAAAAAACCCAAAAAAAAATCAGGCCTTTGAGTAAGACTTGGAAAAACAATTTCATAACTTGTATGAGAGAAGTGAAATTGGTCTTCCATATTTTATTCAAAAGCCTGATTTTATTCTTGAGCATATTACTGTAACTAAAAGAAAAAAAAAATCAGTCTTTTGAAAAGACATGGTAAAAACAATTTCATAACTTGTATGAGAGAAGTGAAATTGGTTTTCCATATTTTATTCAAAAGACTGATTTTAGTCTTGAGCATATTACTGTAACTAAACGAAAAAAAAAATCAGTCTTTTGAAAAGACATGGTAAAAACAATTTCATAACTTGTATGAGAGAAGTGAAATTGGTTTCCCATATCTTATTCAAAAGCCTGATTTCAGTCTTGAGATTAATTATGTAACTAAAAGCAAAAAAAAAAATCAGGCTTTTGATTAGGAAATGGGAGAACAATTTCATAACTTGTATGACAGAAGTGAAATTGGTTTCCCATATTTTATTCAAAAGCCTGATTTTAGTCTTGAGCATATAACAGTGACTAGAGCACAAAAAAAATCAGTCTTTTGAAAAGACATGGTAAAAACAATTTCATAACTTGTATGAGAGAAGTGAAATTGGTCTTCCATATTTTATTCAAAAGCCTGATTTTATTCTTGAGCATATTACTGTAACTAAAAGAAAAAAAAAATCAGTCTTTTGAAAAGACATGGTAAAAACAATTTCATAACTTGTATGAGAGAAGTGAAATTGGTTTTCCATATTTTATTCAAAAGACTGATTTTAGTCTTGAGCATATTACTGTAACTAAACGAAAAAAAAAATCAGGCCCTTGAGTAAGACTTGGAAAAACAATTTCATAACTTGTATGAGAGAAGTGAAATTGGTTTTCCATATTTTATTCAAAAGCGTGATTTCAGTCTTGAGCTTAATTAAATAACTAAAAGCAAAAAAAAATCAGGCTTTTGATTAGGAAATGGGAGAACAATTTCATAACTTGTATGAGAGAAGTGAAATTGGTCTCCCATATTTTATTCAAAAGCCTGATATTAGTCTTGAGCTTAATTAAATAACTAAAAGCAAAAAAAAAATCAGGCTTTTGATTAGGAAATGGGAAAACAATTTCATAACTTGTATGACAGAAGTGAAATATGTTTTCCATATTTATTCAAAAGCCTGATTTTAGTCTTGAGCATATAACAGTGACTAGAGCACAAAAAAAATCAGTCTTTTGAAAAGACATGGTAAAAACAATTTCATAACTTGTATGAGAGAAGTGAAATTGGTTTTCCATATTTTATTCAAAAGACTGATTTTAGTCTTGAGCATATTACTGTAACTAAACGAAAAAAAAAATCAGTCTTTTGAAAAGACATGGTAAAAACAATTTCATAACTTGTATGAGAGAAGTGAAATTGGTTTCCCATATCTTATTCAAAAGCCTGATTTCAGTCTTGAGATTAATTATGTAACTAAAAGCAAAAAAAAAAATCAGGCTTTTGATTAGGAAATGGGAGAACAATTTCATAACTTGTATGACAGAAGTGAAATTGGTTTCCCATATTTTATTCAAAAGCCTGATTTTAGTCTTGAGCATATAACAGTGACTAGAGCACAAAAAAAATCAGTCTTTTGAAAAGACATGGTAAAAACAATTTCATAACTTGTATGAGAGAAGTGAAATTGGTCTTCCATATTTTATTCAAAAGCCTGATTTTATTCTTGAGCATATTACTGTAACTAAAAGAAAAAAAAAATCAGTCTTTTGAAAAGACATGGTAAAAACAATTTCATAACTTGTATGAGAGAAGTGAAATTGGTTTTCCATATTTTATTCAAAAGACTGATTTTAGTCTTGAGCATATTACTGTAACTAAACGAAAAAAAAAATCAGGCCCTTGAGTAAGACTTGGAAAAACAATTTCATAACTTGTATGAGAGAAGTGAAATTGGTTTTCCATATTTTATTCAAAAGACTGATTTTAGTCTTGAGCATATTACTGTAACTAAACGAAAAAAAAAATCAGGCCCTTGAGTAAGACTTGGAAAAACAATTTCATAACTTGTATGAGAGAAGTGAAATTGGTTTTCCATATTTTATTCAAAAGCGTGATTTCAGTCTTGAGCTTAATTAAATAACTAAAAGCAAAAAAAAATCAGGCTTTTGATTAGGAAATGGGAGAACAATTTCATAACTTGTATGAGAGAAGTGAAATTGGTCTCCCATATTTTATTCAAAAGCCTGATATTAGTCTTGAGCTTAATTAAATAACTAAAAGCAAAAAAAAAATCAGGCTTTTGATTAGGAAATGGGAAAACAATTTCATAACTTGTATGACAGAAGTGAAATATGTTTTCCATATTTATTCAAAAGCCTGATTTTAGTCTTGAGCATATAACAGTGACTAGAGCACAAAAAAAATCAGTCTTTTGAAAAGACATGGTAAAAACAATTTCATAACTTGTATGAGAGAAGTGAAATTGGTTTCCCATATTTTATTCAAAAGCCTGATTTTAGTCTTGAGCATATAACAGTGACTAGAGCACAAAAAAAATCAGTCTTTTGAAAAGACATGGTAAAAACAATTTCATAACTTGTATGAGAGAAGTGAAATTGGTCTTCCATATTTTATTCAAAAGCCTGATTTTATTCTTGAGCATATTACTGTAACTAAAAGAAAAAAAAAATCAGTCTTTTGAAAAGACATGGTAAAAACAATTTCATAACTTGTATGAGAGAAGTGAAATTGGTTTTCCATATTTTATTCAAAAGACTGATTTTAGTCTTGAGCATATTACTGTAACTAAACGAAAAAAAAAATCAGGCCCTTGAGTAAGACTTGGAAAAACAATTTCATAACTTGTATGAGAGAAGTGAAATTGGTTTTCCATATTTTATTCAAAAGACTGATTTTAGTCTTGAGCATATTACTGTAACTAAACGAAAAAAAAAATCAGGCCCTTGAGTAAGACTTGGAAAAACAATTTCATAACTTGTATGAGAGAAGTGAAATTGGTTTTCCATATTTTATTCAAAAGCGTGATTTCAGTCTTGAGCTTAATTAAATAACTAAAAGCAAAAAAAAATCAGGCTTTTGATTAGGAAATGGGAGAACAATTTCATAACTTGTATGAGAGAAGTGAAATTGGTCTCCCATATTTTATTCAAAAGCCTGATATTAGTCTTGAGCTTAATTAAATAACTAAAAGCAAAAAAAAAATCAGGCTTTTGATTAGGAAATGGGAAAACAATTTCATAACTTGTATGACAGAAGTGAAATATGTTTTCCATATTTATTCAAAAGCCTGATTTTAGTCTTGAGCATATAACAGTGACTAGAGCACAAAAAAAATCAGTCTTTTGAAAAGACATGGTAAAAACAATTTCATAACTTGTATGAGAGAAGTGAAATTGGTTTTCCATATTTTATTCAAAAGACTGATTTTAGTCTTGAGCATATTACTGTAACTAAACGAAAAAAAAAATCAGGCCCTTGAGTAAGACTTGGAAAAACAATTTCATAACTTGTATGAGAGAAGTGAAATTGGTTTTCCATATTTTATTCAAAAGACTGATTTTAGTCTTGAGCATATTACTGTAACTAAACGAAAAAAAAAATCAGGCCCTTGAGTAAGACTTGGAAAAACAATTTCATAACTTGTATGAGAGAAGTGAAATTGGTTTTCCATATTTTATTCAAAAGACTGATTTTAGTCTTGAGCATATTACTGTAACTAAACGAAAAAAAAAATCAGGCTCTTGAGTAAGACTTGGAAAAACAATTTCATAACTTGTATGAGAGAAGTGAAATTGGTTTTCCATATTTTATTCAAAAGACTGATTTTAGTCTTGAGCATATTACTGTAACTAAACGAAAAAAAAAATCAGGCTCTTGAGTAAGACTTGGAAAAACAATTTCATAACCTGTATGAGAGAAGTGAAATTGGTTTTCCATATTTTATTCAAAAGACTGATTTTAGTCTTGAGCATATTACAGTGACTAAAAGCACAAAAAAAATCAGTCTTTTGAATAGACATGGTAAAAACAATTTCATATCTTATTTGACATAAGTGAAATTGATTTTCCATTTTTTATTCACATGCTTGATTTTAGTCTTGAGCAAATTTTAGTAAATAAAACTTATAAAATGTCAAATTTTTTATATAAAATTAATAAAAAAAATTATTTTTTTTATTTTTAATCTTTGATTTCATTTTAAAATATTTTTTTTTATTTAGTTTTGTCAATTTTACCACTTTTCGACATTCAAATCAAATTTCAACTTCGATGGACTGCTTTTTCAGGTAGTATAAATTATTGGATGTATTTCTTATGAAATTCGTTTTCTTAACCTCTAGACTGATGGCTGATATTTTTCTTTTAAAGCTTCTAATTATTTTAAATGTCTTTTGAAAAAAACTTAAAATCAAATAATTTAAAATCTAATTTTTAAATCAAAAATTTTTTTTTGTTTATTAAGAATTAAAAAAAAAATCAGCTTCGTAAAATTACTCATTTTAAATTTTCATTTTTTAATAATATAAGTAATTTTACGAAGCTGATTTTTTTTTTAATTCTTAATAAACAAAATTAAATTTTTAAAAAGGATTTAGCTTAAAATTAAATCAAGCTATCTTTTCACTTCTTACTTCTTTAAATTTTATAAAATTAATAATAAAATTTCATTTTTTAATAATATAAAATTTAAAGAAGTAAGAAGTAAAAATATAGCTTAATTTAATTTAAGCTAAATCCTTTTTTATAAATAGCAGATAAATATCATAGCCATTAGAGGGAGAATGAATTTTATAGCTCTGTAGGTAGGACATTTTCGGGCCGTACGCGTGGGACCGTACGTAAATATTCTTGCACATTAATAAATAAATTAGGGCTGCCCACCCAGTAAGATTTCCGACAGTGACATGGAGGCTTAACGACCCGAAGTGATCATTACCTTGAGGTTGACTTAACGACTCATCTCTCATTGTATGCATGTGGCTGGTGAGTCCAAGGAGACGTCTAAGTCAAGAACTTCATGTTCTAGCTGACTTTTGATCGAGTAGGCGAATCTGGAAGGCGAACTGAGATCATGCAAGGTTTCGAGAACAATATGATCTTTAGAGTTTTTAACCGGTCGTAAAAAATCTTTAATTCTTCATTTATTTTAAAATTTTTTTTATTCGGATGGACACTTAATCGGGTTAATGTGTAGAGGGATTCGATTTTTATCAATTTCTTTTACCGCTTGTTTCACAATAACTCGGTCTATTGTGAAATTACTTACTAAAGAGTTGATAGGAGGAAGTCTTGTGCTCGAAGTTAACTCGGTTGGTGTCTGTCCTAGGTAATTTCAAATCAACATACGAAAAAAATGATATGATGCAATGGACGCAAGCAAACAATTTGTTTTTCAACACGAATGGTTATCAAAACAGATGATTTTTTTGATTTTTTTTATTAATTGTTTTTGTTAAATCTTTAATTTTTTGTTTTTTTTTTTAATTTTTAATTATTTTAAATTAAATTTAGTTTAATAAATAAAAAATCAAAAAATCAAATCTTTTTTTTGTATTAAATCAGTTGCTATTTATCGCAGAAAATTTATGAAAAAACATCATAGAATGCATAGAATGATGCTGTGTCAATTATCACTCAAAGTATTATCTGCTTTTCACCGTGAATACAAAAATTCACTTTTTAATTTATATTTTTGAATAACTTGTTAATAAATGATTTTAAATAAATTTTTTTTTTATTTCAATTTACAGTAATAACAAACTGTTTTAAATTTATTTTTACCACCTCTTTTATAAATCGTTTTGATTTTTTTACTTTAGATAAAATAAAAAATTACAAAAATTAACATGGTTAACCCAGCGAAACTCATTAAAAGGGATATCAGAGCCCTGCTCCGAAAAGCTTTTCATGAATTCAACAAAATTCATGGGGTTGGCGCATTAAACGCTCGAAAATTCAAAGAATTAATGAAAGGTATCCTATTTTTCATTATTTAAATTTTATTAATTTTTTATTTAATTAGAAAAAGGTTTAAAATTCGACAAAAGTGACGAAGAAATAGCCAACTTATCGAAAGAAAAAGGCTTGGTCAATTTTTGGGTGGAGTACGATGGTAAAGAAACTTTTAAAATAAGAGAATATGACGACGCGGTTTCAGATGTCCTCAAATTCAAAAGTCATGAACTTGACTTAGAGGTAAATTTAAAATTATTTTTTCTTTTGGTAATTTTTAATTATTTTTTGTTAAGAGTGAATCTTTGTATTCGGAAAATCGAACGTTAAGTACTGTTTGTGATTCCAAAAAAGTATTTTTTATCTACTAATTTTATTTATCTGTAAATTATTTTTTAATAGATGTCAAATCGTGATCTGGATAAGGAACGAATTAAAAACTGTTTCCTTAAATGCAAAAAGCTGATGGGAAATGAGCTTGGCATTGAGAACATTGATGAAATGAACGAATATTGCACTAGTAAGTTTTACATATAATTAAAAGAATTTTTTTGGAATTTTTAAAATTTTTTAATTAAGTCAATAATATTGAACTTCCAGGCTTTCAAATGGATGATTCAATTTATTCGAGAAATATTGTCGGATTTGATATTTTTCAAGGCATCTTCACCATCAAACAAAATGAAAAAACGGAAGTTGAAATGGAATCGATTAGATTTGCAAATAGAAATGTCAAATCGAGTATCAAAATATCTAAACTAAGTGAATTTCAAGGCAAAAATGAAAAAGATCAACAACCAGAAAATATTGTCTCGCCAGAAAAAATTTCAAAAGAAAAGATAACTGAAATAAAAGTAATGCCTTATAAATTTTAAATAATAATAAACATTGAATGATTTTAGGATATTCCCGAATATGTCCACCCAGACGACATTTATTTCGATTTCGATGAAATTTTGGACACGAGGGTCCGAAAAAATAAGCGTCAGGCAAAAATTAAGTGGTCCAAACTCGGCGGGATCGATTTCAAACCGTATTATTTATTTTAACTGAAAAAATTTTCGATTTTAATTTTATAATTTTTATTTTATAGTACTTGGGAGAATTTTTCAATGATAAATCCTGGCTTTCAAAATGAAAGACCTGAAAGACCAGCAAAAGAAAATAGTGCAATTGTCCATATTTCTGACATGCAAAGTCAGAAAGGAACCTTGAATGAATTCAAAAAAAGGCGAAAATACAAATTTTAAATAAAAAGATTTTATTTTTAGTTTTATTTTAAAATAAAATATTGATCAAGTATCGTCATCTTCTAAAATTTTCTTCTTTAGCTTTCACTTTTAACTTATAGCCTTCAATTGCTTAAATTTTCATTTTAAAAGAATTTTTTATTATTAAAAAATTCCTTCTACAACAAAAATCTAAGAAAATAGGTATTTTTTTAAACTAAAAATTTTAAATTTAATTAAATTTAATTTTAAATAAATTTTAAAAATTCTAATTGGTTGTGATTTCAAAAAAGTTGAATAGAAAAAAAACTTGCCATGCTAATTAATATGAATTGCTATTTTAACATATTCTCAATTATTACATGTTAATTTAGTTATCATATTATCAACATTCTATTTTGACTATTGCTATTCTAATACAGTGCCATTTCATAACTAAAAAAAATTTCTAAAAATTATTTTTTCTAAAGGAGCAATTTTATATTTTTAAAAATTTTAGATATCTTAGATAATTATTAAGAAAAATTATTATTTAACTAAATAATGAGTCAAAAAAGAAAATGACGATCAAACATTGATTTAAACGTAATTGTTGATAAATCTGTGCAATTTTTGATTGAGAATGCTCATACGCCATGTGAACTTGTTGGCTCATATAGTGGTGAAAATACATTATGGGGAAGACTTTGCCTTTTTATATTTGGTGCTTATGTACTTATAGATTCACTGTTTTTACATACAATGTGGAAAAGAGACACCAAAAAGTATAGAACAAATGTAATGAACAAGTTCAAACAAATTAGACTCGAAAAGGAACAGAAAATTATTCGTTTTTCTGAAAAGGACAAAAAAAAGTTGAAAAAATTTATTCAAATAAGTAAAACGGATAGTCGAAAACGATTTAATGCCGAATTTTGTGAATTTATATCTATGAAATTTCAGGCTATTGGTATTCTGTGTTGGCTAAAATATGGTTCAAACTGGTTTAGGAAAGAAAATGGAAGGAAAAAAGGACATTGTTGGAATGGTATATTTTCCTGCATATCATGTGAAAACTCTTTCAAACTTAATATTCCGTCTTTCGAAATGGATGAACTAATTATCAACTTGGAAAAATATAAAATAAATCACAAATCGTATGTAGTAAACCCAAAAAACAAAAGAATTATTGGAGAAAAAAGAGAATTAATGTCTCAAAAAATAAAATCAATGGGGATTACTAATTTCAGAGCCCAAAATCAAATCAAAACTGATCATCCGATTGATTATTCAGTAATTAGGAAGATGTCAAGCGAGCATACACATAGATTTAAATTATTCAATGAGGTGAGATCGGATGCAGATGCAGCGAAATCTTCATTTGACCTGCTAGTTAAAAGCAGTTGTAAAAAAGGGATAAAAGGATTTATTCAAGAAATATCCATATCGCCTTTCTCCATGAACATTTATTCGGAAATTCAATTAAGGATGTGGGATAGCATTCAGAAGAGAAATCCAGTTTGGTATTTTGACGCTTCCGGTCTTTTTATTCCTGCTATTTTCAATCAAAAAAAGCCACTACTATATTCAATTGTAAGTTATGATCCTATAAATAAATCATTGATTCCAATAGCAGATTTTTTTTCAACTGAAAACGACACAACAAATATATCTATCAACCTTTTAAAAATTACGTCATCATTTAAGAAATTAAAACCCGATTATTATCCTAAAATCATTGTTACAGATTTTAGCTGGGCAAATATAAACGCACTGTTGAGGATCATTTTAAACTGTGACATTATTCAATATCTGAAATTAAGCTACAACATTGTCGTTTTGAAAGATTATTCCTTTTCGAAAATTTTAAATTCAAAAATCTATATTTGTTCAACTCATTTTTTAAAAATAATAATCGATGATCTTGATGATATTAATATAACAAAGGGAAAAATATCCGATAAGATGCGTGCAGCATTTATTTATTGCTTTACAATGCTTCAAAACTCTTCCTCGATTGATGAATTTAATCAGAATTTGGAAGATATGGTCACTATATTTTGTCAACCTAAATTATCTCAGTTATTACTTCGTTCGCTAGTTAGAATGAATATAGAGATTAGCATTAGGAATTATGACTGGCTGAATCAACTTTTTAAAAAATTTGATCGAAAATTTTTGATAACTTCAAAGGAATCTGGAATAGAAGATTTATATTTCCCAAATGATATGTCTAAAAATTATATTTTGGATTCACCATTTACAAAATTCTTTGAGCAACGGTTGAGTTTTTATAAAAAATGCATAAAAGAAGAGTCAAAGGATCAAATTATTAAAACAAATGAGTTTTACAAACCAATTTTGATGAAAATAATAGAAAAAAGGATTCATTTAGTACCTTTATGGAGTGGAGTTCTAATTTCGATGGATAAAGACAATTTTCCTCAAAGATCTCGAATAACACGATTGACTAATAATCCTGTAGAATCATGGTTTGGATATTTCAGAAATAATATTCTAGACATAAATAAACGGTTAAAATTTAAGCGTCTTCTTTTTCCAAGCGAAATTGTAATTCCATATTACAGTTATCTTTCGATGAAATTTAAACAGTTTTATGAAAAAGATTGTATCGATTTCTCTAAAATCAAAGATGGACACAACAATTCCGAGGAAGAAGAAAAATGGGAGTTTAAAAAGGAAAAAAAATTAACAAAAGAAAAAGGAATATATTTTACTAACAAGTTTACTTTTGGGATTGACAATTTTAAGCAGGAAGATTCCCTCAAAACTCAGTTTCGTGGAAAATCAGAATTGTTTTCAATACCATTAATTGATGTTGAGAATTCCGAATTTAAAGCCGAAGTTTCGATTTGTTTCAGGGAACACATCTTTTTTTACTCAAATTTTTCGAAAATGACATGCAAAAATGTTTTTGAGCTTCTAAATAATGACCTGTTAAGTGACGAAGTAAATATTATTTTTAAAAAAAATTTAAAATTTGATTTGTAAATTTTAATTTTTAGATTATTTTTAATTATTTCCAAACTAAAGGCCAAACATATAATATAAGAATCATTGATTATTTTTCGACAAGTAAAATTTTTAATGGTATGTTCTTGAGTGAGAATATTTTTGATGAGGTAATTTGAATTTTTTATAAATAACATATTTTAAAAATATAATTTAAAATATTCTTGTAGGATTTGAATTCGTATTCAATGATCGCTGGCTTGGTTTATGATCCACTCCGTCATCATTGGTGTCTATTCTTTGTAGATGTGAAGAATCAAAGTTTTTCGTTCTTAGATTCATTAGGTGCCGAGAATGATAATATCTATTTTGAAAAGTGGAAGTAATAAGAAATAGCTTGCTTTCTTCAATATTTAATAATCCTTTGAAAATATTTAGATTGTTTTGCACCTATCGGAAGGATTTATGTGATAAAAAATGGATTTTAAGGAAATTTGTACATCCTTTGCAAAATGATGGAGTAAGCTGTGGTGTTTTTGTTTGTATGTTTTTCGAAAGCTTATTAAATGTTGATGTAAGAGACAATGAGTTAAAAATAAAAGAAAAATGCCCATATCGATTCAGAAAAGTGATTTTTGATGAATTATATAAAGAAAATTTGAAATATGTAGGCATAGTGAATTTATGTTGTATATGTGGTAAGAAAGATTCCGATCAAGAAATAAAAGGTTTTGATTGCATTCATTCTTATCATTCAAAATGCTTAAAAAAAAACGAATGCGAGCAATGTGAAATTATTGATTGCTTACTTGAAAAATACAACCATTCTTAAAACTGTATTTCTTATAATCAAATAAACTCTAAATTTTAAAAATAATAAATCTAAAATTCTTTTTTTTTTTAATTTGTTCGCCATTTTGTTGTCTTTATAAACAACACTTTTTTTAAAATTCATATTTAATATTGATTTAAAAACTCGAAATTTAGATTTAAAAAAAAATCTAAACTATCGAAAAAATGAACGGAAACTTCAGGAAGTCGAAATCTAACGAAACATTGGCTAGTTTGGCCAAGAAAATTACTGGAAATTCATTTGTAAGGAAATCGAAAAGTGAATTTAATATTGTGAGACCAAAAATTCAGGAACAATACAAAGAAGTTTTAAAGAGATTTTTCGCAAACTACCCAAAAAATCTTTTTAATAACTCAATCAATTGTTTAAAGGTTGTTTTATTTAAATTATAAATATAAATTTATAAATTTTTTTTAGAAATATGTTGATAAAAACCCTTTAGAAGCCTTTGCGAGCATCAGAGAGAAGATAATGAATTCTTTTAAAGGGAGTTCAGAAATAAATCAACAATCTCGTAAAGATTTTCTTTATAAAAATTTTATTAAAATGTTAAATAATTATTAACAAAGAACAACCAACAACAACAAGACGAAAAAGAAAAGGGACAGTTGTTAAATCCAATTCCGAATCAGAAACACCTCTTTCACCAACTTTATTTTATCAGAAAAAAAAAAGAGGTAGAAAGAGCATTTTTGATAAGAACGATTTGATTTATCTGAATACTTATTATGCGCGGAACAACAAACCAAATCATTCAGATATTAGTAACATAATTCTTTATTTGGAATGTCGATACCAAAAACAACAAGTTCGTGTAAGTTAATCATTTAATAAATTAATAAAATAAATTATCATTAATTATATCAAAATTTTTTGTCCAGAATTGGTTTTCAAATAAAAGATTTAAAGAAAAATCTTTAAAGAACATTCAAAATCTTGATATGAATATAGACATGAAAGAAGAAGCTGACCAAAATAATAGAAATAGCAAAGAATTTTTCGAAACGATTAAAACTAGAGATGATGGTAATTTAAGCACAGAGTTAGATGAAGAAGAAGTTTTCGGCTCGGAGAAAGAAGATGGTGAAATTTCAGATTCACTGATGGAGGATAGTGAAATTTCATGCTCAGAATTAGATGAAGAAGAAGTTATCAGCACGGAGAAAGAAGATGGTGAAATTTCAGATTCTGTAAAGGAGGATGGTGAAATTTCATGTTCACAGTTTGATGAAGAAAAGGTTATCAGCTCGGAGAAAGAAGATGGTGAAATTTCAGATTCTGTAAAGGAGGATGGTGAAATTTCATGTTCACAGTTTGATGAAGAAGAAGTTATCAGCTCAGAGAAAGAAGATGGTGAAATTTCAGATTCAGTGATGGAGGATGGTGAAGTTTCATGCTCAGAGTTAGATGAAGAAAAGATTATCAGCTCGAAGAAAGAAGATGGTGAAATTTCAGATTCTGTAAAGGAGGATAGTGAAATTTCATGCTCAGAGTTAGATGAAGATGAAGTTATCAGCACGGAGAAAGAAGATAGTGAAATTTTAGATTCTCTAAAGGAGGAAGGTGAAATTTTATGCTCACAGTTTGATGAAGAAGAAGTTATTAGCTCAGAGAAAGAAGATGGTGAAATTTCAGATTCTTTGGAGGAGGACGGTGAAATTTTATGCCCAAAGTTAGATGAAGAAGTTTCCAGCTTGGTGAAAGACGACGGCGATATTTCATCCACGTTAAAAAATGATGTGCAATTAGGAGAACAAATTTCAATTAATCAGCATACATCTTTTATAAACTCTCATAATGTATTTGAAGTGGAAAACATGCTGAATGCAATGAATAAGCAGTTTGCTTTAGAAAAGGAGGAACTCGAAATTAAAATAAATGATTTACAAGAGGAAATAAAAATTTTACTGGTTAGTTTTTGATAAAAATTTTAATTAAATGAACATAAGTTTTCTCTAAAAGGATAAGAATACTCAAAAACAAGTGTTGTTTAGAAATGTCTCAGAGGATTATGAAAAAATTGTAAAAGAACAAGAGTTATCAGAGAAAGAAACCTCAAATATTAAAAGAGAACTTGAGAAAAGTATGATAAGATTCAAAAATTTAGAAGATGATCATGAGGACCTAAAGAAGACATATGAAGATATTCAAAAAGATAATTCACTATTGCAGTCCACAATAAAGTATAATTCTTCATTAATTGCTGAATTAAAAGATTCGTTATCAAAAGGTAAAAATTAAAGTTTGTGAAAACAAATATTTTTAAATATATTTCTAGAGTCCAAACAATTTAACCATATTCAAATAAAAAAAGAAAATTTATCAATATACAATGAAAATGAACAAGGTATATTTTTAAAATATATTGTTTGTTCATTTATTTTTTTCAATTTCTAATTTAAGAAATGTCCGATTTAAGTGAACGACTTAATGAGGCAATAAAAATTAATGAAGAACTAAAAAATGCATATGAAATTAAGCTTAAGAAGACAGCTGAAGAATTCGAATCAAGTAATTTAGACAAAGCATCTTTACTTAGCATTTCAACAATTTTAATTATAATTTTAAAAGTAATTTCTTACAATCAGGAAAATTTTTCTAAAAATATAGGAAAATTAAAAAAAGAATATGAGGAAAATATGGTAATCCTGAATTCCGAATTTGAAATTAAAAATGACAACCTAAAAATAATGCAGTCATCAAACAATTCAGAAATACTGAAACTTAGAAAGCAAATTTCTGATCTCAAATTTGCGAATAAAACCGAGAAACAAAATTTGTCGACAATTAAATCAAAAAGTAAAACTATTTAACTTCATTCTTTAATACAATCTTATATAAATATTTAAATATTAATTTGGTTCTGAAAGAAAACAATGAAAAATTAAAGGCAAAAGATGAGCGTCTAAAAGAATTAGAGCAAAAAATAAAAGAAAATGAGAGCATGACGTCGAATCTCGAATCGGACCAGAAAGAGGTTTTTGAAAAATTACGAACGTCAAAGGATCAAGGTATAATCACTTTTCGATCAAATATTGAATATTTTTTTACTTATTATTATTTTTATTTTTAAGAGATTAAGCATAAAGATAATTTGCTTAAGGACAAAGAACAACAGCTAAAGGAATATGAATTAGCACTAGATGACAAAGAATAGCAAATTTCTGAACTCAAATTTGCGAATAAAACTGAGAAACAAAATTTGTCGACAATTAAATCAAAAAGTAAAACTATTTAACTTCATTCTTTAATACAATCTTATATAAATATTTAAATATTAATTTAGTTCTGAAAGAAAACAATGAAAAATTAAAAGCAAAAGATGAGCGTCTAAAAGAATTAGAGCAAAAAATAAAGGAAAATGAGAGTATGACGTCGAATCTCGAATCGGACCAGAAAGCGATTTTTGAAAAATTTCGAACGTCAAAAGATCAAGGTATAATCACTTTTCGATCAAATATTGAATATTTTTTTACTTATTATTATTTTTATTTTTAAGAGATTAAGCATAAAGATAATTTGCTTAAGGACAAAGATCAACAGCTAATGGAATATGAATTAGCACTAGATGACAAAGAAAAGCAAATTTCTGATCTTAAATTTGCGAATAAAACCGAGAAACAAAATTTGTCAACAATTAAATCAAAAAGTAAAACTATTTAACTTCATTATTTAATATAATCTTATATAAATATTTAAATATTAATTTAGTTCTGAAAGAAAACAATGAAAAATTAAAAGCAAAAGATGAGCGTCTAAAAGAATTAGAGCAAAAAATAAAGGAAAATGAGAGTATGACGTCGAATCTCGAATCGGACCAGAAAGCGATTTTTGAAAAATTTCGAACGTCAAAAGATCAAGGTATAATCACTTTTCGATCAAATATTGAATATTTTTTTACTTATTATTATTTTTATTTTTAAGAGATTAAGCATAAAGATAATTTGCTTAAGGACAAAGATCAACAGCTAATGGAATATGAATTAGCACTAGATGACAAAGAAAAGCAAATTTCTGATCTTAAATTTGCGAATAAAACCGAGAAACAAAATTTGTCAACAATTAAATCAAAAAGTAAAACTATTTAACTTCATTCTTTAATACAATCTTATATAAATATTTAAATATTAATTTAGTTCTGAAAGAAAACAATGAAAAATTAAAAGCAAAAGATGAGCGTCTAAAAGAATTAGAGCAAAAAATAAAGGAAAATGAGAGTATGACGTCGAATCTCGAATCGGACCAGAAAGCGATTTTTGAAAAATTTCGAACGTCAAAAGATCAAGGTATAATCACTTTTCGATCAAATATTGAATATTTTTTTACTTATTATTATTTTTATTTTTAAGAGATTAAGCATAAAGATAATTTGCTTAAGGACAAAGATCAACAGCTAATGGAATATGAATTAGCACTAGATGACAAAGAAAAGCAAATTTCTGATCTTAAATTTGCGAATAAAACCGAGAAACAAAATTTGTCAACAATTAAATCAAAAAGTAAAACTATTTAACTTCATTCTTTAATATAATTTTTTAAAAATATTTAAATACTAATTTAGTTCTGAAAGAAAACAATGAAAAATTAAAAGCAAAAGATGAGCGTCTAAAAGAATTAGAGCAAAAAATAAAGGAAAATGAGAGTATGACGTCGAATCTCGAATCGGACCAGAAAGCGATTTTTGAAAAATTACGAACGTCAAAAGATCAAGGTATAATCTTTTTTCGATCAAATATTGAATATTTTTTTACTTATTATTATTTTTATTTTTAGAGATTAAGCATAAAGATAATTTGCTTAAGGACAAAGATCAACAGCTAATGGAATATGAATTAGCACTAGATGACAAAGAAAAGCAAATTTCTGATCTTAAATTTGCGAATAAAATGGAAAGCTCATACGTTTGGCAAGACATTAATAGCCAGAATTCTTATAGAAAAACTGATTTTGAAAAGGGCTATGGGAGCAAATTATTAGTTTCTGTCGATGGTATTTAATTTTAAAAATAAAATATATATTTATTTTTTTTATTTAGATTTTAATAAAAATCAAAATCTAGAACATAATGATTTTACAATAATATCAAATAATCAATCAAAATGTCCTTCTAAAAATTGCGATGGTTCTGGAAACACTGATATTGGTCGTAATAAGCATTATTGGTATGATATTATTTCATTTTTATTAATTTATCAAAGTTATAATTATATTTAAAGTTTTGCTAATTGTCCGAAAAATCCTGTCAATGCTAAAATTATCAAATACAAGGATCTTTTTGAAGAAAAAATAAAAGATCTCAAATCGGAAAATGAATATCTAAACAACTTAATTAAACCGGACGATTTAAAAAAGAGTCATTTGTTTTCCTTTTTGCTTGAGGATAGCGATTTTTTAGATGAAAGAAAGTCAGATTATAATAAAGTAATTCTATTTTTTTTTTAAACAATTTCAAGACCATTTTATTTTTGAAGAATATAAATGATAATAAGAAAGAGTTTGTAAATGAAAATAATGAAAACCATTACGATTATCTTATAACCAAAATTCAACAATTGGTAAATTAGAAAAAATTCTGAACTAATAATTTTTCGTCTTTCAAATTTTTATCCTTATTTTGAAATCGCTTTGTTGTTTAACTTTTTATGCATCATAGGGATTTAATAATTCTCTGAATTACTTTAAAAGATAAAAGACATTATTAGAAAAATTTAGACAAATTAAAGCTTCAATTTCAAAATTAATTAAAATATTTAAATGAAAGACGAAAAATGTCCACGTAAAATCTTTGTTAAAATTTACTAAAATTAAAGGAAAATGAGCAAAAAATTTTAAAAGAAAGATTTGATGAGAAAACTTTACCCCATGGAGATACCAAAGAGACAAGAGTAATTTAAAAAAAATGAAAATTTTAAAAATTTTAAATTAAAATTAATTTAAAGCCTCTCTGTTCGCGAACATCAGAGAAAACAAAGGTTGGTGAATTTGTGAGCAGCCGTAGTCGTTGTGGCAGAAACGTTTATCTCGGGCCACAAGGAGGACTTTTTCTTGAAAATCCAAGTGGTTCACTTTATTATATTCGTGGAAAGGAAAGACTCCAGATAAATTTTTTAGCTGAATATAAATATTTAGAAAACCACATATAAAAACGTCCTTGTTTTTTTGTATTTTATTATTATTTTTGTTAAAGTTTTTTTTTTTACTTTATTTTTTCATCTATTTGTAATGAAGATTTTCTGATATTATTCTTTTTATTCTAAAATGAGTTTTTTATTTTTCCAGTTGTATTACTTTTAAAAATTTTTTAAGAAAGCTGGAATAAATCTAGCTTATTTAATGTAAATTCATCAATAGAGGTATTTTTATATAGATCAGAATCATTTTAACTATTCTGATCTAATAAAAATTCAATTTTTTAACCCTCTCATTAAAATTTAATTTTAAAAAATCCTGCTTTTTCGCTCAAAATCCGAAAATCTGCTCGATTAGATTGGTCTGGCTTTTTTGACTTCTGAAAGAACAGATGTTAAAAAAGCTAATACGGAAGAGTGAAAAAATAAGCAGCTTGTTGGGAGGGACTGTAAAAAAGGAATTGGAAGTGTACAAATCGTTTATTGACTGTTTGTGTAGAAAAGCAATATTTCTTTTTGTGAAAAACTTAAATGTATTCAAAATGCCTTTTGAAAGGATGAAAAGATCATTATGTTCTAAAAAATTCATTATGAATTAAATAAGTAATCCTGTCTAAAAGAAATTAGAATTGTTAGTTAAAACAAAAAGAGAGTTGAATTTTCGAAATTCAGTTAATTCTCGTTTCGACACGATCCTTTCCTTTTTTTGCCAATATCCAACAATGCTTGTTTTTTCCCGATCTAAACGAGCGTACTAAGAGAGAACAGGAAATGCTTACTCATTAAGCATTTCAAGCGATAAAGTATGATATTTTAAATATTAAATTTGTAATTGTTGAAATTACATAATTTAGCTGATTTTTTTCAACAATTTTAAAGAAATTTTATTAGTAATACAATGAGATGAAATGAAAATCGCTTTTTTGATGAAAAAGAACAATATCAGTGATTTTGAGTTTATTTTTTTTCCTTTTTTTTTATATTTTTTATATTTTTAATAAATTGAAAAAAAACTATTTTTATTTTAATTATTGTTGCGAACTAATCAAATTCACTGTTTAAATATATTTTTTCTTGATTATTTAAATTGCAAAATTTTGTATTTGAATTCATTCTGTATTTAACATTGAATTCGATTGTCAAACTAGCTGTTGAGTTTTAAAAAAATATGTAATTTCAGTGGGGACATTGAAAAAACAAGGCAAAAACAATTATTTACAAATAAAACTTTCATTTTAGATCAAGTCAGGGAAGGTTAAAGAAAATGATTAATATTAATGACCTCTTAATTAATTAATTAAGTTTTCTAATCCTTTAAATAAATTAAAATGAAAAATTATATATCACTTCGATTTAAAAGGGTTTACTAATTTATATCCTAATTTAATCAATTTAAATTTACTCATTGTTAATTCATATTTGGTAAAAGCTTTTTTGATTTTTATTCTTTTCCCTTATTTTTAATTATCTTTTACGATACATTTTCAAAAAACTTTTCAATTGATTTCTTTTATTTGAAAATTTCGTATAATATCTTAAAAAGAGTGTTAAATTATAAAATAAACATAACATTTTTTTTGTTTTTTTATTAATTTGCAAAACAAACTTTACTTTTATTTTTAAATTATTAGATAATGCTTCCTTATATTAGATAATATTTATAAAATTTGGGAAAATATTGAGCAAACATGCTTAAATTTGCTTGAATCAAAATTTTTAAAAAATATTAAACCGTTTAAAAGTTATTCAAGTTTTGCTGAATTGAAATGATCGAATTGAAACGAACTTCACAACCCCGAGAATTTTGAGCATCAAATTTTTGGAAAAGGGTTAACAATAATTTTAAAATCTAAAAAATTAAATTGAATTCAAAGTCATCTAAAAAATGAAAAACAAACACAAGAATCTGCTGATTCAGAAGTTATGGTAGTAATCAAAAATATTTAAAGGAATAAACAGAATTCAATTAAATCAATCTTTTAGATATAAAGGAAAAATTTTCTACTTTCTGTTAACTTAAATTTTACGTAAAGTTGTGTTAATTTACATTAATTTTTTTAGGCAAATTGAAATTAATGATAAAATTTAAATTTAAAATTAAAACATCAAGATTTATACTATAAACAAAGGTCACTCATCAATTTTTATAAATAAAAAAACTAAAATTTATTGAATCTAATTTGTTAAATCTTTAACTAGGGAAAAAAAATTAATCAAATTTTTAGCATAAGTAAATAGAAAATTTTAAACAATATTTTAAATTTTTTAATTCAAATTAACTTTGTTTCTGTTAAGCGTTTGTTTGAACCATAATTTGGTTTACTTAAAGTGTTTTGAAATTCTTTTTCGAACTGATTAAATTCTAAATTAAAGAATAAGATTTAATAAAAAAGATCCATAAAAAAAGATTTGATTTTTATTAAAAAAAATCACTCTTTTAATTTTGGAATAAAAAAGCATTAAATCCGAACACAATAAATTAAAATTTTAATAAATTACTATAATAGTTGAAAATTAATGATTCATTTAATATTAAAAATGAATAAGTTTATTTATTAGATATTTTAATAGCTACTTCTTAAGTTGAAGCAGACAAAAAAAACAAGACAATTAAAATAATTAGTGGTAGGAACAAAAAAAATAAAACTAATACATTACTACTAGCATTACTAAAAGTAAAGAATGATTGATCATCAATTGGAAATACACATTAACCCCGATTATTATTTTTTTTCCACAATTATTTAATTAATTTAATTGTAATGCAAAATTTTTTATCTTTTTATAATTTTTGTGAATTGAAAATAGCAATTTTTTTTTAATTTTAATTTTTTTTGATCTAAAATAAGTAGTAAGTTTTATTTAACAGATAGGTCAGATTAAGGAACATTTTAATTCAAGGCTAAAACGTTAAACAAAAGGTAGCTAAACAAATAAAAGAAAAATTAATTATTTTGTTAATAAATTAATTTTTTAAACAGCCAAATTATCGAATTAGAAGCTAAAATAATTAATAAAGTAGCAATTACTGTGAACTGTCAAAACAATAAATACTGCTCAAAATATTATATAAAAAGACTTTCCGAGAATTTAAAAATATTGAAGTATAATATCTTCATAATCTTCAAAAAGTTCATAAACTTTAACTCAAAATTATTTCGGAAAATTCAAAATTGTTTTATCTGATGTAATTAATTATTTAAACGAAATTTTTAATGTCCAATTTATTTTTTACATTTAAAGTAAAAAAAATAACTAGAATTTAATTAAAAAAACTAATTTTTTATATTTTTTATTTTTAACTAAAGCATGATCAAAACAGTTCGGCTGATACCATTAAGATTAATAAATAATCATCATCAATTAAATAAATTCAGTTTACTGATAAGTAAATATTAAAATGAGTGAAATTAATTCATCCTCCTCAGAAGAGAGGTTATCGTTGGAAGATTGTGAAACATTTAATAATAATTATGGAAACTTAGTTAACTTTAATTATTTTTGCTACGAAAATAATTATTAGCCCATGAATTATTCCTAATACGTAGTAATAAAATATCTTAAAATTGACAATTTCAAAATGATGCATTAAAAGCTCATTTTTGTAAAGCTAGAAAAAATTTTTGATGAATTTGTTTGACAAATCATTCAATCGGTTAGGCAAGTATTAATTAATATGTCAAATGTCAACTATTAAATCATTAGTTTTCTTGTTGTCATTCATATTCAATGAATAAAAAATGATATTTTTTATTTTTTACTTTTCATTTAAAATAAAATTTCAAATTACAAAATAATGTTTTTTCAAAATTTTTAATTTTAATTTTTTATTCCTAATTATCTGAATTTAACTGTACTATTTTCATCTATAAAAAAAATTTTCATTAACATCAACATTAACGAATGAAAAAAAAATACCCTCATAATTTTCAGATACACCCCAAAGCTGATTATATTTTTGAATAGAGCATAAAAATGTCTCCTTGAAAATGTAGTTTTTATTTATTAAATAATTTTATTTTGCCACTGAAAATCGATAAAACAACTTTTTTGGCTCTTCGACAATACATCCTGATTTTTTTGCCATTTTTTCATTCCTTTACCACAATATAAAATTGCTAGGTTATTGATTTTGAGTAATCTGAAAATAAAATCAGATTTGTTCTAGCTGAATTAGTTTTTAAAGTAAGTTTATGCTTTTTTTTTTAGATTTTGTTGAATGTTTATAACACCTCTACAATTGTCTTCTAAAGTATATCAAAAATAAGGAAAAGCTTAAAAATAAATTTTCCCTATCTTTTTTAATTTTTAATGTATTATTAATTAAAATTTTTAGTTGTCATAAAATTTACTAAAAAGTCATTTGATGCATCGCACAAAGTCAAATTGAAAAAAAAATCATGAATTAATAAATAAATTTTATCATTTAAAAAAAAATTTTTTTTGGATGAAAATGGGCGTACAGTTAATAATAATAATATAATAATAATAAATTGAGTCATAGCAGGGAATCACCCTGCGAGCAATCCAAAACAACTTGAATCGCTATGATGACTGGTTGTGCGTTTGGCGAGAAGGAATGTAGGACGATGTTCTGTTGATGTTGTTCGAGCTAATACCCCCCAGTCCTAGCGTAAACGCTTCTGGGGAGTGCCCAGGCCTTCGACTCACCGTCTCACTGACTGGGCCATAGTTGGTCGTTGAGGTTTAGGTGGTGTTGGTGTTCGTGCGGGCAAGATGTATGTCGAGGCGGGCCTTGAAGCTGTTAAGGGTTGGAGCGTTGACTGTCGAGGACGCGAGGTTAATCCAGGTAGATGCAACTCTGTTATTTAGGAAGTTTGTTCGCGCCGGGCAGTTGGATAGTTGGACAAATGGCGTTTTTTGTGACCCCTGATTGCGTTGGCTGGGCCGTGGCAGGCGATGGACGACATAAGTTTGGTTGAGGCTAGCCAGTTGACGTCAAGTAGTCCATTTGTGATCTTATAGTGGGAGATGAGGTCACCCCTTGATCTGCGTGATTCGAGGGTGGTTAGGTTCAGGATGGCGAGCCTGTCATGGTAGCTGCGATCTCTGATGAGGCCTACTAGTTTGGTTGCTCTTCTTTGGATGTTTTCGATGATCCTTACATCTGCTCGTATATGGGGATTCCATACTGAGGTGGCATATTCGAGGTGAGGTCGGACAAAAGCAGTGTACAGGGACTTGAAGGATTGAGGATTCCAGGCATGAAATGCCTGGCGGAGTTGTCCAAGAATGGAGTTGGCTTTGGCTGCCGAGCGTTGGCAGTGGGTTCTCCATTTCAGGTTACTAGAGAAATAGGAATAAATAAATAAATTTAACTTTTATAAAAATTTTGGTAATTTGGTTGTTTTTTCGCAATCTTGATGGGTGTAAGTTTTAGACATAGCCTATTTTTGGTAAAATTTCGTAAAAATTAAAATCACCCAAAGAAAAAATCTATTGTTGAGAATTTTTCAAGTTTTTTCTTTTTTATTCCTCCTTCAATAAATAAATTTATGAATATAATAAAAATATTACTAAATATCTATTAATTCAAGAAGAAATTAAAAAATAAATAGAGAATTCTCTCATATCTTTAGAAAATTTTCAGCAATCGATCTTTTTTTTTGGATGATTTTAACCTCCACTTAATTTTACGTAAAAATATGTAAATTTTGATAACAAAAAAGAATACAAAAAATTAAAGTAAATTTAAGTGAATTTCCGTAAAATAAATTATCCAAGCAGTAATGTAGACTTAAAAAAAAATCTTTTAATTTAATGTCTTGCAGGAAAAAAAAACTTAAATCCATCTAATCGATTCCCGAAGTTAGTTCGACTTTGTTTCATTCGCAGTTTATTCTTTACCAGATAAAGCTCAAAATACCAAAAGACTGAAAACTTAATGACTCAACTTAAAAATGTGCAAAAATTTCAGAAAAAGTGACATTTTAAGGGCAAATGGAAGTTTCAGATCAAATTTTAAGATCAAAACGATCACTTAAAATTCCAAAACTTTAATTTAAACTTTAAAATTTTGATTAATCTAATGATTTTGATAATTTTTTTAAGAAATATAAACTAAACATTACTATACATGTTATGTCCAGTAATGGCTTATTTTCAAATTTACATCAAAATGATTTATATCTAATTTATTTAACAAAAAAATTAATAATTTAAATAAATCAGGTTAAGTTAATTCACAAATTCAAATTTATAACTTTTATATCCATTCATTCAAACAAAATTAATTTCATTTTTCCACTTAAATAAATTATAAATTTTATTACATTAAATTTTATTGTCTTTAAAAGTAAGTTTTCATTAAAATCAATCAAAAAATTTAAACTTATTAATGTTCAATAAAAAGGACATTTTAAAATTTTATATATGAAAATAAACTTTACATGACATGTCAAGTAATTGCTCTGGAAAAAATTTATCTTTTCTCTATTATTATAAAAAATATTACAATTTAAATTTTGATCTTTTGATCTTGATCTCAAACTTCAATTTGCCATTTTAAGGTCTTAATAGTCAAAATTCCAAAAGAAATTTTGTGTAATAATCATAAATTTGAAACTATCATAAATTTGAAAAAAGATTGAATTTTTTCAAAAAATTTTTATTTTTTTTTTTTGAACAAAAGAAAAATATAAACTAGAAATTAATATTCGGTAATTAAAATTCGGAAGAGTACCTGAGAAAAAAAAAATTGATTTAATTGCCAGCTCTCTAGCAATCTAGACCGGATCTAAAAATTAATTAAAATTTGAAATCTAAGAACTATGAGTGCTGATACGAACACTTCTAAATTCTAATTAATTCAAATTTGATATAAAAGATATTTCATCAACAACAACAAAAAATAATATCAAAGATCCATTTATGTATAAGGATTCATTTAATATATTCCCCATCAAATAATCGTCTGGTTTTCCGCCTATTTGATCAAAAACTTTATTCAAAATTTAATTAAATAAAATAAGCCTTAGCTTATCGACTCGTAAGCTAATCTTATAATTAGTGCCAGATTTTGAGCCCGAGTCTAAGTGAACGGCATGGATGGAACAGCAAGTTGGAAATTGAGTTAGGAAAAATCGATGCGGAGCCAACAAATTATTGTTTAATAAATCAATTTTCTCTAGTCAAACATTGATATGGGGTGCATTGTTTTAATAAGTGAGTTTCCGCGTCACTTCACTGTGATCCATGTGGAAATCTCTTATTTCCGTGAGCTCAAAGCAAAGTTTTTATTAGGCTTCATTTATCATTTGTTTTAATAACTTTTTAAGGATTCATGTTTCGATAAGATACAGATTTTTTATGTCATTATTTTTCATTTTCCACTCTTAATTTTAATCAAACTCATTTATCTAAATCAAATGCCTCATTCATTTAAATATTTCCATTCTTATCTATCCTGGCAGACAACTATTGGTTTAATTAAAAAAAAATTTAAATTATTTTTTTTTCAGATCAATTTGGAATAAGATTGAGACAATATTTTTTTGTTTTATTTTAAAAAAAAATTAAGTTGTGATAAAAATAAATTATTTTGAGGACAAAAATTTTGTTTGTCAATACAAATATTTGGGTTTTTATTATCGGCACAAAATCAATGCTGATAACTTTGAAATGCTAGAAATTGATTTTTTAAAATGATTCGATAAAATCAAAATTTTTTCATTAAATTTCATTAATAGTTGTGTTTGATTTTAGAATAGAGGGGTCAGAAAAAAGTCAAGTTTTTATTTGATGACTAATTTTGGATTTAAATTGCGAGATTTTTAATTAAAGAAGATTTGAATAATTTTATTTTTTTTATTGTTTTAGTCAAATTTTCTTAATGGATTGGCATATTAAGCTGTAGGTTCAAAATTAATTTTACACTTTTTTTCTTCTGGTTATAATGTTTATTATGCAGTTAATTTCTTAGTTTTTGTGAGGTAAATATGTGGCTAAAATCAGCTAAAGAATGGCACGGTGTTAGAATTTTTTCTATAAATGATTTGTCATTGTGAATTTTGAGACAACAACAAAAAGAAAAAAATGGAAAAACTTCTTTTCCAAAAGCTTTTGATCCTAAAAAATAATTTTTTTTCTTTCATCTTCATTCCCTTCTCCTTATGTATAATTATAGCTTCATCAAAAAAGCTAATTTTCATACATTTTAAAAAATGTAATTTTTTGGGGCTTTTGGAAAAAAAAGTTAAATGTTAGTTTTTCTTTTTTTTCTAAGATTCAAAATGATAAATTAATTTTAATTAAATTTTAGACTAAAAATTTATGCATCACAAACAAAAACTAACTTGTACCTTTTGTTTTTTTTATTTTCTTTCCATCAGAGTGTTCTTTTATTCAGAGAAGATGTATGGATAAGAAAGTAAAACAAAAGTTGCACATTAATTTTAGTTTTTATTTTTTTTTTCAAATATAAAAATATTTTTATTTAAAAAATTATCTTTTTATTTTTTAAAGAGCTTTGCAGTTTTTGAATTTGTTACCCTGTATCCTTAATAAAAATGAATTAATTTAAATTCGGATTTGACAACCAATTTTAATTTTTGTCTGAAAAAGACTTATTTGGTCTTATAAAAATTAAAAAACAGTTTCAGTAAAAAATTAACTTGACATGATGAAATTAATTAATTATTTTTTATTTATTTTAATTTATTTTTGTTGAAAATAATTTAATAATTTTAAATATTAGAAATTGTTTTATCTTGGTAAGTTGTCGATTTACAATCCAAATGCAAAAAACTTTATTATTTCAAGATACATTAAGTTAGAATTAGATAAAAAAAGATAAATTAATTTATTGTCAAACGGCTTAAAATTAAGTAAATTTAAAAGTAATGATTGATCTAGCAGTAGGTGTACTTGTACTGTTTATTTTAAAAGAATGTCTTGTAAGACATTAATAAAATTAAATTTTTTTTTTATTTTAATAGTGGTTTTCGACTTAAAATTAAATTTTTTAAAATAAACTAATAATTTAAACACTTTTTTACAACTAATTATTTTCGACAAATACAGTAATTATATTTAGCATAAAACTCAACTTAAATTAATTAATTTCAACATGCAGGTAAAATTTTCTCTTATTTTATTGAATTCAAAATTTATTTTTTTGTCGTAAATTAATTAATAATACTGGCCTTACTTGTAAAAAAAAAACTCGAGATGTAAATAGTTAAAATTAAACTATTATAGAGTCAAAATTTTATTTTACCAAAAATTATTGAGTTATTTTACAAATTTGATAGAGACATATGAGGACAAAAAAAAAATTTTAATTTTTTAAATTTTATAATTTTAATTTAAAATTTTTTTTAAATTTTAGATAAAATTATTTTAAATATTTTTATCAGAATTTGTTTTATTTTAACCAGATAATTAGAATATAACAGTTTATTTTTTTTTTCATATATCGATTACAATTACCATATTTTAAATTAAAGTATCAAAATAAAATAAAAAAAATCAAAATTGATAAAATAAAGTAATTTATTCACGCATTCATAGTATTTAATTTTTTTAATTGCATGTTGCAACTTTAAGCTTTCTTGAAGTTCTTCTCGACACTAACAGTACCAATAGTAGATGAGATGGTTGCTGAAATTTCAAAACAAATTCTTTTAGGTTGTGGTTGAGTTTCCAATTGTAAATACTATTTTTGAAAATTTTGTTTCAAGGATCATTTGAAAATTACAACTAATTAAAAATCAGAAATTTATAATATTGATATTTGATAATGTTAATTCTGTAAAAAAAAAGGAAAGAAGATTTTTTAGATTATTAAAATTTATGGTTAAAAAAATTATTAATAAAATTTATTTTATGAGTCTATGTCAAAAATAATTAAAGGCGAAAAAATTTTGATTTTTTTATTCGAGATTAATTAATTTCTTTGTAAACAAGAGATCAGTAGCAAAATTTTATTCATTAAAGCTATCAATTTTTCAATTGAATTAAACATTTTATTTTATTAGAAAATAAATAAGATTATATTAAATTTAAAAGTAACATTGTTTAATTAATTTTTTCTAAAAAGCATCTAAAACTAAATAATCTTTGTGTGAAACATTGTATTTAATTTCAATTTATCTAGCGATAACGCAAAAATATTTCTATAGTAAAATATATTTGTAACATCGAAAATTTTCAATGCATTTTAAAAATTGTTTTTAAAATTGTTATAAAACACTATAGAACATACCATATTAATTATAAGATAATTTTTTTAGATGAAATTCTTAATTTTTTTTTAATAGAGCAAAAATGTAATCAAATTGTATAATTTTTAATTAAATTTAAAATTATTATTTTCACCTCTTTAGCCAAAATTAATTTTTGAAATAAAATTTTAAGCTCTGGATTGAAATTTTTTATCAAAAAATAGTTTCAATATTAAACCTTAGAAGAAAAACACTAACATAGTTCATTTTTAATTTAAAGATTTTTATCAAAAAAATCGGTATAAATTCTTAACCTTACAAATTGGTCATTCCATTCTGCTTGTTATAAATTTTTAATTCATTAATAAAATGTTGTCAAGTAAAAATCAAATTTAATGACTAATTAGAAAAAAAATTAAAAAAATATCATAGTCTAGTGGCCTCAATATTTTGGTATTCAAAATTTATAGATATAAGAAAAAAAAATTATAAGAAAAAAAAATGATTTTCTTTAGTAATAATTTTCAAAAAATTTAATTTTGATCCATTAAAATTAACTTTAGAACTACCTCTAAGGCAAAATAATATTGTTTTTTTTGATAAAGGTTGATCAATAGATTCTAAAATGGTACTGTTAATTAATTGATGGAGAATAAAGTTTACTGTAGCTCAAAAAAAATTTACTTTAAAACAGATTGATTTGCCATCAAAAAAAATTGGAAAAAATCAGTATTGATTGCTCTATTCTCAAACAAGGCTTTGAAACCAGTTCCAGATTTCAATTCTTTTTCAAAAGTCGGTTTTTGCTTGAAATCTTTTTGAAGACCCATTTAATAATTAGAACTAGTTTAAGCCGGTTTTAGTCGGTTTTGAGAATAATTAAATTGCTGAACAGTTAATTGAGAAAAAAATAATCATCAAAATCAAGTAGTAAATTTAAATTTTAATACTTAATTGGTGTAAAAATAGTAATTATAAAATAAGATAATTTTCAAAAATAAAATTTTTGTATTTAATTCTTAAATTTTTCAATATATTTCATAATTTTATTACCGTCTATTTGGATCTTACTTTTAAATTTCATTATGGAATGACCATTTTTAGATGTATTTCACATAGGTTTAAGAATAGAATTCTAAAAATTGAAAGGAAAGAATTTTACTAGGATTGTTAAAAAAATATTTTTTTGAAATAAGAATTGATAAAAAAATATCAAAATAAATAGTCTTTCACAATTCAGTAAAATTTTGGTATATTTACAAACTAATTACGAGAACTCGGTTTAAGTTCCGATCGATGAACTTCAAATTACCATATTTGATTTCAAAATATTTTATATTTTGCAATCAATATTTTTTATTAATTCCTATTTCATTAAATTTTAAAATATTTACTTTTTTACAAAGTTAAAGGGGTTCAATATCAAAATAAATTCTTCTTATAAACACTTTAAAAACATCTTTTGATAATTGTATAAAAAAAGCTTTTTGGAGAAATTATAAATTTTCGAATATGAGCTATTTTAAACAGCAGAATAGAATTTTGTATATTTTTTGTAATCATTTATTTACAAAAAGAATAGGTGAAATAAGCACTGATTAAAAGAAGTGAATTTATAACTGGAAGAGCGATTAAAAGAAGTTTTGAGAGAATACGATTGAGATCATTTTTTGGGGAAATTCTATTTTATTAAATATTTAATTGATCATTTAAATTTATAAACTGAAAATCAATTGATTCGTTTAAACCCTCAAAATAGAGTTTTAATTTTTTTTTTTAATAAAAATTTAAATTTTTTTGTTTTTAATTTCATTAAATAAATCCAATGAAGTTTGAAGCATTTTTGAAAAATCCAAGAATTAAATTAAAACAATGTGACCAAAAAAATTAAAAGTCAGAGAAAAACCAATATTTGTTTGTAAAAAAAAATCTTAAGTGTTATTTATTCAATTTTTTATCTAATTTAAATTTTATAAACACGATTGTGTGGTGTGAGTAAGCCTTTATTAATTTTCTATTCCTTTGAGCAGTTTAATTAAAAGAATAATCTTCTTTTCCAAATTTTTTAAATGGGGTTTGAAACTAAGTTTTTTATTCTTTTTTGGTTGTACCAAAATTTGTGGAAAATTCCAAAAATTTCAGTAAATTTATTTAAAGAGATTTGGCATGTAACTATGAAAAATTTGCACCTAAATACATTTTTTTGAATTTCTGTTTATTATTTTTATAAATTACTTTGAAATAAAGTGTCTTTTTTTTGGCTCTAATTAATGGCGAAAAAAAATATAACGACTTTGGACTTATAAAATAATTTACTTTGAAATATTTAAAAATTGAATTTGACTGAAATTTTGGCAAGAATTTTTCAATTGTCTTTTATTAAAATAAAGGAAAAACAATTAAAAATTAGCTTCGAAAAAATAATTCTAATTCTGGTCTTTTATTGTTTTTTTGCAAATTTTTTTCGGCTATCTTTTTAAAATGTCAGATCTTCTCAAAGTCGCTTTTTTTAAGCAGAAAACTATTAAACATGTGTAACTTGAGGTCTAAGAACTTAATAATATTTTAAATGAATTATTAAAGAATTGATGAGACCTTTCACTTTGGTCCAAGTTCCTCAATCAATTTTTTAATTGTCTTTTTTTATTTCCTTAAAATTTAAATTTAAATTTTTTTTTACTTTTTTACATATTCTTCTCCACAATGGAGGTTAATTTAATTAAACAATAATAACATGTGAAAATTTAGAATTTTTTTAAAAGAGAAATAGAAAATATTTAAAGGATTAAATAATTGATTAAGAAAAATAAGATTTTTTAAAAAAAAATTACTATGGAAAAAAAGAGTGTTATTTCTTAAACTTAATCAATTTTGAAACTAAAATTAATTCTCTATCGATTGATATGCTTTTGTTATAGTAAAGTTGTTTATCAAGTTATATTTTTAGCTATTAAAAACTTTTAAAAGCAAATAAAAAATAATAAAATTCAAATTTTCTTAAAACTTAGAGCGATTTATTCTTTTTTGTTTCTTAATTTTTGATTCCATCACTAAAAATATCAATTTTTTTTTATAAAAAATATTTTAATAAAGAAAACTGAGCTAAATCTAAAATTTTAATTAGTGAATAAGAAAAATACGTTGTGAATTTTCATACAACCATCAAAAATTACAAAAATAATTTTTTTTCATTAATTTAAATTGAAAAAATTGAGCTTTTTAAACTTTAAAACATTATAATAACAATAATAATATTAAAAGCTTCGACAAGCAAGCTTGTGGAGGCGGCCTACAAGGAAATCGTCTATGGTAGAATATTGCGCGATACAATTACATAAATAGGAGAACTCATATAAGTTTTTTTGAGTCAATTGACATTATTTACAGTACAAAAAGAAGAAGGAACTAGTATAGTTGAATAGGCATATATTTTTTTGAGTAGCTAATTTATTTTTGAAAAATAGATTATAAAAGTAGCAAAAATAATTTTTTTTCGTAGCTAAAATATTCAAAAAAGTAGCAAAATTACTTTTGTCAGTAGCAAAAAAGAAAACAAAAACTTTTTGGTAGGCGATTCATCGGCGTCGTTGTCAGTATGATTCGCTTCATCATATTCATCCTCTCGTCGAACAAGTGAAGTCGTTGATGATTCAGAATTTTCTTGGCTCATATTTTGTTTTTACTTTAAATTTTTTGTTTCGAAGTTACTCAAAAGTCTGTTAATTTTATACTCATAATAATTAAACATTATAATTACCATTATAAAAATTATAGAATTCTGACTTCTTATCTAATTGTCACTTATATGATGTCAATTGAGTGCTATTTTAGATTAACATTAATTTTTTATCAGTTGCTACTTTAAAAAATAAATTAGCTATTATCGCAAATAATTTAGCTACTGTCGAAAAATATTTTTTTTTTATTCAATTAGCTATTTTGAAAAGTAAATTAGCTACTCGAAAAAAATAAATTAGCTACTCGAAAAAATATATGCCAGTTGAATATAGTAGAAATTATTTATAAAATTAAAATTGTAATGTGGTAAAACATGAAACAAAATATGTTTCACTAATTTCAGTAAAAAAAAATAATTTTAATTAGCACAGAAAATATTAATGACCAAAAAAGTATCAATATTTTGAGATTTATTTTTATTTGTCTCTATCATCTATTCTAATTTGAATTTTTTATGCAATTTGTAATTTTATTTTATTTAAATGCTAAAATTATGTCATTGTTACTTAAATAATTTTTAATTTGGTGGTTATAATTATAAAAAATACAACTGACATGCTTAAATTTATTTTTTGGCATCTTGAAGTTGATGATCAATTCAAAATATCATTTCAACTCTCAGAGTTTATCTTTAGTAATTAAAATTAATCACTGAATTAATTTAAATAATTTCAATGTAACATTCTCTACATGTAATTTAAATTTAAAAACTAAAACAATTTTAAATAATATTTTCTCAATCCATTGATAAAATCGATTTTTAAATTTAAATGCATTTAACTCAATTTTTTAAAAATTTTTTTTGAAATTTTTTTTTTATTGAAAATATCGGTAGGAAAGATGTATCTTTTCATTTTACTACAGATTTGAAATTAAAAATTCAATTTCATTTTTAAATTTAATTTGAATGCTAAGCACAATTTCTTTTGAAATAAAAAATTCAAAATAAACATTACAAAAATTGAGTTAAATGCATTTAAATTATAAAATCGATTTTTATATAGATTGAGAAAAATATTTTTTTTTAAATTATTTTATTTTTTAAATCTTTATATTATGAAGAGAATATAACATTAAAATTATTCAAATTTATTCAAAGATTTATTTAAATATCTAAAGACAACTCTGTAAATTGAAATGATATTTTGAATTGTTCATCAACTTCAAGATGCCGTTTTATTTAAAAAAAATTGAAAATGAAAATTAGGAAAATCAAAAAATTTAATTTTCAAATCTAAATTGCATTTTGATCAAAAATAATCAATTTATTGCAAAATAATTCTTAAATTTTTTTCTTTATATTGGACTGTTGAATGAAAAATTTTTTGTTTCACCTTTTAAAACTTACAGAATAATTTATTGTGCAAAATCCAGTTTTTTATTAAAATTTTTTATTTTTTATTAGAATTTTTGTATAAAAATTACTAATGGCAATTTTTGTGTTAATTAATATTAATAAATAGAAAAAGAATTTTTAAAGTGTTTATTTTTAAAAATAAATTTAGCGATAAAATCAAAAATTATCCCAGGAGATGAAATCTTAAAATAGATCTAATAAAATCTTATAAGATGAGATTAGAAGTAAGACCAGTTGCTAATATGAAAAAAATTCTAATTTTAAAATTATGATAAGTTAAAATTTAAGTTCTTGCAAATTTCTTAAGAATAAAGAATAATAGTTTGTTTAGTGTGTAATTTTAATGATTTTCTAATACATTTAGTCCTTTGCAGAGTTGTAGAGTTTTTGCAGAGACTAAATTTGGATGTTACAAAGTTTGTATCAGCTGATACATTTTGCAGAAAAATTTTTAAACTCATATTAAAAAAGTTATTTCGTTTTTAAATTTTTGTTTTTGTTCGTTGTTCCAAAATGCACAATGCCAAAATGTTCATGGTTTCATGTTCATAGTTGTTTAAAAGTCACAAATCTCAAGTCAAGTCCAAGTGCAGATTTTTTTTTGATTTTTTTTCAAAGTTAAATCAAATCTTTGACTCTGACTTTTTACCATTTTGACTTTAAACTTTGACTTTTGACCAACTCTGCTACTTACACTTACATAAAAATAAAAATCCAGACTGTTTTTAGAATCAGACTTGTTTTGGCATTGTGAATTTTGGTACAAAAGACAAAAACAAAATATTAAAAGTGCCATAGCTTAAGTTCTGATGGACCTAAACATGTTCTGTAAATTGTAGCAACTGATACATCCTTTGTACCACCAATATACTAATTCTGCAAAACTGTGCAATAAATCTGCAACACTCAGAAAATTGTAAAATTTATACTAAAAATTCAACTCAACTTTGAGTGGTGGTACAAAGGATGTATCAGTTGCTACAGTTTACAGAACATGTTACAGTCGGTCCTGATTAAAGTTGTGGCGTTTTTTATATTTTGTTTTTGTTTTTTGTACTAAAATTCTCAATTTTCTGAACTTTGCAGAGTTTTGCAGAGTTTTGCAGAATTAATTTATTGGTGGTACAAAGGATACATCAGTTGAAACAATTTACAGGACATGTTTTGGTCCTTCAGAACTTAAGCTTTGACACTTTTAATATATTGTTTTTGATTTTTGTACCAAAATTCACAATGCCCTTGTTTTTAAGTAACAAGTTTAAGTCAAAGTCATGACTTAAATTTGTTTTTAAAGTCAAAATAAAAATTTTACATCTGGATTTTTCATCGTTCCAAGTGGTAACTATGGAGGCCAAGCAAGTGTTAGACTTTTTTTTAAAAACAATATTTTTAAGTCCTGACTTGGACTTTGAAAAAAAAAAGTCTTGATCTGGAATTTTTTTTAATGACTAAAACTTTTTTTGGAACTTTTAAAAAAATCTGTTCATCTCTTTGGTAAATTTTCTAATTTTCTTTTAAAAAATACCTTTAATCAAATTCAAGAAAAAAAAAATAAAACAATAAACCCTCTTGTTTTTCTCAGAATAAATCCAATATACTTTCAGATAAAGGGATGTAAAAAAAAATGCTGCTGATTATGATCCTATTAATGTTTGCTGATCCAACAATGACCATCAATTACTGCATGAACCATCTTCCATATTGTGAGTGCAAATCTAGTGAACGTATTGAGTGCACCAACTTTGACAGCTTTGACAGCCTGGACTTCAAGCAACCAGTAAAAATAAAAATGTCCAACCTAAAACAATACTACCTGATGAAAATAGAGCCCAAAATCGCCTTAACATTCGACCACTCTTTCAGCATAGACCATCTCAATTTGGACATGAACAAATTTCAGTTTATTCTCAACAACATTAAGACATTCGAGTTGACCGCCAATCCATTTCACAACCACAGCCAGTTGGCCTCCCTTGGCATCATTTCCATAAACAACTCCTCATTTAGCTTTGTCTACCGCGCAAACCAATTCAACTGGCTGTGCGACCTGGTCATCAAAGACTCCCAACTTAGCCCAGTGTTCTCCTCATTCAAATCACTGTATCTTGGCTATTCATCCAGAGTGGACTTCAGCTCTCCCATCTGTCCGGCCATTTTCAAAAACTCACATCTAGACTCGTTGTTCCTGACCAATTTGAGCCTTGGCAACATGCCTAGCTTTATCAGTGTGCACAACTCGGACATCGACATCAACTGTCGCATACGCAGCCTGCACATCCAATCAAGCCAAATTGGCCTGGACTCATCTCTTCTGGACAAACATGTGTTCAAATACACGCAGAAAATTTCCATCGAATTCTCCAACTTGACTCACATCCAAACAAATGTGTTCACTGGTCTAACTCATCTGAAACACATTAACCTCTGGTTGTTCAACTTTGACCATTTGATTCATTCAATTGGTTTAGAGTGGCTGAATGGTTTGAACCATGAGCTCAAGTTGTTCTATGATGCCAATTTTTTGGACAAAAAGTTCACGAAAATGAAGGACTTTGTGCTCAAAAAGCAGGTTACAATTGAGTTTAGGGACGAGAGTGGAAGTTATGGGTACCCGGATGAGGATTTTTGTAGATTTAAAAACTTTCCGCACTCGCGCCTAGTCTTTCCGCTGATACAATCAAATGCTAAACTCAATTGTACATGCACCATGCTTTGGCTGCTGCAGTTTTGGAGGTTTGCCAACATGGACATGAGAACCAGCAGTGTGGAGTCTTGTTTTAATGGTGTGACCATTTTTGATCTGTTAGTAATCAGGTGTAGATTTGGCCACAGACTTAGTTTGTGCTCAAATGGAATTAGGCTAAGTAGTTCGAATGGATCGGATAGAGCCCTGTCAGTGGCCGGTTTAAAATTTAATTTAATTAATTATTTAAAATTGTTTATCATAGTTAACTTTATTGAAATATTTTTAAATAAAATTTTTTAAAAAAATGCTAATTGTTAACGCTAATGAACCAGAGATGAGTTTCAAACGTTTTATTGATTAAAAATTATTGATTTGAGAATTAAATCTAATTGTACAATAATTGTTATTAAAATATAAAGTAAGAATTGTCAGACATATCGTAAATTGCTACAAAAATATAAATTATAAATTATAAACTAGTTATATAATTAAACAAGATAGAGACTAGCTCTCGCGTTTTGGCTGTTGGAATCATTGCAAAGTTTTCGAAGGAACTTCTGTAAGAAGCTGTTGCGATAAGCAGCCTTGTTTGCTTTTCTTGTTTGGAAAGGAAAGCGTGCGTTCAAGCGAAGGTTTCGTGGTTGACATGACGTGATGGGATGGTTTGAATCAGCCAGAATTCTATTGAGTGTTTGTTCGCAGACATGGTCTATAAACTCGGCGATTGGGAGGAGTTTGTAAGAGCCTGCAGTCTGATCATCGATTCCCATGATTCGCCATAAACGGGAGTTGAAAGCGTTCATCTCACACTTAGCAGCAGCAGAGGTTGAAGTAAGCATTACGGCGCTGTACGTAAAGTGGCTGAGACAATATGCTCGGTATACACAAATGAGCATCGGCGTAGACCAGCCATTGATTTTAAGATGCTTGAGCAAGAACTCGACAGGGCTGACAATTGAGCGTACACGTCTCCATTGGAGATCGAGGTCGAGCAAGTTGGAAAGCTCAAAGCCGAGATACTTATATGACTTGACTGTCTCAAGCATTTGGCCGAGCAAATAAACAGTAGAAACACTTGAGCCGAGTACGCGCTGGGGATTAATGAAGATCACTTTGCACTTGCCCATGTTTAAGCGCATCTTATTATCAACACACCAGCGTTGAACGGCATCATCTATCTCTTGAGGCAGGTTGCCTAATGTGTTTCCTACAATGTAAGCTAAATGTAGATATTAAGTCATAAAAGTCATTAATAAATTTTTTTTATTAAAAAAGTCTCTTAATGTTCTTATAAAGAAATTTAAAAAACCGTCTCAAATTTATTGGGGTGAAATTTTGACATGAGTTTTAAAAAAAAATGAGTTAATTAAAAAATAACTCATTTTTCTAACTCCTGTGCATTTATAAATGGATGTTCGTCGATTGTAATTGTATATTTGCACGTATTACTACAAATCTTGCAATTGGCATTAAGTCTCATAAATGGTGTTGTAGATCTCTAGGTTGTCGTGTAAATAACAGCATTTGTTGTTTTACTTCGACTTGAGTTTTTTCTTTTTCAATAATATATTTGTCAAAAATATGCATAAATTGCCACGAATGTGGTATTTATCTTTGTTTGATGGATCTATCACCTTTTTCTCCAAGATCTGGGATAAGTGAATATTTAAAATAGGAATAGTATAAATATTCATTTATAGCAGTGTGTAATTTTATCAGCAATGGATTTAAGGTTTAAATATATTTTTAAAATATATTTAAGTTATTTAACTAATTTTTTTCAGTTAGTTAAGTTTGGGTTTCATTTCGGATCTTTTGTTTGGAATTATAGAAGTTTTAAAGAGAATAAGTCATTTTTTAGTTGATTAATATCAAAAAATTTATATACTCTTGGGTTGTCTAATGCAATAGATTTGCCATAAATCAGAATTTTCTTGCAATTTTAGCATAAATTTCTTCTTCAGTATTAGAAATTTTAAAGGCTGGACTTTGAATTTTGCATGAAAATAAAAAAAAAATTGGGTCTTTGCTCGGATTTTTGAAAAAAAAAAAAGTTCTGGACTTGGCTTGAGACTTGTGACTTTTAAACAACTCTGATTTTCATATTTGAAATTAAACTCTTTAGTGAAATAGAATGGGTTTAATTTTGGCTATGTATTAAACTTATTTTTGATTATCTTAGTGGTTTATATATTATCTTAATCAGTTTAAGATATCTTAACAAATTTAAAATATCTAAACCTATTTAAGATATCTTACTATTTTATAGTTTGTCATAAATTTTTTTTACTATCTTATAAGGAATAAAAAGTCTTAATTATAGTAAAAAAATAAAATTTTATTTATTTGAATTAAAAATTGTAGGTATCCTGTAAAAACAGCACTATCAAAAAAGCGAATAAAAAGCACTCTGTGTAAATCGCATTAAATATTATTAAATACCTTATTTTTTGATATATTTATTTCTAACAACCTCAATTTTAATTAACATCAATTTTTATATTAAAAAAATATTGTTATTATATAAAATTTTCAAGTTTAAAAATAATTTGTACATAACACTTTAAAACATTCTGAAACACCCTATTAAGTTTATAAAACACCCTGCAGCACCCTTTTGATTTTGATAGAGGAGAAAAAGTTCTGCTTGGCAAATTATTTTTCAAAAGGTCTGGTCATGTGAAAACCCTATAAAAACCTCTAAAACAGGTTTAGACCGGATTTTTCAAAACACCAATATTTCTTTTTTAAAAAGGTTTTTCAGTGAAACAAACAACATTTTAAGGGTTTCTGGCGTCAAGGAATACGATTTTGAGGTCGGTTTAACAATATAAACTATTGATCATGATTTACTCAATCCAGGCCCTCAAGAGCCCACTATAAGATTATTGAATTTTGACTTGAAAATTTTAATGTTGATTCTAGAGTAATTTTTTGTAATAAAATATGAAATTAAATTTTTAAATAAAAAGCATTTTTCGACTACTTCTAGGGCAGTAAATTAGGTTTTAAAATACCAAAAATACTGTATTTCTTTTTCTTTTTTTGTCTAGGTTATCTTGTTGGATCTCTTGCTCTTGTTGACTCAGTGAAAATTGGTCGTCTATTTCCATGTCATCAATTTCTTCAGATTTTTCTGTATAATCTTCACTTTCTGAATCTGAGCTAGAATAAACTTCAAAATCTTTCTTGTCTGGCTCTGATTAAGACTGTTCACTTTCCAATCTTGGATTCATATCATATTCATCGTCCGAAACACAATAGTTGCGAATCATTTATATATTATTTTCATTTATTTTTAATTTTAAATATATTGCAAAGTTTAAATATACTTTTTTTAGTTATATAAACATGAATTAGATAAATTAAAAAATTAAGATTTTTTAATATATATTTGGACCAAGAAATTTTGTAGTTTTTAGGACTAATTAAATTATGTAAGACATTTTATACTATACAAGATAATATATTTTTTATTTGAAAATTTAAAACAAATATTGAAAATTCTTTCTGTTTAGCTTTTAAATAATTAATTAACTTATTTGTTTATCTGTATTGAGCTAATGCTTCTTCAGAATAAAATTATATGAAAATTAAAAATTAAAAATAAAGTTAAATAAGATAAAACAATAGAAAAAATAAATAAAAAAAAGATAAATAATTCATTTAGATTTAAATTAATATTAAATCGTTGCAAAATTGGATAGAGTTGGTTAGGACTCTATTAAACTACAGACGTTCCTCCGTATAACGAGACCCCATATAACGAGAAACTCTTTATAACGAGCTGTATTACCGGAACCGATTACGAGCATTAGAAAAAGATATATAAATTGTTTCGATACAACGAGTTTCAATATAACGAAAACTTGATAGAACGAGCTGTTTTTTAAAGACCGCTTAATCATTTTCTTAAGAAAAAAAATTCCTTTAACGAGCTTGAAAAAAAAACTTTCACACTTGAGTATTAAGAAAAAAGATTAAAAAAATAAAAATAAAACAATTAATTTTCTTTTATAATTGAATATAAATAACTGAAAATACTTGATTGTCTAATCTAATTGAAAAAAATAACAGATAAACTTGCTCAAAAAAAAAGAAAGTGTATCTCGCTTGAGACTAAAATAGAAATTATAAAAAAACATTGTGATCAAAAAATAACTACCACTACACTTTCTAAATAAAAAGGCATAAATACATCGACAATATCAACAATTCTCTCGTCGAAGGCAAAAATATTAGAACACTAGGAAAAAAATTTATGCGTCCCCGAAAAAAAACGAATTAAATTGTCAAGTTACGATGACGTCGATAAATCAGTGTTGTTTCGGTTCGAACAAGTTCAAAAATACAGTAATTGTACAGTGAGTGGCAGTGAAATTCAACTACAGGCTCTAAAGTTTGCGACAATGTTAGGCCATCGTGAATTCAAAGCTAGTAATGGATGGCTAAGCAAGTTTAAAGAGAGAAATGGAATTTCGTTAAAAACCACGATAGTTGAGGCTGGATTTGTCGACCAAGCGAGCGTTCAGAATTGGATTTCAAATGTTCTACCTGATATGATCAAAAATTATACGATCGATGATCTATTTAACGCCGACGAAAGCGCCCTATTTTTTAAAGCTTTGCCGAACAAAACAAACGTGTACAAGAATATGAAGGCCGACGATGTTAAAGTTGCAAAAGAGCGAATTTCAATTCTTTTTACTTGCAATATTTCAGGCAATGAAAAATTAAAATCACTTGTAATATCTCACTCCGCGAACCCAAGATGTTTTAAGTCAATTCAAAAAGCTAATCTGTCCGTATATTATCGCCACAATCAAAAGTCATGGATGAATGCTTCAATTTTCAAAGAATGGTTATTTAAATGGAACAATCAATTGAAGGCTGACAACCGAAAAATTTTACTTTTTTTAGACAATTTCAGTGTGGTCATTAAAGATTTAAAAGATTCTTTTCTAAATAAAAAAGAAGATTTTTCCAACGTTGTTGACTTTTTGTTTAATACTGAAAATATTGTACTAGAAAAATGTAAAACCAAACAATCCAGTATTACAGATTTTGTAAAAAAAGCTTAATTTTTAGTTTTGTTTATCTTTTATTTTAACTTTTTCCATAATCTGTCTCTAACTCCGACTCTGGCTCTGGCTCTTGTTCTGGTTCTTGTTCATGTTCTTTTTGGGTACGGTTCCATCTTGCTTCCACATTTGCCCACTCTATTATGGCTCTTCTGTTAGCCTTGAATTCAAGTCTATTTCCATAGAAGAACATGCCCAAGTACTGCACCATTCTATCATTGTCAGTCAAGTCTTCGAATGAAGCAAACCCAGTACCTGCTCTTCCACTCTGCCCTGGCATCACTACGCAAAATATCAGGTCTGACGGGGGTCACAAATCTACTACTTTAAATCTAATACTTTAAATAAACTAAAAGTGGTCCCTAAGTCAGTGACCGATCATCATGAATTTTAAGAAATAGAGAAAATTTTGAAAGATAAACAAGACAAGTATTAATAGAGTACTTTGTAAAATGGAAAGGATATTGTTGAGGTTTTAACCTCGAGTTTGTTTCCTACCTAAGGTTTAGGGGTTCTACAATTAAAAGAATTGTTTGTTGTTGGGCCTTCAGGCCTAGTTTATTTAACTAAACGTGGTTATAGAAAAGTGTGGGGAAGGAAGAAAAGAAATATAACGGGTGGCATTTATAGTGTAGTTTTCTCTAGACCTTCACTTGCGTGAGGGACTAGTAAAAATTACACTTTTTTTGAAGTTGTGTATGAAACCACAACAATATCCTAATGATGAAATTTCTTGGGTAAAAGAAACAGATTTTGTATCAATAGATTGTTTAGACTAGTACTAAGAAAAAATTCAAATAAATAGTTAGTTATTGAGGAAAGTGTTGGTTAAAATTCGAGCTCAATTAAACAAAATAGAAAAAAAAGTTTTATCATCAAACCACTATCAATTTTCCGTATTAATTTTTAAAATAATCGACAGAAGCAGCACAAAAATCATATAAATTTCAGTTTTGTACTTCATCAAATAATAGCCCATTATACTCAATTTCGCATAAAGACTTTTTGTATTGGAGAAAAAAAAAATTTAAGTTTGAGAAAAGTCAATATCATGTTTCTACTTGAGTAGTATAGAGTCTGAGAGTGCCTTTAAGACCCATTACTTTTTAATTAACTAGACAAAATAATTAACAAATATATGGTTTTAATTTTTTTAATTTTTTCTTTAATTTTTTCTTTAATTTTTTCTTTAATTTTTAAAAATAAATCTCAAAATCATGTGATTTCGTTTAAATTTTGAATTAATAAAAACAAAATATATCAGAACTATAATATGTTTGGGTTAATTTGATAGAAAAATATTATTGATTTTTCAAATTCCAGATGATGTCTAACTTAACATGCGAAGAACTTTTTGAAAAGTTTGGCATCTCTTGAAAAAAATTTAAATTAAATTTCTTTACTTTCTTTTTTTGTGAGATTGAAAAATTTAATTTAAATTAAAATAAATAAAAAAATATTAATTTACTAAATATTAAATTTAATAGTTTGATTTAACGTTTTGGGTGTATGTGTAAATGATTGAGATAGAAAAATATATTCTCGATTTGTGACTTTGGTATTTTTGAAATTCGATACAACAATTCAATTAATTTCTTTGTTTAGAATCAATTCGATTTTTAATTTAATCTACAAATAAACCTCTTTTTTGATGATACTCAATTATAAAATGATTCATCAGTAATGTATTTAAAACGAAATTTTTTCAACTTTTTTACCAAGAATAAATTTAAAATGAAAATGTCTTTAATTTTAATATTTTTAAATGCTTGTTATTTTATATCATTGGTGGAATCGCATGGTTTTTTGGTAGAGCCATTACCAAGGCATTTTATTTCTTATTTGAGTCCTGAAGTGCCGCACTATCAAAAAGACCCATCTGCGTTATATTGTGGTACATTTGATCATCAGTACTACTATAATGGTTTGTAGATCAATTTTTAGAAAATTTTTAGAAATTCTTAAATATTTATTGCATTAATTGTATTAGATGGAAAATGTGGACTATGTGGAGACCAGTATGACAAGCCTAAGCTGTTTGAAAATGGCGGCTTATACGCAACTGGAAAAATTGTTCAGACTTATCAAAGTGGACAAATTATTAATATCAAACATTCAGTATGATTTTTAGAAGTTAAACAATTGTTGTGTATTTTACTTTTTTCCTTTTAATAGACAGTTGCTGATGGATATCACGGAGGCTATGTAGAAATAAAGTTATGTCCTTTGACTGGCTCAATGAAAGAAGCAACTGAGGAATGCTTTGAAAAGTATCCGCTGAGAATTTTGCCACATCCACGAAGACTGCCAGACGATGAATTTAAAATATCAGTTGAATTCGGTGTAAATCCACCTTTAGGGGAATCTGGTCCGTTTATCAACGAATCATTCTGGTAATATTTTTTTAATATTTAATTTTCTTTATAAAATAGTTTATTTTTGTTCAAAAAGTAAAAGGGCTGTAACATTACTCAAATTTCTTTGATTTGTTTTGTTAAAATTATTTATTTTATTTTTAAAAATTAATTATAAATTAATCAAAGATTTTATTGAGAAAAAAATTTGAATTTTTCTTTTTTGAAATCAGCTTTTTTTATTTATAATTGTAAAAAGAAAATTAAAGATTCAAATCAATTTTTTTTTTGATATCTTAATTTTTTGAATTAATAACTATTTTTCAAAATTAATTCTTAAAATTGTTCTAATTTTTTGTTTAGTGTTAAATTACCTAAAGGTGTAAGCTGTGAAAGATGTGTGCTTAGATGGAGATGGCTTAATGATCAAAGAAAGGTTGTTTGATTTTATTTTTTTAATGAAAATTTTTAAGAGTTAAATAACTCAATTAAGAGTACTTTATTGAATGGAACTCAATTAATTGGACTCGGTGCCCAACAAGAATTTAGGTTTTAAAAGCTAGCCATTTTGTAATTTAGATCTTGAATTTATTTTTTAGAAATTGTGCTGATATGAGAATTTTACCAAATCCAAGCGATTCCAATGAACCAGAAGAGGAGATAATAAAACCTCCGGTGCCACCACAAAAAATAAAACCAGTTTTTCAATGTGAAACTTGGAAGTCAAATTCTGAAGACAAACCAGGCTTAGTGATTAACACAAAGCCCGATTTGAATAAATACACTGGAACAGGTGTCATTTGCTGGAACAGACTGGAAAATGTTTGGGATGACAAATATTTGTACAATCAACATATTGAGATGTGCACCAATTGCTTTTTGAATTGTTTATCTACAGATAAAATATGTCCAGAAGAGTGCATTTGTCGGTGGTATCCTTAAGTTTTTATTTAGGATTTATTTCAAATTTATGGTTTTTCCCTTTATTTAACGATTTAAAGATTAAAATAAAATTTCTAAACATTTATTTAATTTTTTTCTGTTAGAGTTTTTTATTGGATTTTCTTCTCTGCATATTTATCATAAAAGCTTTTTTTTTAAATTTTTCATTTAAAAAATTTTTACATAGCTTTGCAGACATTTAAAAATTTAATTTAACATTAGATGCTTTAATTATAACCTTTAAATGTTTCTAATTTCCGAGATATTTATTTTTATTTGTTAATAGAATTATTTTAAATAAAAAGTAGTAGGTTATTAAAAGAAATTATGAATAAAATTATTTTTCTTAAAATGAGTTAAAAGGATATCGAAATAAAGTTTTTTAAGTACCTCAAATTTATTAGAATTTACCTCAAATTTAATAAAAGACTATTTTTTTATTAACAAAGTAGCAAAATATAAAAAAGAATTCGAATAAAAAAAAATTACATCAATTAATAAAAAAAAAAAGCAATTTCATTATAAAAAAGCAAAAAGTTAATACTCACCTCTAAAAATGAAAAAAAATCAACAAAATATTTTATTTTAATTTTAAACCAATTATTTAAATTTATGGATATACGATAAATACTAGATAAATGCTTTATCATAATATCAAATGTTGACCAACTTTTTGATGTCAATTTTTGCTCATATTCCTTGCATTCATTCATCGTCATCTTGGGTATCATCTATTAAATTTTCCATTAATACTTCCTCCGAGAGAGTATTTTCTTGATCTAAACTCATTATGAAGTTTTTTAATTTCGATTAACCAATAAACAGGATCTTTATAAATAGGTTTTTGTTTTTTTAAAAAAATTAATTTTATTTTTTTTGTGACACTTTTATTAATATTTTGAGGTATTTTTTAACAAATTAGAGGTAACTTTTAATAAATGTGAGGTATTAAAAAACCGATAGCCCATTTAATTTAGAAAAAATTAGATAAATGAGATTAAAAAAAAATTTGAAATTCTTCCATTTATTTGAAAATTTAACCTAATATGCCTTAAAATTTTTTTATCAAATTTTTATTAATCAGAAACTATTTTTGTTTAAATCGGGATCTAAAGCAAACTTTGAACGAAAAAAGCTCTTGGTTATTATTTTTTATCTTCTATTGAATTACTAAATTAATTTATATCTGACGTCAAGTTCAATACATGCATTTTTGAAAAAACAAAAAAAGCTTTATTAATTTTCGAATTTTTTTGGGCAAAAAATTTTGATGCTAAAAAAATTTTCTCTCTATTAAAAATGATAATTTCTTAGTTTTAAATAAAATAAATACAAAATTAATCAATTTAAAAGTTTTGATGCAAACTATCTTTTTTTATTTGGTACTTTAATTTTCTAACAACCACGGTTTCTTTGTGGCTGTTCAGACTCACTGACCATATTTGTTCGTTCAATATCTTTAATATAATTCAACACTTCAATATTTGAAAACGAATATTCATTAACTGTTCTGTTCATTAACGACATACCAAACGGAGTACACCACCACTGCAAGCTCTTTGCCGATGATACCAAGATCATTGCCACCATCAAGAACAGCCTCGATATTGCCCAACTACAGTCCGATATAGACCTGCTCGCGACGTGGGCTAACACCTGGCACATGAGTTTCAACGTCGATAAATGCAAATTCATGGTTTTCAAAAATAAAACTAATCACTTTTGCACTTCTTTCAAGCTCACCATGACATCAGCTGAAACCGGTTCCAGACTGACACTTGAAGAGATCAAAACGGAAAAGGACCTCGGCGTATATTTCTCTAGTGACCTGAAATGGAGAACCCACTGCCAACACTCGGCGGCCAAAGCCAACTCCATTCATGCCTGGAATCCTCAATCCTTCAAGTCCCTGTACACTGCTTTTGTCCGACCTCACCTCGAATATGCCACCTCAGTATGGAATCCCCATATACGAGCAGATGTAAGGATCATCGAAAACATCCAAAGAAGAGCAACCAAACTAGTAGGCCGCATCAGAGACAGTAGCTACCAAGACAGGCTCGCCATCCTGAACCTAACCACCCTCGAATCACGCAGATCAAGGGGTGATCTCATCTCCCACTACAAGATCGCAAATGGACTACTTGACGTCAATTGGCTAGCCTCAACCAAACTTATGTCGTCCATCGCCTGCCACGGCCCAGCCAACGCAATCAGAGTTCACAAAAAACGCCTATTTGTCCAAATATCCAACTGCCCGGAGCGAACAAACTTCCTAAATAACAGAGTTGCATCTACCTGGAACAACCTCGCGTCCTCGACAGTCAACGCTCCAACCCTTAACAGCTTTAAGGCCCGCCTCGACATACATCTTGCCCGCACGAACACCACCCCCACCTAAACCTCAACGACCAACCATGGCCCAGTCAGTGAGACGGTGAGTATAAAAAAAAAAAAAAAAAAAAAAGAGAAAATACCTTATGGAAGTCCTTCGATGTTGAATCTCATTTGTATTGCGTTATTCTTATTTTCATTTCAATTGAAAAACGAAAAAAAAAAAAAAAAAAAAAAGAATAATAATTTTGTTGAATTGAAAAAAAAAAAAAAAAAAAAAAAATTAACGTTCTCTTATATATTTATTTAGATACTATCTTATTTCTTGTCCTATTTTTTCGTTAACTTTTTTGTTTAAACCTACCTCATTTCAAATTTTTTAAACTTAAATTTATTACCTTAATTATATTTCTTACTTCTAAAATGCTGTCTATAAAGTAGTACATTTACTTCTATAAAGACTTGGACGAAATAAGCCAAATCCAATAAATAAATAAATAAACAGAGTTGCATCTACCTGGAACAACAGTCAACGACAGTCAACGCTCCAACCCTTAACAGCTTCAAGGCCCGCCTCGACATACATCTTGCCCGAAAGAACACCACCACCACCTAAACCTCAACGACCAACCATGGCCCAGTCAGTGAGACGGTGAGTCGAAGGCCTGGCAATCCCCAGAAGCGTTTACGCTAGGACTAGGGTTGCCTTAGCTAGAAAACTCATCGTCCCACACTCCTTCTTGCCAAACGCACAACCAGTCATCATAGCGATTCAAGTTGTTTTGGATTGCTCGCAGGGTGATTCCCTGCTATGACTCAATTTATTATTATTATTATTATTAATATTATTTATTTTTCGTAACCAATTTTTTTAATTTTTTTTTTCATTTAAAATAAAATTTAAAATCATAGAACAATGTTTTTCAATATTGTTTTTATTTTTTTTTGTTATAATTATAAAAAAAAGACAAAATTATAGCAATTTTATAATTTTTTAAGTCATATTAAACTAATTTTTTCGCAAAGACATCTGACTGTAAAATAAAAATATTAACTAAAAAGTTCAAAAATAAAACTTTTTAATTTGAAAGTATTTTATTTTATTCACATATTTTAAAAAAATAAAATTTGCCATTTTGAAGATAATTTTTCATTCTTAAAAAAATGTAAAAAATTATTGAAAATTTTAAAATTGTACTAAGAAAATATAAAAATATAATTATTCGAGTATCTTTAAAAATCAATTTTCCAATATTGAAATTTAGAAGCTGAAAGATTTTTTTTTTGAATTTTTAATTAAGGTTTAATAAAATTTAAAACAAAAAAATAAAAAATATATTTTTCGTTACCTTACTAAACTGATTAATTTTATATTTCTACTCATACTTAAACGATCCTGTATGTGATTGCATGATAATTATTTACAATAATTTTAATTTTAAAATTTTTTAATTTTTTGGTTTTATTCATTTTTATGCTTTAAGTGGTAAAAATAATTTTTCGCGAGTTGCGAATAACACTAATTTTAATTCAACAAATAAATAAAATTTAAACTTTAAAATTTTTTTATCTTATTTATTTAAAAAAAAAATTATAAGTATAGAATATTTTAAACAAACCAAATCATCATTTAAATTTTTTTAAGTAAATAATTTTAATTATTTTTAATGATATACTTAAATATTTTTTTAAAGAGCAAATTAGTGTTGCGTCTTCCATATACCTTGGCAAGACTAAAAACAAAGATAAATGTAAGTTTCTTCTTACATATCAAAATAGCAGTGAAACCTTTAAAAAAGTCAAATGATTGAGAATTTTCTTTTTAATTTTTTACAAAAATAAAATTTTTCAAAAATCTTGTTTGTGCTAGGCTTAAATTAAAATTTTATTCAATGAATTCAATTTATTTGAAACAAAAAATATTAACTAAAACTAAACAATAGCGCTAAAATTGAATTTATATAAAAATTGGTATAAGGTAATTCGATGAGATGAAGACTTGCAGCTCCAAAGCTAGTTCAATCTCCATTTGCGGCATAAATACAAAATAAACAATTGAATCTTAATGATTTTTTGATTGCATAAGCAACCGAAATTCTAGACTGATTATATTCTAAGTATATCGCTTGGGCCCGGTATCATGAAACTCAAAATATGTGTTGTTTGAAAAAAAAAAGTTGTAGCTCTTACTTTTTTAAATAAAATAAAGTTTTAAAAATCGAACTGATAAAATATTTTATGATAATTTGAAATCTAATACAAAAACAATCACTCTCTAAAAAAAAAAAAATGAAAAAATACATACAGATCTTGAAAACTCATAATACTGCTATCTTTATTTATCATAACAATCTCTCTCTCTCTATCGGTGTATCTAAAATAATTTAAAAAAGATGAATTTTTCTACTTTTTTTTCTTTTTTATTGTTGCCAAATAAATTTTGTGCAAAAAACTCCGATCGGTTTAGATTTAAAAATCAAACCATCGATAGCCACAAAAGTGCCTTGATTGCCAAAATCCTAGGTGCGCAATTTGGCGTTTTTTTTGAACAGGTGTTTTTTTTTTTTTAATTTTTATTTTATTAAATTTCTGAATAAACAATTAGAAAAAAAAAATACTTCAAACTTTAGGCCACAATTCCCACTCTTATCTTGTCCATTTTTTTCTAACCAAAATTTTCAATTGATAGATAAAAAATTTCTGTTTTTTTTTATATTTTTTTACCATTGAGTGTTCCAACATTTTTGTACAATGTTCATCGAAATAAAAGTAGTTCTAAATTTTTTACTCTCATTTTTGTATGACAAATTGCCGCGTCGCCGAGTCAACCTGTTCGGCGACGAGCTGGAAAAGCAACTGAAGCTAAGACTGTCAGGCACCAATTGGTCAAATGGTGAGCTGGAAGATCAGGTGACCACAATTTTGTACGAGTCACGATCCTTGGGCATAGACAAAAAAGAGTTGATGGTGGACCCGGTGATGGCAATGGCGGCCTCAGACTCGGCCATGGACCTGAAAGAAATTCTGGACTGCATGCCGGACTATTTGAAAATTTTCATTGAGCCTGGTCTCGTGGCCTATGCCACCGAGCCTAGTGACTTGGTCAATTTGAGCAAAAAAAGTGAAAGTTTCATCAAAAGCTTGTACAAGCTGCCACATATAAAGCTGAACAATTTAGAGTACCGAAGGACAGAGCCCGAGATGGCCAGGGAGTCAAGTGAGTCGCCTGTTTCTTCATCATCTTCGCTGTCCGGCTCCTCATCCCACTCGGCTTCCAATGCTGACACTGTGCCACTTTTTGACAAAAATTTCCTCAAGCCTCAAGCCAAAGTGAATTCTTACTTTACGCCAGCCGAGTTTGCCAAGACAAAATTCGGCTCAACAAAATCAAAAGAGAGTTTTTTCAGCAGTGCCAAGCCAAGGACCAAGGCGGCACAGAGCTCGCAAAATAGCGAGTTTGCCGCCTATATCAAGCAAAAGTTGCAGCAGCAATCAATGAAACAGCCAGGTTTGGACGAAATGGAGAGCTTTTTGCCACAACCAGCGTATTCTGCCAATATGCTGGTGTCCAATCTGACCAAGTCTACTTCGTACACGTCGGGCTTTTCGCCAATGCCTGGCACCAATTTTTCTGAGAGCAGCAAAAATTTCGACTATTTGGTCACATCAACTATCCAAGGTATGATTGACTGCTATGATGATGATAACTTTTAGATATGACAATTTTGGCAATTTTTTTTTATTTTTGCACACAATTGTGTGTGTCTTGATTATTTTTCCTTACTAGAAAACCTCGAATTATTTTCCAAATAATTTTAATCACCGGTTTAAATTTATTTTCTAAAAAGCTTTATCTTACTTTACCCTTTTTTTACTAAATTTTTTAATAAAATTGGTTTTGGTGCTGTGATTTTTTTTTATCTAAATAAACCTCCGACAAACACTCAAGACAAGTCTGGAACACATGTAAAAAATTTAAATTAAATTAGAAAAAAATAAATGAACTCTATTAACTAAAAATAAACAATAGTTTAAATTGGACTCTATTTATTTTTTTTGGTATCAATTTTATTGATGTTTTTTTTTTTGGTATCAGACTTGGGTATCAAAAGAAAGGTTAGAAAATTTATTTTTTGAAATATTTTAAACAATATTGTTTAATTAATTAATTTCTGTTTTTTTTTTACTATATAACAAAGTTAACAATAATGTCTATTTGACTCCATAATCTTAAAAGTTTCTCTTATTTCCGTAATTTTCCTTTCAATAGCGCAATGTGCTACCATTGGCGATCTCCTAGTAGACCGCCTCTGTAATGTTTACATTAGTACCCTTGGGCCTGTCTATCCGATCTCCTTCGTTAGATTTTTTGGATTTAATTATTTTATTTAAGTGACCTCAGCGAAGCTGTTTTGGTCAATTTTTGAAATATTGAATAAAAAAATAAAAACTATTAATAGTTCTAAAAAATTAATGAAAAAGAAGACAAATATTAGGTTTGTAAAAAATTTCTAAATATTCATGTCATAGTAAAATTTGATAAAACGTAAATTTTAAAAGTTACGGATACTTACGTAAAAAAATAAAAAAAAATGAAAATAAGTAAAATATAAGGAAAAATGCAATTATTAATTTTTACTAGGTAAATTTGTAAACTTACGTATGCAATAGTAAATTTTGATATTTACGCTTAGACATTAGTAAATTATTAATAAGAATTGGATATATTTTGTGTTAGTAGCTAATTTTATTTTTTTGTAGCTAATTTTTATTTAGAAAAATAGATAAAAAAAAATAAAAAGTAGATAATTATTTTATTTAAGTAGCTAATTATAAAGAAAAAAATAATAAGGAATTTTTATGAATAACTGCTTCTTCAATCAAACTTGCATCGTTATCTGTGTCATCAATATTTGACTGAGCTTGATGTAAAGCTAAGATAGAAGTTGAGCTAGATGTTTCTTCCGACATAATGTAATTTTTTATGATATGTTGTATAAAAGTTTGAAAAAATTTTGAAAAAGACTGAGTTTTTATTCTAAAACTGGTCATTAATTAGTTGGATTTCTTTAAGAGGTGCCAATTTGTAAAAATTCATATGTCAATTACATCAAAGAATTATTTTTAGCTACTTTACGAATTATCTATTAATTTAATTATCTATTAGTAAATTTATTTATCTACTAAAAAAATATTTTAGCTACTATAATAATTATCTACTAAAAAATATTTTTATTTAGCTACTTTAAAAATAAATTAGCTACTAACGAAAAACATATCCAATAAGAATTTATTTATTTACTATAAATTATAGTTATTTTCTAAAACAACTTCTTTAATTTTCGTAAATAACTAAAATAAAATAAAAATCAGTACATTTAGAAAATACAGTAAAAACGTTATTATTTTTTAGATATTTTACATATTTACGCATATATACGTAAATATAGATATTTACGTATCTTATATATTTACGATAACATATTAAATGAATTATATATATGAATTTTTAAGGATAAAAAACAAAAAGGCTAAATGTAATAAATATAGCTAGTTTATAACGTCGCACAAAAATTTTTTAAATTTCTTAAGATGAGTTGAGCTGATGTTTTCGTAGTCATCGATTAGTTCTTCAAATAATGGATTCTCGTATAAGATTGCATTATTTATTTATTGAATTGAATTAACCTCCTTTAAGGAGAAGTAAAGTAAAATAAAAATAAAATTTTTTTTTTTTTTTTTTTTTTTTTTTTTTGTGTTTATGTGTTTTTTTTTTAAAAATGAAAAATTATTATCTAAAAATAAAATTACAAAAATAAAAAAAGGAACATTAGTTCGAAAATAGAAAAAGGCATGAAAGTTAGAAAGCAAGATAATTTGGACCAAAATTCATGAATTTCTTTTATTTTGAATTAGCTCATTTAGGAGAGTTCTGTAATGTTTTAATTTTAAATTGCAAAGACATAACCAAATTGAATCAGATATACCATCATTAGAAATCAGATTAATCTTAAGATTTTCTTTAAGTTGGTTTATATTTACTGAAATTTTTGAGGTTTCAATTTTAAAGTACTTGGAAATAAGTACTAAGTCAGAGGAAAAAGATTTATTATAGGGGGGGTCACTTAGCATATATTTTAAAAATTGTGATGATAGATAATTATATTTAATTGTATCAATAAAAGTTAGTTTTGAAAATAGATAAAGTTCATCAAAGTTGAATAATTTTAGTACTTTTAAGACTCGTGACATGTGACAGTAGGCTTTTAAACCAAACATTTGTCTAATTAAGTTGTTTTGCAATTTATTTATTGAATCCTTTGTGGTCGAATTAAGAGTAAGAGCCTCAAGACCATATGTGAATTTAGATAAGCAAAATGTTTTGTATATAAATGATTTGAATTTAGGTGAAGAGGTAGGACTATTTTTAGGCAGAAGATACGAAATTCCAAAAAAGCTGCTCTGAACTTTTTTAAAATTTATAACTGCCTGTGTGTTAAGGTCAAGATTAGAATCTATAATGAATCCTAAGTATTCTAACTGATTTGCTTCTTCAAGTTCAGATCCATTAAGGTGAAATACCGACTTAAATAATTGAATGCCAAAGTTAACAACTTTTGTTTTATTAGGGTTAAATTTTATTCTCCATTTATTCCCATAAGATCCACAAATATCCAAAAGCACTTGTAGATGGGAGTCAACTGGGCTTATTAAGATTATATCATCTGCGTAGACAATGATAGAAACATTAAGATTTTTATAAAGAGCTCCAAGCTCATTGTTAAGACATTCTATTATAAGATCATCAATATATATGTTGAAAAGAAAAGAAGATAAAATAGCTCCTTGTTTTACACCAGTTTCAATTTTAAAGGGTTTAGTTGTTAGATTATTTGGAAGAGATAAAACAGCTAGTGCTGAGTTATAATAAATCCTAAGCAATACCCAGTAGGAAGTATGCAGTCTCTTTAATAGTTTATAGAATAAGCCATCACGCCATATTTTGTCAAAGGCCTTTTCTGCATCTAAAGATGCTATCCTACATCCAGAGCCTTTATTGATGTAGTTAAGAGTTGTTTCTTTTAATACAAAAATGGCATGGTTACATGAGGTTTTTTTCTTAAAACCAAATTGGTTATTACTAACTTTGTAAAGATCAGGGGAGTTAATTAGAATAAGTTTTTCTAGGATTTGAGCAAAGCAGTTTGAAATAGAAATAGGTCTTATGTTGTTTAGATCATAGTTGTTTTTTAAATTGTCTTTTAGAATAGGATTAATTTTAGAAGTATTAAGATTTTTTGGGATCTTATTGAATAGTAGAAGTTGGTTGAAGAATTCAAGTAGAATTTCATAAAAGCCAACAAAATTTACATTTTTTAAAAGGTTATAGGAGATTTTGTCAAAACCAGTTACTTTTGAGTTATCAAATTCTGATATTATTTTCTTTAGTTGAGAAAGCTCAAAAAAAGGCAGAGTATCAGGACGAGTGTAGCTCACAAATGTTTCATTCACATGTTTTTTAATATTTAGCTGATCACTTGAGAGAGAGGATTCATCCTCTTTGAATAAATTTAAGAAGTGAGAAAAGAGTTTATCCGGTGGGAGGGTTATTTCTTTTCTAACATTTCTTTTATTTTTAGACTGTGCAATTCTTTTCCAAAATCTATTCCTATCTTTTAAAGAGAAAAGACTTTCTATTTTTGCTTGCTCTTTTAATTCATTTAGATAAATTTGTTGTCGTTGAGCTCTTCTAAATTCTTTCTTTAATTGTCTTCTTTTAGGTTCACAGGAGGGATCCGTTTTAATTTTCTGATTGATATCAGTTAGCTTATCTTTTATCAATTTTAATTCCTTATTGAACCAATTGTTTTTTTTTGGCTTATTTGCTAAATTGGAGGAAAAGTAAATATTTTGATAGTCTAACGCCTCATGTGAGGCTTTAGAGATTGAGTCACAAATTGATTTATAAAAGAGATCAACATGCTCTTGTGCATTAAAAATAGGTTTCGAGGGGTCTGCGTAATCGAGACAAGAATTTTGAAAGTGATAAGATAAATTATTATTATAGAATTCAAAAACTTCAGCTATTTCAAGTTTTAGTCTTGGTTGGACTTGAGGCTTAAGATAGAGAGATTCAATCTCACAGTCGAGATTTTCATAAGTAACATCCAAAATAAGGGCAAGGTGATCACTAAGATTTCCCAAGTCATTTATAATGTTACATTGAATAGATTTTAAGATATTCCCATGATCTGAGACTAAAATATGGTCAAGGTTAGCATAATATGGGAGGGAATTTTTTTTATGCTTTGTATAGGTATACGGAGTAAATTGTGTGTTTAATGAGTCCAGTAAAACAAGGTCATTATCATGTATAAAATTGTATAGTAGAGTATCTAACTTATTTATATTTGAGGATTTTTGACAAGTGAGCCTGAAAGGATCTGCATTGAAGTCACCTATTATAAACATTGGAGTATTTTTTTCTTTAAAAAATTTCATGTGAGCTATTAAGATTGATAGAGTAGTTTCATATAAAGCTATAGAATCAGCCTTATGCTTATTATTATAAAAGGGCATATAAACCCCAAAAATTACAAATTCTTGACCCTTGGTTTTTAAATGGACATATCTCGAATGTCTATTAAAAAAGTCACTATCAATCAAATCACATGAGTCATCAAGAAACCAACATTGGCCACCATAAGGTCGCCCAGAAGATTTACCTAAATAATCAGGCATATCCGACTGATAGAGTGGAGTATTTTTATGAAACTTAGATGATGCTAAATCATTTATAATATGAAATTCATTTTTTTTGGTCCATAATTCATTCAAATAGCAAATATTTGAAATATTAACTAAATGATTACAATAAGATAAATTTGATTTTAAATTGAAACAATTAAGAAAAGAGATAGAAAAAGAATTTAAAGGCATTTTAATTACGTTTTTATTGATTTGTGTTGGATTGATTTGGAGTATTGCTCGTTTTTGCTTCAGATGAAGATTGTGTATTTTGATTGCGTTCAGCATATGGCTTACGATAGCGACAGACAACAACACCTCTTGGCCATATAGTTTTATCTTTTACTCTATCAAGATCGAACACACTTATTGAAAATTTGAAGGAATTGAAATTTTGATGAACGGTTGAAATTTGTTCAAAAGTATAAGTTTGGACTATTTTATTTACTACCGATTTTACGTTTTCGAGAGTTTCTTCAGTTGATATTCTACCCAAGTAAATATCGACCTTTCTCTCACTTGATTTAAGACCAGTGTTATCACCTTTACCAGAAGTTTTGATATAATTTTGAATTGAAGATTTTTTAGTCCTCTTCCTTGGGCCTGCTAATTTAAACTCATTGTATTCAATTGATTTTGTTGGTTGAGAGGGGTCTGAGGAATCAAAAGCCATGATTTTTGATTGTCCATTCGGACGTGATGTTTGACGAGTCACTGGTTTGGAGGCCGGTGTAGCATTTGTGTTTTGATTAGTACCATCATCAGTTTTTTGTGATTTGTTTCCTTTTGAGCTACCCATTTGTGAGTTCAATTTTGTTGGTGAGTCTGTCAGGGGCCTTTTATTTGTCTGTTTGCTAGGAATAGCGGTAGCTTGTGAGTATGATGTGGAATTCTGCTTTGGAGTATTCAGTATCGTATTACGAGGTGTCAAAGTTTCATTTTGTGGTAATTTTGGGAATTCGTTAGTATTCATTTTTGATTGTATTTGCTTTAAAATCAAACTATTATTTTGAATTATCGCTTTGAGCGAGTTATTTTCATTTTGTAATGAATCGATTCGAGACGATTGAAGTTTAACTAGATCGATTAGAGAGACAATCTGATTGATTGTATGTTTAGCATCTATTTGCACTTCTTGAATAGAAGTAAAAATTTCTTCCAAATCATCTTCATCTACATAACGAGGTGACTGGGTGGTTTTTTTAAAGATCAAGAGCAGATCTGTTTCGGAAAACGTAGGTTGTACACTTATTTGTGTTATCGAATAGATGTCTTTAGAAAGAGTTTTAGCACTCGAGTTAGGTTTGATATTGTACAAATCTTGAATTTTGTGATGAGTCAAGAATTGAATTGCCAATTCTTTTCTGAGGTGCTTTATTATGTCAATTGGGAATGATTGAATACGTTTTAGCAGATCATTACATGGAATTCTTGCTAGTTGAACCAAGTTTGACAGATAGTACGTCGTAATTTCTGTTTGAGATTTCTCATTTGAGATTCGTGTTGAAAAATAGATAAAAAAAAATAAAAAGTAGATAATTATTTTATTTAAGTAGCTAATTATAAAGAAAAAAATAATAAGGAATTTTTATGAATAACTGCTTCTTCAATCAAACTTGCATCGTTATCTGTGTCATCAATATTTGACTGAGCTTGATGTAAAGCTAAGATAGAAGTTGAGCTAGATGTTTCTTCCGACATAATGTAATTTTTTATGATATGTTGTATAAAAGTTTGAAAAAATTTTGAAAAAGACTGAGTTTTTATTCTAAAACTGGTCATTAATTAGTTGGATTTCTTTAAGAGGTGCCAATTTGTAAAAATTCATATGTCAATTACATCAAAGAATTATTTTTAGCTACTTTACGAATTATCTATTAATTTAATTATCTATTAGTAAATTTATTTATCTACTAAAAAAATATTTTAGCTACTATAATAATTATCTACTAAAAAATATTTTTATTTAGCTACTTTAAAAATAAATTAGCTACTAACGAAAAACATATCCAATAAGAATTTATTTATTTACTATAAATTATAGTTATTTTCTAAAACAACTTCTTTAATTTTCGTAAATAACTAAAATAAAATAAAAATCAGTACATTTAGAAAATACAGTAAAAACGTTATTATTTTTTAGATATTTTACATATTTACGCATATATACGTAAATATAGATATTTACGTATCTTATATATTTACGATAACATATTAAATGAATTATATATATGAATTTTTAAGGATAAAAAACAAAAAGGCTAAATGTAATAAATATAGCTAGTTTATAACGTCGCACAAAAATGTTTTAAATTTCTTAAGATGAGTTGAGCTGATGTTTTCGTAGTCATCGATTAGTTCTTCAAATAATGGATTCTCGTATAAGATTGCATTATGACAATAGGTAAGGTTTATTTGTTTCATTCGCTCGTGTAAACTCCTTCGTTAGATGCATTGGAACATGTATTTATGCTCCATCTTAACTTAAATGCTCATGGTTTAGTTAATTAACTCCAGTGATATCGACAAAGATATTGCTATATCACATCTTCCCCCGCTTTTATAAAGCGAAAGCTGGGCAACTGTCGACCATTGTGACCACTGCCGGATCACTAATGAATGATTTTTTTTCGACTAAACAAGCCTTCATGAATGCTTGAACCTCGGCTAGGGTATCTGCTTCATCCGGTCTCCTCTGTGCTTTGAAGATTTCGTAAGCTTCTTTGTCCATCAACTAAAGAAAGCTGGCTTTGAGCTTTACTTCGTCTTCCATTCCAGTTGCTGCCTTTTTCAAATTAAATCTTTCGATCCAATTCTCCCATCTGGATCCAATTGTAGATGGATCTCCTGCATAAATGAATGCCACAAGAAAATTTTGAGGCCATTTGCAGATTTATTTGTGTTGTTATGAGTGTTGTTGTGAGCGTACAGCGTGTAAGAAGTTGAATGTGAAGTGGAAGATGTGTTATTAATTTATTTTATTTATTTGTTTTCTGTACCGAGCTAGAGCTCCTTCAGAATAAGTTAAAAAATAATTAAAAAAAATAAAATAAAAATAAAATTAAAGTTAATAAAATGAGATAAAAAAAAAGAATCAAAATAAAGTAAATAAGCTAAAAAATGAAAGTTGAAAAATGGAATAGGCGAGTTTAGATTTTTAACGGTTGATTCGGGTGGGTCCGAAGTCGATTTTGAATAGAAAACTGAAGTTGTATCCGGCTCTTGTTGTATGGGTGATTTTTTTTCCTTTGATATCAAGTTGGAAGCGTGTTAAAGCTAATTATGATCAATATAAATTACTTAACAAACGCTTCAAGAAACTTAAGCTTATTGTTTGCTGACGATACCAACCCAGTCAAAACCTCAATAATGTTTCATCGAGGAAAAATTGAGGATCATCGAAGAATCATCAAATTAACCAATGAATTTAAGATGAGATGATCAAAACTTACAAGTATTTTTTTTAGCAACAAAAATAGTCACTATTTGAACTTTTCATGAACTTTGATTCTGTGCTTGAGTAATATTAAGAAAGCATATATGCATTAAAAAACAGTCTTTAATTTTTCTATTTCGTTAAAATGCAATTTGAAAAGATCTTGATCGAAAAGACTTTTAAATAATGTTTGAAATTTTTTTAAACGAGTCGACTAAATTATTTCTTAAATATACTTATTTTTAAGCATGTATGCTGAGGTGTATGTGTGAAAAATTTATATAAGCATTTGACCCTTAAATCAAGTCTTGTTTGTTAACTGCTTTAATTATTAATGACAAAACCAGATATTTCTCAGTCGACTAAAAAAATAATTAAGTGGTGAATCAGTAGTAAAATAAATTTAATTTTTGATCATAACAAGGTTTGTTTATTTAATTCATTAAAAAAATTTAAAATTAAGCTAATAATGAGGAGACTTTTTTTTTAGATTAATCTGGATTAATATGGAATGAGCTTTTAAGAATCGGTATCGCACTTTGTAACATTAGCAAGATGATAATTATTTCGGTTTTGTGAAATTTAGTTCAATAGAACAGACAAAGAGTAAAATAAAACTATTCCTTTTTTTCTAGATGTTAGAAATTAATTCTGTAAATTCAATATAGTGCAACATTCACAGTTGCATAATAGACAACATTCTTTTAAAACTCTCCAATATTAGCATAATTATATTTCAATGTATTTGAACGTATTGCATTCTGTAAAGAGTTTGCGAATCATCAAGAGACATTGAAATGTAATACCACAATGAATGTTGCACTATTTTGCATTTACAGAATTAATTTTTTACGTCTAGAAAAAAAGCAATAGTTTTTTTTTACATTTTATTCTGTTTTATTGTACTAAATCTCACAAAACTATAACTTCACAAATAAAAATATAAAAAATTATTTTAAATAAATGAAAATCCGATGAAATTTTTATTTTTCATCGATGAAACATTATGAATCTGCTCACTCCTCATCGACGAAACATCGATGTAAATATTTTTTTTCCATTGATGCTACATCGAATTCTAATTAACTGGGAAGCTCTTATCCGTTGTAAAAGTTGTTGAAGACTCAAAAGTACTTCAACAAGATCTTGATGCTTTGTTTGAATCGACGAAAAAATGGTTAATGAGCTTTAACAAAGAAAAATGTAAGGTGATTCGCTATGGTAAAAACAACTTGAATTTAAATTAAAAACTTGGTGATTATGAGATGGAGAGTTCAACATACGAGCGAGATTTAGGAGTTGTTTTAAGCAAAGACTTAAAAAGGGACAAGCATATTGCAAAAATAAATAATAAAGCAAATCGAACTCTAGGAGTAGTTAAGAAAACATTTAAAACCAAATACGAGTTTTTTCTCAAAAGCTTTACACTTCGTTAGTTACACCAAAATTATTTTATTTATTTGTTAACTGTACCGAGCTTAAACTCATTCAGAATAAAAATTAAGTAAAATAAAATCAAAAAATAGAAATAAAAATATGAATAAAGTTTGTAAGAGTTAAATAACCTGGAATTAAAAAAAGATATATTGAAGCATGGTGAAGTTTGCGACACGTGTTTACAAAATTGAAACTTAAGGAAAGCAAGAATAAAAAAAGTATTAAAAGTAAAATTGCATAAGACAAAATTAATGCAGTAGAATTTTTTTTTAAATCTCCTTTAAAATATTAATTTTTAAATTCAATAATTATTATTCAAATTGTTCAAAGCTTTATCCTTTTAATATTATTAAAATTTGAATATACGTTTCAATTTATTTAATAATTTTAGTTTGATTTGATCATTTTAAGCATCAAAAATTGATCTTTCAATTAATTCAAATTGCCACTTCAAGAGATATTCATTTTCTCTTTTGCAGACTTGCTTTTCATTCATTCTTACCAATCACAATTTTTAGATAAGCAATAAGTGATAATTTTCAAGGATTTAATTACTAGTTTTTTATTATCAAGGTGTTAATCATTTTGTTTATTTATTTATTTGTTTGTTTGTCTAAAGCTCCTTCAGTTATAAATATAAAAAAAATTAACTAAAAATTAAAAAGATAAGATAAGTATCGGAAAATTAATTATATTAAAAAAGAGAGATACAGGTTAGGTAAGTTAAATAATTATGTTAAATTAAAAATTAAAAGAATATTTTTATGTTAACGTAAATTTCTAAAACATGTAAATTTGTAAAATTACTGAGTGACAAGTAAATTTCTAAAATAAAATAAAAAAAACATCGTTTTACTTTTTTACTGTTTTTTTTATTTGTTTTAGTAATTTACTGAAAAAAAGAGGCTTTAATAATGAAAGGCTTCGAATACTTTTGTCACGATAATTTTGTTATACTTTTTAAAAATATAAATTTATTACGAATTATGAAATTTTTCTTAAAGTGCTAAAATTGGCTTCGAATACTTTTGTCACGATAATTATGTTATACTTTTTAAAAATATAAATTTAAGTTAAGTGGTTTACAAGTGTTTGTTGCTTAGCCATTATGCCGCAAGGGCAAATTGATAGTCAATTCGAAAAAATTTTATCTAGTCAGCCAATACAATCTAAGCTCAACGGGTTTTTAGATTATACGGTAGATACATATTTTGAAGGTTCATTTCCGCCTAAAATGTGGAACCATTTTAATACGAACGGTACACCACGTACCAATAAAAATTTAGAAGGGTACAATTTAAAGCTTAATAAACATCTAAGTGTTGCTCACCCTGACAATTTCAAATCTATTGCCAAGTTAAAAGAGGAGGAAGTTGACTCAAGTTTAAAGTACTTTCGAGCCTTAAAATATGACAAACCACCCGTGAGGAATAAATTATATGTTATAAAAGATACAATTTTATTACAGAACAAACAAATGTTGATTGATAACGACATATCTTTGGAAACTTATTTGAAATACTCGATTAAATGCTTTGATTTTAGCAAATTGGAAAAAAAACTTAAAGAATCTGAAAGTTTAGTAGAATCAGACGCTGAGAGCATTAGCGACTGTTCAGATGGTGAGGATGATGATGTGTTTGTTGATGAATTGTCAGATAATTGAACTTGAATTTATTTAGATTAATTAAACTTTATAATTTATAATAAAATTCTTATTTTCAAAAGAGTATTTTTGTTACATTTTGTAATTTTCGTGATATTTTTTGTTTTTTTTTTTAAATAATTTTATCACGTTGATAATTTTCGTTCCGCGACAAAAGTATACCGAACCATAATGAAATAGTTAAAAATAATAAATTTTCTTCATTGATTTATTCTTACAAGCACTGTTACCCCCATGACATCTCGAGTTGCATAACAATTAAGCTTTTTTACAACTGTATCTTTTCATTAAACATTAGGTTGTGCAGTTGCATTTGACCATTCCTTGACCACATTTTAGAAATTTACTGATCAACCAGGAAATTTACAAAATTCCGAGTTTTACAATTTTACAATAAGATATATTTTTGGCAAAAAAATTTTTTTTAAACTTTTTAAGGCCATTAGCAATTTGATTTAAAATCTTATCTTTTGGCCTATACTTTTTTCTACCAATAATTTAATTTCACCTTTATAAATTTGCTTTTATCTATTTTAAATAAATTTTAGCGAATAAAAAGATTTTGTTAAGATAAAAATACTTTTAATAGATAAAATACTTTTTCAATATAAAAAAAAAAAAATTGTTAGTCTGAAAAAAAACAAACTCAAATTGACTTCTAGATTTCAAAATTCCTTACCTTTTCTTACTTAAATTTACGTAAGATTTCACTTTTTTTGGTAAAATTTAGTAATGAAAATATTACTGATTAAAGTTATTTAAATAGACTTAAAATTAAAATATTTTTATAAGACTTTGTTTTGCAACTAGATTTTACCACAAAGAATTTAATATCATGCTTAACAATCTCAATTGAAAATAAAGTCCTATTAGTAATAAATATTAATTAAGTATAAATAAAGTTTTTGATTTTGAGTCTTTATAAATAAGGGTTTGGAATGTTGAAATTTTTATTGTTTCATAATAAAATTAATGTTCGGTGTCTTGGTATGATTTTATTGACTAAATTGTCACTGGTTGCAATATAAAATGAAAAGGTGGCTGCTAATTTTCTTTGTAAATAATTTTTAATTTCAATTTAATTTATTCAAAAAATTACGCCAGACATGGCATTGACTGATTTGACACGTGGATTTTACGTAAATTTATGAAAATTTATGTAAATTTACGTTCGTAAAATTACGTAATTTTACGTAAATTTTCGTAAATTTTCGTAAAATTACTTTGGCCAAAAAATGTAGCAGAAAATGGCCGAATTTTTGTAAATTTTGGTAAATTTTCACTCAAAAAAATTAAAAAAATTCGGCCATTATTTGGCTAAAGTAATTTTACGTAAATTTACGAAAATTTACGTAAAATTACGTAATTTTACGAACGTAAATTTACGTAAATTTTAATTTACCTAATTTTACCTAAATTTTCGTAAATTTACGTAATATCAACGTGTCAAATCAGTACTGTATAAAAATATTTAAACTTTAAATATTTCTATTTATTTTTTACTATTTGAAATAGTAAAAAATAAATAGATTAAATCCAAATCAGTCTTTGAACATTATTACATTTTTACTAAAAGAGGACTCAGGATGCACTAAACAGGTAAAGTAATTGGTCGTCAACATAATATATTTAAAATGAAATTTATTTAATGATACTTAATAAAAAATTAAAAATGTTGTAAATATTTGTTTGCATGGTTCTTGACTAAAAATTTTTAATACTCATTAAATATTTATCTCAAAAAAGAAGTTTATTTTGATAAATTTTTATTTTTAGAAAAAATTTATTTGATAAAATATCAAATAAAAATTTTGAAACTATTTTATTTTAATACTATCATAATAAAAAATACAATAAAAAAAATATCTTGTTGACTAAATGATTTTAATATCTTTAATGATAAAGCATTTATTAATAATGTTGTTATTCAGCTTAATCTAATTTTTTAGATTTTCAAAAAAAAATCTAATAAATTTAACAAAGATAATTATATTAGAAAAAAAACTAGACTAATTTTTATTTAAATTATTTAAAATTTAAAATTTAAATCAATAAAAAACATTTAAATAACTAAAAATTTAATTTTGAGCGAAATATAAAATGAAGCTGCGATGGCCGAGTGGTTAAGGCGACAGACTTGAAATCTGTTGGGTTATTCCCGCACAGGTTCAAATCCTGTTCGCAGCGAATTTTTTTTTATACTTAAAAATTATAAACATTTTATCAAAATTAAAATTAGTGCTTCACAATCCTTGCCGCATCTTCTTCAGCCTTTCGGTCACTATACTCAGCCCATGAGCCCTTAAAAAAATAATTTTAATAAAAAATATTTTATATACTTTTGTTAAGTTTACTTTATAGACTGGTATGTCGTAGCCAAGTAAATATGCGCAAAAAGCCAGCGAACTAGCTGCCACGCTCGATTTGCAAGAGGCTATAACAGGCTCAGAAAAATTAATTCCCTTTTGCTCAAACACTAAAATTAGAAATTAGAAAAAAAAAATCAAAAAAAAAAACTACATTTCTTTAAATCCTCATTTGATTTAAGTGAGTGTGTAGATTTGTCAAAAATTTCATTATGTTGAACATTTATTGAATTTGGAATGTTATTTGGCAGACCGAGGACCGGATTTATAGAGTTAAAATGGCTTTTTGGTCTTCCGTCTATTACCTGATACTTTTTTGTTTTTATATTTTCAATAATATCTTCATAATTGCAAGCCAGACTTTGGTTTTCTTTGGCCTGGTAATGCTCTTTCTGAAAAAAGAAAAATTTTAGTTCTTATAAAATAAATAAAATTAATTAAAAAAAAACTATTAAAAAACAATACTTTTGAATAAATAAGTTCTAAAGGTATTGTGAATTTCAAATACAAATTGAACAAAAATTTTTCATTTTTTAATAAATTAAACAAAAAGTTAATAAAAAATATTAGAAAAAATACTGCAACATAGTGCAACATGTTTTGTTGAACCTTTTTATCTAGACTAATTTTTCTTTAAATTTATCTGTGTTTTTTTTTTAAATCAAATTGTTCAATTCGTAGTATACCCAGGAGTTTTTATTAAATTTTACAATCCTAACATTAATCCACTGTATGGTAATTTAAACTTTCTGCACTCAGCAATAAAGTTGAGTGACTTCCAAGATTTATCATATTTTTAAAGCATAATGATCAAGATTTCTATTTTCTTATTATTTTTTTTTAAAATAAACTTAATATTTTTGTATACAGTACCGATTTGACAAGTGGATTTCTGGTAATTTTACGTTAATTTACGTAAAATTACGTAAATTAACTTTTTGTTACAAAGTATTTTTACGTAAATTTACGTAAAAATTGGTAAAAATGAAAATGCCAAAAAAAATTTGAATTTTTTACTATTTTCTATTAAATTTTGAAAAAAGTAGTTTCTATTAATTAAATCAAATTTTACCAAGTTTTTTTTTTACCATATTTTGTTAGCGGATTATCACAGTAGTGGGAAGCTGGAATGCTACACAGTCTCTCTGGAGAAAATAATAATTAAAAGTCCTTAGTTTAAGTGTTAGTAACTTAATTGTTGCTAGTAGTTGTTACTTCATTAATAAAATACAATAGAATAAAATACGAACGTCAACAAAGAACAACATCCTGTTCGCAGCGCCACTTTGTTGACGTGCGGTCAACGACTTGTTGGTGCTCATAATAAAAGAGTTAAAAGTGCTTTTTGAAGAATTTATTAATATGTCTAATGAAATTTAAGTTTAAGAACACACATCCCCATTTATCTAAAAGTCTTGTTCTATTTATACGAAGAGTATTTCTTATCAGTTATAAATTAGGCTTAGCAACATTTCGTATTTTATTCTATTGTATTTTATTAATGAAGTAACAACTACTAGCAACAATTAAGTTACTAACACTTAAACTAAGGACTTTTAATTATTATTTTCTCCAGAGAGACTGTGTAGCATTCCAGCTTCCCACTACTGTGATAATCCGCTAACAATTTTTACCATATTTTTACTATTTTTACATAAATTTACGTAAAAATTAGTAAAAAAAGTTAAAACAAGTAACTTTTGGTAAAATTTGATTTAATAAATAGAAATTACATTTTTCAAAATTTAATAGAAAAAAATAAAAAATTCAAAAAATCGAGCTTTTTTTGACATTTTCATTTTTACCAATTTTTACGTAAAATTACCAGAAATCCACTTGTCAAACCGGTACTGTATGTTATTTTTTTAGCAAGAAATTAATTATTCTACAAACACACAATTTGTTCTTATTTAATGCAATTTTTTTTAACAATAAAGTTAGTATTTTATTCATGCAACTAATAATTTTTTAGAGTGTACTAATTATCGTCCGTAATAAAATAACTAATTTTTTATAATATAAGAGATGAATTCATTCATTTTGTGAAAATTCTATTAATTATGGTAATTTTTATTTAATTGTTATTTTTTAATTCGATTTGTGTTAATTTTTATTAAATGTGTTATTGAAAAATATTAAGAGTCTTTAAAAAAAGAAGAAAAATAAAGAATCAATAAGATTTAGATATATTATTGATTTGATTTACTAAAAAATAAAGAAAATAAAAATTTTAATTGACGTAAAAAAGGCGGTGGTGAAGTTGGAGGAAAAAAACTTAAATCAAAGCAATTTTTTTTTAATTTAAAAATTAAATGATAATTTTGAAAATTTTTGAAAATATTTAACATGAAATTCAAAAAAAAGTTGAAATAACTTAAGTACTGTTTTTATCAATATTCGATCCATCCTTTTAAATATAGAGAATTTTTAATTTTTTTGCTTCTGTTTACGTTTAACAAATTATGTTTAAAAATTTTTTAAATTTACTTTTTAAAATAATTGCTAAAAACTGAAACAAAACTAGTATTCAATTTAATAAAAAATATTTTTCTACAGTTTTTGCTCCAAACTTCACCACCGCGTAAAAAAAGGGTTCAAAAAAGTATGTTTCACTAAGCTGGCAAAATGTAATTTATTGTACATTTTTATATTTTTACATTTTTGAGAGAAAAAATAAAAATCTCAAAATAAAAAAACTTAAAAAAATTTTTATCAATTAATTAAAAGGGATTTTCAAAAAATTATCCTTGGTTCTTACATTTAAATTTTTCTAAAACTCCTTTTTAAGTAATTGCGAATTTATTATTACTTTTCTTGATAAAAATTTTTTTTAGTTTTTTTATTTTGAGATTTTTAGTTTTTCTCTCAAAAATGTAAAAATGTAAAAATATAAAAATGTACAATAAATTACATTTTGCCACTATGCTGCAGTATTTTTTCTAATTTTTTTATTGAATTAAATTTTAATAAATCAAAAATGAAGAATTTTTGCTTAATTTGTAATTTACAAAACCGTTTAAAATAAACTAAACTTTAATATTAACTATTTTGTACATATATTTTTCATCTTTTTTTAATAGATACAAAATTACTTTACTAATGTCATTAATAAATTTTAAATTTTTATTTGTAATCTTTTTTTTTTAAATTGCCAAGACAAACGTAATTTTATGAAATAAATAATAATAAGCTACAGCAGGAATAATAATAAAAATTAATTTAAATTTTTTAATTTTAAATTACTTCAAAATGATCGATTTTATCTGTCAAGCCAAAGCCACTCTTAACCCAACCATTAAAGCCACCATTTAGTATAGACATGTCTTCATGGCCCAGAACCCGCATGACCCACCAAACTCTTGGTGCTAACAAGAATCCGTAAGGAGACCTGTCATAAATGATTAAGTGATGTTTGTTCGAGATTCCCAAATCACCCAGATATGTTTGGAATTGTTCGATGGGAGGAAATGGTTTGGGATACCTCTCGGTAGGCTTTGTACCGTACCCGACATCAAAATAAATTGCTTTTTCAATATGACCCCTTGGTAAAAGATAAAAAAAAAATATTTTTTCAATTTTTATTTTTACTTTTTAAAGTCGGCTAGATCGTCTGTGCTAAGACTTGCGTCCAGAAGGCGGTATTTTTTTACAAAACCGCTTTCTGATAACTTTGTTCTTAGCAAAGCCGGGCTGATTAGAGAGTCAGCAGTTTTTTTCAAAATTTTATTCATTTTTTTAAATTAAATTAATTTGATTTTTGGAAATTTTATTTAAAAATGTTTATCTAGAAAACAAAAAATTTGATTCGTAATGGTTACGTAAGTCGGGGTGGGAAATTAAATTAATAATGAAGTCTAATAATGGAACGTTTTTACTCGAAAAAAACTTTTATTTAAAAATGTTAATTTAATGCTCAATTTAAATTTTTTTTTACTTCAGGCTAAAAATAAGCTTTGGCTTGTCACAGATTAGATTTTGAAATATTAAAATTTTTTTTAAATTTTATAAAAATAAGTGACGCCTTCCTCTTACTGAGCGGGTGTAAAATACATTTCATTCTTTTTAAAGCTTATTTTTGAAGGCTACTTATAATCTTTCTGAATCATATTCATTTTAATGGAAATTTTAATAGAAAATTTTAATGGAAAAATATAGAAAAAATAATTCATAGAAATTTAGAAAGTTTTTTTTCAGATTAATAAGCCTTCGCTATTTTTCATAGACAATAAATTAACAAAATATTTAAATTTTTTAAAAAATCTACTCAAAATAAAAATTCGAATTCTCAAAAAAATTAATTTCAGAAACTTTACTTTCTAAACTAAACTTTAATTTCAGAAAAGTAACTAATAAGTTACTTTTTTTGTTTTATTAATTTTTTGTCATTATTCTTTTAAAGGATATGGTGCAATATTTGCTGAATCAATGTGATATACCTCAATTAACTTTTATTTTAAATATTCTTTTAGATTTGAATGTACTGATTAAGAATATATTTAAATTATTTAAATTTACTTGATTTTTACATGCTAGATAGTTAATTAAAGTTTTTGCTTATTTTAGCTGGAATATTAAGAGAGCTATGAATAGTTTTTTTCCCCCAGAAAAATATTTCCCAAAAACAAATTTTATTGATGAATTCAAAAATGTAATCCATTTATTTGTAACTTTGTCACTTTAATCGAAAAAAATCAAAATAAACAAAAAAATGTGTCTTTGTCTTTACGAATCTCTGGAGCGAAAAATCCCCAACACAAAAATTTTCTTAAGTACTTCTTTTTTACTTTTTTTTGGTTCCTTAACAACATATTAAAAAACCTATGGAATGAAGCTAATTTTTCCGGTCTAAGGTTTTTTAATACGAACCCTTACAAATTAGAACTTTTTTAGACTTTTTAGAATCTTGAACCAGTTTAGGTCAGGCATAATATTTTCCGGGTAAATTTAGGTTCGAAAAATCTTTTTTTTTTGTGATAACTTAAAATGAACTCAGTCTCAGCTAAATTTCAAAAGATCTTGAAAGAAATTTAGAGAAATTTATTGAATTTTTAAGGCTCTAGTACATTTTTCTCTAAAAATTTTTCAAATTTTCTTTTTAATAAAGATATCAGAAATATATTTTTTATAAGCCGCACAAAATGTCCATGGACATGATTTAAAGCGCCTCAAAACAATTTTCAAGGATTAAGATAGTTAAGATTAAGATAATGATCACTAAAGCTACTATTTTCATAAAATTTTAATTCTATTATATTTTTTATTTATTTTAAATATAAAGATAATACATTTTATACAATTTAATAATTAAAATTAAAAGCTTGACACTCATAATCGATTTACAATTTTTTTTAAATTTTAATTTTCAAGAAAAGCATGATTAGGTCGGACCTTTTCCTCCAAAGCTTTTGTGTGTATTGGATATTAATATTAGCATGAAAATAAAAATATTATAAAGTGTTTTAGCCTAGACAAACCAATTACTTATAAAAGCAGATGAAATTTCCACCGTGATTTTCTGTACAGTCTGCTCTGATTAATATCAAAATTAATTTTAATTTCAAAATTAATTATTTAGTGATACATTAATATTTTATTTCGATCAAAAATCTAAAAAAACAAAAAAAGTAAAATAGTAAAAAACTTTCAAGAAGACAAAGCTTACTCTTTATTTTTTTAATTAAAAAATTAAAGGAAAATGTAAAGATCACAATACATTTTTTAAGTCTCAAGTCTTAAGTCAAGTCAATGACTTAAATTTTTTTTGTTTTAAACTCAAGTTAATCTTAAATTTTTTATTTTTAGAATTTTGGTTAGAAAAGTTTCTTGTATTTATTTATTATTTTTGTTAATTTATTTATTTATATATTATTCTTTTTTTTTTTTAATAAAACTCAATTTAATTTTTTAATATTTTATGATTTTTGTTTATTATAAAAAAGAATTTTTGTTCAAGTCATAACTTCGACTTAAATTTTTGTGACTACTACTTAAAACTGTGACTAATAAACAAGTCTGCATTTTTTAATATCTCTTTATTTTCTTCAAAATTTTTCAAATTAAAGAGATTTTTTAAGAATTTTTAAAGAAGCTACAAAAAATCTTTAAAATTTTTTGACAAGGTATTTTTCAATGAGAATTAATTAATTTGTCATCTAAATAAATTAAACTAATATCTAAATGAATTAAAGTGATATCTAAATGAATTAAAGTGTTATCTGAATTTTTTTATGAATGAGCACATAATATTATTGACGATTTTTTTCTTTAAATTTTTTATTTTTATTTCTACATTTTGATTAAATAATTGCTATCAATTCATTTTACATTAAATAAAAATTTCAAAAAGTATATACTCTATTCTAAATATTATTCTAAAAATAAGATACAATATTAATAATTTTAGATAATAAATTAATTCATTTTTTGGATAAAAACTTAATTCAAATAGATACAAATTTATAATAAATATATACTTTCATATATATTTTATCGAAATTTATAAAAAATTAATTACCGTATAACCTTGCGCGGTATTGCATGCAGTTAAACCCAAAATTGATTTTAAGTGCATGCATCCCGTACCATCTCTCCCATGTTAACCCAACCCTATTGATTAACCCGTGCATTTATCTGGTCTCTTTGGTTTTAAGCGCGGCTTTTATTGCTAAGAATTAAAAAATGAAGTTGCGCTGTAAAATAAAATTTGAATTTTTATGCGGCATCTATTATTAAGGACAATGATAAATCTAAACTAAGGATTTAGGTTTAGACGCTGGGACTAAAATTGGAAATAAAAGAAAAAATTAAAAATTAAAAAAATGAATTTTAAATTATTTTTTTAAGAAAAATTATGAAAAATGATTTAAGCGCGGCTTTAAAAGTTAGAAAAAAATTTTTAAAATTGAAAAATTGTTTAATCGATTAAAAAAATATTTTATAATTAGTCATCGGTTAAAATTTTTTTTTTGTTTTGAAGCATTTTTTGAAACATTTAATGAACCTGTAGTAGTTAATTATGTCAAACGCATTGTTGTACCACATATGGTTCAAAAAGGTTTTAAAAAGGTCAATTTGTTTTTGGACTCAGCCCCCTGTCACTTGACTAAGAGTGTAAAAGATGAATTGCAAGTGAATGGTATTGTCACCAATCTTATTCCATCGCGCATGACTAATTTATTACAACCAGCCGATGTTTGCTGGTTTGCTTCAATTAAAAAACAATATCACAATAAATGGAACAAATGGTTTTTAGAGGATATAAGATCTTTTACCAGGTTTGGTAACACAAAATCTCCAGGATATGTAAAAACAATTAGTTGGCTCTCTGAAATTTGGAAAGATTTCAACTCAACTTTAATTATCAAGAGCTTTAGCCAATGTGGAATAATTGACCAGTTTAATTTACACTCTACTTTATCATATATTATGAAAACCAACACAATAATAGCCGATTATATAGACGAACTTGATGAAGGAGATGATATTGATGGCTTTGATACTGATCCGAATATAGTTTTTGAAATAAATCCATCTGACACATCTTCCCAACCAGCCCAAAATGTTAGTCCTAGTCCATCCAATAGCTAAACACAACCAGCCCAACATGAAAATAATAGTCCAACTGATGCAATTTCCCAACCAGCCCAAAATGTAGCCGAATCCCCTATCGTATGAAGTGTACGACAAATGAGCCAAGAAACGCCAATTTTGTTTCAAAACGATAAAAGTCAAAATTTGAAAAAAAGAGGTAGGAGTCCAGATAGTCCGAATACTAAATTGAAAAAAATTGAAGCAAAAAATGCTTCAAAACAAAAAAAAAATTTTAACCGATGACTAATTATAAAATATTTTTTTAATCGATTAAACAATTTTTCAATTTTAAAAATTTTTTTCTAACTTTTAAAGCCGCGCTTAAATCATTTTTCATAATTTTTCTTAAAAAAATAATTTAAAATTCATTTTTTTAATTTTTAATTTTTTCTTTTATTTCCAATTTTAGTCCCAGCGTCTAAACCTAAATCCTTAGTTTAGATTTATCATTGTCCTTAATAATAGATGCCGCATAAAAATTCAAATTTTATTTTACAGCGCAACTTCATTTTTTAATTCTTAGCAATAAAAGCCGCGCTTAAAACCAAAGAGACCAGATAAATGCACGGGTTAATCAATAGGGTTGGGTTAACATGGGAGAGATGGTACGGGATGCATGCACTTAAAATCAATTTTGGGTTTAACTGCATGCAATACCGCGCAAGGTTATACGGTAGATAATACTTTAATTCATTTAGATAATAAATTTATTTATTTAGATACCATTTTAATTCATTTAGATGATGAGTTAAATCATGCCCTTTTTCAATAACTTAATTAGTGAGCTACACATTATCAAACATAACTAAAAAAATCAATTTTTTAAAGATTTACAGTGGTGTTCCGGATTTAGTAATTTACGATAATTTACGTAAAAAATAGTAAGTTTACCAAATTTTACAAAATTTACGTTTTTTTTCTTTTTTAAATTTCGAACATTTTACGCAAATTTATGTAAAAAAAAATGTCCAAAAAATTGAAATGAAATTGAACGCCAAAAGTGCAATTTCATTTCAATGTCATTTCATTCGAAGTGACAAATTTTTTCAATTTTTTTATAAAAAAAATGTCCAAAAAATTGAAATAAATTTTTTGGAAATTTTTTTTTACATAAATTTACGTAAAATGTTCAAAATTTACCAAATTTTACGTAAAATCTGATACATTTACGTAAATTTGCAATATTTTACGTAAAATTTGGTAAATTTACTATTTATGCGCAAATTATTGTAAATTACTAAATCCAGAACACCACTGTAGTCTAATTTATAATATTTTTTAAAAGAGACATTTAACAATAAAAAATACTGAAAAAAATTCTTCAATTAATTTTAAGACTTTGATTAGTAAAAAATTGAGAAATTTAATTAGAACTTTATTTGATTGTATGAATCAAACTAAATTTACAAGCCAAAAAAAAAAGCTAAAATTTATATTCGAAAAATCCAAGACAAACAACAAAATTTATTTTTTGGCATATGTAATTTTCATGGCGTTAGTTGGAGCAATTTTGAAGCCTTGGAGAGCGTCTTTTGCAATAGTGGCCAAGTGCTCATTTTCAAACTCAACAAAAGCAATATCAAATCTGCCAGGCACAAGCCGGACCTCTCTGAAGCCGGCAAAAGGCTGAAACAACATTTGCAAAACAGTTTGTTCAGTATCCTCTGGTAGATTGACCAAAAACAAAATTTTATTAGGCTGATCACCGGAGCCTCCTTGAACAGCTACCTGCGCGGCACCACTGACTGCCGCACTCTCGGCCTTTTTCTTTTCTTTTTTGGCCGCTTGCTCTGCCGCCTCTTCTTTGGCGTCTTTTTTGGGCCGTTCCACAAAGGTTCCATATCTCTTGGCAATTACATCTGACTGGGTCTTGGCGTACTGAATTCTCATCGGCTTGTCGTAAAATGGGAAGCCCTGCATTGATCTCAGAGCGTTCGAAGCACTGTTTATATCATTGAATATGACAAATGCTTGACCGCGCATCTTTAGGTGCTTCTTGGCAACAATGTCAATTATTTGGCCGAATTGGGAAAAAATGGCATAAAGTGATTTTTTTAGTTCTTAAATAAAATTAAGGATACAAAATTTAATAGCAGTAAAATTACCTTCTTTTTTAATCTTTTCATTTAAATTGTTTATGTAGATTGTGTGGTTGGGTCTGTTTTCCATTTTTAAGTTGACAATTTTTTTTTTATTTTAAAATCTGATTTTTGAATTTCAAGCAAATTTAAATTTTTTTTTTCTAGAGTAGTATTTTTTAAACAGTTTTTTTTATTTAAGCTCAGAATTTATTTAACAATTAATTCAATTTTTTGACCAAAAAAAATTATTTAATTCTTGTTAATTTTACGATTATTTAATCGTTTGGTCTAAATTTTTCAAAGCTTCTTGGATACTTTGTTCGGTACAACTTTTGGCTGTTTTTGATGTTTCATTTTTTTATTCAATTTTGTTTTTTAATTTTTAAGTTTTTTTGTTGACGCATACTTTTACAAAAAAAGTTTTTCTAAATATTCTTATGGATTACTCAATCAATTTTGATTGTGTAAAATAAATCTTATTTTTTTACCTTTTATTTTCAAAAAAATTATCAAAGTTATTCGATTTTATAAATTTGAAACAAAAAATTATTTTCCGATTTTTTTACTGCAAATTTAATAATTAAAAATTCAATTTTTTTTCAAATTTATAAATTCGAATAACTCTGATATTTTTTTTTTTAAATAAAAGATAAAAATATAAGATTTTTTATAAAAATGAATTATCTGAAATTTTTTTTATTTTTCTGTAAAAAGAAAATAAAAAAAGACAATTTAATGTATTAAAAAAAGAATAAAAATAAATAAAAATCTTGTATTAAAAAAGACAACAATATTTTGAAGAATTATTAAGGATTTTTTAGCGATTTTATTGAAGATTATTTAAAAGTTTTGGTCAAATTTTCTTTCGATAATCATCAGAAATTTTTGAAAGATAATTTTGTTTAAATATTTTTTATTCTTTATTCTGGTCTTTCAGAATTTTTTTATCAATAAAGTTATAAATGATCAGAGATTAAATAGAAACAAAATTTCACTGGTGTTTATTTTTAGTTGAATCAAAGGATTTTAATTTAATTAGCAAATTGTTGGTCCCAGCAAAATAACTTATAAATTAATGTCAGGAGAATTGTTTTTTTTTATAATAATTAGATTTGGACCCATTTCTGTTGGTCCTCTTACAAAAATAATCACATAAAAATTAATCTTATATTTAATTTTAAAAGTAAATTTACATCGCCAGCATAAAATCAATGAGTGAATAAATAAAATAAAAATTTTACCATTTTTTAAATTAAAACAAAATAATTTTTTAACATTTGGAAAATTTTCCTTAAAGTAAATACGATTTAATTGTTTATTTTTATTTTAGAACTCTTTCATATATTTTTTGAAATTTTAATTTCAAAGAAAAATAGAAAAAATTTTCTTTAAAATTTTAAAAGATCTTTAGACTTTCTTTAAAAAATGGAGAACTTATGCAGAATTTCTAATGATCGTTTTAAATTCTTCAAAAAAATTTGAATTTCCATTGACTGGGTAGAAAGCGCTTAGCAAGCACTGAACTTGATTCATCACCTTTACCTGATAAAAAAATTGTCAGACTACACTATCTAATGGATAAAAAGTGAGCTTTATTATTATTATTATTATTTATTCAGTAAAAACTGCGAGGGTGTTGTTAAAAAAAATAAACTAAAGTAAAGTTTTAATTTTCTAAATAAATTTAAAGAATAAAATAAAGTTCACGAAATTCAAAACTTTAGTGCTATCTGAATTCCACATTTTTGACTCAAAATTCGTAATCTACGCCCTAAAAAACCCCATAAAAAATTTTTAAAGGGGGGGGGGATGAATAAAAAAAATTTTTTACACCCAGGGTTCCAAAAATAGCAAACCCTTTCAAAAGTTGTTGTTCTTTAAGACTCAAAATCTCAAAGATAAAACTTAAATATACTAAAAAAGTATATATATTCTGAAAGAGCATAAAATTCTCTACATGCTAATGTAATTTAGAAAAATAAAAAAAGGGTGTGGCGTTTTTTTCTGGCTAAAAAAAGGAAAAAAATGTGTTTTTCTGGTTTAAATCGTATCTCCTCCGAGGGATCAATTATGATCCCACTTCTTTTTTTTTTTTTTAATCTAGGCAAAATTCTGAACAAATCTATGGTTTTACTTTTTTACCTTATTGCTTTGTCTTAAAAAATCTCTTCAAATCATGTGATTTTTAAAAAATTTGTATATTAATATTCTATTGATGTTTTTTTTTCTACATTTTACTAAAAACTTACCTAAGTATAAATAAAATTTCGTGAAAAATGCCTAAAAAATCAATATAAAATTAATCTTGTGTTAGTAACCTAGGAGTTTTCCGCCAAAATAAGGTAGTAAGCTTATTTGTTTGAATAAAATCGACCTTCTGAGTAATAAGTGAAATATCTATGGTCACCATCTCTTCTTCTGGGAAAAAGTCTTCATTTTCCGATTCAGATTCAGATTCGGATGAATTAAAAAAATCATGGTAATTATTATTTATGTCGGGTTCAGCATCCATTTCCATATGATCATCTTCATCTTCTTCCTCTTCAATGAAATTTTTTTGGCCGATAACTTCTAGGTTACTAGGTTTTTTATATTTTTTTATACTAAACACTTTTTTTCGTAATTGTGTTAGTCACATGATTTAATTGAATTTAAAAAAAACTTCTAGAAACAATTTTACAAATTCGTTTGTTTTTTGTTTTTAAAAGTTAAAAAAAAAGAAATCTAAAAAACTAGAAAAAAGAAGATACAAACATATCCTTGTCTAAAGGAGAAGGTTTTCAACTCTATTTGTGAAAATTTAAGCCACCAAGAACTGAAAATTTAGACAAATAAAAATTTAAAAAAAAATTAACTTTTTTCTTTTTCAAAATTTATACCAAATTTCTTCCTGTATTAGTTACAGCTATTTTTTTTTGTTGAAATTATAACAAAAATTATAATGGGCATTTTTTTTGCAATCTTTAGCGTTTTTAACATATTTTGAATAGATAATTATTTTTATTTTAACTAAAAAAACAAGGCTTGTATTTAACTGAGCATTAAAAAAATACTGAATGAGCATTAATTTTTTAGGGTATTAGCAGTAAATTAAAATCATTAATCAATCTCTAATTGAGCATTAATTTATCATTTATTTAGCATTATATTAAATATAAACAAGCATTAATAAATTTAAAAATTAACAATGAGAAAATTTTTTTTAGCATTATAAAACCAGTAAATGAGCATTAAATTTTTAACAAAGGAACATTAATAAAACCATTATTGTACTAATAAAGCACCTTTAGCTTTTGCAGGTCTGCCTCTTTTACGTTTGCTACCAATTTCGACATTTTTAGCCTCCGGAGGTGGTTTGCAATATTTCAATCTTATTGACAACCCGATGATATGTTTGCACATGTAATTTTTCAAAAACTCCAGACAGCTGCAAGTACTTTTTTTCCAATCGTCGTTTCTTGGAATACAAACACACCATATACCAAATTGAACATTTTTGAATGTGTCAAATGAATTGAATTTCGCATTGTCATATCGATGTAATTCTTTATCAGAAATCTTAATTACATCTTCACTTTGAAAGTATTGAATAAAACTTGTTTCATTTTTCCACTTCTTCAAAAATAGCTGTGTTGCTGTTTGGAAAATAGTCTCATTTCTGGAAATTTGAAGTGTTTCAATATCTTCCATCATTTCACGTTGAGAATCCTTGTCTTCAACTAATGAAAGTTTTTTATCAACACATCTTTTCATATGAGCCCAACACATCAACAAATTTTGTCATCGCCAAACACATTCGTAAAAGCATTTCTAATAGCTTCAGAGCCATCTGCAATCAAAATCAAGTTTTCTGTCTGAATTTCGAATCCACTCGAACTGGCACCTTGTTGAATACTTTTAAAAACAAATTCAAAATCTTTTTGTTTCTCATTAGAGCACACTGCGAAACCATAAGGATGAAAATGTTTATCCATATCTGTTTTACCAACGATTAGACATGGAAAGCCTTGCCATATCAACTTATAAGTCGCATCTGCATGAAGTCTGTTTGAAATTGTTGTATTTGATAATAGTCTTTTTGTTGTGATAAAAAATCTGAATTTTCTGCCTTCTTCATCTATATCTTCATCATCATCAATTTCATCGTCATATATGATTTCATAATTTGATACCCATGCTGTGTCATCATCATCTGGTATTGAATTGTATTGTTGACACCAAGCTTCAAGTCCCCCTAAACTTATAGTTGACGTTCCATATTCTTTGTTTTTTAATAACGATAAATAATTCGCTAATTGCTGTTTTGTTGGTACTGGTAATGATTTTTCAGCTAAAATTTCCAGTATGCGCTTGGGTTTAATTTTCAATTTAAATAATTCACAGATCTCTTTTTTTGTCTCTTCTTTAATTCCTGTTGTTCGTCGATCTTCGTGGACATGATCATCATTTGTTGTAAACATACTAACATCATCACTATCGTTGTGATATAACAAATGTATTGTTGCTGGACATTGTTTTGCACGTCGCTTCACTTGATTGCATCTATAATACACGCGTTTCCCTTCACTTGTATTGTTTGTCATCGAAATACTCCAAATTCCATCACTTTTGATTTTTTCCATTGCTTCGTTCTTGTTGTTAAATGTACATAATGGAGTCCATTTTCTTCTTGTTTGTTTGGATCTTTTTTTGACAATTTCTGTTTCCACATATTCTGTATCATCAGTATCTGTATCGCTTTCATATTGTGCTACTCGTTGACTTGCCATTTTATGTATGACGTAAGTTTTTTCATCGTATTTGTATTATACAAAATGTACCGATACATAGTAAAAAGTACTTAATGGTAGCACTGTTAAGCAATTAATGTTGTTTTTTTTTAAATTAATGTAAATTTTTTTAAATTAATGTAAATTTTTTTAAATTAATGTAAATTTTTTTAAATTAATGTTAACTGCAAATTTATAATGTTCAAAAAATTTAATTAAAGCAAGTTTGATATAATTAATGCACACTTAAAATAATAAATGCACGTTTAAAATAATTATTGCTTGTCCAATATAATTAATGTTCTTTCAAAGAAATTAATGCTAAATATTATTATTGTTCAAATCAATTAAATTAATTTTATATTAGTTTCGAGAATTAGGCATCATATTAAATAGCTTTATTCAATTTGTTCACATGAACTAAAAATTGCTCATCTAATTTGAGGTTTGTTCATTTAATTCTATTTAAGTTCAGCTTTACGTAAACAAAAATATTAGGTAAACAAATTATTCACAAAACCAGAGAACAAGTATTGTTCGCATAATACTAGATCGAGTTTTTCAACGATTTAATATTAATTAAAATCTAAATGATTAATTTATCCTTTTTGGCAATAGTCGAATATGTGATCGCTCGATCACATAATTTACAAAAAAAAAAATTTGTGATCGCATAATAAATTATGCTAATATGGCGATCACATAATTTCTTAACAAAAAAAAAATGTGATCGCAAAAATTATACATTATTATTTTTTTCTAAAAATGAGACATGAAATTGATAAACTAGAATTAAATTATATCGAACGATTTCAAACAAATGGTATTTTAACTTAAGATCAAAATTGTTATTTTTGTTGTACAAAATTGAAACTTGTTGGATAAGCAGTGTAAAACGGAAGGCTTTAGAGATAGAAAAGGCTTCGTACGAAAATCCAAAACCGTCAAGAATAGCATCAACTGCCGTATCTAATGTTTTGGAAAAGCCGAAAGGTCAAGATAAAACTCAATGTGATTTGTGTAAAGCTGTTGGGAAGATGAAGTTTGTTGAAAATGATTGGGGTCTAAAAATACATAAGAGTCGGTGTCATAAAGATAAAAATGTAAAGGGAAAAAAATAATATACAATTTTTAATTTTTTTATTAGATAATTGACTTGTTTGTAAATAAAAAAAATAATCTAATTACGATCACATATTTTTTTATCAATTAAAATTTGTGATCGCGATCTTAACAGCGATCACAAATTAGACTTAAGACCACATGACATTTTTTGTCCGATCACATATTCGACTATTGCCTCCTTTTTTTCTTTTTATTTATTTTTTATTTTCATCTATTTTTATTCTGAAGAGCAATTAGCTCGGTACAGATAAAAAAATAAGTAAATAACGTATAATCTCGATTTTAGTGACATGTCACAATCTTCGGATGCCCAACTATAGTGACATGTCTTTAAATATCGAACACTGGTTTTTAAAATGATATAATGACATGTCACTAAGCTTAATTTTGTTTTATTGTTTTTTGATAAAATAAGTAAAGAGAATTAAGAAAAATTTATTTTAAATTAAATGATATTCTTGAAAAAAAAGGGACAAAAGAAAATTAAATTTAAGATATCATTAATTAAATATTTAAGTTAAATTATTGCAATAATATGATTGATTATGCCTCAAACCTTTAGGCCAGCAATTTTCACAAATCCAATTGTCACATTTCTCACAGAAAATCTATGAATTCTGGTCATTGTCTGAATGAAAAAAACACATACATCTAAAACATCTCTTACCTTGTAATCCAATTTCGAAAATATTTACTCTTGATCTAGAGGCAATAAACAGGAACGCTAAGAGATCTGGAAAAGGCTGTTTTACATGATGTTTTGTTGGCCGAAGCTCTGACTCTTAATCTAGGATGTCACTCTATTTACTGTGACATGTCGTTAAAATCGAGATTATACGTTAAAATTATTAAAAAGTTAAACAAAAAGAATTTTCAATATTTTTTTTTAATTTTCAATATTTTTTTTTAATTTTCAAATAAAAATTAAATCCATTCAATTTAACTAAAGAGTTTAATTTCAAATATGAAAATGCTTGCAATATTAACTAAAAACTTTTAAGTTAATATTTTATTTGAAAATTTAAAAAAAAATATTGAAAATTCTTTTTGTTTAACTTTTAAATAACCTATTTACTTATTTTTTCATCTGTTTTAAAAAAAGATAATGAATATCTTTTTTTATTTGAAATTGAAAAAAACATTTGAAACATCGCACTTTTTCAATTTTATTTCAACATCGGATACATTTTTTAATTCAAACACAAAAATTAAACTATATATTTTTTTAAATACATTTTATTTTCTTAAATTTTAATTGATCAAAAAAGTAAGAATTTTTGTTCAATTTGTATTTTAAATTCACAATACCGATTTCCAATAACAAAAAAAACAATATTATTAAACATATCTTTTTTATTTGTAAAAAAACTTAAAAAATTTGATAAAAAATAAAATTTATTTTCACTTTCACTTTTCATATTTATTTTTTCTATTTTCTAAATGTTTACCTGTAGCCTACAAGTCTCAATATCATCAAAAACAGATTGATTATGTCCACATAAATATTTAAGGCAGCAAAAATGTAGTCTTCTGGACTAATCGAGTTTTTGTGGTTGCCTCCAAGCATCAGCTGCGTGTCAAAAACCAAGTAGAAAGAGAAAAGACCAGCTCCCAACGCCGCGTACAGTATGTTCAAAACTTGGCTCCTTAAAATTACAGCAACAATTCCGAATACAAACAGAACAATGCCAAATACAAAAAGATAAATTCCAAGGCCAGTGAAGTCAATTTTTGTTTGAAAGGCGAATATTGTAAGAGCGATGACCACCACACTTGTGATGCCCAGTGCTATAAAAACAGTGTTGATGCTATACACTGCTGAAATGGCACCAACTAATATTGACTCAAAGACTGTAAATACCATTAATAAAATGATGTTTATGGGAAATTTTCTGCTTACTGATTCACAGCAGACCAATACTATCATTATGACTAATGTGCATCCTAGTGCTACCCATAGGATCCAGGAATTTGAGTAGAAAAAATTTTTCACCGGTTTCAAAAACACAAACAATGCTGTTATTGCCACAGTGATTAGGAGTTGTAAGGTGACAATGCTGTAAACTTTTCGAATGAACGCATGTCGGATCTTTACATCAGAAAATGAAAATGTCCCTTCAGTATTGTACGAATTTGACTGATTTGGTTGTTGGTCTTGGTTGATCATTATCTGAGCCTTGAGTTTATCTTTAGATAATTGAAAACAGATTAGATGAATTTTTTTTATTTTTTTGCTCAAATGTATAAAAGATATTTTTTAAAAATATATTATTAATAGACCAGGTGTATTAAATTAGCATTTATTATGCGATTGACATTTTTTTTATTATTTATGAGTTTTGTATTGAGATTTTTTTATCAAGATAATATGTCGAAAGTATTTAATCTAAATTTGATTAATAATATACATGTAAAATAAAAAAAAATGAGTTTATCTAAAATTTTAATAATATATGAACAAATATTAAAATTTTTAAAATAATTTTATTTTTTGAAAATATTTTTTTGGACAGTATTCAAAAAAGTAATTTTTGGGTCATGTCGAAAATGTGATCAATGGTATGATGTCTTTTTTTTTTGTATTTTATTTTTGTAATTTTTTTTTATTAATGGTCTCTTCTAAAAAAATAAAAATATATTCTGCAAAAAATGTTTATACACTTTTATTTTTTTGTTATCTTCTTTTTATGAATTAAATTATACACTTTAAAAAAAATTTATCTCCTAACAAAAAATATATCCAAAACTTAATTCAAAAAGATATAAATTTAATTTATTTAGATAGCACTTTCATACATGCTTTATCGAAATTTATTAAAAATTAATTAGATAATACTTTAATTCATTTAGATAATAAATTTATTTATTTAGATATCATTTTAATTCATTTAGATAATGAGTTAATTCATGCACTTTTTCAATAACTCAATTAATGAGCTACACACTATCAAAAATTACTAAAAATAATTTAAATTTTAAAGATTTAGTTTGATTTATAATTTTTTTTATAAAGATATTTAACTAAAAAAATTACTAAAAAAAAATTCTTCAATTAATTTTAAGACTTTGATTAGTAAAAAATTGAGAAATTTAATTATTTATTTGTATTGTATTAGTATGATGTCGGTCTGATCACTTAATTGGTGAAAATTTTTTATTTAATCACAAATTATTTTTTGATCACCAAAAATATTTCTCTAAAATGTTTAGAAAAAAAACATGTAATTAAATGCATCTTACAACTAAAAAGTATTTATGATTAATTTTCAGATCAAGAATTAAAAAGTAAAATATGAAATTTTTAAAATTTTAATGAAATAAAATTCATCTTTCAACTTGAAAGTTTTTTTGAATTTTTTTAGTTTGAGCATAAAAATCAAGTACCATGTCCGGTTTGTGGACTAATGATAAAAATGAACAACACCATTATTTTTTTGAAATCTATCGAATTTTTTTTCAAGATGTTTTTTTCCTAATAATAAACATTAATCGCAATGATGTATTATAATTTTTGGGTCGTTCTTTGTTTTGTTAGCATCATGAAATTGATGATCAATTTAAAAAGCTTATATTTAGATATTAGAGATATTTAGATATCCTAGAATCGAGCAAATCTAATGAACGGATGAGTAATAATTTCAAAAGCAAATTTCTAAATGAACAAAAAAATATACAAAAAACCCAAGAAAAACTTGATACATGATTCATATTTCCAAATTATAAGTGGCTTTAACTTTTCGGTCCCCTCAAGATTGCAAGTGAATAAAAGTGTAAGTCGCTCTTTGCTTTTTTTACCAGTGATGCATGTTTGATCTTTAAAGCTTAGAGTTTTGTTTGGGAGCAATTTGAAAAATAGTCCAGTTTCATCCGCATTGAATATGTCTGATGCCGAATAGCCCGCTACCAAGTTTGAAAGATTTCTTTTCCAATTTGTTACGACTGTTTGGTCGACCGCGCCAGACTCACCGTGCTTTGTTGTAAATTTGATGGAAAATCTATTTTTAATCTTTCTAGCCAACCAGGATTCGGTTTGAAGTCACTATAATTGAACCGGATTGCATACTCTTCAGCTTTTGTCATCACGATTGGACCATTAATCGGTATTCCATTGCAAACTTTATATCTAATCCATTCAACAAGTGCAATTTCCATGTCGTCATACTTACTAGATCTTATTTTTTGTTTGTCTGCCGCAAGTACATTTTCTTCACACAATTTCAAAATTTCATCACGACGTTTGTATATGCCAGACATAGTGCCTGGCGGTATTTTGTACTCATCGCAAATTTGAGTTTGAGTCTTTTCCTTGCTATCAATAAGCTTGATAAATTTAACTTTTTGACTCAAGGTAAAAATTTTTCGTTTCGTTGCTTGACTTCTAAAATTCGCTTTTTTTTATTAATTGAGGATCATTTTCTTTTAATTTTTATAGATAAATTTGTGAATTTTCTCCGATAAAATTAACCGTCTTATGGTTAATTGACAGATAAAGATTAGGATTAAAAAAAAATTCATACTTTTTTGTCAAGTTCGTTATAAAAAAATAAATTCTACTGAGAATTTTTAAAAAAGACTTCGTTATAACCGAGTTTTCGTTATAACCGAGTTCATTATATCCGTAAAAAATAACATTATAAAGATTGTTGTTTTACAATCTATTGAATTTTTTTTCGCTATAACCGAACTTGACTGTATAGACAGAACTAAATCTATAATTAAAGAGATCGTGAAAGAATAAAAGATAGCAAAAAAAAAAAGATGAAATTTTTTTGAATAACTAATGTAGAAAAAAAAATAAATTATGTAAAAAAATGAATAATTTCGCTTGTGCGAAACCAGAATTTTGATCAAAGTAGCAAAAGATTTTATACATTTTTTTTTTAATTTAAATTTCATCGCCAGAATTGGCGTTAATTGAATAGATAAATAAATAAATAAATAAATTTAGATATTAACATAAATCTTTGATTTAATTTAAATAATTTTAATGTAAAATGATTAACATGTAATGTAGATTTAAAAAATAAAAAAGTTTGCATAAAAATATTTTTAATCCATTGATAAAATCGATATTTAATTTATTTAACTGAATTTTTGTTAAGTTTTTTTTTTTCATTTTATTGCTTATTTTGAATTTGTTATTTGAATTTCTTTTTTAAATTTAATTGTGAATGCTAAACACAAATACTTTTGAAATAAAAAATCTCAAATAAACTTTACAAAAAATCAGTTAATACATTTAAATATAATAATCGATTATCAATGGATTGAGAAAATGTTTTTTCAATTTTTTTTCTATTTTCTAAATCTACAATGCATGTGAAGCATGTTACATTACAATTATTTAAATTAAATCAAAGATTAAATTTAATATCTAAGAATATACTTTTTGAAATGATCATCAACTTCAAGATGCCTTTTTTTTTTTGATTTTTATTAGAAATTGATTAATATTTTTTTATTTTTTTTTATTTAGAGAATCATTTTTTTGGTCATGTCGACTTTGTGATCAGGTAATCACAAAAAAATTTTATCATAGGTCTCATCTCCATAATGTGATCAGTGATCAACGATCAATTTTCCTTCCAAATAATGCTAGAAAAAAGTTAAAATTTTTACGTAAAATTTTCTTAAAAAATAGTAATTTTTGGGTTAAAATATTTAAAAATTGGTAAAGTTTGGTTAAAATTTATTTATTCAAAATAAAACAACCAAAAAAAATACATTCCGAACTATAGATACAAAATTTTTTATTAATTTCTTATATTCAATTTGATATTTTCAGTATTTTGTGTTTTGTTTTTGTATAAATAAATTTTGACCAAACTTTAACAATTTTTAAATATTTTAACCCAAAAATTACTATTTTTTAAGAAAATTTTACGTAAAAATTTTAACTTTTTTCTAGCATTATTGGGTTGATCAAAATTCTGGACATGAGACCTATGATCACATTGTTTTGTGAACATTTAGTCACATAATTGACATGAACCTTCTTTTATTCTATTAATATATTTGACAGTATGAATTTTCGAAGGTAAGAAGAGTAAAAATGTAAATTTTAATGATTAATTTTAATGTAGATGAAAAAGGGTTATTTTTTAAAATTTGTGATATTGAAAATTTAAATAAGAGTCGGTATTTAAAAAATATTTTATTTCTCAAAATTTTAATTATTTTTAATTTGAACTCTTGAATAAAAAATTTTGATTTAATTATTTTATTTTTATATTCTTTTTGACTGATTCAAAGTCGGTATCACCTAGATGCATTACCTGTACAAAAACACTGCGATTCTGAAAAGAAGTGTATTAAAAAATCATTAATATTAAGATATAAAAATAAATAATTATAGAAAAAATGCATTTATATTGCAATTTTTCTGTAAGTTAAATGTATTTTTTTTATTAACTTAATGTATAACTTTTAAGATGGTCTTTATTGTGCATATTTTTTTAATTCAATAATTATTTTTTCAATGAAAATAGAAAAGAGAATAATTTGTATCTTATTTCTTCATTTAAAAAACTATACAATTAAAAAAAAAATCCAACATAAAATAGATGACACAATTGTTAAAAAAAGAGACCATAGACCGAAATTAAATCTTAAATTAAATCGATTATTTTATTTATTATTTTAGATTTTAAAACTTTTTTGTCGATTTATTTTCGATTGACCTTTATAATGATAAGTCCAATGACAAATTTTAAAACTAAAACTACTAAAATATCCATTGTTTCAAAAAATTGTATTTCAATTTTTAATCAAAAAATATTGGTTAATTTTTACATAAAATAAATAAAAAATATGTACAAATCTTTTTTTTTAAATTGTTCATAGTTTTCAATTGTATATTTAAGTAGCACAATGCTTTCAATCAAAATAGTTACAATTTTAAATGCATTTTCTTTTTTATAAAAAGAAATATTTCAAAATCAACAAATACTTTAATTTAAAGCTGAATACAGACTTTGTTTTTTTTAAAACAATAACAGTGTCAATTTGACAAGTGGATTTCTGATATTTTGCGTAAATTTACGTAATACGTAAAAATTGGTAAAAATGAAAATGCCAAAAAAACACTTGATTTTTTGAATTTTTTATTATTTTCTAATTTCAAACTGGTGGAAAAATAAATAGCCGGATCTAATAATTGGTAAACATTTTACTTGTTGAGGTACTTGGCAGATATTTAGTCTTCTTAGATTACAAAAATAGAATACAAAGCGGTTTTCGAATAAGATTTATCCAATTTCCGACTCCATTATTTAATTGTTGCCTTACCATTTTCTCTTTTTTCTCAGTACCTATTAATACTTAAATATATAACATCTGAAATTGAAGTTTGAGATCAAGATCAAAAGATCAAAATAAAAAATGTGATATTGTTTTTTCAAAAAAAAAAAATTTTCTAAGTACCCAGTCAATCTTATTTTAAAGAATCTTTAAAGAATTTTTGGAGATATTTTTAAAGAATTTTTAGAGGTTTTCGTACATTTTTCTTTAAAAATTCTCTAAAAATATCTCCAAAAATTCTCCAAATTTTCTACAAAATTTCTTTAAAAAATCTTTTTAAAATCTTTATTTTTTTAATAAACTAAAATGGTGAAAAATTTAATCAAATTTATTAGTAAAAGAATTTTATTTTAAATTAAGGTTCTTGGATTGATTAAAATTACAAAAATTGTTATAAAATATAAAAATTCTTTAGTTTTTACCAAATAAAATAATAACAAATATAAAAATATTTACAAAACTAATTTTAATTTTTTTTTTTAAATCTTGGATCGTCGAATTTAGAGTCAAGTTTAATGGTGTCACGTTAAAATTTGAATCCTTTTTACTGATCATATCTATTAAATAAATGTATTATATTACTTGCAATGTTTTGTCAAGCTTATTTTTATTTATTAAATTTTAAAATATCTCTTTTTATCGAGCTTTAAAAGGTTTAAATTTTTTAATTGATTAAAAAAAAAACTTTTAAACACAAAAAAATTTAATGTAATAAAATTTATTATTTGTTTAAGTTCAAAAATAAAATTATTTTAGTTTTAAATGAATGAAATTAAATGAAAAATATTTGAATTTCTGAATTAACTTTACCCGAATTATTTAAATTATTGATTGTTTTTGTTAAACAAAATACAGTTCGATCATTTTGATGTTAATTTGATAATGAACCATTATTAGACATAACATGTCTAGTAATGTTTAGTATTTATTTCTTAAAAAATATCAAAATCATTAGATAAATTTAGTTTTTAAAATTTTAAATGATTGTTTTGATCTTGAAATTAGAACTGAAACTTCAATTTTGTATTTACTTTGATTTTAATTTGGCATTAAAGCTTGAGATTTTTGGCAAAGTGAAGTTGAGAGGTATTTATTTAAAATTGTGTAAAATCCGATTAATATATGATTAATATATATATTTTTTTAATTCTAAATTTTATCGAGCGCTATAAATTAAATACAAAGAAAAATTATAAAAATGATTATTTTATTTTTAACTTTCTTCTTTACTCTATTTTAATTTAATTATTTTTTGCACTATTTTTTTTTAATTTTTATTATTCAATTCTTTTTTATTTAATCCAGAGTTGTTTAAAAGTCACAAGTCTCAAGCCAAGTCAAAGTCCGAAATTTTTTTTATTTTTTTTTTTCAAAAGTCCCCACAAAGACTTAAATTTTTTTTTTTCAAAAAAAAGTCCAAGTCAAGACTTTCTTTTTATTTTTTTTTTCAAAAGTCCGACCAAATTTTTTAAGTCAGGTCCATTACACGGACGGTTTTTTACGGTCATTTGGCGGGTCAGCTCGCCGATTTTTTTTTGGAGTTCCAAAATAAACGGTCTAAATTATACGGTCTGGTGATAATATAATAAAAAATAAAAATTTAAAAATTCAAAAAATTAAAAATCAAAAATTTTATTCAAAAAAATAAAAAAAAAAACAAATAATTTAATTAAAAAAAAAAAGAAAGTCCCGACTTGGACTTTTTTTTTTAATGACTTGGACTTTTTTTTGGGACTTTTAAACAACTCTGATTTAATCTGAAGAAGATTGAGTGGATATTGCTAAATTACGGACCCGTTGTTTTTAAAATAAAAATTTACCCTTGCTCTTTGGCAGAAATTTACTATTGCTTAGTGCCTCTTATGATTATTTTATTTAAAATTTAAAAGCCTTTTTTTTTTTAATTTTATAGGCTTTAAAATTCTATTATTAAAGATAATTTCTCTGTCACTCGAGATTCACAAATAAAAAAAAATTAATTTTTTATGATGGAAACTTTCAGTTTAAAATTTTTTAAATTTCCAGCAAATTAAAAGTCCTTGCTTTTATTGGAATCATGAAATCAAATTAAGTTAATAAATTTGACTTATTAATAAATCTTTATAATAAATTATTAAATATTCTAATTAACTTGATAATTTGGATTAATTAATTTAAAAAAAATCATATTAAATAGAAACAATATTAAAAAAAAAATTAAACTAGAAAAATGTGACTAGGAAACAGTAATTTTCTAATTTTTAAAATCTTTAAAATATTTTATTATGTTAAAACTTAATAATTGTGGAATTTAGTAGTAGTAGTAGTTTTGACTGTAGCTGGCTAGCCAGCGAGTGTGCTGATAAGGCACACTAAGACAGCTGATGCCATTGATTGCTGCTCATCCAGCAATCAATGCCTGCTTTAAAGCTGTTAACATTGGGGGCTTCAACTAATTCATTTGGCAGCGAGTTCCATATGTTAGCGGTTCTGTTGAAAAAAAAGGACATTTTTTTTAAGAAAGTCAATTTTTTTATATATTAAGCTTAAAAATTAGTTGTAATATAAATTTTACTTAAATAGAAATTTTCGTATCAATTTTAATTAAACGTTAATAATTTAGCTAAAGTAAATAGTTTGACTATTTAGTTATGACAGATATAAAATTTATAAATTTAAATTTGTGAATTAACTAAACATGAATTTTCTAAATTATTGATTGTTTTTGTTAAATAAATTAGATATAAATCATTTTGATGTTAATTTGATAATGAACCATTATTAGACATAACATGTCAAGTAATGTAAAAAAATGTTCCAAAAAAGAAAAAAAAACTCTAATTATTAAATCAATATCTGTCAATATTTTTTATTTTTTTTAATTTATTTTACTCAATTTTGTACTTTTTTGATATTTATATTTTTTAATCGCTAGGCTGAAAAGAAGGACTTAGTTCCATTCTGTGCAGCCTGAGATTTACCTCAAATTATTTATTAAATAAATAAATGTCTATTAATGTTTAGTATTTTTTTCTTAAAAATAATCAAAATCTTTAGATTAATTAAGTTTTAAAATTTTGAATGATCGTTTTGATCTTAAAAATTGATCTGAAACTTCCATTTGCCAAAATTTGGGGTAGTTTATTCAAATTTTGAGGAATCGATTTATATCATCCTTTTATTAAGTCAAAAATTAATTTACCGTTCCAAGTAGCCACGATCATAACCAAATGAAATTTAGACCGTTCGAAAAAAAAATCAAAATAGAATCTAAAAAACTCTGTTTAACACACGTTTTAGGATTTTTAGCTTGATTTACTTAAATATTTTTTAAGTGCTCAATGATTTTTTATATGTAAAAAATACGCTTTTTTAGAATATTACCATTTTGTGATTTTGAAATATTTTTGGGCCGAATTAGGTTAAAAGCTCACATTTTGGGTAAAGGTTTATTTAAAAATAAAAAATTGAGATAACTTATTTTTTTTATGCAAAAAATATCATTTTTTTTCCTAATTTCGACTAAAAAAATGCTAAAGATAAAATTGAAAAAATCAAAATTTCAAACATTTTACTTTTGAGCAAAACTTACCTAATTTCACATAAATTTTTTATAAAGTTTTAATAAAACAAATACAGAATATCATGGCATTACTATTAATAAAAAAAATTTTAAAAATAAATGTCGTGAATTTTTTCCAAGCTGAATATAATAGAAAAAAAATACTCAACTTAGTTAAAATCGACTAGAAAATGATCAATTAATAGTCTAAATTAAAAATGAATATCTAGTCATCAGTTCTGTGCATAATAAAAAATTTAAGGAATTTACAAATGATCAAATAATCAAAATATATGCTAGAATTTTTTTAAAATTTATTCAAGACCAAAATTGATCAAATTTTTTTGTTAGCAATGATAAGATTAGACGAGTTTAACGAAGCCTTGAGCATAAATGGCTCATCACAGCTTCATAACTATTTGATATTTTTGAAGGCAGTGAATGACGCCCAAATAGTGGACAAAAATGAGGCGGCGATGTTTCTGGCAATAGTTTTACATGAATCAAATGGGCTGACTTGCACCAGAACCACTGATTCTGCTAAAGAAAAAGTAATGACCGAGTACTATGGTGTTTATGTGGAGAGAGGATTTTTAAAAATATTTGGTATTGAAAACTACATCGCTGTGTCTCAAGCGCTTAAAGAAGATTATGTCAATTTTCCTCACCTAATTGAAAAAGAAAAACATGCTTGGAAAACAAGCAGTTGGTATTGGAAGACCGAATGCCAAGGTCACGCTCCTCTAGGCTTTGCTCATCTAGTTAGATATGGTCTCAGAGCTTTGAATGATCCTGAACGTGACAAAGTATTCGAAAATGTTTGCACTGCTTTTAATTTAAGTCCTAAATTTTATAATTTTTAAAAAATAAATTAAAGAAAAAAATTTTTTAGAATATTTTTTTATTAATTACTGCAAGTGTTACACAAACAATTAATTTATCTAATTAAAAAAAAAATTTTAATTTTGAAGATTTTTTTTTGACTGAGGCTTACTTGGCAACTGGCTTGGGGTTTTTGTTGTGTCTCTTGGAGAATTTCAGGTTTCTCAAAAATTTTGGATCAACACCTTTCAACGATGGGTATCTTTGTCTCTTTGGCTTGTGGATACCATTTCGGTGGTTTTTGTTGTCTAAACAAATAAATTGTTAAAAGCGAACACTTTTTGTCTAGCTCCTACTTTGGTTATGATTGGTATGGTTCTTGGATTTGGCCATCTTTCAATTTAGATTTTTATTTCGATCTAAAGTTTAAACGAAAAAAAAAGTTTAAGCTAAGCTTTTTGTTTAGAGCTCGTGGTGGCATTTGAATGCATGCAAATTTTTTTTGCTATTTGGCTAAATTAAGCTAAACTAAATTCATTTTTTGCTTTATTCTACAACCTTCACTCAAACTATTTTAAATTAATTTTACACTTTAGAACCAATTTGGGAATCGAGAAAACAAAGTTGACTTTGAACTTGGATGAATTTTGAAAAATTAAAAAAAATTATGCCAGGGATGGGGATCGAACCCATGCTCACATTCGTGAATTGGATCTTAAGTCCAACGCCTTAACCACTCGGCCACCCGGGCTCTAATATACCATAGTTTATTATTTATCTCAAACTTACCTGCTTGTTTTATTTCGCGTATAATATTTTTAAATAACAATAATTATTATTTATTTATTTGTAAATCTGTATCGAGCGTTAGCTCCTTCAGAGAAAAATAAGAAATAAAAATAAATAAAAAAAATGATTAAAATAAAAGTAAATGAATAAAATAAGAATTAAAAAATATAGTTAAATAATTGAAATTTGAAAAGGAAATAAAAGAAAAGAAATAAAAAATCTTTTTTGAAAGGCAGAAAATATACACCAAAGTTACAAAAGTTATATCGGTTTAGTTTTCAGAGAAAAAAGAGTCTATGACAAGGTAGCAATTACACAATGGAGTTGGATAGTTAACAAATCTAGATTCGAAACCTCGTCTATACTCATTTACTAGTCTAAGAAGTAATGGAACAGAATTAGTAAGTCCAGCCCTAACATATCTTTCGCTCAATTCAAAAAGCCGGTTCGAAATTGTATGAAATTTTAATTTGTTTTGGGCCTCGTGGTATAAAATGCTTGAGGGGGTGTCAAACCTTAGTTGAAGAATGGATCGAACTGCTGAGTTTTGAATAGTTTGAAGTCTTTTAATGTTAGTATCAGATAAAGAGTTTAAACAGGGAAAATTATAGTCTAAAATGGAACCAATAAGCGATTTATATAAATTTCCAAGTGTTCTGTGATGTAGACACCAGTTTTTATTAGATAAAATTTTAATTAAATTTAGCCTAGAGTTGCAACGCTCTTTTAATTCATCAATCAATGGACTAAAGGTTAGCCGTGAGTCAAATCTGATGCCTAAGAATTTGATTTCGTCCTGTCGTTTTAAATTGTCCCCATATATTTTCAAATCAAGATTGAGCTCTTCTCTTGTTGATTTTGTGAATATCATGTAACAAGATTTTTCAATTGAAATCTTCATTTTCCATTTTGTTAACCATCGTTCTAATTCTTTAAGGTAAGTATTGATCCTTAGTTCAATGTTTCTTTTAGATTTATAGATAAAAAAGGTAACTAAGCCATCAGCGAAAAGAAGAGAGTATTTATTATTTGTTTTGTCTTTTCTTGGTATAGCGTTAATAAAAATACTAAATAGGAGGGGGCTAATTACTGAGCATTGATTGGGAAATCATTGCTTTTTTGTCCATTCACATTTACACAAAATGATCTTGAGTTTAGAAAAGATCTGGTCCAAGAAATTAAGTAATTTGGCAATTGAATTTTGACCATTTTGTACACAAGCCCCTCATGCCAGACTCTGTCAAATGCTTTTGATATATCAAAAAAAAGACAACACTTTTTTTTTTCCTGTTAAACGATTCAATTATTTTTTGAACAAGAAAAAAGAGATTGCCGCTGTGCGTCTATGTTTTCGGAATCCTGATTGCTCTTGAACGAGTAAAAAATTTCTCTCAATGTAATTGCAATGCCTTGTATAAATAATACAAGTATGTATAAATAAGACAACTGGTCAAACTAATAGGGCGATAGTTCGACGGACCCTGTGTTTTTTAGCTTTTTTTGGTATCATTGTAACTTGTGCATTTTTCCAGTTATTTGGTATCTGGCTAGTTGTTAAACTTTGATTGAAGAGGTTTAAAATGTCATAAAGAGTTGACTCAGGCAGATTTTTGAGAATTAAATTGTGAATAAAATAACAATAAAATGCAATTTAAAAACTAAAATACTGAATTAGGAATAAAATAAAAATATTTTATTTTTTTTTTGTAATTAATGTCAATAACATTTAAATTGATCACTATTTTAATTTATTAATACATAATTGATTGAAATGAAACTCTTATACAATCAAAAAAACCTAAATTATTTATTAATTAATCCTATAATGTTCAAAAAATTGCCACTTTGAAATTTTTTTTATCTTTTTTTATGTTTTGTTTATCAAATTAACACTTTTGATTTTACTTTTATACAATGTAGCCTTATCTCTAGTTCGATATAGTTAATCAAATAAATAAATAAATAAATAAATACATCTCTAAAATAACTCGGGAATTTAAAAAAAATGCCTGTAATTGAAGAAATTCCTAATAACATATCTCAAGATCAGGCCTTTGAAGCTAATACTAAAGGAAAAACTAGAGGAAAAGGAGATAGCCGAGCAGCCATTAGCCAAAAAGGGTAGATTGGAAAACACTGAAGAAGTAATAAAGAAAAAACGCGGTAGACCAGTCCGATCAAAAAAAACAAAAAAATAAATATTTTCTGTTTTTATTTTTTTGGTCTATTTAGATAATCAGTACTATATATTTCTATAATGATTAGTACTATATATTATTAAAAAAGTAATGAATAAAAAATTTTGTTCCAAATTCAGTATTTTAGTTTTTTTTGCTGCATAAAATAAACAAGGTAATGATTATATGCCGTTTAATTAGAGCTACAAAAAAGTACATTAATTTTTCCTAAATTTAAAATAATAGAATTAATTTAAAATAAAAAAAATTATTTTTCTATTATATTCAACCCATTTATTGGGCCCTCATTAAACATATCCACAAATTTAATAAAAATAAGAACAAAATCAATTCATTACACTCTTTAATGATAAAAGCAATAACATTTTATTTTTTTTTATTACAAATTAACAGTGAATATGATACAGTGGTGATTTGATAACAGTATTTTACGAAAAATTAAATAAATAAAATACCGTAAAATAACCAAATTTTACGCCAAATAACGTAAATTCGAAAAGAGAAAAAGAGGTATTTTACGAAAAATTACGTAAATTTTCAGGATTATGAGATAATTTTGGTAAAATTTGGTAAAATTCGAAACGGACAATTCAAAATTAAAAAATTCTTGAAAAAATGTCTTTTTTTTCCAAAAATCGAAAATTTAAGAAAGTTTTTTTTTTCACAAATTTGTCGGAAAATAGTTATTTTTAAAATTACTATAAAAAAAAACTTTCTTAAATTTTCGATTTTTGGAAAAAAAAGACATTTTTTCAAGAATTTTTTAATTTTGAATTGGCCGTTTCGAATTTTACCAAATTTTACCAAAATTATCTCATTCAACTTTTACTTTGAACTAGGTAATTGTAAATAAAATTTGACTCAAAGACTACCATATATTTTTCATAAAAAAGAATATTTAAAATAGTGAAGAAAATAAAAATTTGAAAAAATTTTTAAAAAGCGTTTAAAATTTGGTGTAAATATATAGTTCCGTTCAAAAGTTATACGATCAAAATCAAAAATATACCAAAATTTTTACTTTTTAAAATAAGGTTAAAATTTAAGGGTTTTTTGGGGGAGATCTTTTGAAGCGAATGTAATAAAAAAATCATGTATTCATCATTTTGATCCTTGTTTGATTATCTATCAGATGATATATAAAGCTTATTAAAATAATATCATTAACTAGGAGGACATTCAGATTATTTAGGTGGGGTCAATGTTCTACTGTTTATTTCCGGTATAAACTTAGGGAAAAATGGATTCACTACAAAAGTACACAAAAGAACACTTTTTATGCAAGTGAATAATATGATAAAATAAGTTCATTGTCTATAGCTCCATGCTATGTCTAATAATGGTTCATAGTCAATTTAACATCAATAATTTAAAAAATTCATGTTTAGTTGATTCACAAATTCAAATTTATAACTTTTGTATCCATTCATTCAAACTAAAATAATTTTATTTTTCAACTTAAACAAATTATAAATTTTAAAACATAAAATTTTTTTGTCTTTATTTAAACCTATTAAAGTTCAATAAAAAGGGACACTTTAAAATTTTAAAATAAACTTGACATGACATGTCAAATAATTACTTTGGAAAAAGTTTATTTTTTCCCTGTTATTAAAAACAATGATACAATTTAAATTTTGATCTTTTGATCTTGATCTCCAACTTCAATTTGCCAAATTATTTTTTATTCTTTATTTTTATACGATTGATTTAAGTTGAGCCATCTGATCACAATCAAAAAAACAAAAATTCTTTTAATTTCTCAAACATAAATAACTCCTCTAATTTCTAGACTTAAAAAAAAACATTTATAAAAAAAAATAAAACTTAATTTATCTGAGCATATTTTTAATGTTAATTTATTTGATGTCATAAATGTTCATTTAGCCTGTATGACTTAGTCCTCGTGATCAACACAAAAATTCAAAATAATTGAACAAAATATTAGAATTTTCCTCCTTTTTTTTTTAATCTAGAATAAATAAAATGATCAAATCAGCAGAGACTGATAATGAACCGGATGAAAGAACCAGCTTGCTACCCGGACCAAAAAAAAATGGCAATCTGAGTTCTTCAAGCTACCAAAACCAGCAGAAAATCTATCTGAACCAAGTGCTGCAAACTGCCCTCAATGATCGACGCTCTGCCTTTCAACAAAGTGTCTCCTTTAAAATAACTCTTTTGGTCTACACACTGGAGCGTTTTGCTTTCTACGGCCTCATCTGTAATTACATTCTTTACCTAAATAAGCAGCCACTCGATTGGAAATCTTTCAACGCTTCGCTCATTCTTCTCATATTTTTTGGAGTCTTGAACATAACAAGTGTAATTGGTGGCTGGGTGGCCGATTCTTTCCTTGGTAAATATACCACTATATGCCTAAGCTTTGTTGGCTACATAGTTGGCTATGCTGCTTTTCCCTATTTGTCCTTCTACAACAAAATACCCGATCTATGCTATTCGAACAGTTCTAAATCAAATTGGAGCAGAATAGACGAAGATTTTCCATTTTTTGTCAAGCCAGATCGGCCTCTGATACAAGAAACCTGCTCATGGATCATTATATTGACTGTAGTGCTGATTGGACTCTCGGTGGGATTCATACGTGCAAATTTAGGACCTTTTGGAGCCGACCAAGTAAATTTTTTTTGATAAAAGTTTTTTTTTATTTTTTAAATTTTAAAGTTTGAAAATATGAGATAATTTTATAAGTTTTGATTTTGAAAATTTTTTTTAAAGGATTCTCTTAGCAAAAAGTTACAGATTTTTTTTATAATGCCAATTTGACAAGTGGATTTCTGGTTATTTTACGTAAATTTACGTGATTTTACGTAAAAATTGGTAAAAATGAAAATGCTAAAAAAAAAGCTCGATTTTTTGAATTTTTATTATTTTCTATTAAATTTTGAAAAAAGAAATTTCTATTTATTAAATCAAATTTTACCAAAAGTTACTTTTTTTAACTTTTTTACTAATTTTTACGTAAATTTATGTAAAAAAAGTAAAATATGGTAAAGAAAAGTAACTTATGGTAAAATTTGATTTAATAAATAGAAACTTCTTTTTTCAAAATTTATTAGAAAATAATAAAAAATTCAAATTTTTATTTGGCATTTTCATTTTTATCAATTTTTACGTAAAATTACGTAGATTAACTTTTTGTTATTTTACTTAAATTTACGAAATTTTACGTAAATCCACTTAAAATTACCAGAAATCCACTTGTCATATCGGTTCTGTAATTAGAAGTGCAGATTTTTTTCTAAACCTTAGGGCCTGAGATATCCAGAAAAATTTAATCATAAAAAAATAAGTTAAAATTTCATGAATCAGTAAAAAATATTTGAAAAGTCGAAGCTGGTGAACTTTTATTCTAATAAGCTTCTCAGTTAAAAATATTAACAGATAATTTTTTTATTTAGAAAATATTAATTTGGTCAGAAAATTAGCCACGAAATAGGAAAAAAAAGCAAAAATTTTTTTTTCAATTTTTTAATTAAAAAACACTTTATTTAAAAAAAATAATTTATATTTTTTCATGAATAGATTAATTTAGAAAGATGAGATTTGACAGATTAATAATTTTGTAATTTTACGCACATTTTATCAATTAAGAAAACTTTTGCCAAATATTTTACCAAATAAAGAGATACTTAATAATGAGGTTTTTTAATCAAAAAATCTTTTTCGTTAAATTAAAACTGAATTTTATGATAAAAAATAATTTATATTTATTCATGAATTGATCAATTTAATAATTGTTAATTTTACCCACAATTCATCCGAAGAATTATGGATAATTAAGGAAAATTCAACCAAGTATCTTGCCAATTAAAGTGGTACTTAATAATGAGAATTTTTTAATCAAAAAAATCTTTTATAAAAATTTAAATGGATTTAATGATTAAAAAATAATTTCCAACTCGAGATAGTGAAAAAATAATGATCGAATTTAAAAATTCTACGAATTCATAATATATTATTAATATTTTAATTTCTAATTGTCAAAATAAGTATGCAAATTTTCTTAAGTCTGTAAAAATTGATCGACAAGATTTTTTTTTTTTCAAAAATTAAGGTATATTTTTCGTAAAAACTAGTTAGAGCTTAAGTTCAAGAAAATAAAAAAATAAAAATTTAAAAAAATATTTTCTTGAGATGCATTCAAAGAATACAATTTTAAGACTGTTTAATATTAGAGTAGAGTAGATATATTAGAGTAGTAGAGCAGAGTAATATTAGAGTAGATATGTTTAATTTTATAGTATATTAGAGTAAAATTTTTGAAAAATTACCAAAATTACCAAAATTTTATACCAAGACTAAGTTGACAAAGAAATTTTATTTAGTTGATCTAATATATAATATAATAAATTTTAGTTTTGTGTCAAGTTTTATTTAAAAAGGAACTTAAAAAAAAACAAAAGTATTATGAAATTCAAATACAAATTGGATAAAAATTTTAGATAAATTTAAATTAAAGATAACAAAATGTATTTAAAAACTAATAGAAAATAGTACAAAGTACTATTTTGAACCAATTTTACCTAAAATAATTTTTCCAGTGTTAAAATAAAACATTAATTCGATTTAAATTGATTATTGATTAGATTTAACTCAAAAAAAAGAAAATTAAGATTTTATTTTAGGCAAAAAAGATACAACAAAGAATGTTGCACTATGTTGTTGTATTTTTTAGATACATTTTATTATCTTTAATTTTTATTTATCAAAAAAAAAAGAATTTTTATTTAATTTGTATCTGAAATTCACAACGCCAAAACAAATGTTTCACAATTTTGGAAAAAAAAAGATCAAATGGTTTTTTGATACGCATTAATTACAAATAATAAAAAATGATAAAAAATCAATACTTCTTTAAATTTTTAATACTTTTTTCTCATAAATTCTTCTAAGTTTATGACAAAAATTGGAGTTAAAAAATGTGGGGACTCCTGAAGTACTTTAAGTATTTTTTATTTTTTTAAACAGTATCCTAGATTGATAAATAATATATAATTTTTTTCAAATTTTTTTAAAATTTGCGAATCATTGAATCAAAAATTATTATCACCCTTTGACATGATTCTATTAAAAGTAAGATTTAAAAAAAATTAATTTTTTAATTCCTTTATTTGAATAACTTATTTAAAATAATAGAAGTTTTTTCAGTGTTAAAATCTTTTATAAATCTAAACATTTTTTTTAAAAAAATATTTATTTTTCAAAAAAATTTTCAAATTTGCGAATCACAGAATAAAAAATTTAATAGATTTTAAAAAAATAAATCTAATTCTTTTATTTGAATAATTTATTTAAACAAAAAAAAATTATTTCAGTATCAAATTTTTTTATAAAACTCAAACTAGAAACATTTGTTGAAAGCTAGTGAAATATTGGTGGTCAGTCGGATACCAGTCGTATAAAATTGGGGGTCAGCTATTTAAAAATATTAAAAATTCAATTTGAATAAAAAAATTAAAATCTTATAAAAAATAATATTTAATTTTTTTAAAATGACAGAAAATTTCAAACTAATTTACAAAATATAGAGAAATTTAATTAAAGAATATTTTAATGAACAAAAATTATATGATTTAATCCAAAGGTAACAAGTCGTGGTCAAACAATGGTGTTTAAGTACTTTAACTGGTTGTATTGGAGCATCAATTTAGGTTCGCTATTGGCCTATTCGGTCTTGGCATACATTCAGCAAAACAAGAGTTTCTTTCTTGGTTTTACAATTCCATTCTTTAGTTTGGTTCTTAGTTTTGTGCTTTTCCTAATCGGAAGCTTTAGCTATATTAAAAACGATGCCGAAAAGTCAGTGATCACCAAAGTGATTAGAATAATCCAAGAAGCGTTCAGGTCTGTGAAACGTCAAAAAAATTTTATCAAGCAAAAAGAAAGGGAAAAAAAAATGTTGTCCGAAAGTGAAGACGAACAAGAAAGATCCGGCACCTATTCAACCGAGAACGAGGAGTACGACTCGGGCACTTCCTACAAAACAATTTCATTTTTAGACAATGCCAAGATTAGATATGGCGGAAGATTTTCAGACAGTGATGTCGATGACGTCAAATCTCTGAGAAGAATTCTTGTTCTTTTTGCCTTGTTGATTCCATATTGGATCCTCTATTTTCAAGTAATATTTTTTTTTCTTAAATTATTTTAAGAATTAATAATTTTTATCCATTAATTCAGTAAAACAAAAAAAAAATAAAAAATTAGTTTATTCAGTTATTTTTAGTCAAATAAGTCAAGCAAAAATATTCAGCAAAATAAATTCAAAAAATCTTCCTGCTTTTTAGGATTAAAAGTTTTGGTTAGAAATTAACCGAAAATAAGCGGTGGTGAAGTTTGGAGCAAAAACTGTTGCACAATATTTTTTATCAAATTGTATACCAGTTTTTTTTTCATTTATTAGCAATTATTTTAAAAATAGATGTTAAACATTCTTAAACATAATTTGTTAATCGTAAAAAAAGCAGAAAATAAAAACAATCTTTATATTTAGAAGTGAAATCGAATATTGATAGAAACAGTACTAAATGTTAACTTTTTTTGAATAAATTGATCTTTTTTTTTATTTTTATGTTTAAAATTTTCAAATTTTTCAAAATTATCATTTTATTCACAACTATATTTTTAAAATTATAAAAAAAAATTTGCTTTGCTTTAAGTATTTTTGCTCCAAACTTCACCGCTGCGAAAATAATTGAGATCAAATTTGGAATTAATTCAGATCCTTTTCTTGATCGAAGCCTATTTATTTTTGGCTTATTATTTTTTTGTTAACCAATAATTAATACCATTAAACAAAAATCATTAATGTCTTTTAAAAAATTATCTATTATTTAAGTTCAATTTATCAGTTTAATTCGTTTAATAAGTTTAGTCTGAAATTTTTGGGTCACAAGGTTAACTGATGGGGTTAATGGGTGAGCGGTAATTCGGTTAATCCTGTTAAACCAATTGGCAAATTTTTTCAATCGGTTAGCCCAGATAGGGTGGTCATATATTTTTAAAAAAACTTTTAAAAAGGTTAATGGGTTAAATGAGTTATTTTCAAGGTTTATTGTGTGAATTTTGGCACTAATGGGGTGACACCCTATTGACCGAATTGGTCCAAAAATTCACCCCTTTAATAAGTCCACCTGAATTAAAAAAAATGTAAAAAATTTTTTCTTTGGAAAATTCTTTGAACATTTTTGTGATTAAATGTAAAAAAATTAAAAAAAGGTGATTTAAATAAAATTAAAAATATCTGAGATTTAAACCCTAAAACAAATACATAATTTGATAGAAAATCACCCATTTTGACGGAAAGTTGAAGTTTATGATCAATTTTAGATGCTCAAAATGATCAAATCAAGTTTAAAATATTAAATATATTACTATTTCTTAATATAATTGATGCAGAGATGAATTTTTTGATTTAACATTCAATGCTAAATAAAAAGATAAACTCTGCAATATCAAAATGCACATTGCAGAGTGCACACCATTTAATTGATACTATTTTAAGTAGGTAATTTTTTGCAGACTTTTGCAGATTTTACCTTAAGATTTAACAAAGTATTTTAAAACCAAAAATGTACCTCTGCACTAATTATATTAAATAATTACAATTTATTTAATATTTTTAGTTTGATTTGATCATTTTGAGCGGCATCTTGAAGTTGATGATCAATTCAAAATATCATTTCAATTCAAAAAGTTAATCTTTAGATATTAAAATAAATATTTGATTTAATTTAAATAATTTTAATGTTATATGCTTTACATGCAATGTAGATTTAGAAAATAAAAAATAATTGCAAAAACATTTTTTCAATCCAATGATAAAATCGATTTTCAATTTATTTAACTGACTTTTTGTAAAGTTTTGTCTTCATTTTATAACTTATTTTGAAATTTTTTTTGAATTTCTTTTTTTTAAATTTAATTGTGAATGCTGAACACAACTACTTTTGAAATAAAGGATCTCAAATAAACTTTACAAAATATCAGTTAATACATTTAAATATTAAAATCGATTATCAATGGACCGAGAAAAAGTTTTTTCAATTTTTTTTTTAATTTTCTAAATCTACATTTCATGTAAAGCATGTTACATTACAATTGTTTAAATTAAATTAAAGATTACGTTTAATATCTAAGGATAAACTTTTTGAATTGAAATGATATTCTGAATCGATCATCAACTTCAAGATGCCATTTTGACCAACTTTATTTTTGACATAAAAAATAATTAGAAAAAAAAAATTTTTTAAAAAGATGTTTTTTATTTAGATTTTCTGGACACTCAATTATTTATTTTTAGAAAAAAATTCCCAATGCCTACAGAAAATTAACAATTTTATTAACAATTCTAAGCTAATTTAAAAATTGTCACCCCGTTCACACAAGGCTGTCTTACTAAACAGTATGTTGCAAAAGTATTTTTTATTTTTTAGAGGAAGTTTTTTCATTATAAATACTTAAAAGTTGATTATATTTTTATGCCGAGTGTCACATATCAAATTGTAGAGAAAAAAAAATTCTAAAAATACGTGCTTTTATTTTTTTTCTTTTGCACTCAATTTTTCGTAAAATACAACAAATAAACAATTTAAAATAAATAAAAAAATCAATTTCTTAACTTCTGCAACATACTGTATATGCTAATGTACAAAATGTTATTTGTTATAAATATATAAATAGGGTCCTGCCTGTTATGTGACCAAGGGGGTCATGTCATTTTATTTTAAACCAAAATATTTTTTTGCCCCATCAAAATATTTGGTGACCCATCTTATTATTTGCTTTAAAATTAAAACAATTACAGAATTAATGTTTATTTAAGTTGTTATTTAAGTATCTAAGTAAATAGAAGAATAATCCTAAATTGTATTAATCAGTGCATTCTTGACTTATGTAAATTAACACCCCTAACATTAAAAAAAAAAAACTCAAGACTCTCTTCACCGCCAGTCCTGTATCTTTTGATGCAGCGGACACTTCGCGGGAATTTTGAGAAATTAGAGAAAGTTTTTCTTTTACAGTATTAATTTGGATGCCTTCAAATTCAGAACAAGCATTGTTAATATTATCTTGATCATTTTCAGAATCTAATTCACTCGAATTATCTTTAAATGTCAAAGACTAATGCAATATTTGCCACTTTGTCAATTTCGGATGCAACGGCGATCGCTGGCGATTTAATTAAAATTAATTAATTAAAATGACCGGTCCATTCATAGAATTTGCCGTTCCCATGCAATATTTGCCGTTCTTTCGTGTGAATTAACAGGCTCAATGAATAATTAGCCGTTCCATTAACAAAGTGGCACCTTTTCAGACACCTCATTAGCTAATCTATCCAATTCTAAAGTTAAAATTTCCCTTAACTGTATATTTATCTTAAAAACAACTTAAAAACAGTGCCATGCCCACCCCACCGACTTTTGACCAAAACAAAGTTCATATTCGTGATCAGCATGGTCGAATACTTAAAAAAAAAAATCAAAAAGAAAAAGATTTTGATACAAATTTTGGATTAAAAACTTCAATAAATTTTTTTATTTTTTTCAATTTTTTTTTAAATGCCTCTTTTTTGAACACTTTTTTTAAGAGAAATAAAAGAGAAATTTAAAAAAGTGGTCCCAACATTTTGTTCAGAATTTTCTCTTTTTTCAAAATCTGTATAAAAAAGTAGGGGTCGGGGGGAATTCCGCGGACTAGATACATAAATAGTGAAAAAATACCATTTTTTTAACATTTTTTGCCAAAATATCGATCTATTGGTAAAATAATAGATTAAATTAATACACCATTTTGTAGATGAGACTGTGCGCTTTCAGAATATATGCAGATTAATAAGGTTTTGTCTATTAGAACATGAGATATTTTAGCTCAAAGGTAACTAAATTTTGTTCTTTTTTTTTTTTTTATCTTTGAGGGGGGTGGTATCAAAAATTTTTTTTGACAATACCTAAAAATCTTATTTTCAAGGTTTTCAAGTATGCAGATTAATATTTTAAAGTCGGTTTGCTGAAATTCAGATAGAGCTGTAGTTTTATTACGCGCGAACCTTATATTGCAGTATTTTTTAAAGAATATGTTATTATCATCTTTTTTTTGTTCAAATTGTATTTGAATTTCACAATATATTTTTTTTTAATTTATTTTTTTAAAAATTCATTAATTTTTTTTAAATGAAAAGATAGAGACTAGTTACATAATTCAGGGTCTTCATATGAAACTGTTCAGTCGGTCGGAAACCATCGGAATACCGGCTTTTATGGTTTAATTTTTTTTTTAATTTTAAATATTTTTACTCATTTTTTAATTCTGTCAAAGATTCCAGCAGCGTGGTTGTCGATTGCAGACAACATAACTGTTTTGTTCATGATTCCTCTGATGGACAGCTTGGTCTATCCATTTATGCGGCGCAGATTCAAAAACCTGAGCATTGAAAGTACCCGTCTGGTGTTTGGAATGAGTTTGTCAGCGCTTTCGGTGATAAGCGCGGGCATTTTGGAGTCAGTGCGCCACAATTTGATAACAGAAGATCCGCAAGCAAACACAGTGGTTCAAATAATTGACAATACTTCATATGTGGCGGCTGATTTGAACATTTTATGGCAAATTCCGCAGTATACCTTGACGGGACTGGGTGAAGTGTTCTGCAGTGTGACTTGTTTGTACTATGCGTACTCGGAGGCGCCAAAATCAATGCAGTCCATGATCATGGGCTTGTTTTATTTTTTCTCTGGAGCAGGTAGTCTAGCAGGCTCAGCAATTTTAGTTTTATTTAAAAAAATAATTTATACAAATTCAAAGAATATTGATGACATAAATTGTTCTTCTTGCAGATTCAACTATTACTTTTATGGTTTGGCGCTGGTGCAGATGGCTGGCATTGGCTTATTTATTCTTGTTGATTGTAAATTTGTGCTGGTAAGATGTAAATATGATAGAATTAGAGGTGAGAGGAGAGAGTCTAGTGTGGTTGATTTTGACCAGAGAGAATTCAGTGCTTTTGATGATGAATTGAATTTGAACAAGTCACAAAACGAAATTGAACCAGTTGATTCATAAATTTAATGTTTATTAATTTTGTAATTTATTTTTTTTTTCAATTTTTTTTCTCTTAATTTTTTTTTCATTTTGATCCTTGGCAAAATAAGTTTAAAGAATAAATATTTATGGTTGCTTTAAATAGAGAAAATATTTTCCAAACGCATTTTTTTATTCTTTAAGAATAACAGAACATGGTTTTAGTCAGACTTATGAAAGAGTAAAAAAAATAAAAAATTTTTAAGTCTTGTCAAGTCATTTGATTTGACTTTGAAAAATTTTTTCAAAAAAAGTCCTTGGCTTGACTTTTTTTTAATTTTTTGTTTTTCAGAAATCAAAAAGCTTTTAGAAATAAATTAAATAAAAATGAAGCCAAAAATTGTAAAGCTTCATAAATTCATTTAAAGAATTCCAAAAAAGCAAATATAAAATATTTATCATCAACCTAAAAGAAATTATTTGTAGTAGTAGTAGTAGTAGATAACTGCGTGGATCCTATCCACAAAGCTGAGAACGCCTGAGCGTTTTATTTTCAGCTATAGCAGTCCTATACATTTTCTTAAAATTATACAATAATTGAATTGATAAATTAATAATTACACTTAAAAGTAAATGCCAAATAATGAATGATAAACACTAAAAAAGAAAAGAAAAACACAGCTTTGACAAAACTAAAATAGTTCAAGAGAAACCACAAAATGCTAAAGACACAAAACTTTGACTTAACAAAACACTAAAAAACACTGAATAATATAATAGTTTTTTTTTTTAATTATTTTAAATTAGTTTTGACTCGTTCGATTCCAGCCATTTGTCTAGCTTTGCTTTAAACGAGTTGACCGATTTCGCTACGACTATGTCATTAGGTAATTTATTCCACCACTTGCTTGTTCTGTTTGTGAAAAAGTTAAGTCTAGCACTGACTGATGAACAAAAATCGTTTCTCTCTCTCGCGTTGAAGCTTTGGGATCTCACTCTCTTACTGTTGCCTCTTGTAGACGATGAAGGCCCTTGTAGTAGTAAGCTATCTCTAGGCAAAGGTTTATTTAGTAAGTTAAGGGCATCGACTTGGTTAACAAATTTGTAGAATTGAATGAGATCACCTCGTTTTCTTCTTAGCTCGAGAGTTATTAGTTTCATGTTCTTCAATCTTTCGCCGTAGTTTAAGTTGAAGTGCTTGGCGGGGATTCTCGTGGCTCTTTGTTGAACTTTTTCGAATAGCCTGATCTCGGCCATGTTGAGAGGGGACCAGGCTGACACTGCAAACTCTAAGTGGAGCCTTACGAAAGTTTTGAATAAATTAGATCAAAGCTCGCAATCTCGGCTTTCAAAGGTGTTTTTGAGCATTCCGAGAACCCGAGATGCCTTATTGACACAGATTTGAGTGTGCTCTTTCCATTTAAAGATCAGGCTGAACTTGAATTCCAAGATCTCGTTCCGACTCGCTCAGTTCTGAAAGCAGTAATTTTGCCCTTAAAATCCATGTATGTTTGTTTGTAATTAATAATTTAGTAAAATTTAATCTATTTGAAAAATGGCAGTTTTGAAATTATTCTCAACTTGAAATCTTCAGGTCGAATGAACACTTTTTGAAAAAAAATGTTACATATTTTATTTAAGATTGATGAAACAATTAATGAAATAAAAAATGAAAATTTTCACTACCTTTAATCTAAATAAAAAAAAAACCTTAAAGTAGTTTACATAAAAAGCGACACTTTTCCAAGTGACAAAGATGGAATTGTAGCTCAACCAAAATATGATCAACAAGAACAAAAGCATGATAAAGCAATAGAGAATTAAAGACAAAAAATGTGATCGAGGAAAAAATGACTGATCAATGCGAATTGCGAGTAAATCAAAAATTAAGTATAATTTAGATTTTTTATTTCTCTTAAATTATTTAAAGCTTTTATTCTCAACATTTTTAAATTTTAAATTGATAACTTCAAAAATTAAATTGAAGACAATGATTTAAATTTTAATGACTTTGAATTCAATTTGAGACTGAAAAGCAAGTCTGATCTTTGAATATTTTTTACAATGCTTAAAGTTATTATATCATAGGAAAAATTTCTTTTCATCTGATAAATATTTTTTTTTTCAGCTAATTTTTTTTATTAGCAAATAAAAAAAAGCCTGCTAAATAATTTCTTTGCAGATAAATTTTTTTTAAAAGTCATTTTTTTTGCAGCTAATTTTTTTCAAAGCTATTTTATTTTGAACTTAATTATTTTTTTTGCCAGCTAATTTTGTTTGTTTAAAGAAAAATTATTCTTAATTTTTTTTTAAAGAAAATTATTCTTTATTTACGTTTTTGACATATTGGTAAACAATTTGCTTGTAGAGGTCCTTGGCAGAGATTTAGCCTCTAGTTTTTAGCCTAAAAATAATTAGAATATAAATGAATAAATTCTCTGATATAAATTTTGCTGATAAAAAGAAAAATTAGCTGATAAAAATATGTAAACCTTATACCATGCCATGTCGTATCTTAATCCATTTACTTAATTTTAATATTTTTAGTATTTTATATTATTTTAGAACTTTAATTTTAATTTTTCTTAAAATTTTATATTTTTTCATCTAAAAGAGCCATTCCTTGATACAGATATACAAAAAAAATTAATGAATTTTCGACTTGATCAGCGCACTCGATAGATAATTTTTAATTTAATTTTTAAAATTAAAAATAATTTATTATTTGAAGTTTTTTAATAAAATTTGAATTTATTTTAATAAAATTTATACTAAAAATAAAGTAAAATCAAATAATTAAATTAATCTTTAAAATTTACCAAAGATTTAAGTTTAAGATTGATCAGAAAAAATATTGAATTAAATTCGGATGAAAAAATCCACATAATTAATTTTTATTTTGCCTATGAGGTTTGAATCAATAAATAATAAAAAACAAAAATATTTTAAAAATTTATTGCAAAACCAAAATTCACATAAATGAAATTCAATCAAGAGCAAATTAAAACTTTTCGTGTCAAATTATTAAAATCTAATTTATTAAATTATTAAAGCAACAAAATAATTTTTTTAAAAAAAAAAATTTTATGGAATTAAAAAAAAAACACACATTTTAAAATTAATTTTAAATAATTATGAAATAAAAAATTTCCTAATGAGCCTCAATTAAATAATTTTTTCCACAAGAACTAAGACTTCGTTTTAAATAAAACAAAATGATTTAAACATGAATCTCAGTTGCGTAAGTAAATTTGTTACCAAGTAAAAAAATTCAAGTAGTCAGGCATCGAGCTTGTTTCATTCTTACCTGAGATAAATTTTAATATTTTTAGAATAATGTCTAGATTTAATAACCAAAAGTCAGTGCCAAAATGGGATCCCAAAAAGAAGAATGCCAATGACGGCAAAATTTTTACCATTTCAAACGGAAACATTGAGCCTATAGACCTAAAATCGATCAGTGAATACAAGAAAGGCTTCGAGAAGCCTATTGGCAAAGTTTTCTTCATAGAAAAGCCAGAATCGCTGCTCAATAAAGAGCGCCAGCCTCAAACCAAGCTTTGGTACTATGACAAACGCAACTACTCTAAAGGCACCGAGGATATTAAGCTCGATTTCGAAGATGGTAAACGGACTAAATTTGTTCCAATACCGGTACCCAAAGGCCAGTCATTTCACACCATCGAAAGCATCACCAAAAGTCTAAAATATTACAGATTCAATTAAAGTTTAGATTTAAAGTTTAAAATGATAATAAAAATATTTATTTGAATTAATGTAAATAAATTGGAGTCAATTTTTTAGAAGACTAAAATAAATTATTTAGTGGAAAATTAAATTTTATAATTCCTGATTTTTTGATTTAGCTTTTTCTTGTTCCTTGATCGCTTCTAGTTGAATTTCTCGATCAACAGTTTGTTTCATTTGGGAAATAGACGCCCAAAAATCGTCACTTTTCATCACTTTGAAATAAAATTTAGCAATTTTTTATTATTTTAAAAAATTTTATTTTTACCTTGCACTATTTTTCTCAAGTCTTTTACAGTGACTTTATCGCTTCCTTTATCTTTCAGTGTATCCATTAATAAATTAAGCTGTTTGATAAATTCCCCGAAGGCAGCATTTTTTACTTTAAAAAAAATAAGTTTAATAATAAGCATGTTTTATAAAAGCTCATCAATTATTTATGAATAAAATTTTGAAAGAAAATAAAATTAAAAGTAAGCTATCAAGTTCAGTGACTTGATTTTAATTTTTTAGAGTTAAGTTAATTTTTGGATTTATTTTTATCCTGAATTTATTTTTTATTATCAATTAAGAGAAGAAAAAAATTTTAATTTTAAAGGGTAAATAAAATTTTTTTTGATTGAGTCATAACTTAAACTCAAACATGTTAAAATAATTTCAAGCAAAGATGTTGACAAGGTAATTCAGATAGTAGTGCGATTTGTAAGTGAATTTAAAAAAGAGCTTTGAATCGAGACAATTCAAAAATAAATGTCAAAGAGATTCACTGAGAAACAAAATGGCAAAATAAGATTGCTTGGTAGAATTCCTCCTCATGGATTTATTTTCACTTCAAATATAGAGGTTTATCATTTATCTGAACTTCTGGCTCATTGAAAAAAATTAATTCTTCAAAATATTTATAAATTTTCAAAGAAATAATAAATTTAAAAAAAAATAAGTATAGTTTTTTGTACTTGGGTTGCTCTAAAGTCATGTATAAATTTATACTTTTGCAGCTGTAAGCGAAAAATTGACATTGTAAAAAAAAAATTTTTTTTTTAATTGTAATAGTGGTAAATTTAAAAAATTAAATAAATTTTTTATGAATATTTTCTAATTTTTTATGAAATTTAGCTACTTTGTGTATAATTTCTTGTGACTTTTAAACAACTCTGATTTTTTAATGTAAAATCTTAATACAGTGCTATGTTTTCACGCGTAAAAACGCCTAAAAAACTCTATCAAAAAGTCAAAAATTTTTCGATATTCTCGATATCTTAAGTAAAAGAGAGAGAGTGAGAGTGAGACTGGCTATTTACGTCTTGGAAAAGTTCTGCTGTTGACTGGGAAGGGGGAATCTATGGCTCGGGAAAGATTAAAAATTTAGAAAATATTAAAATATTATTAATTTTCATTTTTTAGAAAGAAAAAAAAACATATAAAAGGTGGTATAAAAGAGCAAATTTTTACAAATCTTAATCTTTCGTCAAATGTTACGTCTAGGAATTTAATGGATTTTGAGTAGGGAAGATTTTTGTTAAAGAATTTAAGCTTTAGTTTAGGTAATGTGCTGCTTTTTGAAAATATTATATAAGAGGATTTTTCAACTGATATTTTCATTTTCCATTTGGTTAGCCATGGCTCTAATTCACTCAAGTATTTATTTATTTGTGATTCGATATTACCCTTTTTCTTAAAGATAAAAAATGTCACTATTTCATCTGCAAATAGAAGGGAGTAGCAGGTATTAGTCTTGTCTTTTTTTGGAATGTCATTAATAAATATGTTGAACAGCAAAGGGCTAAGTACAGATCCCTGAGGAACCCCTGCACTGATTTTGAAAGAACCACTAAGTATATTATTAACATTTACATTGAATAATCTTGAGCTTAAGAATGACATGACCCAAGATATGATATATTTTGGTACGTTTAGCTTCATTAATCAGGCTAGCGAAATTAAACAGAAATGTCAGTCCCGGCTAAACATCATTAAAATTCTCTCTAATAAAAAATGGGGTCTGAGTAAAACCACTCTAAGCTCAATTTACAAATCCCTTATAGGTTCAGTTATTGACTATTCCTTTCCTTGTTTAAATGTGTATAGCGAAATTAATTTAAAGACACTCCAAGTTATCCAAAACTCTGCAACACGTAGTATCCTTAAACTTAAATATGACACCCCTCCGAAAGGTTATTCAACTGTACCCTAAAAGATTTGAAGTTGCACAGGGGCGATAACAGTTTGTTTGATTTAGGCGAGAATTATATTAGAAGAAGTCTGCAGAAGCAAGTTCCCCTAACCTGTCGACTTGTGAACGAGTTTAAACTCAACTTTGATTCTAGAGATATAACATATCCTACTCCATTGTGCGGTTATTATCTTATAATTGATCAACTATATCCACTTATTCAAACTCCTGTTTTATCTAATTTTTGGCTATCGGTTTTTTAATACCTCAAATTTATTAAAAATTACCTCTAATTTGTCAAAAAATACCTCAAAATATTAATAAAAGTGTCAAAAAAAATCAAACCAACCCTTTTAATTAAAAAAATACCTATTTATTAAAAAATCAAACAAATTATATAAATGTCTATCTAATTGATTAAAACCTCTCTAATTAATTAAAAATCCATCTAATTAATTAATTTTTAGCCTCAAAATTTTATATAAAAGGAAATTGTATTTGATAGTGGCTTATTATATGGAAAATGAAGATATCAGTTGAAAAGTCGTGTTCAGTAGTCTATTCTAGGTACAAAAAAGAGAGTGATAATCTAAACTTAAAAATTTATGGAAACAGAATAGTGAGCCAAAAAGAAATCAAATTTCTTGGTATTAAATTTGATTTTAAGTTAATTATTATATACTGTTAGAACGAAATTAAAGAACGCTGAAATTAAAAGGCTAAATATTATTAAGATATTGTCAAACAAAAAATGGGGTCTAAATCAAAACACACTAGGAAATTTATATAAATCTTTAGTCGGATCAATTTTAGACTATTCTTTTCCTTGCTTAAATTCATTTTCAGAAAATAATATCAAAAAACTACAAGCAATTTAGAATACAGCAGTCAGATCTATTGTTAAGTTAAAAAATGATACTCCCTCCAACATCGTGCATCATGAGGCTTTTAATAAACAAAAATTGCTAACAGTCTCGAAACGGCTTTTTGAATTGAGTAAAAGATATGTTGGGACAGGAATGAGTCATTCTATTCCATTGGTTGTAAGACTGGTGAAGGAATACAAAGAAGGTTTCGAATCAAGATATATTGACTATCCAACTCCATTGTGTAATTGCTACCTAGTAATTTTTTCTTTTTTTCCTGAAACTTAAACTATTTAAACATGAGCCACATGTAACAATCTTTTCCAATTTTATATATTATTAATTTTCATTTATTTAGCCTATTTACTTTTTTTTTTAATTCTTTTTTTTTTTTTTTTTTTTTTTTTATCTTATTTTATTAACTTTAATTTTATTTTTATTTTATTTTATTTCATTTTTATTTTATTTTTTTTAATTTTTAACTTATTCTGAAGGAGCTCTAGCTCGGTACAGAAAACAAATAAATAAATAAAAATAAATATTAGAAAAAAAATATAAAGATATAGAAAAAAAAAAAAAAAAAAAATATTTTGATTAATCGAAATTAAAAAACTTCAAAATGAGTTTGGATCAAGAAAATACTCTCTCAGAGGAAGTATTATTGGAAAACGAAATAGACGATACCCAAGATGCCCCAGAAAAAAATAAACCAGCTCTAATAATACAACCATCAGATTCAGTTGGCGGTGGTGGAGATCCAAAAGGCATCTCTTATGATGATGATGATTTAACCGAAGTTGTGCCTAATAATAAAAAAAAACAAAAAACATTCAATCAAGAATCTACTCAAAATAATGAATCTAAAACATGTGAAAAATGTGGCTTAATTATGAAAAAAAAAAGATATTTTTATTGTGATAATTGTTAATTTTTTTTATTTTTAGAGGTGAGTATTAACTTTTTGCGGTTTTATAATGAAATTGCTTTCTTTTTTTTTAAATTGATGTAATTTTTTTTTATTTGAATACTTTTTTTATATTTTGCTACTTTTTTAATAAAAAAATAGTCTTTTATTAAATTTGAGGTAAATTTTAATAAATTTGAGGTAAATTTTAATAAATTTGAGGTACTAAAAAACTTTATTTCCTAATTTTTGAACTTATTTTTAAAATTTTTAACTATACTATCTTATTCTTAAGCAATTTTTTTTTAGTATTTTGTAATATAATTTAAAACTTTTCAACTTAGCTGAAGGAGCTTTGGCTCGACCAGCTACACAATAAAAAAAAAATCTTGGACTTTATCTTCTGGGCGAATATTCAGAATTCATTGTGTAAAGATCTTGATGTATGTTGTATCAACTACCCCATCAGACAAATATTTATAAAGCTATAATTTAATATAGCAAACACTTAATTTGTTGACATTTGAAAGATTTTTTAAATCTCCTCGTCACATTTTTTTTTATCTGATAACTTTAAATTTTTTAAGAATCGTCTATTTTTTTAATTATCATGGTCACCTATTTACTGGTAAATTAATATATGACAAGTAATGACCACATATTAGTGTTGGTAATCGACTCTAATCGATTGGCAAGATTCATAAATCAACCAATTTTTTTAGTTGATTATTAAATTCATTTATTTTTTTTAGTCGACTATTAAATCGAATTTAAAAAAGGTGAATCAAGTAAAAAAGCTAAACAAAGAATTGGATAAAATCATCATATAATATTTTCATAAAGTTTTAAATTCCTATTTAAATAAAAAATACCATAAATTGAATATGCTCAGTTTTGCACGTCTAAAATAAAATAAAGTAAATTAATTTTTGCTTTTAAATCTGAAATTTTTAATCAATTTAAAAACCTTTTTTATTAAAAATAATATTTTCTGCTAATTCCCAACTATTCATTCCCAGATAAATTAGAATTTTTATAAGAAATTGATTTTTTTATTTATTTTAAATTGCTTATTTGTTGTATTTTACGAAAAATTGAGTGCAAAAGAAAAAAAATAAAAGCACTAATTTGTAAATTTTTTTTTCTCTACAATTTGATATATGACACTCGACATAAAAATATAATCAACTTTTAAATATTTATAATACTCGCTAATTATTTTTTCAATTAGACAATTTTTTTTCTTATTTAATTTTATTTTTTTTTATTTTTTTTTAATTTGCCAATGTGGCTGAAATAAATAAATAATAATAATAATAATGAAAAAACTTCCTCTAAAAAATAAAAAATAAAAGTCGGTGCAAAAGTTTAGAAATTCGGGTAATCCAAAAGTTTTAGCAACCATTGCTTCCTTTTTTTACACCTTAACACTTGAAGCACCAAAACGAGTCAAAATGACTCGTTTTAATGGAATCTAATGGATAAAAATTTATTATTTGGATAAATCTATTCAATACTTAATTTTAATTGAGCGAAAATACAAATTTGGCTAAAAAAAAGTATCTTGCAACAATTTTATCTTCTAATGAATTCATTTCTTTTTAAGCCAATTCTTCGTCTTTCATGTAAAATACGCAAACTATAATTTTTGCATTTTTTAAAATTGCTTATCTTCGTTCAAGTATTAGGATTTGAGTCAGTTTTTTAAAGATTTGTATACTTTTTATTAATATTTTATGACTCATCAATTGATTTTGTAGATAAAGTCAAAATTTTAATTAAAAAGCGAGTCAAATGATTCGTTTTGGTGCTTCTAGTAGTATATACTTGATTTTGTACAAAGGATATTTTTTTTTTATTTGAATTTAGTTAATTTCGAAAGTTATTCTTATTATTATGCTGAAAAAAAAAATTTTGCTCAAATAACAAAAATTGACTTAGATTTTAGCGGCCAAAAATGGAAAAAGAGTCATTTTGACTCGTTGGTGCTTCTAGTGTTAATGATTTATTCTTAAATAACTTTTAATTTTGAGTAAATTTTGCTCTTTAACTGTTTAATTTAAAAACTCTCCAACTCCTCACTTGGTCTCTAAATAACATTACCAGAAAATCTTTAATTTGGAAAAAAATGGGTGAAAAAATGTATATAGCCCACGAAAATGGTAGATTGTGGGTCTGCTAAAAATTTCTAAACTTTTGCAACATACTGTATTATAACCTTGTAATATTACTTTTTTCTGGTTTATTTATATAAACTCCTATTTAAAATTTTTTTCCTTACTCAAATAAATTTTTTCTGCAAAGATAAATTTTTAGGTCTTGTAGCTTTGATGGACAATTGTCCATGGACAATCATGTTTTTCGATTACGTGGACAATTTAAAAAATAGGTGGACGATTAGAGTAACAGGTGGACTATCAGAAAAATAGTTGGACAAATAAAAATAAAGGTAAAATAAAATCTTTTTAAAATCAAATAAAAAAATCTTTAATTATCTAATTTTTTTTCTTTTTCTTAAATCATATTTTTTTGGTAATTTTTACCGGGACAATTAAAAAAATAGGTGGACGATTAGAGTAACAGGTGGACTATCAGAAAAATAGTTGGACAAATAAAAATAAAGGTAAAATAAAATCTTTTTAAAATCAAATAAAAAAATCTTTAATTATCTAATTTTTTTTCTTTTTCTTAAATCATATTTTTTTGGTAATTTTTACCGGGACAATTAAAAAAATAGGTGGACGATTAGAGTAACAGGTGGACTATCAGAAAAATAGTTGGACAAATAAAAATAAAGGTAGAATAAAATTGTTTTTTTTTTACAATAAAAATAAAGGTAAAATAAAATCTTTTTCAAATCAAATAAAATAATCTTTAATTACAGTGGTGATTTGATAAAAGTATTTTACGAAAAATTACGTAAAATATCGTGAATTGGCCAAATTTTACCACATTTTACGTAAATTAACGTAAAATCAGAAAGTGAAAAAGAGGTATTTTACGAAAATTGACGTAAATTTTTTTTTTCTCTACAATTTGATATATGACACTCGACATAAAAATATAATCAACTTTTAAATATTTATAATACTCGCTAATTATTTTTTCAATTAGACAATTTTTTTTCTTATTTAATTTTATTTTTTTTTAATTTGCCTATATGAATTATGAGATAATTTAGGTGAAATTTGGTAAAATTCAAAACGGCCAATTCAAAATTCAAAATTTTTGAAAAAATGTCTGTTTTTTCCAAAAATCGAAAATTTAAGAAAGTTTTTTTTTCATAAATTGGTTAAAAAAATAATTATTTTTAAAATCATTATAAATTTACGTCAATTTTCGTAAAATACCTCTTTTTCACTTTTCGGATTTTACGTTAATTTACGTAAAATGTGGTAAAATTTGGTCAATTCACGATATTTTACGTAATCTTTCGTAAAATACTGTTTTCAAATCACCACTATATCTATTTTTTTTCTTTTTCTTAAATTATATTTTTTTGGTAATTTTTACCGGGACAATTAAAAAATAGGTGGACAGAAAAAAATCTTATTTGTCCATCAAAGCTACAAGACCCAAATTTTTAGATCTACTTAAAGATAAACTTAACAAATTTTTTTTGTTGGCAGACAATTAAAGAAAGTTAAAAATAATTACAGTAGAAATCTTCTGGAATTAGATCGGGACGCCGACCGGTTGACAAAATGATCACACTTTGAACAAATATTTTCATTAAATCATCTAAAGTGATCATGTCATTGCCGCCATCAGTTTGTTCCAATAAGCCTTTGCTAGTGTCTAGAAAAAGGTCTTGATAGGCCTGTTGCTCGGGCTCACCGAATAAAAGAACGTTCAGAGCGTTCAGGACTAGTTTTCTTCCATTTTCGGCTTCATTTGTTTCAGAATTTTCATCATCAGAATTAGCTGATGAACAGCTAATCAGCAAAAATATACAAATAAGGTCTAACTTCATTGTGGTATTGTATTGAATGTTTTCAATGTTAAGAGTTGTTTTATTTTAAATCGAAAGTTAAATTTTGAGTGACATTTGTTTTTTTTTCCAAGGTAAAATTTAGATAAAAATTGTTTCATAGTATGAATTGATTTCCACGTAACACTTTTATACAAATCAGTTTAGCAATCATTTATTTTTTCAATGAAATCTAGCTTTTAAAAGTAAAGAAATTACAAGTTAACAAAATATTGATAAAAATTTTAAGATTTTATTTTTGCGATTAAAATATTTTTATTTTCAAATTTTAAATCTGAAGCTGTGACAATTTTTTTACCCAGAACGACAATTTTTGCATGAGTAGAGAGATGAACCATTTTGGTACTATGTTTGCTTTTGTTTTTTATTTTTGATTAATTTTAGTTTAAAAAAAAACAGAAAAATAAAAATGGCATTTTATTAAAATTTTTTAAAATAAAGTATCTTAAATAAAATATTCACAGCTGATATTAAGTTGAAAAAAAAACCAACTTCAAACCAATGTTTAACACTTGATAATTTGTATTTTTTTACTAGTCAAATTAAAGCATTTAGTCGAGCTGTCAGGTCTAAGGCCGCGGTAAAGTAAATGATCCTTGGAAGATGGAGACGTGAGAACAGGCATCTTCGGATTGCTTAAATAAAAAATAATTTAATCAAATAGGAATATTTGAAATTTATTTCAGTTTAGGTGGTCAAATCTAAAATTAACTTTTTTGAAGAAAAAATAAGTGATGATATGGCTATTGGAATTTTTTATTTTTAAAAAATTAAAAGACCAAGAAAATATGAATAAATTATAAAATAGAAGAAAAGTAGATTTTTTTCACTTTTTATCAAATTTTTTTCAAATCAATTTCACTATTTTTAACTGAATTTTAATTAAGTTTATGGTTTATTTTTCAAATAAAAAAAAGTGAAAAAATATACTTAAAAAAAATTTATATTAATAAGTTAAGAAAGGAAAAAATTTTAAATTAAATTTAATTTAGCCAAAACTAGCTGTTTTTTATAGTTTTTTTTTAACTTACATCTAAATTTTTGATTTTTAAAAAATTTATCAATAAATCAAAATGTAACCCTAAATCCTAAGTCAATTTTATCATCAGGAAAATTAGAACTGAGGAGAATCAAAGAAAAACCTTGGATTTTTTGGACAGATATTCAAGTAATCATAGCTAATAAGAGTAGTAAATTTTTGTGATGAATTTAAATTTTTATTCTATTTAGAGTTTATTTTAATAATAAATAAATTATAATAGTCTTAATAATTTCCTATTTAATGTTTTGGGAACAAAGAACGGGATGAATTTATTAAAAAACATTAGAAAAATTTTCTTTATAAATTATTAAAAGCTTTAACTTTTTTTGTAAAGATAATTTTGTCGAATCTTTCTAAAATTCTAAATTTTTTTTGCATTGAATAATTATTGTTTAAACAATATTAATCTAATTAAACTTTGTCAAAAATAGCCGTCCGAAAATAACTCTGTCTTGTGCCTGTTGATATGAAGATTTACCATAATAAGTAAAGATAAATAAATATACAAACTGAATTTACTTCTTTGATAAAAAATTATCTTCTAAGAGAAAATAACTTAAAATTTTTTGATACTATAATAATTAAATAATATGTTGATAAAAAAAGATACTTTTAAAATTTTTTTAATTTTTATTTTTTTGATACTTGTATCATATATTTAGATACAAAATTTATTTCTAAGGTTCCAGAAATTCAAAGCTTAAGTGCTATCTGAATTTCTAATTTTTGACTCTAAATACGTAAACTACGTCCTTTGAAACCCTAAAATTCATTTTTTTTTGGGGGACTAAAAAAAAAAAACTTATATCCAGGTGTCTAAAAAGAACTAACCCTTTAAAAAGTTGTAGGTCTTTCAGACTCAATTACTCAAAGATAAAATTTAAATCTTTTTTAAAATTATATATATTCTGAAAGAGCATAAAATTTTCTACAACCTGGTATATAGTTTTGTTTGAAAAAAGGGTGTGCTGATTTTTATTATTGAAAAAAGCCAAAAAAATACTTTTTTTCAGTTTAATCGTATGTAGTCCCAGGGATTACTAAATAAACCACTTTTTTTTTTTTTTTAAACTAGACAAAATTTTGAACAAGGTTATTAGTGCGAGATCGGATAAATTTAGACTTTGGTGGTCTTATAATAATTCTTAATGGGATTGGTTTCAATATTTAGTTAAAATATTTAAAAAAATTGTCATATAATTAAAATATTCAAAATTTAAATCAAATCGCATGATTTTGATACTTAATTTAAATAAAATAAAATATAAATTCAAAAAAATAAAACCATTTGATTTGTTCAGAATTTTGTCTAGTTTTTTTTTTTTTTTTTTAAAGTGGTTTATTAAGTAATCCATGGGACTACATACGATTAAACTGAATAAAAGTATTTTTTTGGCCTTTTTTCAATACTAAAAATTGGCACATCCTTTTTTTCATACAAAACTATATACCAGGTTGTAGAAAATGTTATGCTCTTTCAGAATATATATAATTTTTAAAAAGGATTTTTATTTTATTTTTGAGTAATTGAGTCTGAAAGACCTACAACTTTTTAAAGGATTAGTTCTTTTTAGACCCCTAGATATAAATTTTTTTTTAGTCCCCCAAAAAAAATGAAATTTTGGGGTTTCAAAGGACGTAGTTTACGAATTTAAATTCAAAAATTAAAAATTCAGCTAGCACTTAAGTTTTGAATTTCTGGAACCTTAATATATTTATGCAAATTGACACTTAATTAATGAAGAAAAAGAAAATTTTTTATTTATTTTTTTAAATCCTGGTAAAAAAAGTTGCTTATTAAAATAGCCTTTAATTTAATTTAATTTAATTTTTTAACTGTACCGAGCTACTGCTTCTTCAGAATTTAAAAATTAAAAAAAAAATATATATATACAAAATATTCGCCAAATTAAGAGCATCTTCTACTATAAATATTCAACAATTAAAATCTTCCTTTAATCGGAAATGTAATGAGGTCAATAAACTTGTAAAACAGAACAAGGTTTATTATGAAAGAAAGCTAGTCTCTAGATGCAAAGCAAACCCAAAACTTCTTTATTCGTATGTAAACATGCAGAAAACATGCAAAGAAACAATTAAAAAACATATAAACTTAGATGAAAGAGAAATAATGAATGGAGTTGAAATTGCAAATTGTTTAAACCAACAATTTTTTGAAGTTTTTAGCCAAATAAGTACGGATACGCCGACGTTTCAGAATCAAATAAACGATAAATTCACACTTGATATAAATGTCTTCTCCGCTGAACATGTGAGCTCAATTTTAGCAAAACTAGGCAAATTTAAATCGACTGGTGGAGATGGCATGCATCCATTTGTCCTAAACGAATGCAATATATTATATAGCAAAGTACTATCACTATTATTCAATAAGTCTTTCAATGAAGGTAAACTGCCGGATAGATGGAAGGAGGCAAACATAAGCCCTATTTATAAAAAAGGAACCAAAACAAGACCATGCAACTATAGACCGATTTCATTAACAGCTGTTCCTTGCAAGGTTATGGAGAAAATTAGTCGAGATGAGATGATGAAATTTTTAATTGAAAAAAAGCTAATAACTGAGCAACAACATGGTTTTGTTTAGCATAAATCGTGCGCTACAAATCTAATCGAAACTTAAGACATAATAACCGAGTCTCTTAACGGAGGTTTTAAAGCAATTGTGATTTTTCTTGACTTCGCCAAAGCGTTTGATAAGGTCTGTCACAAATCACTCATTACAAAACTTAAAGGTTATGGATTTGAAGGTCCGGTACTCAGCTGGCTTAATGACTTTATCAGCAGTAGAAAGCAAAGAGTCGTTATTGGAGAAAGTATATCAGACTGGAAAGATGTAATCAGTGGAGTACCACAACGATCAGTGCTAGGTCCCTTATTATTTTTTATCTTTATAAACGATATGCCAAAAGCCGTTTCACATCTGTTAAAACTTTTTGCTGACGATAGTAAGCTAATAGCACAGATCAAAAACATCAAAGATGAAATGTTACAACAAGACATTAATGAATTGGTAAAATGGTCTAAAGATTGGAGAATGTGTTTTTACTATGAGAAATGCAAAGTAATGGAAATTGGTAATAAGAAAGCTGAGGCTAGAGTAGAAGAGTTCAGCATGGTTATTGATGACCAGACGACACACATTTTAGAAAAAACCAGAGTCGAAAAAGACCTCGGAGTCTATATATCTAATTATTTGAAATGGATTACTCAAGTTTCACATGCCACAGCAAAAAAAGATATAAATGCTCTAGAAAGAGTACAAAGAAGAGCAACTAAATTAGTACCAGAGCTATGGAATTTTGACTACGAGACTAGACTAAAGAAGCTAGAGCTGACAACACTTAAAGAAAGAAGAGAAAGGGGAGACCTGATCCAATATTACAAAATTTACAAACAAATAAACGTAGTAAAGTTGTATCACACAAATACTCAAATAAACTCAATCAACTTGGACGGACCGGCAAGTGCTATAAGGGGTCCTAAACACAGATTATCAAGACAATTAACAAAAAATTGTGATCCAAGATACAACTTTTTTTCTAACCGAATCGTTCCAATGTGGAATAAACTTGATAATGAGATTGTAAATGAAAAAACAGTAAATCGATTCAAAAATATGTTGGATATGGATGTAAGGTCAAAAAAAAAGACAACTGCCACAGATGTAGACCCTACTTCGCAGGATTAGTCCTGCTGCAGTCTTTAGTTATTATTATTATTATTATTATTATTTAAAAAAAAAAGGACGTGGGGTTTTGACGCATGAATAAAAATAGTAAAGCATAAAAAATTAAACCATATCATAATAAATAAAAGTTAAGATTTTTTTTTTTTTCACATATTTTTTTTAATTAAAGCATAAAATAATTTTGAAAGCATAAGTAATCAAAAAAAAAAGATATGAGTGGTATAAACAGAGACTTTATTGGAAGTTAAAGATTGGTACAGAGTCGTCTTCAATGACGAGTTCAATTTTTAGGTCTTTAATCGTAAATCAAGAATAATAGTAATAAAGTTTAAAAATGGGAAGTTTCACCCGAAGTTCTGTATACCAAGGTTACAAAGTGGTGGTGTAGGTTCAGTCGGGTATCTAGTGATGCATACAATTTTCCGAAAAAAAAAACTAAAAAAATAAAATAAAAATTTAAAAGTTAAAGCCTTTAAAAATTTGCTGAATTAATACTTTCTAAACTGACTGATTCCCAAAATAAAAGGTCTACTTGACCAACATACTATCAAAGCTTTTTAACATACTAGCCAAGCTTTTCAGCATACCCATTTTTCATCCCAGCAAACTATACTTTTTAACACACTTATTGCTGAAAAACATACCTGCCTTTAAAAAACAATCAAAAAACTGTTTAACATACTTAACTTTTGAAATAAAAAAAAATCTATTTTATAAATTTACATTAGAAAAATATATTAAATTTTAGTCAAATTAAGTAAATAAAGTCAATTCTCTTTTATGTTCGCTTAGGTTCGACAATTTAATGTCAGAATAATGAAAATGCTGGAAACTAGATAATCCGAAATTGAGAAAAAATTTTAAATTGTCGGACATCAGAATATTTTACAAAATTGATTTATTTATAAAGCCATTTTTTTTTAGTGAAAATCACAAAAAAAAAATTTCATATTAATTCAAAAATCAAATTTGTTTTAGAAAATTTATCTTTCAAATGTCAAATGTCTATTTTATAATTTCTCTTAATTTATTTAAAGTCTTTTGACTAGAAATATTCATTATTTAGATATAACTTTCTTGTCGTCAATTGATAATATATTATCAACACCAACTCTATCTTTTTAATGTGTCATGATTGCAGAATAGTTTTAACATTTTAATTTATAAATAAATGTCAGATAATAGAAATAATTTATTATGTAAGTAAAGGGAAATTCGAATTCCGGAAATTCCAGGCTTGACTGAAGAAAGATTTAGAATTTTACCATTAGTATGTTAATCAGTTTTTAGTATGTTATTAAGGTATTTGGTATGCTAATAATGCAAGTATGCTGGGATGAAAAATGGGTACCGTCGTTTCGGGTTAAACCGATAATGGGGTAATAATGAAAATTCTTTTTTTCAACCGCTGTAAATCCTAATTGGATAATAATTTTTGAATGAAATAAAAAAAAATATATAAAAAAACTATCCCTTTACAAAATTTGAAAAAAAAATATTTTATAAAAAATTTTTATTTATTTTTTAATCTTCCGCCAATTAACAATCCCATATCAAAAGAACCGAGTTTGTGAAAAAAAAACTTTTTGTCCATTATCGTTTATTTTAAACAAAAGACCCTTTTATATGTAATTTTTGATGACGAGTTCAAATCTGGACTTAGATTTCAGAAAAAAATAACGGTTTTTGAGAAATTCAATAAAAACATGTATATTTCTCTAGTGACCTGAAATGGAGAACCCACTGCCAACACTCGGCGGCCAAAGCCAACTCCATTCTTGGACAACTCCGCCAGGCCTTCCATGCCTGGAATCCTCAATCCTTCAAGTCCCTGTACACTGCTTTTGTCCGACCTCACCTCGAATATGCCACCTCAGTATGGAATCCCCATAGACGAGCAGATATAAGGATCATCGAAAACATCCAAAGGAGAGCAACCAAACTAGTAGGCCGCATCAGAGACCGTAGCTACCAAGACAGGCTCGCCATCCTGAATTTAACCACCCTCGAATCACGCAGATCAAGAGGTGACCTCATCTCCCATTACAAGATCGCAAATGGACTACTTGTCGTCAACTGGCTAGCCTCAACCAAACTTATGTCGTCCATCGCCTGCCACGGTCCAGCCAACGCAATCAGGGGTCACAAAAAACGCCTTTTTGTCCAACTATCCAACTGCCCGGCGCGAACAAGCTTCCTTAATAATAGAGTTGCATCTACCTGGAACAACCTCGCGTCCTCAACAGTCAACGCTCCAACCCTTAACAGCTTCAAGGCCAGCCTCGACAGACATCTTGCCCGCACGAACACCACCACCACCTAAACCTCAACGACCAACCATGGCCCAGTCAGTGAGACGGTTAGTCGAAGGCCTGGGCACTCCCCAGAAGCGTTTACGCTAGGACTGGGGTGGCCTTAGCTCGATAACTCATCGTCCCACATTCCTTCTTGCCAAACGCACAACCAGTCATCATAGCGATTCAAGTTGTTTTGGATTGCTCGCAGGGTGATTCCCTGCTATGACTCAATTTATTATTATTATTATTATTATTATTATACTTTCGGGTTGAACCGATAATTGAATATAAATTGCGATAAAAACCAAAATTTTGAAAAACTAAATAAATTTTGAAAAACTAAATAAATTTTGAAAATGACTCGAAAAAACTTTAAATTACCAAATAGTAGTCCTCCAAAATACTCTGAGGACACCCTCAAAAAGGCCCTTAATCAAATATCAATCAATATATTAATCAAAGTGTTCTAACTGGTCTTGCTTTAAATGTCTACCATCAGGCTTCGAACCAAGTTTAGAATTTTATTGTTCTCACAAATGTAAATAAATTTCTTTTTGATTTTCTTATAGTATGTTTGCTTGTTTTTTTCTTATTTTTTTCTTTTTTGCATTTTAAACTATTTTATCATATTTACCTCATACAATGGGGTAAATTTGATAATTAACCGTTTTGTATTCTTTTCATTATAAAATTTGAACCGCTTATTTTTTTTTAATAAATTTTTTTGAATCAAAGAAAAAAATAGTTTTTTCATTTATAAAAAAAAAATCTCCTGATAAGCTCTTTCCCTTCTGATTTTATTTAGGCCCAAAGTAAAGAATTATCACATTTACCCCAATTGACTGTATGCTGAAAAAATTGGTTAGTATGTTTAAAAGTTTTATCGGTATGCTAAAACAACAATTCCCAAAATAAATAATAAAAAAAAAAATAAATAATGAAAAAAATTCATGATAAAATTTCAAAATAAATAAATAAAAAGTAACTTACGTATTTACTCTATTAGATTTTCGATTCAAAAGCATCTGAATGCGACTATAGTTGGCATTGGGAAAACAGTTTTGGCCAGTTCTTTCACCAAACTCGTTCCTGGCCATGTAGGCACTATAGCTTCTTTTGTTCAAATTGGAGCTCAGGGTCGAATATGCTCTGTGAGGCACATTCAACCAACTTGAACAGTCCTGCAGCTTGATCAATTTTTTTTGTCTCATTGCCTGATTCTGAGCATAGCTCTGGTACGTGGTATTATAGTAGTTGTTCACATGCAGCTTATTCGGAATGCTTTCCAGACTCAAATTGTTCACTGTTGGCTGAACAAGAGTGATAGTGGAAGTGGTCGGCCCTTTGAGAAAGTTGGGTGAGCCCGCCCGAGAGCTTGTCTGATAGGAAAGCAAGTTGGTCTTGTCCAAATTGATGTCTATGTTTGCATAGTGTTTGCTTTTGATGCACTCACAGTTCTGGTACCCTTCCTCTTGGTGCACATGCTCACTTTGGTTCAACTTGCTGAGCAATTCCATTGAGTTCACTGAACCATTGTGCAGACGGCTTTCGTGGGCCACTGGTTCAATTACCACCTTCATTTCGTGGTTCTCTTGCTCCTCGTCACTCTCTTTGTCTGCCTGCTTGGCCTCGGAGCCGATTGTGGAGTTTTCGGTTCGTTCAGTGGTCAAAAAGTTGTACGCTTCGTCTTCATTCCACTTTTGGACAAACTCTGAACTCTTGGCCTGCTTGCTTTTGGACAGAGAGCGCTTGGACGCAGCTGGCGACGGCCTGCAATTGGACAAAGTGCGTCCCAGAGGAACGGAGCTTAGCTTGTTGCCGGGAAAGTTTCGAGAGGCCAATGGCGAAGAGGAATAGTTGAGAGTGGGCTGAATTTGCGGAAGAGACTTGGTGGTTTTGGCAGAGAGCTGTCCATTGCTGGAGTTGTCAAAGTCAAGCATAAAATGGACCATTTTGTTGGGTCGACCAGCGTTCGACGAAGACTCCGAGCCTGTGTCGCCCTTTTGCTCACTTCTGTCCACCAAGTTGACAGTCAGTATTCTGCGATGGCTATCTATGATTGTGGACTTAAAGTTGGTCAAGTCTGGATCAAAGTTGTGGTTTTCGAGGTGGCTGAGGATGTTGAAGTTGAGAGAGCTGTTCAAGCGGGATGTCAGAGGTTCGGTGTCGAATTTTATCAGCAGGTCCCTCACGTCAGTGTCCAGTTCAATGAAATTTCTTTTAAAATTTAAAATTAGATTATTTTTTTATTTAAAAAAAAATAAATGAAATTGAGTTGTACATGTCTCCAGAGCTTTGCCTCGGCCGCCAAATGTTCTTTGTAAAGTCCCATTCGAATTGTTTGCAGTCAATGCACAGGCTATTTTCTCTCGGATTCAAATAGTCACCCAATTCGTTCAATATAACTTTTAGAAAATTATTTAAATATTTTTTTTATCTTCAATAAAAAATTATTTTTTTATAGGAAAATTATTAAACCGTCAAATAAAAAATGATTGGTCAAATAAATTTTAAGTCAAATAAAAATTTAATTGTCTAATAGATAATTAATTGTCAAATATTCTATTAATTGTCAAATAAATGATTAAAAAGTCATATAAAACATGAATCGTCATATATGTAATAGTAAATTTTGATAAAACGTAAATGTCAAAATAAACTGATCCATTAGTAAATCTTAAAAAATATATTCATTTTTACTTATTATCACATTTTACTAAGTTAGTTTTGATATTTACTGATGCAACCGTAAATATCAATAAAAAACAAACTTGCTATAGTTAAAAACTCCTAAAGCCCCTAATCTAATTTGTCGAATAATCGACGTTGATTATAAATTCAGTCTTCATGAACTTGCATGTCGAGTTGGCGTATTTTCGGACTTATTTTCCCGTAACGCTTTCAAAATTGTCAAGTTGAACTAGAAATTAGAACCGACAAGTCGCTCAAATGCGTTAGACAAGCGGCCAATGAAATGTCAATTGGTGGTGGTCAAGGAATGGTAAGATGCAATTGTACATCTCAATTTATTACAAATCGATGCGGTTGTAGAAAATCGAACCTCTTGTGTAATTCCAGATGTCATGGATCAAATACAATTTGCTCCAATAAATAAACTTTTTATCAATATTTACGCTTTATTTAATTGAGAGAGTTCAGCACAGAGTAACGAATGCGTCTGACATCTCACATTTATGCTACGAATCCAGACTTACGAGACTCGGTCTCACTAATTTAAAGGAAAGAAGAAGGCGAGGAGATCTGATCCAATGCTATAAAATAATCAATGGATTCGAACAATTAAATTTAATTGGCGATTGTTTTAAAGATAATCAGAATGCCCGAGAAGTTCGAAGCACCTCAGACCGTGCGAGCATAATAAGGGAAAGCAAAGGGGCCTCCAAAGCACGATTCAACTTCTTCACAAACCGGGTAGCAACAGTGTGGAATAAACTTCCAAACGATCTAGCAAACAGCCCAAGTTTTAACAGTTTCAAATCGAGATTGGATCAACACATGAAGAGTGATGACTGGAGGACTTCAATCTATCAAACATAAAGCACCGTCCGTCATATTCTGCCTTGAAAATCAGACTCACGTGGGCTCGACTCACGTCACGGAAATCTTTACTACTACTACTACTATTTCATTTATTTCAGATTATTACTATATTTATCTTTTTAACTTCAGTTAATTACGAGAATTATAGAAAAAACAGGAAAATTTGATAATTTTATTTATTTCAAAATTTACGTCTAGTAACGTTAATATCGATATTTACGTATTATCAAAAAAAACGATAACATATATAATCGTATGAAGGTTTACTTTATAAATTGATTAAAATAAATCCACCTCATTACTTGACTTACTGGATTAGATCCTTTTTAGACTCTAGGAAATTTAAGGTAAATGTGAATGACCATCTGAGCGAAGAATATCAAATAACTGCAGGTGTTCCTCAAAGCTCAGTAATTAGTCCTCTTTTATTAAGTATATATATTAATGACATCCCCAAAAGAAACAAAACAAATAATGAATACTCTCTGCTTTTCGCAGATGATCTAGTAACATTCTTCATTTATAACAAAAAGGGGAACCTAGAAAATAAGATTAATAAATACCTCAACGAACTAGATCAGTGGCTTATTAAATTGAAAATGAAGATATCAGTTGAAAAGTCGTGTTCAGTAGTCTATTCTAGGCACAAAAAAGAGAGTGATAATCTAAACTTAAAAATTTATGGAAACAGAATAGTGAGCCAAAAAGAAATCAAATTTCTTGTTATTAAATTTGATTTTAAGTTAATTATTATATACTGTTAGAACGAAATTAAAGAACGCTGAAATTAAAAGGCTAAATATTATTAAGATATTGTCAAACAAAAAATGGGTTCTTAATCAAAACACACAAGGAAATTTATGTAAATCTTTAGTCGGATCAATTTTAGACTATTCTTTTCCTTGTTTAAATTCATTTTCAGAAAATAGTATCAAAAAACTGCAAGCAATTCAGAATACAGCAGTCAGATCTTTTCTAAAGTTAAAATATGATACTCCCTCCAACATCGTTCATCATGAGGCTTTTAATAAACTAAAATTACTAACAGTCTCGAATCGGCTTTTTGAATTGAGTGAGAGATATGTTGGGACAGGACTGAGTCATTCTATTCCATTGGTTGTAAGACTGGTGAAGGAATACAAAGAAGGTTTCGAATCAAGATATATTGACTATCCAACTCCATTGTGTAATTGCTACCTAGTAATTTTTTCTTTTTTTCCTGAAACTTATACTATTTAAATATGAGCCACATGTAACAATCTTTTCCTATTTATGTATTTTCAACTTTCATTTTTTTTGCTTTTTTACTTTATTTTAATTCTTTTTTTTCATCTCATTTTATTAACTTTAATTTTATTTAATTTTATTTTATTTTATTTTATTTTTATTTTATTTTTATTTTTTTTGTTTTTTTTTATTTTAACTTATTCTGAAGGAGCTCTAGCTCGGTACAGAAAACAAACAAATAAATAATAATATTCGATTAATAAGTCAAGTCCCAAAATATAGATATCATATTTTTATATTTTATATATTTGATTTTGTATTAGACATTTTTTTTTTATTAGACATTTAATATTTTATATGACAAATTAAATAAATATATGACATTTAATTAAATACTTGACTTTTAATTAGATTAGATATGTCTAAACGAATGAAAAAAAAAAAAAAAATTTTATAAAATTATTATTTTCATAAAATTTCTATTTTTTAATATTTTTCTTTTATATTTAATTTTTTTTTTTCATCATCGCCAAATCTGGCGTAATTTTTGAAATAAATAAATAAATAAAAAATTAATTATATTTGACGAATTCATTTTTCATTAGACAAAATGTATTATTTATATTTGACAAATTAATTTTTGATTAGACGGGTTAATATAGATCCTTTTTTTAACTAAATTTTTTTTGGCTCTATATTAACGGGTCCAACTAAAATACTGACGCCCAATTTTTTAAAATTTTCTGACCCCCATTTATTTTGCAAGCAAAAATATTTTTAAAAGTTTTAATATATCATTTAGTTTGAATTTTTCTCTATTTTTTGAAAATTAAACTAGTTTTTCTCCAAATTTTTTTTTTTTGTGAAAATTGAATATTTTTATATTTTTAAAAACCTGACCCCCTACTGACCCTCATTTTTCTCGAAGAGAATTTAACGAGCTTTCTAAAATGTGCCTAGTTTTTTTCCAGGATGTAAAGTTTTCGAGAATTTTAAATGATTTCATAATAATTGAGAAAAATCTAATTTATAATTGAAATATTTGTTATTTTTTGTTTTATTAATTTAGTTTTTAAGATTTTTCAATAAAAATTATACTTTTACTTTTACATAATTAAAAATTTTAGACAAAGACTTTTTTTTTATTGAATTAATTGTTATTAAAATTAATTGTAATTTTTATTAAAAAATCTTAAAAACTAAATAATTAAAACAAAAAATATCAAATATTACAATTATAAATTGAAATTAAATGTCATATTTTTATTAAATTTGTCATATAATATATTAAATGTCTAATAAAAAAACAATTAAATAAAATATATAAAGAAGTAAACTTATTTAAACAAAGCTTTTTTATTTTTGCTGGTCTACCAGTGCCATGAATTTTATTTAGAGGCACGGTATACGCTGCTGCTGGAAAATCTTGGATTAGATTGATATCTGGACTGTTAAATTATTGATATGACATTTTAATCATTAATTTGACAAATAATATAATATTTGACAATTAATTATCTATAAGACAATTCATTTTTTATTTGACAGTTTAATATTATTCCATTTTTTTTTTCTAATTTATTTTTAAATTAGTAAATAAAAGTTAAAAATTAAGAAAAATTTCAAATTAAATGCTCGTTGACTGAATGGAAAAAATTTTTTTTTTTTTAAATTATAGATCAATCCTTTTTGTCAATTATAAATTTTTATTGATATTAATAAATTAATTATGAAATACTGTGTTTTTAAGTGTTAAATCATTTTTTTTAAATCTACTGACCATTTAATTAGTCGTCTTTATATGTTTTTATAAGGTAAAAAAAAGTTTTTTTTTTTTAATAAATAAAGAAATTTTCAAAAATCAATGATCATCATAATTTAAAAAAAATAAAATTTTTGTTTTGTCATTTTTGTCAAATTTTACGTGAATAAACATTTTATTACGACAGTAATTTTAAATGAGCAATTTACATGAAATTTATACAAAAATTTGTCAATTTTTCTGAATTTCTTTTACCTAAGTGTTCCTTTAAAGTGTCAATTGAAATTAATAAAAATGAATATTTAAAAGTTGTTATAATTAATGTTGTTTCAAAGAAATTAATACTGAATATTATTATTGTTCAAATCAATTAAATTAATGCTCATTTAAATATAAGTCTATTTAAAATATTCTAAACATTTTATGGTTTTAAAAGCCAAAGACTAATTTTTAACTTTAATTTACTTTATTTTGATTCTTTTTATTTATCTCATTTTATTAACTTTAATTTTATTTTTATTTTATTTTTTTTAACTTATTCTGAAGGAGCTCTAGCTCGGTACAGAAAACAAATAAATAAATTTAACTTTGGAGGATTTCTTCAAAAAATCTATCATGTTTTATGGTCAATTTTAAAGGAAAATTTTATCTTCAAAAATTAACAGTATAAAATTTTCATTATTAATTAAAAGAGATAAAGTTATTTATTCAATAAAAAATTAAAATTCTTACTACTACTTGTAATTGTTTTCAGTGATTAAATTAAAAATTTAAGTAAATTTTTTACTTGTCTGAATTTTTCTTTATTAAGAATTCTAAACTCAAATAGTCATAAAAAAAGGTTTATTCACAAATTTATTCTACACTGTTATCTAGCTATCTATTTTTTCTCTCTTGAACTGTCCAAAATTCAAATCTTATGTAATTATTTTTTTAATTTTTTTTTCTTCTTTTATTTTATTTTATTTAAGTTTTTTTCGGAAAAAATTAATTTTTCTATTGTTAAAATAAGGACTTTAAGTCTTTGGATAAAAAAGGGATCCATACTTTTTGGCCGAAATAAACTGCCACTGAGTGCCTTCTTATCATTCAAAATTTATTAAGCTTTTCAACAAAACCGTCAGCTTAGTTCTAAGAGTTTTGCTTTAGTCTGAAAAAAGTTCTAAATATCATACATGCTAAATTTAATTAGCTATTTTCAAAATATTTTTTAGATTTTAAAAGTTCTTAATGTTATTGTTTTAAATTTTAATAAAATTGAATGCTTTAATTCTAAATTTTTCAATTGATGTAGTAATTTTTTTTAACTAAATCTTAAATATTTTTCATGTTTTTTTTAGGGAATATGATAATTAAGCTTCTGAAATTTTTTATTGAAAATTTCGATATTTTCTGCTATTAAAAACTTTTGTAAATATCAGAAAGCTTGAAGTCACCTGAATCAAGCATTTTTAGTTATTTATTTTATTTATTTATTTGTTTTCTGTGCCGAGCTAGAGCTCCTTCAGAATAAGTTAAAAAAGGCTTATATTTTTTGTAGTAGAAAAAGTATTTTTTTTTTTTAGAAAAAATATTTTTTTTAGTAGAAAAAATATTTTTGATTGAAGAAAAAATAATTTTCCTAAAAGAAAAAAATTTTCATCACCTTTATCGATTAAGAAAACTATCACTTAATACTAATTGACAAATAACTTAATAATACTTACTTAATAACTTTAATTAAATGTAAAATGAGTGTAAAAAAGCATTAAAACAGTAAAAAAAAAGTATCAATAAAACTTTCAAAATAAAAAAAAAAGATTCAGAATCTGACTCGTCATCAACTTCAATTATTCAACGATCAGCTGTCAACAATCTAGACGACACGGACAATGAAAGCGAGGACATTATTCCAACAAAAAAGCCAGGGGCGAGCTAAAGTGAATGATTATTACAAAAAATATAATAGTTTACAAAAAATATAAAAGTCTCGATGAAACTAAAAATGAACTTATCGATGATGTCAAGTGGAGTACAAAAGAAATATATATGACGGATATTTGCGAAAAATGTTTCTTCAAGTGGATAAAATGTTAAAATCGTTTATATATATAAACGCGGAAAACCTAGAAAAAACTAACATTTTTTTTTCTATTTTCCCAAGTATTTTTTCTACATTTAAAAATATTTTTTCTATAAAAATAAAATATTTTTTCTAATTTTTTTTTTCTACTTTACGAAAATAAAAATTCTATAAAAAAAAAATATTTTTTCTACTACAAAAAATATAAGCCGTTAAAAAATAATAAAAAAAAATAAAATAAAAATAAAATAAAATTAAAGTAAATAAAATGAGATAAAAAAAAAAAAAGAATCAAAATAAAGTAAATAAGCTAAAAAAATGAAAGTTGAAAGTTGTTAGTTTAATTAAATTGGCTTTAAATTCTTTTTAGCACTAATATTACTCTTGTTATCACCAAAAAATCTCACTTTTCTAAAAACAATTTTATGAAACAAAATTACTTGCACTAAACAAAATAACTTCTTGTAAACAAAATTACTACTCGCAAACAAAATTACTACTCGCAAACAAAATTACTATTTGCAAACAAAATAACTAATTGAATATAAATTTACTTCTTTAATATAAACTGATTTTAAAAAAATTTACTGGAGCGTTGAAATTATATTTAACAATTACAATAAGGCCGTCAAAAGTATTGAAAAAAAATGGATTCACCAAAAAACTCACAACACCAAAAATGGAACAAAAGAATATTATAAATGTTCCATTAATTCGAAATGTCCAGCTCGAATGCATCTCCATTGTATTGATGAAAATCAGAATGTCAATATGCTACGAAACCAAGAGGATCATGATCATGGCTTTATTAGCTCGTCTAAACGGTTGAGAAAAGAGATAAAAGATAAAATTACACAGCTGATTGATAAATTTCCTATATGACATAAAGCTTGATAACATTGAAGTTCGTTTAAATAAACTATTTATAAAATATCTCAAAAATAGTGTTTTTTTTTCAAAAATGCACTTACTATTGAATTAATCAAAGAATATGTCAGTGCTTTTGTTAACAGCTCAAGATCCTGTAAGAAAAAAACACCATTATGTAATACAGTCAATCCTCCGTATAACGAGACCCTATATAACGAGAAACCCTTTATAACGAGCAACTTAGCTAGAACCGATTACGAGCTATAGAAAAAGATATAAAAATTAATTCGATATAACGAAAACTTGATATAACGAGCTTATAATGAAATACCGCTTAATCATTTTCTTAAGAATAAAAACTTCCTATAACGAGCTTGAACAAAAGAAATTTTTTCACACTTTTTATATAAAAAAAAAATGAAAATAAAACAATTAACTTATCTTCATGAATAACTATAAATCACCAGAAAACATTTCCTATCTAATTGTTTATAAAAAATGTCCAATCTTAATCAAAAAAAAAGAAAGTGTATTTCACTTGAAACAAAAGTTGAAATAATAAAAAAATATTGCGAACAAAAAATCGCTACTTCAATTCTCGCAAAAGAGTAAAGCGTCAACACATCGACCATTTCAAAATCAAAAATTTTATACACTTTTTGGAAAGTTCAATTTTATTTTACAGGACATCCGAAGATAAATATGCATTTATTTCATTATTTACCAAAAACTAGTCAATATTTATTTTCATTTTTTTATTCTTAGTCGCTTATCTTTTTTATTTTTTATGTTTTTTATTCAATCGCTAGGCTGATAAGAAGGACTCTGATCCATTCTGAGCTGCCTGGGGTATTCCCTAAACTATTTAATTAAATAAATAAATAAAACATCGACCATTTCGACAATTCTCTCGTCTAAAGAAAAAATTTTAGAGCACTTTGAGAAGAACTTGTGCCGTTGTAAAAAAACAATAATTTTGTATTTTTTTTCTTTTTTTATTTATTATTTTACCAATAAACATTTTGAAAAAAAAATTTTTTTTGCCCATCTTTTTCAATGCAATTTCGATATAACGAGTTTCGATATAACGAGCAACAAAATTTCCGCCCAACTTGCTCGTTACATCGAAGATTGACTGTATATGGAATGAATTCAGTGAATGGTTAAATGATAAGGGTTTATCTCTCTGATTTCCAATCTTTCATTAAAAATTAAAAAAAAAAAAAAACTTGCTATCGTTTTTCCAGTAATTAACTAATTCATTCTTTTTTGTACTTTATTTTTCAAAAATTTTTTTATGTTTACTTTATTCATTTTAAAATTCTATTTTTTTTTCTTATCCAACGGCAGAATGAGTTTTATTACTCAGAGCCATTTCAAATTTAAAAAAGCAATAAAAAAAAAGAAGACTTAATTTTGTTTTTATTTAAAAAAATTTTTTCCATATTAAAGAGTATTTTTTTAAAAAATCATTTTAATTTTGCTTAAGTATTTTTAGGCAAAAAAAGGATTTTATATCACAAGAATTAGATAGCAAAAGTATTTTTATTTTACTAGAGTATTTTTAGACAACATAAGTATTTTTGTTCCAAGAGAGTTTCTTTTAGACAAAAAAAGTATTCTAATATCACAAGAGTATTTTTAGAATGCAATGAGAAATTTTAGAAAAGTGAGGATTTTTGGTGAAAAAAAAATTCTAAGCCAATTAAATTTAAGCTATTTTATTCAAAGTTGTTTAAAAGTCACAATTCTCAAGTCAAGTCCAAGTCAAGACTTTTTTTTTTTTTTTTTTTAAAGTCCGACCAAAGACTTTAAATTTTTTTTCAAAAAAAAAGTCCAAGTCAAGAATTTTTTTTTTTCAAAGTCCAAGTCCGGACTTATTACAAATGAATCTAAAAACATTAAATACTAAATAAAAATGTTATAAATTCCTTACTATATAGTAAAACCTATGTTATTTCCCACATCGTTTACAATAAAATGGGTTCTCTAGGCAAATTAATTTTTCATGATCAAACTTTACCTGATGAGTCAAATTTTACTTCAGCCACATAATCCTTTTCCAGCTTGACTATTTTACCAATACGCTTGCGTCCTATGATAATAAAATCATCCAAGTCTTGAAAGTGTCACTTTAAATAAGGTCTAAATAATCATCATTACTCAAATTACTTGGAATCCTCTTGAAATCTTCATTGATTGTGTTGTTTGCATTGTTGACCGGTGACAAAAATCTGGCACTTCTGGGCGCCGACGCAACAGATCGTGTAGTTGATGCCGATCTGATACTTGAGCGACCCATATGAACTGTATTTTGTATTTGAGCAGTGGTTCCATGCACATCAAGCGACTCGCAGGTAGGTTCTCTGTGAACTTGCTGAAAAATTTTTTGCACCTTTGCATTCTTGGCTTTTGTCTTTTTATTAATCAATTGTCTTGCATTTAATTTAAGCAAATTGGTAATAAATGAACCTAATTCTTCACATATTTGAATTTTTGTTTTCTTTTAGAAAAAATAAACAAAGTATTTTTTTTTTAAATTTTATTAGAAAATACATTTTGCTGTTTGGCATCTTCAAGAAGAGCTTCAACAGCGAGATACATCCGCGAGTCACCAATGCTCAAGTTAAGTATTTCAATCAGACCCTCGCTATTGTTTAAAAAATCGTAGAAAGATGGCACTATGCAAAATAATTGAATAATTTCGGTGGAAAGAAGAGCTTTGTTATCTTTGAGCCTTGGGAGAAAAAATATTATTTCACCTTAGAATACATTTAAAAAAAAGTTACATCTGAGATTTCATAGATTGATCATAATACTCTTGGTTGGCAGTGTAGTAATAGTCTTCGTTTTCTTCGTCGATTATATCTTCGAAAACATTTGATTTATTGTTTACCTCTTGGAAAATTTCATTCATTATATTTCTCAAGGCAATAAACAAACTATCGTAAAATCCGGTTTCCTAGAAAAAAATTTTTTTTTTTAATTTAAATTAAAAAATTCAATACATTTTTTTGATAAAAATTTAATTTTTCATTTTTTGTTACACTTTGTCAAATTTAAAATGTATTTATTGACTATTCTTGTCTAAACATAGAAGAACAGTTCTTAAAAATCGGCTTAATAATTGAATTTTTGTTCATAATAATTGTATTCAAATTAATTTATGTCAAATAGTTAATAAATATTTCTCATTTTTTGTAAATGTAAAAAATTTATGAAAGCTGAATTTAAAAAAATTTATTTAAAAAAATATTTAGTCAAATATTCTATTTCTTATCAAATATTTCCTTACCTTACCTTTAGGTATTAAAAATAAACAAAATTATTAACATTGGCTTAACAAAGTCCAATAATCTAGAATTTCTAAGCTGGCTGCTGAAAACCACTGTCATTCAGATAATTTTTGGTTGTTTTTACAAATATTTGTAATTTAATATTTAATAAAAATAATTATTTGAAAAAAAGTTAGTTGAAAAGCTTAATGGAAAGACATATTTTTATAATTAAGAATTTTTCACCAAGTTTTTTTCACCACTTTGGAGCTTATTTTGGGAAAATATGAGGTTGCACTTTTTAAAACTGAGAATAAATTTTAAAGATGGATTAAAGATTTTTATAAAATTTATTTATTGTAAAAAAAAAATTACTAAAAAATCAAGAATTTATTTCTAATAGTTATATTATTTCTAATAATTTTTTTATACTTTTTATTTTGATTATTGATTTTATTATAAATAAAAAAATTAAGGAAATTGAGTAATTTAAATTTTAATTCAGCATTGGTGATTTTCAGAAATTTTCCTTAAAAATATTTAGTCACTTTATTTTTTTTGTTGAACAGGTAGACCTTCTAAAAAATATGCTAAAAATTAAAAAATTCAAATATTCACATTTTATCTTTTTGTCTAAAAATAAGGTTTTCTTTTAATTTCTTGTCGTCGGAATTTTTCTAATTATTTCAACATTCAATAATTTAGATCAAATTTAATTTAAGTCTTTTGAAAAATTAAATTAATTTAGGCACACGGAAACTCTTCCAAATTAGATTTAAATTAAACAACGTGATTTTTTTCCAAATCACTAAAAAAAAGGGAAATTAATTTTTTCTAAAAATAAAAATAATTCTTTAAATAAAATAAGATATCAAACAAAAAAAATCAATTTTTTTAATTTTCAAATAAGTTTAATATAGAATTCTCACTTTAAATCAAAAATGCATTAGAACTTACAATTTTTTCATCGCGATCAATTTTGATGGCACTTAATAAAAGATTAGAGATGTATATTCTTGAAATTCTTGGCAATTCGAATAATTTAATTGTATCTTCGACCGGATTACTTTAAAAAATACATTAATTTAATAAAAATCTAAATAAATTATTTAAAAAAAAATAAAAAAATTACTTTATTTTATTGAGATTTGTGTAGTTGAGAGTTTCGCTGAGAAATTCGTTTGGAATTCTAAATTGAAGACTAGCTACCAGTAAAACAAGGACCATGTTGCACATTTCTGTGTGACTTTTGCGAAAATCGATCAAATTTCTTAGGAAATTATTTGACAAAAAGCAGCTCTCAAGCCGGATGTTGTACTTTTTTGCCACATAAGAACAGTCCACCTTGATTATTTCCTCGAACCATTCGGCTATGAACTCCAGGCGCCGCAAATCAGTCTCGATATTTTTAGTCTCATTGACGGCAAATTTCGACATCAATTTAGTCGACCATTCACCGTAAATGTCCTTTTTTTTTTGATCACTCGGTACAAACTGATACTTTGGCAACTTGTGTCTCTAAAACAGCACTATTTATAACAAGAATTTATTTTTTTAAACAAAAGTATACCGTAGGTCTGGAGCTGCGCGCAGACTCTTCAAAAAAAATTGCCACTTCTTGCCTCTCGGCACCTTGGAAAAGAATATTTAAAATTTTTCAAATCAAAATTCAAATCACCAACTTGTCACCAAAAGTCCGTCTATCATCCACACATTGGGCAATGAGTCGACCATATGTTTTCGATCTTAGACAAAATTATATTTAATATTTACTTTATTAATTTATTTGGAATTTTAGGATATTAGGGTCATATTTATTCGCGCTCATCCAGTTACTGAAATGGGCTCATTACTAATTAACAATAATTACTAATTTGATCTCATAATTTAATTAAAATGAATCACTTTTTATTTTTTCGATAAAAATGATTACTTAACACTCAAAGGCCCAATTTTTTTTTATTACGTTAAGGACCAAAGGGGTCCAAAAAACCCCTAAATAAGATTTGCTTTTTAGATAAAATAAATTAGATTATTTATTCAAATTATTTTATAAAATGTTACAGATTGCAAAAATAAATGTCTTTTATCATTTTTGTTATACTTTCAAAAAAAATTATGTCTCGATTTAAGTAAAAACCTAAAAGTATTTATAAAAAAAAATTTGATAAAAATTCAAGAAAAAAATTTTTTTATCTAAAAAAATTAAAATTTTATCTTAATTCTCAGTCCTTGATCGTAACAATTTTTACAAATCGATTTGAAAACCTTCTCCCCTAGATAAGGACCACATGTAAATTTTTTGCATTTGTAACAATTAAAGTTCGATTTGTATCCATTACATAACCTAATTTGACACTTTTTTTTTCAGATGAATCAATCTCAGTGCTTGCTAAGCACTTTCTTGAAGCAACTGGAGTAATTGGAGTTGTAGGCTCTACACTTTTATTTACCATTTCTAGTAATTCATCTGCCAATGATTTCAAATACATTCGACGCGAAATCTTACTTTGGTTACAAGCTTTATACAAGATCCAGCTGTTTATTCCGACTAAATTTAAAATATTGTAATTTATCTTTTTTCTAAGACCTGTCTCTTCTCCATTTTCCAATCTTATCCATATCATTCCATTTTTCGAAGTTTTGTCTATGTTAGTTTCTTCAGTTTCTTCTTCGCCTTCATTTTCTTCATTATCAGAGTCTTCATGTGAATCATATTCAGCATTAGGCTGATTTGTTGTTTCCATTTCATCTTCAAAATCATTATCAAAGTCATCATTATCCTCATAATCATTATCATCATCATCAGAGGCTACTGATTGGGTATCATCCGCATTTCTAAGAAGTTCAAGGGCTTGTAAGGCAGCTTTTCGTCGAGACATGGTTCATAAAATTGTAATTTATAAAAGGAATTATTTAATTTAAGTGGATTTTGAAATTTGAAGCATAATTAGCTTGGTCTTCAATTTATTTTACAAAAAAAAAGACAATATTTATGTTGGGTCCAAAAAACCCCTCTTGGGCCTTAACGTATAAATTTTTTTTTTTGCAGAAAAATAAAAAGATTTTAAAACTAAAATGAATTAATTATAATATTTTTTTGATTTTGGATTTGATGAAAAAAAAAATTTTCAAAAATGATTAAATATATTGAGCAAAGAGCAAAATAAGCATCAAAAAGGGTCTTTAAGACCCCTTGGTCCTTTGAGTGTTAACATGTCCTCAACTCATTTTTTGTCTCAATTATTACTTTAATTAACTTATTAATTACTGATATGATATACATAAATTAATTAAAAATAATCAGATAGAAATAAAAAAATTTATTTTTTCCAAATCTCTATTTACTGGGGTGAAGTTTTCAAGTGAGTTAAAAAAAATCGAATTAGTTAAAAAAGATATTCAATGAAAAATTTTTTTTATTCAATTTTTTTTTTGTATTGAAAATATTGAACAAAAAAATGAATACGAAAAAAAAAAATTTTTTGCTTTTCTGATTTTACCTTGATAAACCTTAATTCATCTTATAATTAATGTGTGGAAATTTTTCTTTAATACATATTTTGCAATATTCTTCTAAATTGACACTATTTGCACGGAAGCGCAAATGAAAGGAAATGTACATGTCCAGCTTATTTGAAGAGCAATAAATGTAAACACTTGATTGGCATAGCAGCAAGATAGAAATATGTAAAGATTCCAATAGAAGCTAAAACTGTTGAAATAGGAAAAAAAAAGAAACAGAGGAAGGCCAATTAAAACGAGAGAGGCTTTAGAAATGCCATCAGATGATAGATTAACTACAGTATAAACTTCACTAAAAAGATTAGCTTCTCCTGTTGAAAGTGTATACAAAAGAAATAGAATGACCGAGAATGTTGATGAAATATTGGAAGTAGAAGATGAAATAAGACAAGCATGAAGCAAAGCAAACAACTTGATTAAATCAACTGCACAGTCTGCAAGTCATTCAGTTACAAGAAAAAGAGGTAGACCTAAGAAAAATGCTATATTATTTCTTTATTATTTTTCTCAAAATATAATTCTTTTTTTTCATTTAAAAAATAAATAAATATTAAAATAAAAATTGTTACCGTTTGAGTCATTACGTAGCTCTTATTTAGTAATTTTAGAGGCCAAAAATTATTAAAAGATGAGTCCAAAGTAGTAATTATATATCCGATAATTAATTAATTATTGAGTCCAAAATAATTATGAGCCCGTTTCAGTAAAAGAATGAGCCCATTTAAATTATTCCAATTAATCTATTTTTAAAAAAGGATTTAAGTTCAGTTAAAATCAGTAATTTAAACTTGGAAAAGTGGATTTATTTAAAATTTTATCTGTCAAATAAATATATTCTAATTTTTAACTTTTTTTGATGAGTTTAAATTTTACAGCAAAAAATCTAAATGAATGGTGTAAATTTAGTAAAATAGAAATCAATTGTATGATTTTTGCAAATAAGAAATATTTGGTCCCTGAAAAAATAAAAATAAAGGGAGAAGAAGTCCTTGTTGTTAAGGAAATTTGTTTATTAGGTTTTATAATTATTTAAATCTAATTCTAGTTTTACAACTTGCATGTAGTTTATCGATCAAAGTTAATAGGAAACTATTATCTATCAAAAGAATTTTTTATTTTGCAACCTCTGTAAAAACTCAATTTTTAAGACTTTTATTAATAAAGGTCTTAAAAATTGGATTTTGCACCATATTGTATTAAAATAACTTATTTTGAAAAAACTGGGCTTACTCTATTGGAAAAAAGTTATTTAATTTTTTTATCATTCTGTGAATCGTTTGACGTGTGCTAATTCATTAACTAAAATTACCAATTTTACTATATGAATATACTATATACTTCTATTTGTACAATTATGTAAATCTTTTACTAAAAGTCAACAATATTATTTTTTTTTTCAATTTTTTTATCGTTTTTTATTTTTTTAATTTTCCTATGTGGCTGAAATAAATAAATATATAAATATAAAAATGACTTTATTTTCATAAAATTACTTAATTAATTTAAAAATGTGAAATTATTTTAAAAATCAAATTTGATGCTAGTTTATCCAATATTTAATTAAATTAAAAAAATATTAATATTTTATTTAGCTTTTTTTAAATTTTTTGTTTATAACCGAATTGTAATAAACAAAGAATTATTGAGATCTTAATTATAAACCAGATAACAGAACTCACATTTATCATCAAAACTCATACTATAATATTCTAAAATTATCAAAATATTGTTTTGATTCAAAAAAAAAAATTTCCAATTGTTCAAAACATCCAACTATGGCTAAAAAAAATGCTTAAAATCGACTAAAGCATCTATCTGCTGATTTTTAGCTTTTTCAAGTAAAATTATGCTTAATTAATAATTTTAATACGGTTTAGAAAAACTAATAAAAATAATATCATTTATGCAAATTTAGGAAAAAGAAATTTTTATTAGTAATTTTAGTTAAAGTTTCAGTAATTTTAGTCACAAAATAACAAATCGCCTTTTCTTTTGTACTGAATTTCACAAAACCTTTTACCTAAATTATCATATTTTAGGCTAAAATAAATAAAATAAAAAATAAATTTTAATAGACAGCTGTCATTGCTTGTTTGCAAAATTTTAGCGTTAATTTTTTTGATTTTATTTTAGATTTAAATTAATAGAATTAAAAAAAATTTAATATCATAAGATACATTTAATCGAATGTTCAGCTCTTAAAGTCTCAAGTTTTTACTCCAGTATTTTCTTTCTTTGAATTTAATAAAATTATTTTCCTTACAAAGATTCTGTACTAGTAAATACGGTTAAGTTCATATTAATGCATGCTTCAATTACAAGTCAATTTATCATATAATCTAATTTCTGATGATATTTCAATGCAAAAAAAAATTAAATTGATTAAAAGTTAACTAATCTAAAGACAATACAGACTTTTAATAGAAATCCTTTATTTTTTTTAAATAATAATCTTTAAAAATAAATACAGAAATTCTAAAGATCATTCTTTAAAGAATTTTTCAAGAAAAAAACGTCCGGAAGCCTTTAACCAATCTGTAAAAAAACCCTTAAAGAACCTTTAAAAAGTCATTAATTTTTTTTTTACTGGGTTCTCCTTTATTTTGATTATTGCCCTTCTCTTTTATGTTATTTTTCAATCTTAAAATTAGCCAAGAGTTTTTATTTATCTATCACAAAACTCTTAAATTAAAAATTTGAACCAAGTAACTTTAATGAAATAAACAATTTTTAAAAAAAAAAGGGCTTTTTTTCTTTCCAGCATAGAATATTTGGAAGAATGATTGCTTTTTTTTATATATTTCTTTTTTATAATAACTCACCATCTAGTTTAAAAGAAAAACTAAAAAAATGGCTTTAAGAAACAGCATTAGCTTGATTGAACCGATGGCTAAATCGAAAAGTGGAGAAAAAACTTTCGAATGTCTTTATTCAAGAATTATGAATTGCTTTGTAATCAAGAAATCAATGTTAAAATTCAAACTTTCGATTTTCAATAACATAAACTTTAATTTTTTAAATAAAAATATAATTTTTTCTAATTTTTTTAAAAATTGAAAATAAATAAAAAAATCAGAAAAAATTTTATTTTTATTTTTATCTAAAAAATTAAAGTTTATGTTTATGTTTATTTTTTTAGTTTATCTGAAAAAGAATGTTTGGAATATTTTTCAGATAATGGTTATGAACTATTATTAATGTAAATCAAATTTTAAATTATTTCATGATAATCATTTCTTTGCTTTAATAATTTTTAATGTTTAAATGAATACCATAATACCATTTATCATAATTGAATATTTAATTAAAATTTCATTATTTATTTAGCTTTAAATAAACATACTTGAACGGTTTATTTTTTAAGAAGTTTTAAAATAAAATTCACAATAAAAATTTTCTAGAAAAAGACTTTATAATTCTTCTCTTATTAAAATAATTGAAAACTCATTTAGCGCAATAGGGATGTTTAATTTTCGATTATTTAATCAAAAAAATTATTTGCGAGAAAAATAACTTGAGAAAGTCCATTGAAAAAATTTCGAGCTATCTATGGTAAAAGTATTAAATTTAAAAAAATTTTCATTCTTTTGGCCAAATTTTTTTAGTATTATTTTAAATTACTGTAAATTTGCCTAAAGATTAAAAAAGTACAAAAACTTAATTATAAAAAAAAATTTTCAAGCCAAAGTCTTATTTTTATTTACTTAAATTAAAATTGACGCAAAATATCAGCTGCATGAAAATTAAACACCCTTCTTTCATCATACAAATTTAAATTTTATTATATTTTTATTTAAATTTAAATGGAAATCCAAATAAAATTTTAAGAGTTTACATTTTACATTAACTGAAAACGGAATTTAAATTTCATTTTTCTGCGTAATTTAAATTATGAAAATTTCTTTTTGTTAAAATTTTATTTAATTAAGTTACAAAGTAAATAAAAAAGGAAATTTTTTTGACAATTCAAGACTTTAATATGCTGCAGAAAATTAGAAAAAAAACAAAGACCTTTTATTCTAAATCCCCATTTCCCTAAAAAAAGTGTCAGGTTTTTATATGATTAGACGAATTAGGGCACTGTAAAATTGAATACAAACTGGAAAAAATATTTTTTTTTTATTCGATCACTAAATGCAAAATTTTTATTTTTAAAAGATAATATAGATAATTGTTATTTTATCGTTAAATAAAATAAAAATAAAAAACAAATAAACTGAGTTTTATTTACTTTACCTTATCCGAGGGTTAACAAGTATAAAAAAAATTTTAAATATACATGGTTTAATTTTTCTTTTTTGAATTGCAAAGTGTATCTTCTGTTGAAATAAAAGTTAAAAATAATTTAATATTCCAAGCTTTTATTTTTGAAATTAAACTTTAAATAATCATTTTGATCTAAATTTAATTTCTTATTATTAAAAATATTAATTATTTATTATATATATATTTATTATATTTATAATCATGTTTTAGTAATAAAATGTCTCACGAAAAAACCAATTCAACCGAAAGTTACTTAGTTTAACCCACTCGAAGATACACTCTTGGCAGCCGAAGAACTCGAATAGCAAATAGTAAAATACAAAGCCAAATTCCAAGCCAAGAGGTCCAGCGGTAAAATACAGTTTTACTGCGAATTCTTAGACAAAAAACTACTGAAAGTGTGAGTAAAATGTGCGAAACGGGTGGCAAGCCTTTAACAAAAAAAATTTATTATTTTTGGCAAAAAAAATAAATGTAAACAAAAAAAAAAAGTAATTAATAAAAAAAAAAAATTGAGTTATTTTTTGATCTTTTTGGTATTTTTTTTTAATTGATCTATTTTTATTAAATTTGGTAATAAATATATTTGTTTGTGGTCTATCTATTAAAAATATTATGCAATATATTATTTTATGATTTAATAAATTCATGGTAATTTTTATTAAACCAATGATATTTTTTACTAAATATATGATATGCAAGTGTTAGCGTCCATTTCCAATTTTAGTAAATGAGTACAAATTCAACGGGGATGTATGGAATACATGGATTTCGGGGACGCTTTTTATACAATCCATCATGTTTCAATATATCTATTTTAATTCCAGGTTATTTAACTCTCACAAACTTTTTTCATATTTTTATTTCTTGATTTTATTTTACTTAAATTTTTAATTTTTAATTTTTAATTTTACTTAACTTAATTTTTATTTTTTATTTTTATTCTGAAGGAGCTTAAGCTCGGTACAGTAAACTAATAAATAATTTTTATACAATCCATTTTTTGCTGCGAGGAACGAGCATTTTAGAGAGACATAACGCATAGAGATTTAATACTGCGAGAACAAAATCCGTAAATTCATGACTGAAATTTGAGAAGCGCGCATACATATTAAAATAAATCTTTAATGTTAAATTTCAATCACCATAAATTATTTTCAATTAATAAAAAACTAACTTAACATTTCAATATAGCCAGAGGAAAAAACTAATGTTCATGACACAAAATCAAATTTTTATCCATGGATGTATACACGTGACAATTATTCGATGCGATTATTCAAATAAATAAATTATCGCATATTCCTTTTTGATTTCTTTTTGATTTATCTTTGATTTTATTTGTGTTATATAATAAATAATTTTTTTTAGAAATGATAAGCTTAGATAACTTTGACGACTCAGAGCTACAATCCACAGCTAACCAGAATCTATAGTAGATGGAAAAAATCCAGAATACTTAGAATTTGACCAAGAACAAATAATCGCTCTAGCAAAACACAACGAAAGCGAAAATAACGTTAACAACAAATATATGTATAGCTAAAGGTCTAGTTAATGGTTCTAATGGAATCATTAAAGACGTTATATTCGAAGCAAATAATCCGAATCCAACGGCTTTGCTTTTTCAATCTGAAAACTACAGTGGTCCAAAATTATTTTATGAAGATGATCACAGAAAAGATTGGAGACCAATTAGTATATATGACTGTTATTCTACTGAAACTAAAGCTTCACGTAAACAATTTCCAATAAAATTAGCGTATGCACTGACGTTTCAAAAAAGTCAAGGAGCAACACTTAAAATAGCTGTAATTGATTTAGGAAAAAGTGAAAAACATAAGGATTGATTTTTGTAGCTTAGTCGAGATTGTGTAGTTATAAAGACTTCCTTATAATTCCATTCACATTTGAAAGACTTTATAATTTTATTACAAAAATATTTATAAAAAAATTATATTAAGGCGAATCGTCTTGTTTAGTCCCTCGAGTAAAAGAAGAAGAAAGAATAAAACAAATGAAACTCAAAACGATTTCCGATTATAACAATTTGTTTTGATTTTTTAAAGATTAATTATCAAATATGATTGAATTTAATTAATTCTAATTTATAAATTAACGTAAATAAATGACGGCACGTTACTCGCTTATTTAACCCGACGGGTCTGTATCTTAAATTTGAATTTTGAATTTTTTTCATAAAAAAAATAAATTTTCTGAGAAAAAAACAAGAAACACACTCATTTCACTTTGATAAAAAAAGACTTAAAAATATTAATAGAATTGATTATAAGATAAAGAAAATTTGTTTGTGTAATAAAAAAAAATTGTTTACAATTTGGGTCTTTGCCGAACTTGAGATTATTTGAGGCTATGAAGTCGACTATGTGCAAATGACGCACTCTCTCCAACTCGGTCCAGTTGAACTCGTTGCCGTGCAGGTTGAGGGTGCCGATGGCCATAAATTTTGAGAATCCCTCCAAATTTTTGATCTTGAAAAAAAAATTTTAGAAGAAAATTTTGAATATATTTAGAATATGAACCCTGTTATTGCTGGCCTCTAGTCTCCATAATTGTCGCGATTTTTCCAGGCCAGTGAGCACGTCAAGATCATTGTTGCGCACAATCAAATGCTTGAGGTTGATACAGTGGTCCAAGTTTTCCACCTGCAGTATGTTCAGTCCTGACAAATTAAGATACTCGTGCTCCGGAGTCACTTTGCTCTCAGCTATAAGCTTAAAATCAAATTATCAACGCGCTAGTTGCGCTCATTCAAACAAACATACCTGATGGGTAATCTTCATGTTGGTTTGTTTTCTTTTTTCCAATTAACACAACAAAAAAAATATTCTCAGGTATTTTATGAGTCTCTAATTTTGTCTAAAACAAAATTTAGGCATTTCCCTAGTAACCTGTTGATTTGAAAAAAAAAAAAATTTTCAATTTAATCTATTAAAAATAATAAAAAAGTTGGAATAAGAAAAAAATTGACTTTTTTTTTTGGATTAATGAAAAAAATTGATTTTTCTCTTCAAACAAAAATTTGGAAAAAAAAAAATATTCGGACAAAATTTAAACAAAACTTGGCAATCAATATTTAATTCCGCACTAGTGTTCATATAATAAATTGAAATTATTTTAAATCTTTTGTTGTTCGAGTTATATTTACCTTTATTGTTTAAACACATACTAATAAAGCCAATTTAAAAAAGAAAAAAAAAGCAGTCTCTCTTTTTTGCCAAGCCTAAAGAAATATTGTATTTTCTAGCCATTCATGATCTAGAGCAAAATTTTGTTTCTATGGTTATTTGCGCTCAACGGGCTTCGAATACTAAAATTTTGAATTCCTTATATGTGATCGGAAATTGGGCTCTAGGGCCCAATTACTCATTCTAATTTCACTCAGCAGGCAGTCTCAGATGAGTCAAGTGTCTGGGAGGAAAATGGCCTGGTGGAAAATTTAGCTAGCCAAGTCATGACTGGTGAAGTTTAGCGCCATTTGTTCAGGTGTTCCTTGAGCAATTTTTTTTGGCCCTGTTTCACAGTCAAATCCTAAAAAATCTTTAATTAGATTTGAACACCTCACAAATTGCACTAAACAAATATATACAAGATCGAAATGTATATGTGATCGCGTATCCAACCATTTTAAGTTATATAACACGTTTTAAAATAAAGTCCGTTTGACTTACAGCTTCAAGTACTGTTCAAATAAATTAATTTCTTTTTTTTTTTTTTAAATGAAAATAAAATTTTTGTGTGCAATTTAGTTTATTATTTTTATCAACATTTTTTGTTTTAATAATCTCGACACTTGAAATTTTAGTTGAGAATTAGAGCCGATTGTTAAGAACAATAATAAATAAGATTAATGGAATTTTGTTTTTTTGTTATTTTTAGGTGAGAGTTGGCCACGGAAAAAAATGAGAGGCTCAAACTCTCGATCTGTTCATCTCTTTTTTTTAATTTAAATTAATAATTTGGATGTGAAATCCAAAGCAGTTCCGAGTGGCTTTAGCCCTCTTTTCAGCCTCCCTGTTAGGAAAATTTAGAGAATTAAAAATAAATACAAAAAAAAATACAGTTATTTTTATTTTATTTATTTGTTTTTCTGTACCGAGCTTGAGCTCCCTCAGATTAAAAATTTTAAATTTTAATAAATTAAAAATTATTAAAAAATATTATAAAATAAAGTTAAATAAAATAAAATAAAATAAAAAAAGTGAATAAAGTAAAAAAAATAATATTAATTTATATGTAAAATAATAATTAAGTAATTTTAAAAGGGTTATATTTAATCGATCTCTATAATTACTAAAAATTCCTTTTATTACATATCTAAATATCTTTTCTTTAATTTCGTTATTTTATTCCTTTTTACTTTATTTTTTTTGTCTAACTTAATTTACTTTTTTTATTTCATTTTATTTAACTTTATTTATATTTTTTATTTTTTTATTTTTAATTTTGAGGGGGCTCAAGCTCGGAACAGAAAAACAAATAAATAATAAATACTGAACCTATCTTCTATTTATATTTTTTTTTTCTTTACCGAGCTAGAGCTCCTTCAGAATAAATTAAAAAAAAAATAAAATAAAATAAAAATAAAAAATAGAATTAAAGTTAATAAAATGAGATAAAAATAAAGAATACGATTCTTTTTTTTTATCTAATTTTATTAAAGTAAATAAAGTAAATAAGTTAAATAAATGAAAGTTAAGAAGACATAAATTGGAATAGACTGAAAAAAAAAATATTTATTTTTTATTATTTTGTCTCATAAATTATTTTTTTATATGCTTAATCAATGATCTATCACTTATTTAAAAAAAAAGTGTTACAAGCCAAATAATAACAATTATCTTTCTAAGAATGTATCTTAAATTATTTAATTAATATCTTAAATTAATAAGTTTATACTTATCTATTTTTTAATTTATAACTTTTAAAGAATAAAAATAAAAATTTATTTGAACTGTAGTTTAAATAAAATGCTTTTTGTTATACTTTCTATTGATCATTTTTACCATGTTTTAAATAATCATTGAATATTCAAAACATGGTAAAAATGATCCTAACTTAAAACTATTATTCGATGAGTAGGAAAGATAAAAATATTACGTATCTACATAAAAATCGATTCTGCTGCCAGATTTAAATTATTTTTCTATTTTTTATCTAAATTGTTTACAAACACTTTTTATTTTTATTTATATTTTTTTTATTAAAATTTAATCCTCAGTGAGAAAAAGAGTGAAATACTCAACTCACTTTAATAAAAAATAAGTAAAAAAATACTTTCTATTAAATTCAACATTTAACTTTTAATTTTTTCTTTTAAAATGGTAGACCAAAGAAAAAATGAAACTAATTACAAAACTATTTCCCTTAATATTTTTTATTTTGTTTTATTTATTTAATTAAAGTTTAAGTCCCATGGACAAATTGAAATAAAAATTAATCGACAGTTAAATATCCATTTTACAATTAAGTAAAAAATTCAGCTTGTTAATATATTTACTTAAATTTTCATGATTATTCTTTAATTTTCTTAAATTTTGATAATATTCATTTTTATATTTCAATTTTTCATATTTTCTTTTCTAAAAATTTCAATAAATTTTCAATAAAATATTAAAAAAAAAATTGCTATACTTTTATTAATTTTAGTTATAAAAATAATAATTTATAGAGACAATTCCAGTAATCTAGAGACTGCTTTTTGAATATTTAAGAGATAATATTCTTTCGTCGATTTTTAAATGTAAAAATTTTATTCGAGATTTAACTTTTTTATGCAATGTTATATATCATTTTAAAGAGCACTTCTTGCTTTTTCAAATAATGTATGAGATAATATGCTTGCTCTTTAAATTAAAAAAAAATTATATTATTAAAAATCTATGACGAAAAAATGCATATGGTATGTTATTCAAGTTTAACGAAGGAAAAAATGGGACGGAGGCTACCAAATCTATTTGTTTGGTGTATAGAGATAACGCTCTGATAGTTTGCACTTGTCAAAACGGCCACCCAGAGCTAGGAGAGCGAGAAGTGATTCTTTTACATGACAACGCTAGGCCACATGTTGCAAAAACGACTCGGAACACGATAGAGAATCTAGGCTGGGAAGTCTTATCTCACCCAGCTTATTCACCAGACTTAGCTCCTTCAGATTACCATTTGTTCCGATCCATGCAGCACTTCCTCAGTGAAAAAAGTTACTCAGACTTGGAGGAAATCAAAAAAGACATCAGTCAATATTTCACCTCAAAACCAGCCAGCTTCTACGAGCGAGAGATCAAAATACTGTCAGAAAGATGGGAGATGTGTATTTCTAGCGAAGGAAATTATTTTAGTGACTAATTATATTTTATTTTAGTTTTTATGAATAAAGTCTAGAAAAAAACGAAAAAACTTATTAAACAACCTAATATTAAACTTATTCTCCATGGTATTATTTTCTATAATCTTAACAAAATTTTTTCCAAAATCCATTATTAATTATTCATAAACAATAAATAAAAATCTGTTTCGAAACAATAGACTGTTAGAAATTCAATTAAAAATCTTCATAAGATTTAGGATCATTTAGTTTTACTTCTGAAATTTTATTTTTTATTTAAATAGTGGATTAATTAAATGATCAGTATATAAAATAAAAATGAACAGTAAATAAATAATAGACAATTTGTAAATCAAAGATAAATACCAGTAAAAAAAGAAATAAATGATCAGTTATTTAATTAGATTTAATAAAAATTTTATGCAAGCAAAAAATGAAAAAGAATAAAAAAATTTTCAATATATATGATGTTATTTTTGGAAGATGCTACGTACAGATAAAATATCTTTGCGTAGCATTGTACTCAATACTTAAGCATGTTAAAATTTGAAATATAATTACGCAATGTAAAATGCATCTAAAAATGTAAAATAGAAAAAAAAAACTTGCCATTTATTATTAACAAAAAGAAAACTTGTCAAATTATATTTAATAGAAAAGCATTTATTTAAAAAAAATCAAATTCGAAAATTTAAATTAAATTGATGTGAATTTAAAAGTGAAACTTAAAATACAAGATTGATATATTTCAACTCAATCAAAGAGACCTAAGGTCAAAACCCATAAAGGGATGATTGAGCCCATTTATTATTTAAAAAAAAAGCACAAAATATTTATAATATTAAAAAAATTTAGATTTTTGAAATTAGTAACAAAATTAGAAAAAAAATTTTACAAAATTTTATGAAAAATAAATTAATGTTATTGTGACAAAATCTAAATGGATATCATCAATAAGTAATTTATTGATGAACTTAGAATAAAAGATTGTAATCACTGATTGTAATCTAGCAAAGATAATTTCACTATAAATTACACCAGCTTATTATTTATTCGTTGGAGTAAGTCACTTTAATATATCTGGTTCTTTTTAAGATCGGTTGAGTTGGAACTTAGGTAATTGAAACAAGAAAAAAGGTCCAGAAGACATAATTTAAATTATTTGAAAATTTTAAATGATATTATTTTAAATATAAGTGATTTGAACTGTAATATTATTTCATTAATCTCACTTATGAGCCTTTTGCTTAGTGTTTATGTACGATGCAATGAGAAACCATATAAGTCTTCCTAGAAAACCTTAACTGCAAGTTTCTTGCAGTAGCTAATTATTATTATTGTTATTATTAAATTCACTCTTATTTTATTCAATAAATATTTTAAAACGAATTCGTTATCTTTATCTGCACTTTAAGTGTAGCAAGATAGTTGTTTTCTAGATACCTAAACAGTCTGACAGTTTTCAAAAGCAACTTGTGATACCTATTGGAAAAAAATTAGATGCATCTTCCTTTGAATTGGTCTTTTAGGAATCATAATAATTTGGACCATTTTCCAGGCTTTAGGGATATGAATTAGGGTTAAACTCAATTTAATTAAGTTAAGGATATGGAGTTGACTCAGAAAGATTGTCTGATCTGAACAAGTTGAAGCTTTATCTTTAAGTTTATTATTAATTACTAATATTAATCAAACAATATAAATGGGCTCAAAAGCCTTATTTTAATTTTTGATCAAGTTTTTAATTTTTCTGTTTAATTCCGAATTTTGTCTGAGTAAAATTTGTCTAATTTGATTTTGTCAAAATAAGCGGATACCACAAAAAGACTGAGATGGCTTGGGCATGTGTTGTGAGTATCAGAAAACAAAATGGGCATTAAGATATTCAGTACAATAGTACGGGAAATTATTATATATGTGAAAAATAAAAAAGTATTATTAAATTGGAATTCCAAACGAATGACAATATACAATGTACATAAAATGTGATATATGATAAAGCCGGTTTTATTATATATTTTAAAGAAAGAGGAAAAAAACTAAACTTTTTAATTAATTTTTTTTTAAATTGCTTCTGAAAGGAGGTTTAATCTAAGTAAATAAGTAAAATTACGTTTGTTAAAAAAATTTCTGAGAAAAATTGAAATTTTTGAGACAATAACTGGAATGTAAAATATCAGATAAAAATTTTAACGAATAATAATTAATTAATTGAGTGTCTAATTATTAATTATTTAAAATAAATTTTTAAATATCTCATTTTTCAATGTCTAAATGTTTTTCTTTGTTAATTATTATTTTACTGCATTATATTTAATTTCTTTTTTTGAATTCGTGAACAAATTATTTCCCAATCGTACTTGGCATTGTGAATTTTGGTACAAAAATCAAAAACAAAATATTAAAAGTACCAAAGCTTAAGTTCTGAAAGACCAAAACATGTTCTGTAAATTGTAGCAACTGATACATCCTTTGTGCCACCAATATACTGATTCTGCAAAACTGTGCAATAAATCTGCAACACTCAGAAAATTGTAAATTTGGGGTATAATATTATGCTAAAAATCTAACTCAACTTTAAATGGTGGTACAGAGGATGGATATCTACAGAACATGTTTTAGTCTGTCCAGATTAAAGTTATGGCGTTTTTTATATTTTGTTTTTGTTTTTTGTACTCAAATTCACAATGTTCTGAATTTTGCAGAATTTTTCAGAATCAGCATATTGGTGGTACAAAGGATGTATCAACTGCTACAATTTACAGAACATGTTTTGGTCTTTCAGAACTTAAGCTTTGGTACTTTTAATATTTTGTTTTTGATTTTTGTACCAAAATTCACAATGCCATCGTACTTCGTCAAATAAATTAAGATTCATAATATTTTAATTACATTACAATTAAACAATTTAACATTACTATTTAAAATAGTTTGAATATTCTATTTTTAGAATTTTCGAGAAAAGCTATGTAATTATTATTCTACTATCATTATTTAACTATTAAAGTTCAATAAAAAAATTTCCCAGTAATAACATAGCCAATAGTACAAAATGATAAAAAAACTGCTAAAAAAATTAATTTTTTTTAAAAGTTAGTTCAGTAAGTGCGTTTAGGTGCAACAACTATTGTCACCATAATAATAAAGACCCAATCTTCAAAAACTGATATCAAATTAAAAAAAATGTCCCATTCATTTATACAGGAAGTAAATATTTTTTAAACAAAACTGTTCGATTTGGACATAGAATTTTTTTAGACTTTTTTCTTATACTTTATTTATTCAGGCCAACTTATTAAATCTCTGATTAAAGTATTAATTTAAAGCGAATTAATTTGAATACTAGTATTTTGGTTACTTAAGAATGAGTGTAAAAATAAAATAATTTCTAAAAGTGAAAAAAAGACTAAAGTGTCAAGTGATAACATTTTGTACAACCTGAACAAGAAGTTCCGATAGTGTCCTCATATTTAGAACTTGATATTGATAAAAAATGATCGAGATCAAGCTTAAAATGAAAAAATTAAAGAATTTAAATTTTCTTCTCATTTAATTTTTTTCAAATTACTTGCTTTTATTTAAATAAAATAAATAAGTTGTAGATCTTTTTCATACTTATATTTCTCGACTAAATAAATTGAACATTAAACAAATAAAAAGACAAAAACTAAATAAAAAATACACTATTTAAATATTATAATTATACACGTAGTATTTTTTTGTGAAATAATGCAGATTCTTAAAAGTAATTATTTCAATAAAATTCTCAAAAATTGGTCTTTGACCAAAAAAGATTAGATTTAGTGAAAAAGTTAACAAACAAAGATTTTACATGTTTTCTCATTCATTTAAAATGAATGTTTAATATTGAAAAATTTTCTAAAATTTGTGTTGATTTAACCTTTTTGTTGCCTAGAATTTTTAATTCTTATTACTTTTTCATTTTAAATCAGCAAAATAAAAAGTGCGTGACGGATGAAGAAAAGAAGCAATTTTTTTAAATGAAGGAATTTATAAAATAAAATGAAGAGTTAAACGGTTTCCTTGATTTTTTTATGTAAATTAAATTAACAATGTCGAATTAAATGGAAGTTTTATTGAGTACAGACTAATATAAGAAATTTTAAGAAATTAATTGATTGATTTTCTAGCTTTTTCTGGTAAGGAAAAGAGAAATGGCAAGTTTTTTTTTCCATTTTAAAATTTTTTATAGCGTTTTTGAATTTTTGTCAAAAACTTAATAAAACAATAATTTATAGCATGAAACATCAATCAACCGTCACTACTAATAGAACATCGATTTGTGCCAACTAATATTTATAAAAAAATAAGAGATTATATTTTAAGGATTAAATTTATTTTTTCTCAAATTTTAAAAATTAAAATTTTTTTTTGCATAAAAGCCATCACACCAAATTTTCCAAAAAAAACTTTTATTATAATATAGATCTCTTCGAAGTGAAAAACTTTTCATCAATTATTTAATGAATATTTTGGTTAAGATTCATTCAATTCAAGGGACAGAATTAAAAAATAAATTTTTATTCTATTTTAATTATAAAGTAATTGGTCATCATAAATCATTAATTGATAATATAATTTTTAATATTTTTTTGTTTTAACCTTTTTTTTAATTTTCAGGTTGTTTTTTGTTTTCTATAAAAACGAAATGCGTCAATTGTTTGCTCCAAAATATAAATAAACTTTAATTAATCTTTTACTTAAAAATTGTTGATAACTAAAGCCATTCTCTCGCTAAAAATAATAAATTAATTAGTCTAATGGAAAAATGCTTCTAAAATACTTATAAGCTATTATTTTTGTTTGCTTTTTATAAAAGTTTTAAAGTTTCAACTTAAAAGGTAAACTAGCAAATTAGTTTTAACCATTAAATCAAGCACCAAAAATCTGATCGATGCTTTTTCTTTTCTGACAAATTACTAAACTTATTTGGAATGCTTTCATGAGCACCTTGATAAAAGTTAATTTGTTCTAAAAGATATTTTTTGGAAACCAAATTTACAGTCCAAATTTCTAAAATTAAAAGCATAAATATATATTACATTTTTTTCGAAATTTAAATTTGGATTATTTTTATTAAAATCGAAGGTTAATGATCAAATGAAATTTTAGATAAAAATTTTCTGTTTTAAATTAAATAAAATTGTCTTCGATATCAAATTTCTTATTAAAAAATAACTCAATTTTTTAAAATTAATTTAACCTAGAAAAATATATAATACAGCTTAAATTTGTGAAGAAAAATTATTGCTGAAAAATTACGATATTTTAAATAAAATAAAAAATTAATCAAGTAGTGTCTAATTTTTTATATGTTAAAATTCTCAAAATTAGCTAAAAAGTTAGCTTTAAAGGAAAATTTTCATGATTTTTCACCTCAGTATCAAAATTTTCCATGAAAGCTCACTTTTTAGCTAATATTGAGAATTTAATATCAAAAAATCAGACACTGCTTAATTGATTTTTTGATTTTATTTTAAATGTCGGAATTTTTTTGCAAAAAATTTTCCTTCTTCACAAATTTAAGTTGTATTATATATGGTGTATTTTTTCGTCTTTTGCTGAAAATTCAAATACAATTTTGAAAAAGCATTGCAAAAGTGCGATGTTTCAAATTTTTTTTTAATTAAATGGGAGTTAATTTTGCAATCTTTTTACATTGAAATTAAATAGATAATAGCAAACTTGGGATATTTAGTTTTTATTGTTAAAAAAAATATCTTTAAATTTTTTTATTTTTTTTTACAAATAAGAAAATAAGCCTTTTATTTAAAAATCGACTTAAAAAAATTAGTCGATCTAACAATCGACTAAAAAAAATTAATCTATTTAATAGTCGACTAAAAAAATAAGTCGATTTATGAATTTTGTCAATCGATTAGAGTCGATTGCCAACACTATCAGCTTTATAAAAGCCATTCACCTACTTAAAAAATTTAAAGCCTTATGTTTTTAAATTGATTTTGAATATTTTTAAAGTAATGTTAAATATTTTTAAGTCAAAAAATTTACTGTATTCTTAAATATCTTTTATTTTTTTTAATAATTTATCTTATTATCTTATTTTTATAAAAAAATAAATAAATTTAAAAATTTTAATTTAAAAAATAAAAACGAAATATCCTATGTTTGCTATAATCTATTTAATTTTAATGAAATAATATTGCAAAATTATTTTTTTCAAAAAATAAATTTGAAACATCGCACTATTTTCCATGCTTTTTCAAAATTGTATGTAAATTTTCATTTAAAGACGATTAATTAATTAATTTAATAAAAAAATAAAGTCTGTGTCTTAAATTTTTAATAATGTAAAATGATTAACTTGAAAGAGGTGAAATTTTTTATTTTTTTATTGCAATTTTTGCCTATTTTTTCTGATTTTCGTAAATGCAAGTTACGTTTCATTTTATTTTCATTTGATCTTATGGTGGTGTAATCATTTTGAAAAATTTTATAAATTTAAATAATGATTGGTGTTGCAAATTTAAAGAAAAATAATAGACTTAAATGAACGAAATAAGAGATTAGATTATTTGATTAATACTTTTTTTGTTTTTTAAATATCAAAAAGCAAAATCAAACAAAACAATTAAAATATATTGAACTAAATTTGGTTTAAAAAACCAAAAAAAAACTGTTTCCAAAATCGACAATGAAAAAAATTGGATTATTATAAGATATTTAAACATTTTAAAAATATCAAATAATTTTATTTTATTTATGGCTGATTATTTGATTTTTTAATAATTAAACCAGTTCTTACTTAAAGAATTATTAAAAATATAAAATAGATAGGGAATTGGAAATTAAAAAATCGTTCACCAATCCAGTTTTACAAAATATTGCAGATGATTTTTTTTTCATATTGCATTATGCCTTTATAAAATTTGAATAAAGTTTTGACTACATAGTTCACTAATTGAAAAAATTTAACAAGTAAAATAATTCAAATTTGGCAAAATAAATCTTTATAAATTAAATTAATATTATTGATCTTTTAATCACAGAGAAATTTATTAATCTTGAATAGAAATGCTCAAAACTTTTTTCTCCCTTCTTCGTTTTGATCATCCTTTAAAAGTAGATTAAAGTTTTTTCGCTGAAAATAATACTGAAATTAAGAAAACAAACATAACAGTCAAAAAGCTTAGAAATTTCTTGATCGAATGGTATATCGAATTAAATATTTTAAAATCCGATTGCAAAATAACTAAGGACTTTTATTATATTCAAAATATCTCGAAAACCATACTTCCTGGAGAAAAGCTAGACATATTTTTGGAAAGCTCGTTAAATTCTTTTTAAGAAAAATGGGGGTCAGTTGGGGGTCAGTCGTATAAAATTGGGGGTCAGTAGGGGGTCAGGTTTTTAAAAATATAAAAATATTCAATTTTCACCAAAAATAAAAATTTTGGAGAAAATCTAGTTTAATTTTCAAAAAATAGAGAAAAATTCAAACTAAATGATATATTAAAACTTTTAAAAATATATTTGCTTTGCAAAATAAATGGGGGTCAGAAAATTTTAAAAAATTGGGGGTCAGTATTTTAGTAGGACCCAAAAAAACAGCTTAAATTTTTTTCAAAATTTTAAAAATAAAATTTTATTTTTTTTTTATTAATTAATACAAATATTTATATTCTCACTAAACAAATATGAATTTAAATTAGTTGCTAGACAGATCTTGTAATTTAGCAAGATGAACACACATTAAAACTAATCGGTGGCTTATTTGGTCTAGTTTTGTGCAAAATTTGTTCACATTTACCACACTTGCACATCGAATTACTACTGCATACTCTCCCCGCAGCTAATTTTGAAGTACAAACTTTACCATTCGATGAGTCACAAAAGTAACCATCAGGGCAGTCTGAACCAAACTCACAGTTGTTAAAAAGTGTTGAGCCTTATTTGGCAACTTTAAAAAAATTCCAAAAAATATTTTATGTTACCTCCATCTTGACAGTATGAATTACTCAAACAAATTTTGCTCCAAGTTGACGGATCTAGAATACACTTTCCGCACATACATTCATCGCTACTACTTGATAGACACGAGTCACCTTCCGATCTTTTGGCCACACAGTCACCATTCTTACAAAAAAAGTCAAATGGACAATCTTCCTGCGAATTGCACAAACCATCAGTCCTTTCGGTCGAAAGGCTTTTTAAGCTGTTTATCAAGCTGATAGAGTCGAAATGCTTACTGGCTTTTATTTAAAAAAAAATTAATTTAAATAAAAAAAAACTTGGATTTAATGTGATTACCAGTGACTTGTTGGCAGAAGAAAGTGACCAAAGCCAAACATATTAATTCTTTGATCATTTTTTTAGTTTAGTTTTTTAAATTCTAAAAAAAAATTTTTAGTAAATTGACACTTTGTTATTTAATTTATTTTATTGAGTGCTAAATCAACTGCGAGAAAATTGAAAAGAATTTCTTCCCATTAAATAGTCTCTTTCAGAATAATTTTTTATTTTTTACTGCGGAAAACCCTTATAAAAAATTCATTTTATTTTCGATTGAATAGTAATTCAATCAAGCAATGAATGAGCTTAAAAAAAAGAAAACAATTCGTTTCTCTCTTGCTACCATTCACCTACTACTTGCTCAATTTTTTCGGCACTTGTCAAATTTTTATACATTTTTTTAATTAAAACATTTCCTCTCTTTAAGATGATTTTAAATATATATTTTTTATTAATAAAGCATTAATCCACAATTCGAATTTCAATTGATTTAAAAGCTTTGCCATCAAAATTAATTATTTGGGGGCTCATAAATTGCATGACTAAATAATCATAAATTTTATGGCGCTATGAATTTTTGAACAAAAATGAGAAAACTTTTGAAAATATTTCTAACAGACTAAAATTGGCTTCGTAAATTTTATCAAGTGAATATACTGCAAAAATATTCTGCAATTCAATTTCCACACTTTTCAAAAAAAAGTCTATTTTGACAATTTTTGCACAAGCTGGATTTAGATAATAAATTGAATGTATCAACTGATGCAATTTACAGAACAATTTTAATTCTTGTTGATTTTTTTTTACAGAGCCTAAAACAGATCAAAAAATGAAAGAACTTTACGATATTGTTAAAAATCGAATATTGAATTTGGTTTGGTATTCAAATATTTTTTTATTTAAAATTTAATAATATTTATAAATAAAAATTTTAATAAAAAAAATTAGAATAATTGTTTAAAAATTTAAATAAAAAAAAACAAATTGCGTTTAAGTTTTGGAATTTTTTTTCTGAGTGAAAATCTTCAAATATTTTATGCTCATTTTCTCAGTTCCTTTCAAAAAGATTAATTTGTGAACAAACTTTAAAGAATGAGTTAATTTTTTCCTTATTAAAATATCATAATTAAATTTAAAAATTTTGAAATAACTCGAAATTGAAATATAGCTGCTTTTAAAACTAATAATATGCTTAAATTTTTTCGGTATTTAAATATTTTTTTATCTAAATGTTAAAATTTTCTTCAAAGCTTCAGTTTTAAGAAAAATCTTCAATTTATTTTCTTAGAGAATACAATTGGATCTGTGAATCAAAAACTTTTTTTTAATTGTATTTTTTAATTTAATACCGTAAACTCTTGACCATTACTCTTGGAACTATGTCAAAATTTGGGTTTATTCCATACGGAACTAATACCATCGAAACCATGTTATAAAATTTTTTTATTTTTTTTTAGAAAAAACCTTGACGTCAGACTTTAAACTAAGAGTAAGCGCAAAAGTTTGAATTTATTCTTAAAATAATTTCGAATTTAATTTTGTAATAAACTTAAAAAATTGTAGAGATGAATTCGAAATTAAAAAAAATTAAAAATTAAACTTTATTCTAATTTTTGTATTTATTCTAAGAGTAAAAGTTAAATTCGATTAAAGATTAAAAATTAAAATTAAATTTAAAACTAAAAAAATTTGATCTAATAGCCAAAAAGAACTATATAAAAACATTTATTTTTTGTTTTGCCTATTAATTTTACCATTTTCGTTTAAAAGCCATTCACCTACTTAAAAAATTTAAAGCCTTATGTTTTTAAATTGATTTTGAATATTTTTAAAGTAATGTTAAATATTTTTAAGTCAAAAAATTAACTATATTCTTAAATATCTTTTATTTTTTTTTAGTTATTTATCTTTATCTTATTTCTATAAAAAAATAAATAAATTTAAAAAATTTTAATTTAAAAAATAAAACGAAATATCCTATGTTTGCTATAATCTATTTAATTTTAATGAAATAATATTGCAAAATTATTTTTTTCAAAAAATAATTTTGAAACATCGCACTATTTTCCATGCCTTTTCAAAATTGTATGTTAATTTTCATTTAAAGACGATTAATAAATTAATTTAATAAAAAAGTAAAATCAAAATCCAAAATTTCAATAACTTCCAATATCGAAACTTGTTCAAATCAAATAACACCAAAGAAACTTGGCAGAAAAAAGCTACCTCGTGACGAAAATGGTAAAATTAATAGGCAAAACAAAAAATAAATGTTTTTATATAGTTCTTTTTGGCTATTAGATCAAATTTTTTTAGTTTTAAATTTAATTTTAATTTTTAATCTTTAATCGAATTTAACTTTTACTCTTAGAATAAATACAAAAATTAGAATAAAGTTTAATTTTTAATTTTTTTTTAATTTCGAATTCAACTCTACAATTTTTTAAGTTTATTACAAAATAAATTCGAAATTATTTTAAGAATAAATTCAAACTTTTGCGCTTACTCTTAGTTTAAAGTCTGACGTCAAGGTTTTTTCTAAAAAAAAATAAAAAAATTTTATAACATGGTTTCGATGGTATTAGTTCCGTATGGAATAAACCCAAATTTTGACATAGTTCCAAGAGTAATGGTCAAGAGTTTACGGTATCACATTTTCTTCATGAAAAAATATACATATTGTTACTAAATCTTTTTAAAAAAATTTCGGCCCATGAAGTTTTCATAAATTCATCATTATATTTAAGTTTGATTATGAATCTTATCTGAGTATTGGAATGGATAATTTTTTTTACAAGTTAAAATTATTTCTTTGATATAAAAATTATGATTTGTTCAAAGAAATTTTTTTTATTAAAACACATATTAGCCTCATATCAAAATGAAATTAAAAAAAATAATACTTCAAAATTGAATCTGTTTTATAAACTATAAAAGTTGTTCAAATCGAAAAATGTAAGAAAATAACAAAATGAATTAAAACTCATTCTGAAATATATTTTTTTTCAATTTCTTCTCGCAATCAGACAATTGACTTAATAATTTATATAATATCAATAAAAAAAGAACTAATTTTGTTCAGTTTAGTTCTAAAATTTACAATGCTAATTTGATTTAAAATAATTTTAATTTTTATAAAAACACTTTTTTTTTTCATTTAGCATATTTGAATTAAAAATCAGTTGTAATTTTGTTTCTCTTTTTCTAATAATGATGCTTGAATAAATTTTTATTCGACTAATAAGTTCTTACAGACAAATACCACTTAATTTGAATTATTTTATCAAACATTCTGCTTTTCTTTGGCAAGATAAAATAGAAAATGTTAGAAACTTCAAGAGAAAACAAGAATTTATAAAAATTTCAAGCTCTAGAAAAATGAAAAATTTAAATAATTGTGAACAATATTATTCAAAAATAATTATAAAGAAAAAATAGAATGAATTTTTTGCATAATTTTTCTTCAATCTTTAATCTGACATTATTCTGTCCATAAAACTCTTGTTTCCGAAATTAAACAGTGGATTTTAACCTAAAACTTTAATCTTGATATTGTTTAAACTATATTCTAACTTAGCTTTTATTTTCTATTTAGTTTTTTAAAAGCATAATTCAAATGAGCTTTAATGCAGAAAATAAATTTTGATGATATAAGACGTTGGAAGAGAATGAGAGACCGAAAGTGAAGAATTTATGAAGGCATGTTTTCCTAGTACCAACAATAATCTTGAAATTTTGGCTGTAGAAAAAAGAGAAAGGTAAGTCTGGAAAAATCGTACTTAGTGGAAAAATTTTAAATTTAATAAAAAATAAATGAAGACATTTTAAAAAATTTGAGAGGAAAATAAAAAAAATATTTTTAATTTTTAATATGAGACCGAATCAAAAATTAACTTATTTAAAACCGACTGGATAAGGGTTTTGATGTTTTTGTATAAGAATTTTAACTAAATGCTTTGAAAATATTTTGGTATCGAGCGAAAATTATTTTTTTTTTATCTTTCTAATGGCAAACGAATTTTTAAAAACATATTTTAAATTTTTGCTACTTGTCCTTTTTAAAAATTAATTAAATTATTGATTTTTTATTTAACTAATTTTTTAGATATTTGTGCATTTAACTGAAAGGCAATTTCAATTAAATCATAAAAACCGACGAAAGATAAAAAAGACAAATGACAGATAATTCATCAATTTAATTAATATTTTTAGTTAATTCAAATTCAAACGGAATCTTATTATAAATATTTAATTTGATTTTTAAAAATATATCTTCCGACTAAACTAATTTTATTTCACTACATAAATGAATTTATATCTAAAATAAATTAAAAAGAATCGATTGTAAAATCTAAAACTTATTAATTGAATGAAATATTATTTTTTTAAACAAATTTGAGAATGTCAAACAATTAAATATTACGATTTTTTAAAATATTTTTATGATCTAGAATATACTATTGGCATATTGGCTCAATTAATATTATCTAAAATTATATAGATATTTTTTTTTAATTTAGGAAAGTTCTGGTGATGACAAAATTATTTAAAAATACTAATTGGAAAATATATTTAAAAAATTATTTTTATAATATTCATTTTTTTGTCAAAAAAGGTTGTCTGTTACTTAAAGTTCAAGAAACTCAAAGCTTAAGTGCTATCTGAATTTCTAATTTTTGACTTGAATTTTGTAATTTATGTCCTTTGAGACCCTAAATTTCATTTAATTGGGAGGCTCAAAAAAAATCTTTGATCTAGGGGTCTAAAAATAACTTACTCTTTAAAAAATTGTAGTTCTTTAAGGCTCAGATATTAAAATGATATTATTGAAATATTTTTTAAAATTATGTTATTAATTTTAAAATTCTGATAAAATTTGGTGTATATATTTTTTATTAAAAAAGGGTGTTTCAATTTTTTTATTGATAAAAAGCCAAAAAAATCACCTTTTTTCACTTGAATCGTATGTAGTCCAAAGGATCAATTATATTTTGATCAAGACACATTTTTTTTAAGAAAAATTTTACCTTTCATTGCGGAGAAAAAATTATTTTATCTGTCCTATTCGCTCTTTCACAATCATTTATCGATTGTGAACATTGTGAATTTTGGTATCACCTTGATTTTGGCAAAAGTAAGTTTTTTATTTGTGATAAAAATGGCTTTAAATGTATTAATAATTAAACTTTATTAAATATTGATTATTATTGACTTTTATTATTAACATTAAATCTAATAACATATTGATATTAAACAAAATTCATTTACTAAATTTTTTTTTGAATAATTCTGTTGGAATTCAAAAATCAACTAAAAGGCGGAAATTATACTTTTTAGAAGGCAATTTTTCGGAATTCTTAAAGAAAATTTTTGCTGAATTCCGTTTTTCTTATAAAGTGATTATTTATAAAAAAAATTGAATTTATTAAAAACTATTTATTCTTTTTTTCTCATTTTTTTAAATAAAAATTTTAAGCATAAAATTTTTTTTAATTTTATCGAACAAACTTTGTTGTTTTCGAAGGATCACAAATTCGATTTGATATCTCTGATCACATAATAGCCTTTACTCCCAAAATTAATTCAACAAATTTATAAATAAAGAGAGACATTAAAAAATACAAAAGGATTAAAAAAAAATAATATTTATCTTTTAAGTAATCTAAAGTAGCTAAGTTTAAATTTTTATTCTTTTAAAAATATAAATGGTGATTAATTTAATAAATAGCAACATTTTTTAATCGTTATTTAAAACTATCTAATTAAATTAAATTGAAATTCTTTTCAGTTCATTGCTTCATATTCTTTTTTTTTCTAGGAGATATTATTTAAAAAATGTAAAAATTCGTTTTAAATTGGACTTCATTTAAGTTCTTCATAAAATTAGAAAATATTTTATCAAGTATAAAATATCAAAAAATTTCACATAATCATTCAAAATCACATGTCTAACTAATTCAAATATTAAAAAAAAAATTAATCACTACTTTGGCCACAACGTTTTCATAAAACTTTAAAATGATTTTTTCTCGAGTAAAATTTTAAAATATTTTTTTTGCTATGGGAAAATATAAAAACCAAAGTAAAAATGTTTTAAAATAAGAAATTGTCTACGATCGACTTAAATTTTTTCCCCTTTAAATTAAATAAGATAAAACTAAGAATGTTGTTTTAAAAATATTATTTCATAATACAGTTACTTAGTTAAGATATCTAGGAAAAAAGTAAATAATTTTTCATTTTCATATTTTTAAATTTTCTAATATTTTATGTGCAATATTTCAGAAAAATAAAAAAAATCATGAATCCAAAGCAAAAATTTTATTAGAAAATATAAAATATAAAAATGTAAAAAAAATTAAAAGAACACATTTTTCTCATTGTCCTCGAAAATTTAAATAACTTAAAGAAAATAAAGATAAATTTCTTTATTTAAAGACTAATTTAAATTTTAAAAATAAATACAAATATTTGAATTAAAATTTTGAAAGAAAAATTATAGTCATGTTTTTACACAAAGATTAAATTTCATCTTCTCTTTTTTTTATGAGAACACAAAAAATTATTTTTCTTAATAACTTAAAGCTTTTAGGTTAAAACAATTGTTAGCAAATTTCGCTCCAAAAATAAACAAACAATTTTTTTTTTAGCCGCAATAAAAAATTTAAGGATTTATTAATTGCATTCAAATAATTACATATTAAATTCTCAATTAATAATTTATTTATTTGTTTATCTGTATCGAGCAGCAGTTCTTTCACTTTCAGAAAATTTTAAAGTAAAAAAAAAGATCAAAAAAATGTAAATAATAAAAGAGAAAAACAAAAAATTGAATTACTAAAGAGAATTGGAAAATTCGATTTAATCAAAGCTCCTGTAATAATTAATTAATTTCTTTTTATTTAAGGAATGATAATGATTTCATAATTAATTATTTTGATCAAAAAATCAGATAAAATTTATGTCTATAAAATTTTAAGCTTAATCAAATAAAATAAGCTTTGATAAAATAAAAAAAAGCATGTTAGTTTTTTAGTTCCTTCTAATGGTTCTGACAGAATTAGCAGCTCTGAAATAGAGATTTTTGCTTTGTTTCTAAAATTTAAACAATAGCCAAAGATTAGTATTTATTAATTTAAGTGTGACAATCACATACTAAATTTTTAACTTTTTAAAAACTGATTTCATTATTCGGGTATTTTTTTTATTATTTTAAATTATAAAATTATATTCTTAGTATTTTTTTTGTTTCTAATTAAAAGCCATAATTGTATTTTGAGATTCAAAATTATCAATCAAGAATGCCAAGGAACATTTTGAAATTCTTTCACTAACAAAGCGTGGCCATAATTTGGATGAGCTGTCGACCATGGTTTTAAAAACACTGATGATTAAAAAAATAAATAAAATATTTCTACAGAAATAAAAATACTTTCAAGATCACAGAGCCCTAAGAACACAAAATGATTAATCTAATTTATTAAAATTACTTAAAAAACCTAATTTTTTGAACGTCCACATAAAATTTGATTGTTAATTTTTTATTTAAAAAAAAATAAAAATAATTTTACAACAAAAATGCCGCAACAGAACTCAAAAAATAAATAAAATAAATAAAAAAATCGAATTTTGATAAAAAATTAATTTTTCTAGTATTTTTTTCTTAATTCTTGGTGCTGCGCCAAATGCATTATAAAAAAAATTCTTTTTATTTTATGTCCTAAATTTTGTTCTAAACTAAGTTTTGATGACGCATTAAATTAAGAATTTCAAAGTTTGATGCGGACTTAAAACTGTGATAATATATTTTAAATTAAAAATGTTTTAGCTTTGATGAGATAAAATTTGGTACATGGCCCAAAAGCCAGAACGAAGTAATACGGTATTCTAAAACTTAGTTTTTTTTTAAATTTTAGTTTGAATTTGTGATTATCTACAACTTTAGGTTTAATTTTTTTTGTCACTTTTTTAAAACACCTTTAAACAAAAAAAATAATTAATTCAAAGTCCAGATTTGACTTTGACTTTTACAATCTCTGTAATAATTAAAAAAAAAAACTTTTTTAATCCAAAATGAAAATAAATTTAATCGAAATTAGTCTTACAATAAGATATATTTATTTATTTATTTGATAAAAATTAGGAAGATTTTTTACAACCCTTGCAAGACCATGATTTCTTTAATGGGATATAACACAAGATCTATGAAAAGAAAAGTTACAAGTACTACAATTAAGAGGATTTTCTTCTAACAAATTTTGACATAATTTGCAAGTATTCAACTCTTCATTATGTGCTTGATCAACAACTACATCATCAAGCTTAGCTTTCTTACTTTGTTTTGATTCGTTCTCTTTTAGTTTTCTCTTTCTTTGTGCTTTTGTTGGAGCTCCTCGTTTTGGAGCACTTTTAACTAGACTTCTTCCATTCAAATTTATTTTGACGAAACAACCTGGCTGTGAATCTGTTGGATTACTTGATGTTGTTGATGATGATGATGAATTGATTGTATCTGTGACATTTTTTATTCTTTAGAACTAAGTGTTAAGCTTACAGTATTATATACTTGCTAAACATTTTTATAAGAGTTAATTAGTTGTCAACTAATTTGAAGTAAATCAAGAAAGTGAAACCTATAAATCCTACTAAAAAAACTCAAAATTGTCGTTTGGCTTAGCAAGTTTGAAAAATCAAATTTAATTAATAGCGTCATCACGTGTTAAAAAACCGTTGAAAGTTGTGTGTTGGCAATGTCGCTCAACAAAACAAACCAAAACCGACGGTGGATATTTAAAAATTCGGTCAAGCTAAATCTGAAGAGGTTAGACAAACCGATTAGCCATAAGGTCTTATTTGATGCACTGGATATCGTACTAAACCAGGTGGAAAATGATGCGATCACATCTGTCTAGAATTTTTCTTCAAACAAAGTATGGATAATCGAGTTTAATGCTGCTTTTAATGTTACCCAAATCTTCGATCGTGAAATCAATATTAATGGAACCAATTTCAGGCTTGAAGATGCAAATAAAGTCCCGGATCTCAGAAGGTATTGTACTTTTCGATTTCACTTTTTGCCCTCTGATTTCGAGAATCATAGACTTGAAACTTTTTTTAACGCTGTTCGGATTGATGGTCTTAAGATTGAAAGCATCACTGAAGAAAAATATAAAGATAGACCCGAGAGGAAAAATGATGTCAGAAGAGTAAGAATATCATTTCCAAAAGAAGTTGAGAACATTATTGGAAGCTTGTCAGGCCCATCAATAATGTATGGTTTAAAGTGTCTTGTGTCAATTGTTGGACAAAAGCAGAAATGCTATTTTTGTGATGAAGAAGGGCACAACATAGCGAAATGCCCTGTCAAAGAAAAACTATGCGAAAAGTGTCATCAGAAAGGACACTTAACACAAAAATGCTCCATTGCTGAAAAGCTAAAGACGCTTGAGAGGAAAAAGATTGACTACAATGATCTTTACATTGACCAAGAAGAAACCCAATCAATAATTGAAGCTGACCAAAAAGACAATGATGAAAATATGATGCCAAAAACGCCTGGATATCAGCCATCAAATCTCAATGACGTAATGTCACAAATTAGTCCTCAAGACCTCAAAACTTCAGTGTTAGAAGACAGTTTGGTAAGCTGTTTAAACGAAATTTTACCGATAAGTCAGAGACCTGTCAATGTCCTCTCACTCTTAAATGATCAGAATGAGACTGAAGCTTTTTTCCAAACAAAAAATCAAATCAAGAGATTTTCCGAATCTGATCCAAATGAAAAAGAATTCACCGAAAACGAATCAAAGAAGCCATTAGTTGTCTTAGAAAATGAAAATGACAACACCTTCGAGTCTGATTCAAACAGTTCAACAATTGAATGTACAAGTCAAGTAGATCAATCATCCAGTGAAGTAGTTCAGCAAACTTCCAGTCAAAACAGCTTTGAAGAAGATTTAGAATGAACAAGAAGACAAATAAATCAATTTTAAGAACAAAACCTCTTATTAAAACAAGGTTAGTAATTACACACTGGAATTGTCTTCATTTACCTAGTAGGGTTCACCTCTTAGACAATTTTTTAGCTCAAAAATGTCCCGACATTGTTTTGCTCAATGAATTAAAAATTAATTTGAGTGAGGCAAATATTTATCTTGATTTTCAAAATTATCAGTTCTTAACAAAACCACGCAACAAGTACGGAGGAGGAGTAGCTATTTTAATTAAAGAAGGAATCGAATTTATACAAGATTTTTCTTACGAGGAATTCAATTCCGAACTCCTTTGTATAAAAATGAACTTAGGAAAGAATAATGAATTGTTTGTATTTAGTCTTTATCTTCGTCCTTTCAGTGTCTTAAATAGTCAAGACATGACTAGTGACCATTTCCCAATCGAAGCATCGATTTCTATTGGCTATCAATTAGAAAATAAATCTGCAGCTAAAAAGTTTAACTATAAGAAAGCAAACTGGCAATTATTCAGCGAGATTTTAAATTCTCAAATAGTGAATGTCACTGAAAGTTCCCTCACAATAGATCAACTAAATGATAAAATAACAGAAAAAATTATTTCTGCTTCACATAAAAGCATTCCATATCTTTCTCAGAAAATCTACAAAACGAGTCTTCCGCCAAACATTGTTAATTTGATAAAAGAACGTAGGAAAGTAAGAAGAAATTACCAGAAAACTCGCTGTCAAAAGCTCAAGCAAAAGTTTAATCAACTTACATCTGAGTTAAAGGCCTCTTTAAAAAAATTCTGGAATCAAAATTGGTTTGATTTTATTGAGAAGATGGGAAAAAACCCACTGACAAGTAGACCTTTTTGGAAAAAAATAAATAAATTTAGAACAAAAAAAGGATCAAATTTAATTCCTAAATTGATTTTAAATGAAAGGGAATTCAAAACTAATGAAGAAAAGGGAAAATGCTTTGGAGAACTCTTATCTTCAATATTTAGTCCTAATTCTGATTTAATTGATACTGAGAAAGATATCGAAATACTAAATTCTAACTCTGTTTTCTTTAGGAATTATAACCAGTCTAATTTTAATGATCCAATTTGCTTAAATGAATTAATTATGGCTTTAAAGAGATTAAAAAATGAAGCGGCATCAGGACCTGACCAAATTCATAATTTAATGTTAAAAAACTTACCTAGAAATTCAATAATAGAAATCATAGAACTTTTTAATTTATCTCTTCGAGAAGGTAGAGTCCCGAAAGCGTGGAAAACATCTTACATTACTATGATTCAAAAAAAGGCCTCTACTTTACAAGATCCTTTAAATTATAGACCAATAAGTATAACGAGTTGTTTAGGAAAGCTAATGGAACGCATAGTATATTCAAGAGTATACAATTTTTTAGAGCAAAATTCACTCCTTATCCAGGAGCAATCTGGATTTAGGAAACACCGGCGAACAGCAGATAATCTTTTCTTCTTAATTCAAAAAATTGTGGAATCATTTAATAGAAAAAAAAGAGTTTGCGGCCTTTTTTTTGATATTTCTAAAGCCTTTGATAGGGTTTGGCATGAAGGTTTACTTTTTAAATTGATTAAAATAAATCCACCTAATTACTTGACTAACTGAATTAGATCCTTTTTAGACTCTAGGACATTTAAGGTAAATGTGAATGACCATTTGTGCGAAGAATATCAAATAACTGCAGGTGTTCCTCAAGGCTCAGTAATTAGTCCTCTTTTATTTAGTATTTACATTAATGCCATCCCTAAAAGAGACAAAACAAATAATGAATACTCTCTGCATTTCGCAGATGATCTAGTTACATTCTTCATTTATAACAAAAAGGGGAACCTAGAAAATAAGATCAATAAATACCTCAACGAACTAGAACAATGGCTTATTAAGTGGAAAATGAAGATATCAGTTGAAAAGTCGTGTTTAATAGTCTTTTCTAGGTACAAAAAAGAGAGTGATAATCTTAACTTAAAAATTTATGGAAACAGAATAGAGAGACAAAAAGAAATCAAGTTTCTTGGTATTAAATTTGATTCTAAATTAAACTTTAATATACTGGTAGATGAAATTAAAGAGCGCTGCAATAAAAGGCTAAATATTATCAAGATATTGTCAAACAAAAAATGGGGTCTTAATCAGAACACACTAGGAAATCTATATAAATCTTTAGTCGGATCAATTTTAGACTATTCTTTTCCTTGCTTAAATTCATTTTCAGAAAATAATATCAAAAAACTACAAGCAATTTAGAATACAGCATTCAGATCTATTCTTAAGTTAAAATATGATACTCCCTCCAACATCGTACATCATGAGGCTTTTAATAAACTAAAATTACTAACAGTCTCGAATCGGCTTTTTGAATTGAGTGAGAGATATGTTGGTACAGGATTGAGTCATTCTATTCCATTGGTTGTAAGACTGGTGAAGGAATACAAAGAAGGTTTCGAATCAAGATATATTGACTACCCAACTCCATTGTGTAATTGCTACCTTACTATTTCTTCTTTTTTTCATGAAACTTGAACTATTTAAACATGAACCACATGTAACAATCTTTTCCAATTTTATATATTATTAATTTTCATTTATTTAGCTTATTTACTTTCTTTTTTAATTCTTTTTTTTTTTTTATCTTATTTTATTAACTTTAATTTTATTTTTATTTTATTTTATTTCATTTTTATTTTATTTTTTTAATTTTTAACTTATTCTGAAGGAGCTCTAGCTCGGTACAGAAAACAAATAAATAAATAAAATATAAAGGTAGCAACAAAATTTCAAATTTATCAATTATAAGTCAACTCTTTAACATGAGTTTGGAACTAGGCCAAGTGCCAAAATCCTGGAAAATAGCAACCATAACAATGATCCCTAAGAAATCTTTTCCTACTCAAGACCCAAATAACTATCGTCCAATTAGTATGACAAGTTGTTTTGGAAAGTTACTTGAACGCATTATTTACGCCAGAATATATAATTGTCTTGAGAACAATAAATTACTCATAAATGAGCAATCAGGATTTAGAAAACATAGTCGCACTGCGGATAATCTTTACTTTCTTATTCAAAAAATTGTAGATTCTTTTAATAGAAAGAAAAAAGTATGTTGTCTATATTTTGACATTTCTAAAGCTTTTGATAGAGTTTGGCACAATGAACTAATTTACAAGCTAATTAAAATTGACCTACCTCCTTATATTAATTATTGGATAAGATCATTTCTGCACTTAAGATCTTTTAGAGTCAATGTAAATGGTCATCTAAGTGATCAATACCCTATTAAAGCAGGAGTCCCACAAGGGTCAGTAATCAGTCCACTTCTTTTTAGCATTTTTATAAATGACATACCAAAAAGGAACAAAACAAACTGCCAGTACTCTCTTCTTTTTGCAGATGTTTTGGCTACTTTTTTTATTTTCAAAAAGATAGGAAATCTTGAAAACGTGATTAATAAGTACCTAAACGAAATTGAAAAATGGCTTTTCAAATGGAAAATGAAAATATCCGTTGAAAAGTCATGTTACATGATCTTTGAGAAAAAAACAAAAGTTAAAACCAATCTTAACCTTATAATTAATGGTAACAGCTTAAATAACGAGGAAAAAGTGAAATTTTTAGGAATCACGTTAGACTCAAAACTTACATTTAGTCCAATGGAAGATGATTTAAAAGAACGCTGTAACTCTAGACTTAATTTAATAAAATATCTTTCAAATAGAAAATGGGGTCTTAAACCAGAAACATTAGGTAATCTTTACAAATCCTTAATAGGATCAATTTTGGATTATTCTTTTCCTTGTTTAAATTCATTCTCAGAAACTAACATTAAAAAAATACAAGTTATTCAAAATTCAGCAGTTCGATCTATTTTGAAGCTGAAATATGATACCCCCTCCAATATTGTGCACCAAGAAGCCTTCAATAAACTTAATTTACTTACAGTCTCGAATCGACTTTTTGAGTTGAGTGAGAGATATGTCAGGGCAGGATTGAGTCATTCTGTCCCACTGGTCGTAAAACTGGTAGAAGAATATAGAGGAGGCTTCAAATCTAGATATATCGAATATCCAACTCCATCGTGTAATTGCTACCTAGTAATTTCTTCTTTTTTTCCTGAAACTTGAACTATTTAAACATGTGCAACATGTAATCAATCTATTCCTATTCATGTATTTTCAACTTTCATTTTTTTAGCTTATTTACTTTATTTTGATTCTTTTTTTGATCTCATTTTTTTAACTTTAATTTTATTTTTATTTTATTTTATTTTTATTTTATTTTTTTTTTTTTTTTTTTTTAATTTATTCTGAAGGAGCTTTAGCTCGGTATAGAAAACAAATAAATAAATAAATCAAATTTATCAAAGTATCTTTATAGAGCTAATTTAATTCAAAAAGATATTTTATCTTTAAATTTTTTTTTCTACTTACAGATAATTATCGGTCACAAGAAATTTCTTCGTAAAGATAAAATATCTTTCCGTAGTCATTCTCTAAAAATTAACCTCCAAAAGGAGAAGTATGAAATAAAGAATTTTGCAATTATGATAAAAAAAAAATAAAAAAATAAAGTTAAAAGAATTACATAATATCATTCTGCTTCGAATGATTTATATGATATATATATATATATATATATATATATATATATTAATTTTTCTTACAATAAGAAGCCAAAAAACAAAAAAAAACCCTTATGTCTAAATTTAACCATTGACTACTTATTTCTTCTTTAATTAATATATTTTATTAAATAAATTTTGTAGATTTTTTTCTTAGATTATTACTTTTTTAGAAAGGAAACTTTACATTCAGAATATGAAAAATTTAGGAAGGGTATCGCTAAAATCTTACTTCTTATTATTAAACAAGACCAAAGAATATTTTCTAATTAAATTACATAATTTTTAAAAATGCCTCTCTACTAGAAATTTGTCCCTAAAAGTAATCCAACAATATAATGATGATATTCTTAGCTATCAAATTAAGATATCTCAGCGAATTATAATGAGAAAATGCTGAAAATTTTCTAGATTATAGTTTAAAAGATGTTCTCTAAGAATTTGTGGCATAAAATGTTGGGGGATCATGTCCAAAAAAACACCTACTGTAATTTAATATACTGTAATTTTCTAGTATATTAGTTTTTTTTGTTGAATATAATTGTAAAGAAATAAGATTAACTACTTAATTTGTAGCTCATTTCTTAAGCTATCGTTTTTGCCCAGTTTAAGGCATGTAGCTTGTTTTGTTCAAAAGTTATGCATGTTTGAAGCAAAGCACCATTTTTCTTGTTGGATGACTTTAAGGGCCAAATTGCCAGTAGAGTGGCATTTTTAAAATTATAATTTTTATAATTTTATTAATTTTTCCAATTAAAAAAATTAAATTAAAATCAATTTAGGGAAAGCCAATTTCCAGCTTATTTTGGACCAGCTTTTTTTATTAACAAATTCGTCGTTTTCCAGTAGCTTATTCAGGACTTACTGGTGACTACAATAGCCCAACTTAATAAAAAATTTTCATTTATTTTTTTGGATTTTTTAATCTCCAAAAATTAGGAAATTTTTTTTTATTACGTAAAATCATAGACAATTTATTATCTAAAATATTTAGTGGCAGTTTTTAATAGAAATCTTTTTAAAATATAAGGAAAAATTGTTTTAATATCTATTAGAAACTGCCACTAAATATTTTAGATAATAAATTGCCTATAATTTTACGTAATAAAAAAAATTTCCGAATTTTTGGAGATTAAAAAATCCAAAAATAAAGGCATACAATTATTACCTGTGTTTATTTTATACAAAAAAATCTAAAATACTGAATGTGGAAAAAAATTTTTTATTCATTACTTTTTTTTAGAAATATTTAGTACTAATTATCTAAACTTAAAAATTGACCTGAAGCATTTTTGTTAAGAAACAAGGACTTTAAACTATGCTATTTACTGCTATAGCTGGACGTTACTACGTTGCAGCTTGTGGATAAGATCCACGCAGTACTACTACTACTACTAAAAACAAAAAAATAAAAATAAAAACGAAATATATTTTTTAAGGACAAAAAAATATTTATTTTTATATCTAATATTTTATCTGCTTGCAATGTTTCTGTGACTCTTTTTACAACTCAGTTATTTCCCTCTAATTCTCTATCGAGGTATTTTTTAGCATCCTCCAAGGAGCGAAAACTACAGAAAGGAAAATAACTTTTACCTATTCCTCTAGTTTTTCCATTAGTATTAGCTTCAGAGGTCTGATCTTGAGATATGTTATTAGGAATTTCTTCAATTACAGGCATTTTTTTTTAAATTCCCGAGTTATTTTAGATATTTATTTATTTATTTATTTGATTAACTATATGGTTTAATTTTTTGTGTTTGAATTACAAAATGTATCCAATGTTGAAATAGCATTGAAAAAGTGCGATGTTTTAGATATACTTTTCAGTTTCAAATAAAAAAATAATTTAAAGTTATTTTTGTAAGCATTTTATTATTTGAAATTAAATTCTTTAGTGAAATTGAATGAGTTTAATTTTTATTTAGAAATTTGAAAAAAATATTGAAAACTCTAATATTGAATTATCTTAATTTTATTAATTTTGTCTAAAGGTAAATATTTAAGTAAAGATAGCATTTGGGTATTTGGGATTGATGAAAGGGCAATACCAGGTCGACTACATCAAAGCAAATGCTATTTCTAAAGCTCCTTTTAATTGAAAAAATAGCAAAAAAAAAAAATTAATTTATTTAAAATTATTTAAATTTAAAATTTAAAATTTAATCTAATTTAACATTTTGGTTAAAATTATTTAGTTTCAAAAATGTTTTTCATGTGGCTGAAAGGAAGGACTAAGTTTTCATTCCAACCGGTCTAGGCTTTGCCGAACAATATTTTAAATAAATAAATGTTGTCAATTAAAAGATAACATTTAATTACAAGAAAATGCTCGAAATAAAGAATATAATGACATTCAAGAGCCTAATCAACCCAAAAGTTTGCAGCCAGTTATGCCATAAACATAAAATAACATCGAAGAAGCTGCTGAAAATTCAATATCGGTCCCTTTTAGTAATACTGATCAAGTAGCTGCAAGCATTTTAATTCAACCATTAGTTCAAAAATGTGGAAGAGGACGTCCACCAAAGTCATTAAATTTTCAAAATAGTGACGCCAGAAAAGTTCAATAAAATCCAACTAAAAGAAAAAGGCGTAAAAATAATTAAATTTATTAAAATGTGAAATTATTACAAAAATATGTCAATACTTTTTCTTTACAACTTTGATTTTGATCATTATTTTTTTTTGTCATGTGATTTAATTTGCTGTTAAAAAAAAACAAATATATGCTAATAAAAATAAATATCTTTTTTTCTGAAATAATTTATCTTTTTTCATAATTAAAATTAGATACGACAGTATATAATTAGCTGCTACCAAAAAATATATTCTTTTATTTACTTGTTTATCTGTATAAAGCTAGTGCTCCTTCAGAATAAAAATGATAATAAAAAAAATTAAAATATAAGAGAGATAAGGTTACATTGGTTTATATAAAAGTAAAATCAAAAATATTAATTTGATAAACAAAACAAGAAAGATAAAAAAATTTCAAAGTCGCAATTTTTTTGAACATTATAGGATTAATTAATAAATAATTTAGTTTTTTTTGATTGTATAAGAGTTTCATTTCAATCAATTATGTATTAATAGATTAAAATAGTGATCAATTTAAATGTTATTGACATTAATTACAAAAAAAAAACTAAAATATATTTATTTTGTTCCTAATTCAGTATTTTAGTTTTTAAATTGCATATTATTGTTATCTAAAAATATTATAAGCGAAAAATAAATGCTAATATTTTATAATTTTGATTTAAAGGTGACATTTTTTTGTTTGTGGGGAATAGGTATCTCCAACAAAAAAAATTCAAATGTAAATTAAAATAAAATTTATTCCAATAATAATATACATCATAGAAAAATAAGCAAAACTAGTCAGAATCTTCTGAATCTTTTTTATCCTCAACAGACTCACTTTGCTGTTTGATGTCATTCATTTTTTTAATAATTTCCTTGGCGGCAAAAAAAATGCCCAAAGTCTGCTTTTTGCACACAAAACACCTAGAGTTCTTTTTATTATTCTGTACAAAACATTTTTCACAAAAGTAATGCTTGCACTTGGTCACCACCGGGTTCACAAACGACTCTCTACAAATCAAGCACTTGAACGGCAGATCATCATCGCCGTCGTCCGAATGGACACCAGCAATCACATACTTATTCGGATCAGAGTCATCATCATCGCTTTCCTCATCAAACTCATCTTCATTTTTCCTCTTTTTTTTCTTTTTCTTTTCCTCTTCGAACTGTCCAAATTTTTTCTCCTTTATCCCACCATGCTGCTTGTCCCACTCTTGCTCAAGTTGCCATCCATGTTTGTAGTCAGAGCGATCATGCATAAATTTGCAACTGTCTCCAAAGCCACAAAAGCCAGTTTCCTTGTAATCCTTGCAGACATCTGGCTGATAGTCCCATCTGACTGTGGCCCTGAGGTTTGTGGGCGCCCGAATGGGGCCTTTGGAGCGCACAATGCCGCTTGACGCGTTGCCCTGGGCCGTGTCTTTTTTTTCATAAAACTGCTGGTAGTTGTTGAAGCCCCGGTAGACCTTGTCATCGACTTGCTTGGCCTTGAGCTCTTGGTTGATTAGTCTGGCTCGTTCAAACACAGCTTGGTTGTCTTTGTCGAACTCTGTGTCCAGATCGTAGGTGGCTGTGGCTCCCATGTCACTGGGCCCGGTGCGTTTGCTGCCTGTGTCAGCTTTAAAGGTGGCAAACAAGTCTTTGCGGGTCTCTGTGTCAGAGATGGCTTTTTTTGGACATTTTGTCGACTGTGACAAATTTGAGTCGTGTTTTCTGCTCTTTTGCTTTATTTCTCTCAGACTTTCGGACACGTCCACGTCACTGTCTTCATCGTCATTGCTCTGTGAGCCAGTGGCAGTCCATGCTGAATCGGACTTGGCCTTTTTTTTGCCATCTTCGTCCTCGGACTTATTTCTTAGCTGAATGTTGCGTTTTTTTTTCTTTACAAAAAGACAAACATTGGCATCTGTCATTGCTGGATCTATTACTGGGTTTATTTTTACTTTTATTTATATATAATAAAAATTTAAATTTTGAAATTATGAAAAATTTTAAAAATAATTATATTGGAATAAAATTTGTCTTGAGAGATTGCATTTTAACTAGTGATGGGCTTCGAATCATTCGGTTCAGGTTCGATTCAAAAATTAAACTTTATTCTAATTTTTGTATTAATTCTAAGAGTAAAAGTTAAATTCGATTAAAGATATTAAAATTAAAAAAATTTGATTTAATAGCCAAAAAATCTGTATAAAAACATTTATTTTTTATTTTGCCTAATAATTTTACGATTTTCGTCACGAGGTAGCCTTTTTCTCCCACATTTCTTTGGTGTTAATTGATTTGAACAAGTTTCGATATTGGAAGTTATTGAAATTTGGAATTTGGCTTGGTTAGTTTGAAGGTTCAATTTCCTAAGAGGGTTTCGATTAGTTGGCTGTTGGATCTATATCTTTTTTTGAGTAATATTGCGGAAAAGAATGGTAGGACGGATTAAAACTATTTGGGGGGACATAATGAACATTAGTTGAGTGAAATGAAGATATTGGTGGTGTCTCTAGTTTAAAGCTAATAGTATTTTTAACCTCAAATAACTGAACTTCATTTTCAATCAAATTAACTTCCGCTAGGTTCTCATTGAAGTAATCTTCATCGGTGACACTGATGATTATTTCTTCTTCTTCCAAACTATCTACATAAGAATGCAACTTCAAGCTATGTGACACTAAATCTTTCAAAGTTGAAGTTCCAACCATTTTATTCCCCAATATTACTCAAACATAGATGAACATAACTCAAACCAACCAGGCCAAATGCCAAATTTCAATAACTTCCAATATCGAAACTTGTTCAAATCAATTAACACCAAAGAAATGTGGGAGAAAAAGGCTACCTCGTGACGAAAATCGTAAAATTATTAGGCAAAATAAAAAATAAATGTTTTTATAAAGTTCTTTTTTGGCTATTAAATCAAATTTTTTTAATTTTAATTTTTAATCTTTAATCGAATTTAACTTTTACTCTTAGAATTAATACAAAAATTAGAATAAAGTTTAATTTTTTTTAATTTCGAATTTAACTCTACAATTTTTTGAGTTTTTTACAAAATAAATTCGAAATTATTCTAAAAATAAAATTAAACTTTTGCGCTTACTCTTAGTTTAAAGTCTGACGTCAAGGTTTTTTCTAAAAAAAAATAAAAAATTTTTATAACATGGTTTCGATAGTATTAGTTCCGTATGGAATAAACCCAAATTTTAACATAGTTCTAAGAGTAATGGTCACGAGTTTACGGTAATAAATTTTAAAGTAGCATTTCTTACAAAATTGATTTTCTTATTTAAAAAAGGATTTTTATTTTAACCTAGTCTAACTGGGTGACCATATTTTTTTTAATGTTTATTTGGCACCCATTTGGTCACAAACTTCAAAAATAGTCTCCCAAGTTTCCCGAAATTTTTTTCTTTAGCTCCGCGGTTAATTATGTGAAGCTCAAAAATGGTCAAAAGGTTACCCTTAAAATTGTATATAATTAGGGCTTATATTTTTTGTAGTAGAAAAAATATTTTTTTTTATTGAATTTTTATTTTCTAAAAGTAGAAAAAAAAATTAGAAAAATTTTTTTTTTATAGAAAAAACATTTTTAAATTTAGAAAAAATACTTGGGAAATAATAAAAAAAAATCTTAGTTTTCTCTAGGTCTTCTGCGTTTATATATATAAACGATTTTAACATTTTATACACCTGAAGAAACGTTTTTCGCCAATATCCGTCATATATTTTTCTTTTGTACTCCACTTGACATCATCGATAAGTTCATTTTTAGTTTCATCAAGACTCTCTTGTACACTGTTATAGTTTTTGCAATAATCAATCACTTTAGCTTCGCCCCTGGCTTTTTTTGTCCGAATAATGTCCTTCCTTTCAATGTCCGTGTCGTCTAGATTGTTGACAGCTGATCATTGAATAATTGAAGTTGATGACGAGCCAGATTCTGAATCTTTTTTTTTATTAAGTTTTAATGTTACTATTTTTTACTGTTTTAATGCTTTGTTATACTCATTTTACATTTAATTAAAGTTATTAAGTAAGTATTAATAAGTTATTTGTCAATAAGTATTAAGTGATAGTTTTCTTAATCGATAAAGGTGAGAAAAATGATAATTATTTTTTCCTATTAGGAAAATTATTTTTTCTTTAATCAAAAATATTTTTTCTACTAAAATAAATATTTTTAATAAATTCATTTTTTCTACTACGAAAAATATTTTTTCTATAAAAAAAAAATACTTTTTCTACTACAAAAAATATAAGCCTATAATTGGCCAGAAATTTAACCCCAAAAACAGAATTTTAATCCTTTTAACCCATTTGACCTATTTAGGAAGAAAATTTTTGAATTTTCTTATAAAATTATTTAATTTAATTTATTCGAAACAAGAGTGAGTTTTAAAATAGTCTAAAAAAAGGAAGAGTTAATCTTTACAATCATCACATAAAAATTCTTTTTTTTCCTTTTAATTCCTTTGGCAAACTATTACTTTTTACATCACTTATTGCGTCTTTTAGATTTTGATCGGTATAATTTTTTTCTTTAGATTGAATATCTTTTTATTGTGACATATTAAGCTTATTTTTAAGCAATTTGCTTTTTTTATGTAAGAAATAAAAACTTGGTCTTGAAAAAAAAATTATGTTGAGAGTGAGAGAGAGACAAAGTAATTTTTAAATTTTTTAATTATTAAAAAAAGCGTCACTGCATTTTAATAGTCTTATTAGGTTAAATGGGTTGAATGAAATATTATTTAGACTAATTAGGTGATTTTTCGGACGAATATTGTTAAATATATTTAACCTTTTAAGCCCTAAAAATAACGACTAATGGGCAATTTACTGTTATTATTCAACTATTCAATTATTCAAATAATGATATTTCTTTCTTTAACTTTTCAATATTTTTGAATATAAAAACGCTTTCAGTAATTTCAATTATTCAACTTTATTCAACTTTCTTCACATTTTTCAATTTTTTATCAATATAAAAAACTCCTTCAATAATTTCAATTATTCAACTTTCTTCCCATTTTTCAATTTTTTATCAATTTAAAAAACGCCTTCAATAATTTCAATTATTCAACCTTTACAGTTATTCAACTTTATTCAACTTTCTTCAACATAATTGAGAAAATTGTTAAATAAAAATTGACCCAAAGTTGAAAAAACATATCTCAAATTGCCCATGAATGAAAAAAACCGCATTAGATGAAGCCTAAAATAAAACCTACCACAAAACCTAAAATTCTGAAAAAATTCTCTTAGATGCTTTAACATGTGCTTAATTAAACGGGCGAAATAGAGTTTAAGTATTACAGTCGATCCTCCTTATAACGGACCCCCATATAACGAGATCCTCTTTATTACGAATATCATTGTGAAATTATATTGTGAAAAGCCGGATAAGTGCAGTAAAGACGGTTCAGATCTGAACATTTATTGGTTCAATTTTCGTGATTTCAGAATTTTTGGTAAAAAACAAAAAAAAGTTTTTTTTGTTTCTGTTCTTGTTTTTTTTTGTTTTTGTTTTTTTTTTATTGGTTTTGTTTTGGAAAAGTTTCCAGGAGGAAACTTGAATTTAATGGGGACTAATATAATACCTCCTCTACCCTAGCCCCTTACTCCGGCATCTGCTCCTTTGTGTTTCCTATATAAATATTTGATTTATTTTATTTTAGGTTTAGTTTTGGTTTTTAATAAAGTTTTGTGAAGAAATTAAAATTCTTTTATTTAGTAGCGCCACGCTATTAAATTTTTTTTAAATTTATCCTTTCCTCTTCCTTTCCTCTTCCTTTCCTCTTCCTTTCCTCTTCCTTTCCTCTTCCTTTCCTCTTCCTTTCCTCTTCCTTTCCTCTTCCTTTCCTCTTCCTTTCCTCTTCCTTTCCTCTTCCTTTCCTCTTCCTTTCCTCTTCCTTTCCTCTTCCTTTCCTCTTCCTTTCCTCTTCCTTTCTAATTCATATATTTAGGTGATACTATTGGCTACAACAGGCAAATAAAATTAAGTAAAATAATTTGATCAAATAAACGATTAAATTGTAAGTTGCTTGCCGTGTTGAATAGTTTCATTTAAATATTGGAGATTATAAATTAGCATAATTTATTATATTCTTTATTTTTCTTTTTTTCAAGAGAGGAAGAGGAAAGGAAGAGGAGAGGAAAGAAATCGATGAAGTTAGTTTTAAGATGTACTGTATTTCATTTTTGATACATGCTTGATTGCATCTTCATTTAGTACCAGATCCTCTTGCCATTAGTCATGGACTAGCTTGTTCTCATTACGTTTGATCGAGTCCATATTAAACTAGCATAGTTTAAAATAAGACATTTAAAAAAGCATCTTCATTTTAGCAAAGAAAATAGCAAATTCATGTTATTTAAAATAGAATATTCAAAATCGCATTGTCATTAGAGAATATTTAAAAAAGCGTCAAATTAAAAATTAACACTTTTAGAATAAAAACGGAAAAAATTGAATGAGTGAGTTGAAATCATCATTAAATTTTGACGATCAACGTGTCAAGGATTTTTATGAGTACTTTGGTGATAACTATGTTGTTAAGTACGAAGTAAGACGAGCAAGATATAACAAGAAAATAGAAGAAACCAAAGATCCTAGGTTCCCTGTTAAGCTATGGAATATCAATAGTCGTCTTCTTGAAGACATTCCAAGGACTAATAATATTTGTGAGTCTTGGCATCATTCTTTTTCTGGCTTACTTAACAGCCATCCTTTGATATATGAGTTGATTGATGTATTACGTAGTAGTAGTAGTAGTAGTAGTAAAATAAAAATAGTGAGCAAAACAAAATGGAAACTAACTTATTAAAGTTGTCAACGGGTATAAAAAAATCGACTAAGCCTATTGACGATTCAATAATCAATATTTTAACTAATTATGAAGAGAATAACAAACTAGAAACATTAAATAAAATTTTTTTATTGTTCTAAATAAGATTTAATTCATTACTTTCTTTCTTTTCTGCTATATCGAACTTTTTATTTTAATAAAGCTAATTTGATAACTTTTATTTATTTTTTGATATTATGATCAACTTATTTTACCTGTGCTAATTTAATTAATGCTGTTTTGACCTTGATATTTTTTTTCAATTGCTAATATGAATAATATATTTTGAGCTTTGCTAATTTAATAATTACCCGTTTGATCCTCGGGTTGAAAACCATCTGTGTGATCTCATCAGGATTACATTTTATCTCGTTAGATTATCCCAATTGTTGGATTATCTCTAATTGTATTGTATTATGACATTTATTGTATTGCTTAATAAAATGATGTCATGTCATCGACCACCCTTTTTTATTTGCCTATATGGGTAGGCATAAAAATACCATTAAGTAAAACACCACCTTGACGTAAACCTGGTGTTGTCGAAAAGAAACTTTAGTACTCCTCTTCGGTATTGACTATCATCATGGACTGGTAATAGCAATGATAGATGGCTAAAATGATCGCCAAAAGATTAGCCCAAAGGTTTGTGCGTTTGCCCTTGCCAAATGCTTCTGATGTGTTGGTTGCGCAAACGTATAGTCTTTAAATAGAAAGTCTTCTTATTTTAATTGCTTGCTAAAGTGTAAGTACGGCACGGCTACAAGACTATTTCTTCTTCAATCCGAACCGCTTTTCGCTGTCTTTACTAGTTCTAACTGCTTCAAAAATGCAAGCTAGAGTGTCTGAAATTGCAACTGATCTCATATTCGAGATTTATTTATTTGAACTTTTGGTGTTTTTTATTAACGATTTCAGTAATGAGATACTGGGGTGAAGTTTTCACGTTAATTAATTAAGTGAATTATTTAGAAAAATATTCGATTTTTTTTTATTCAATAAAAAATTAATTGAATTTTATTGAATTATTTATTGAATAAGATAATGAGAGTGATTGTAAAAAAAAAGTTAATTGATTGGCAAATATTTTTTATTAGATAAAAATTGAATAAAACATTTACTTAACTTTTTGTCAATTTAATTTTTATACTTTTATTCAGTTTTGTTTTTATTCACTTGTTTGTTCTCTTATCTTTATGATTCAATTTTATTTTGTTTTTTTACTTAGCTTTGTGTAAACTACGGCGTGCGAGTGTTTTAATTTGAACTCAACACCTTCTTGTTTCTTAAAATACGGTTCTATTACGTTTAGAATACTAATAAAATCGTAACGCCATCCGGCCGATTTTGTCGGCCCGGCACAGCCTGCCAACGACGCCCGGTTGTCGGGCATGTCGTCCGGTCTAATCATTAAAATTAAAAGAAAACGGCATGGTTTGTGACGTTCTTTATCAATTTAAATGAATTACAGACAAGGCTTTACTAAGTAGAGAAAGAGATTAAGGTGTCCCTTTTTTTTTTAAAACTTGACTGTCAATAAAATTTATTATTACGACAACTAAAAAAAAGAAAACTTTAAAAAAGTTAAGTAAATATCATTATTAATTTTTAAAATTTTTCGGCCTCTGCTCTGATTACTGAATCGTTAATTTTTTATTTTTATTTCAAATAAACAAAACAGTATCAAAAAATTTCTTCAACAATTTAAAGAAATTTTTTTTTTATTATATAAAAAATATTTTGAGATTAAAGGAATATTTGAGATATTTTTACTATTTTAAAGTTTCACACAAGTTTCTAAACTAAAGGAAATAAAATCTTTGTTACTGCAACAGAGCTATTAAAAGTAAAAGTAAAACCCATTGGAGGTTTTTTATCGAAAACATTCTTGTAATTTGAAAATAAAGAAGAAATTTTCCTTTCCTTTTTCGAAAAATAAAGTCAATAAATAAAAAATATTAATAGAAAAGTAATTTACTGTGATTTTTATCTTTATTTCGTAGGATTTGTTTTATTCATTTTGTTTTAATGTATCATCAAAATCAAGCTATAAAAAATAATCAATTAACTATAAAAATTTATTAATTAAACAATAATTAAGAAATCAAATTTTCATTAAGAAATCGATTTTAAGTTTGTCATAAACAAAGACTTGTAGATCTGTGTATGAAAAACAACCTCTTTATAGGTGGAACAATGTTTCAGCACAAAAATATACACAAACTGACATGGCGAGCGCCATATAAGAAACTTTAAACCAAATTGATCATAAAATTATCAATAATAGATCAAGGTCTTTTTTAAATGATACCGAAGTCTTTAGAGGAGCCTGTATAGCCGAATGGTTTGTGTGTTAGTCATCGAGCAGAGGATCGAGGGTTCAAAACACGCTGAGGGTGAAAAAATCTTCAAAATATCTCTGCAGTACGGGACGAATGTTTAAACCCCTTTCATCAAAAAATAGGGGTATCGGTTTTCGATTGGGTAATAATAGCGGTGTAGATGACCAAAACGATGAAGCTACCTGAGGTCAGAGCCGTTGCTCTGACCTGACACGGAGGTAGCTTCATCGAGTTACAGGAAAACGAGATGGTACAGAAAAACGAGATGAGCGCCTCCACATTATCCAAAAGGTTAGAAATGGACATATTATTTTTAGGGGAGCCGAGAGTCCTTGATATCACTAGTTTCGATTTTAACCATATATTATTGATATACTGAAGAACAAAAAACTCACTTATAGTTCAAAATTCAGGAAATAAATACTATTTAAATAAAAAAAGCGCACTAAACAAAGATAAAACTTTGATACACAACTTCTGAAAATATTAAATTCTTTGATGATTATAATTTATTTTTTATTTTCAATCTAAAGAATGGAGGATTTCGAATATTTTGAAAATTTACACAAAAGTTCGCAACAACTAATTAAGCTTATAGAAAACTTTAAGCAACTTTCTTTCCAAAAAATGATTAAAAAATATGATGAAGTAAAATATAACGGAATATGTTAACGAAGACTTATTTAATGAACCGTCTTCTATTAAAATCAAACAATTCCAAAAAATTGGGGTTAGAAATCGGGATCCTGATAACAAAGAACAAGAAGAAGATTCATTTTTAAACGAAACTTTAACTCAACACGAAGAAACAAAAACACATAGTCCACTAGTACAAACTCAAAAAGTATCAAGCCAGCTAACAGTTAGACAGGCAGCTTCAAGACAAGTTTTACCAAGACAACAAAACTCAAAACAATCAGTTTCAAATGAACAAGAATTAATCGAAACAACTGCGTCGTCACCCAAAAAAAATTATAAATTTCAATATTTGTTTAATCGATTACTTTTTACTATATTTTTTTATTCGATTCTTTTATTAAATATTTTTCTTTTTTTTTTTGAACTTAATTTAAAACTAAATTTTTTTCTTATAACTTAAATATATTTTTTTCTAGTCACTTAAATTGCTCTGACTTTGATTTACTTAATTGTTTTTAAAAAACTAATTCCAAATATATAAATATAGATAATATAGAAAATTCTAATACTCTCTCACCTTTTTTTACAGTAAAAAAATAAAACTAAAAAGTTTTTTCTTATTTTAATTTGTTTATTAGTCATTGAAAAGATTGAAAATTAATTCAATTTTGTCAAGTCCTATCTCAACGAAAGCTATTAACGAACTTGTCCAAGTTATAAAGGCTTAGATCATTTTAGTAAAAACAGTTTTATTTGTCCAAATAATAAAAAAAATCAACCACAACCACAGTCAATTTTACTTTCACAAACCACATCCTGTGTTTCCGAATAAACATTACCATCGCATGTATTTTTACCACAGCCTACAATGATACTAGCAAATATACCAGAGCCTGCATTTTTGTTTAAGTCAGTTTAACCATCTCTAAATGACATAAGTCCGTCTTTATCAACCAAAAACGTAAAAGCATGTGAGTGTGGACAAACTGACCCTAAAACACCGAGAAACTTAAAGTGTCGCTTTAATAAAAAAAATAAAAATTATTCAATACCAATAAATATAGCTCCTTTAGCTAATTATTTAAGAGAATTTGATTCATCAAAATATTGAAAATTACATTAAATTGAGTAATTTTAATAAAAATGACGTAAAAAAACGTAATCTTAGCCATTATACAGTTTAATTTTAAACACTGAAGTAACAATATAATTAGTTTTAAATATTTAAATAATTATGTCTTTTTTGAATTAAAAGATTGACTCAAGTCTCAGTCTTACTTTTTTTATAATCAAAGACTTGTCAAGTCCCAGTCTTTTAAGTAGTTTCGAAATGACTGCGACTTTGAGTCTTAATGGGTACTTAAATGTGACTCAAGTTCCAAAGACTCGAGTCCATATTTTTGTTTCCCGAACTCTGGTTGCATAAAGTTCTGGTTCGAACCATTCGGTTCAGGTTCAATCTTTTTCAACCAAAAAGATCAGATAGAAAGAAGTCTTTTGTATTTTTTTCTTGATTCTTGGTGACGCACCAAATGCATTATAAATATTTTCTATTATTTATGCTTGTTTTTAAATTACGGAAACGAAATAACGGAACCGGAATGTAATGTAACTCAAACACTGAACCGCTATTTAAGGTAATCTAACTCGGAATCAGTCCTCCGTTAATGGGCCCTAAATTACTGAACCGGACCCTACTAAGGTTTGAAGCAAAGGATACGGAATAAAAAATTTTTAGAATAAATTTTGAAAACTTTTTTTTACAGTCAAAGTTTTTTATTTTTGCTTGTGTTTAGTTAAAAATTTTACATAAAAATGGAACATTTGAAATCTTTTATAAGCTAAAAGTGAAATATTCTCTTTTTGTTTTTTGCATTAAAAAGTGTGTTTTAATTTAAAAATGTAAAATACTTGTTTAAAATATATATTCTTTTTGAATTAAAATAACAAAAGGGATAAATTTTTAAAGTACTATAATCACTGTGAAAAATTATTATTTTTTAAGTAGTTTCTAAAGCAAAGCAAAGAAAATGAAGAAAAAATAAAAACAATAATTGAAATTAAATATTGATAAGCAAAACAAAATATTTACTAATTCCTTGGAATTAAATATTGATTAAATATTTATATTAAAATTTGGTTAATTTGTTTGTGTTTGAATTATAAAATGTATCCAATGTTGAAATAACATCGAAAAAGTGCGATGTTTAACATTTTATTTTCAGTTTAAAATAAAAAAATAATTTTAAGTTAATTTTGCTAGCATTTTCATATTCGAAATTAAACTCTTTAGTGAAATAAATTAATTTTTATTTGGAAATTTGAAAAAAATATTGAAAATTTTTTTTATTATTTAGTAAGGTGCCCCAAGTCATAAACACTAGTTAGCTAGGATTATCAAAAATTCACCCCAAAAACTTTTTTAAGGTTAATTATGACGCAGAATTCGATTTTATTAGTGAAAAAGTTGGGTTCTTATATCTTATACCCGAGTTTCAGGGGGGGGTTCAAAAAAACGTTTTTTTTCATAAAATGTGAAGCATATAAATCTCCTTTTTTTTTTTTTATGAAAATTTACGCTAAATTTACTCGGATTAGTCGTTTTTTAGCATCCATTAGTTTATTTTCCCTTTTTTTTGGCGATTTTTAGAAAAAAATGTTTTTTTATTTAAATATGCCTTTAAATTTTATCTCGTATATAAGACTTTTTTCAAGTAGGGTGATTTTGGGCTTAAATTAAAGCTAATTTATTAAGAAATAGTAATAGGTAGGCTTTTTGGATAATATTGTCTATTTAGTAAAATACAAGCATTTAAAGATACCTATGTAATAAATATAAAGTTTTTAGATAGATTCATATAGGAAATTTATTGTTCTGAATATATTAATGTATTAAAATCTTTGCTTTTTTTATGAGAAACAACTTTACTACTCGATTTTGCTCCGAATAGCTTTTCTAAGACATTTTGATAGCTTGCACCACTTTGATACATTTCCAAAGCTCTCCAGAATCTATTCCATAGCTTAATATTCAAATCTATATTTTTATATTCATTTATGGTCTCTAAAATTAAGTCTAAGAACTTGTTGAAATCTTGATCATTTTTTTTCTTACAAAACCTTTCAGAAAACACCAAACTCCTTCGATTGGGTTAAGCTCACAATGATATTTTGGACAAAATAAAACGTTAAACCCATGTTCGGAGGCTAAACGTTGAAGATGAGTATTACCATTATTAAATGCTGGATGTTCCATTAGTAGTTCTCTTAAGTGTTCGAGTCTCAATTGTTTTGAATTTTCCTCATCAATAATTGAAGTGGCCCACGCATGACATGTTTGAATGTTTAGCATTCTTAAACTTGTCAGAATATCCCTCGAACTCTCAAAAGAAATATTCAATAATCGTAAAATCAAATAAACACTTACACTTAAAATTCTTAAGTGTATTGATTTCCAATCATTCAGACTATCAGTGAGAATGCTAAACAAATTTGCGACGCTTCCGAACGAAAAATATTTAAGTATAATATTTATTCGACTAGAAAAGTCATAATCATATGTTTGAGTCGATGCATCTTTTTTTACAACTTCGGTTTGAATAACTTTTTTTAATTTAACATATTAAAGCCTAAATTTAATTAAAATTTTATAATTTTTTTTAAGATTACCATGATCTGGAATGATCATCATTTCATCAGCCCTATTTATTTTCACTTCTGGAGCCATAATATTTACCGTAAGTTTAGTAATATTCCTATTAGCAATGGTTCTACGTTTAATTCGAGCCATTTTTTTTTAATATTTTACTGATTTTAAATCTAAATAGAATGCTTTTAAGACAAGATATCAACAAACCCCCATCTATTTCTATAGAGGAGACTTAGTTCTCTTAAATAAAAAAAAATTATCTATTTTAAAATAATTTTACGGGAGAAATAAAACGCCAAAAATGCTAAATCATCGAATTTTTTCAAAACTTTGCGTTTAAATTGTTAGGGATTTTTATTGAATGGGTGAAAAAAAATACACAAGATAAGAAAGTACATTTCCTCTACTATCTGAAGAAAAAAAAATTAAGTTTCCAAGTCAGTTTAATTTTTCGAAAAAATCAGTTCAAACTTATGCACTAAATTTGTATTTTTATTTCATGCAATTCAGCAAAAATAAGGTGACATATGAAAAAAATGATTTCAGATTCGAGTTCTACGAACAAAATTACATTAGATTTCAAATTTTTGGAAAAGCTAAAAATTTTAAATCCAAAACTAGTGTTTATGACTTGGGGCAACTTATCAACTTTTTAGTTAATTGGTAAAAGCTTTTTCTTTTACGTAAAATTTCTTAAATCAGTTTATCATAGCAGTACAGTATTTAAGAATTAATCATTAAGGTTTGAAAAAAGGTAGTAATGATTGTTAAAACTTTTGGATTACCTGAGAATTTCTATACTTTTGCACCGACTTTTATTTTTTAAATTTTAGAGGAAGTTTTTTGATTTTAAATTTTTAAAGCTAATTATATTTTTATGCCGAGTGTGATATATCAAATTGAAGAGAAAAAAATATTTCAAATTAGTGCTTTTAATTTTTTTTCTTTTACACTCTAATATTTGTAAAATTCAATAAATAAAAAAAATTCGATAAATGAAATAATTAATTTAAGGTTTTAATTAAGCGAAATAAGTTACCTAGCTTTTTCAGCTATTTGTTTCTTTCAAGTTTTGTCGTTTTTTTGCTCTAAAGTCTCGCCTAGCATTGTGGTAATCAATCAAACTATTAAAAGCTTACTTACTTAATACTTGAATATTTTGTAATGTAAATATTTAGATATCATTTTAAGAGTAAAATATCTCTGAGACCGAAAAGTTTTTAACATGGATTTTTATGTGTTTAGTTAATTTAAAGCTCCAGCAAAAAAAAAGTAGTTTTTTTTGATAATTATTAAATCGAAAATTTTGGTTCTTAAATCAAATGTTCAGAATTTATTAATTAAGTAAATTTTATTTGTTTACAAATTTCCTCTTCAAAGTTTTTCAGTCGAATTAATTTAGAAGAATCGCTTTTGAAATTGCAAATTTATAACAACAAAAAGATTTACTTTCGATAGCTCAATATTTTTCTTGCCCTATATTTGAAAAGAAATTATTCATTCTCTTTACCTCATAAAATTGATTGCATGCTTGATTGATTATTTTTTGTTAAATTATCTTAGTCTTTAGAAATTTAAACTTTGCTAATCAATAAAAAAAAAGAGAGAGTTAAAAATGATTCAATATAGGAATATTTCTTATGATCTACATAAAAAATATCTATGATAACCGAAAATAATGTTTTTATATCTTAAAAAATTTCATTGTATACTATTAAATAAATTAAATGATTTGTTAAAGATATAAATTTTTATTATTTATTGAAATTAATTAAAAAAAAAATACAAAATTAATATCTGAAAAAATTAATTTTTCGAACCTTTTGGTCTACCTTGTCTTTTTTAACAATTGGCTGAGTGACTGAAGACTCTTGTGCGTTACCAGAAGGTGATGGTTCTACTAGAATTTATGATGAAGTTTTGTCTATTTGATTACAAGCAATTCTCTTAGTTGGTGGTTCTTGGATATATCAACTTCATCTTTACTCTATTCATCATCTGTTACTTTTTCACCATCTTGAAGTTCAAGGGCTCTTTTGGCTTTAGTAGGTCTACAACGTTTTCGCTTCTCGTCTATTTGGACATTTTTACCAAAATTTTTTTAGCTTCTATAGGTATTTTTACCAAATCAATCTAGCTGATATACCGATTATGTGTTTTATGTTTGTGATCTAAACAGGTTTGTATTTATTGTTTTGTTGCTTCGTTTATTCCAGTTTTTGTTAGCTGTTCTAATATATGATCGATTCAGTAGCGTTTTTCCCTCTTTATTTTTTTTCCCTTTAAATATTTCCCTTTTATCATTTTTCCCACTGTAATTTTTTCCCTTCTTAATTTTTTCCCCTTAATATTTTTCCCTCAAAAAAAAAACATATTATTAGCCAATAAAAATTTAATTGAATTAATTGACATTTTATATCTAAATAAAATAAATCCAAAAAAATTTAAAATAAAACTCTTATCCCTGAATACTGATTCAAGCTTTACTGCTAAAATAAATGAGATCTATAAAAGTATCGAACCATAAAAAATTTGACCTAAATAAAAACCTAAATAATAAATCTAATAATATCTAAAATATTAAAAGCTTTAAAATTGAAAAAATTGAATATTTTGATCTAAAAAAGTGTAATCCTTTTCGATAATTACAAATTGCATAAGGTAGCTTCAAACGCTGATGGGTCAATTCGTTTCCGTTGTCAAATTTGCAAGTCAATCAGCGTAACGGTAGATAAAACTGATTTAATTTGTAGAAAACCGAACGCTTCTTCCAGACATTTGAGCCAATGCAAAAAATATTTTACAATTCAAACAATTTGTATGAAAAAATATGAAGAAATAAAGCATGATGCTCGTACTGAGCTTTCATTTAGCTTTTTCAAAAGTTATGGTGAATGTTTGCAACAACTACAAGTACAATACGACCCTCAATTAGTTGCTCGATATTATCTAAAAGAGCCAACGGCCCGTGTTACATCTACAAAAATTAAAAGTAAAATTTCACCTGCTGAACCAAAAACTTTTTCTCTTTTAGATATAAAAAATCATTTATTCAAATGACTACAAATTAAGATTTTGTGTTAAAAGATTTATGGCGCTTGCATTAATACCTATCGATAAAATCAAAAATTGTTTGGATACAGTAATTAAGGAAATTCCATTTTATAATGAAAAAAATTTAAATTTTATATCTTATTTTAGAAACCAATGGCTTAATGGATATATTTCGCCTGAAATTTGGAACCACCGCAACTCACAAAAACGAACAAACAATAATCTCGAAGGATTCTATTCAAAACTTAGCAAATTTTTACCAAAATATCATCCAAAATTTTCTGATATGATTGAGTGTATTAAAAAAGACGATGTGAAAACAAGAAATGTTTATTTGAATCCCGAAACAAACTCAAATAATCACAAAAAGACCAAGAAAAAGATTTTCAGATACAACTAATTCAAGAAGATTATGATCAAAACCAAACAGAGTTTTCCATTTATTTCAATAATTTTACCCATAGAATAACTCACCCATATGAGCAAGATTTAGGCGATGTTGACCAATACAAGGATACAGAAGAAGAATAAGAAGAAATGGAAAAAATAATAGAGCAAACAATTTAAAAATCAAAATTGCTAAATTAAAAAATTCTTATAAAAATTTTGATTTTAAAGGTAATTTCAGAGAGCGCTTGAAATCACAAGAAAATGGAGCAATTTAAACCCAAGTTGTCTATGAACAGGAAAACAATTCGATGGTCAGCAATCAGTGTCGTAAAAGAAAAGGAACCGAAGAAGAAAAAGAAGCCAAAAAGCCCAAGACGGAAACTGGAACAGTATCAATCGAGATAAAACAAGAAAAACAATCTCCTCCAACAACTTCTGCATCATTTGATAACTCCAGAATTTAAACAGTCGATGAAAGAATACAAGTTGAGCCATTTAATTTGGCTTTAAGTGATGATCAATGGTTGATGGGTCGTCATATCGATTTAGCGTTTGATTACATCCAAAGTCATTCCCGAAATTCATTTCTTTATATTGCCAACAATTGGAAGTGTGAAGAATTGATTCGTAACAATTTTTTGATCCAAGAGTCTCCAGAAATGGATAAAATTTTTCGTTATCAATGTCAACAATTTACATTGGATCCTTTTAACAAACATTAATCCAAGCGGAAGTGAGAACAATCAAAGTTTGGAGCAAAATTGATTTGTATATGATAGTATGAACAATATAAACAATTGTATGGCAACAGCACAAATTTTCAAATTGATTTTACCAGATCGTAATTTCCATAGAGTGTACATAGTTCAAAGTGAGCACCAAATCGGTTCAAATGACTGTGGCCTGTTTGCAATCGCTAATGCACAATTATTAGCAGAACGTTTGGATTCATTTAACTACAAGTTCGATCAAAGAATAATGCGAATCACTTATAATAGTTTTATAACTTTTGGTTTCTTATATGATTTTTATTTTGAAATATGAGCTGAAAAGCAAAAACAGATTTTTCCATTCAATGTTTCTTGGTAATTCTTATTTCTCTTTAAAAAAAAATGAAAGTCACAAAAATTAAAAAATTTTTGCTAAATTTGATTTTGTGATTCAAATTTTAAATTTTTTTGATTAGTCCTGTCTAATTTCGATTTAATGTATCGAACAGAGTCACTTAAAAAAAAAAATCAATTAAAAAAAATTTTATCTTCTTAACATTCAATTAAAAAACGAAAAACCTATAGAAATTTTATATTTATATTCGAAAAATGCGAAATAAACAAAGTGTATCTAAAATTTAGGAAAATCAAGTATGATCAGCAAAATTTGAACTGAAGAAAATCAAAAAAATTCTTAGATATTTTGAACCGCTATTCGAACAATCGAAATTACTAGTAAATTTTTTATGAATTTTAACAATTATTTTATAACGAATATTTTTTTTTAAATAAAAAATTCAATTTGTCTATAAATATTTATTTATTTTATAAATATATTTTAATAATTTCTTATTTTATATTTCAGAAAAAATACGGGATGATATACGATTTTTATTTTGTGAGAAAAAAGGGATGTTTTTATAAGGCTAGAATTTTTCTTTCACCAAAAATCCTCATTTTTCTTAAATTTCTCATTGCATTCTAAAAATACTCTTGTGATATTAAAATACTTTTTTTGTCTAACAATACTTAAGCAAAATTAAAATGATGTTTTAAAAAAATACTCTTCAATAAAGAAAAATTATTTTTTTAATAAAAACAAAATTAAGTCTAATAGAATAAGAAATTTTATATTTAATTCCAAGCTCCAGATTAAGGATTGCGTCCTCTTTTAGGTTTGCAACCAATTGGATTAAAACTGTAGTCTATTTTAGTCAATTTTTTTTTTCCATGCAACACTTATTATTTGCGAGGAACGAGCGGTCCTGTGACGAGCATATAAAGCAGACGTGAGCATGCGTACAGAATACAATGGACTTTTAAAAAAAAAATCTTGACGTAACTAGGATTAGTACACGCACAATAAAATAAAATTAATTGTTTTTTTTAAAAGAAGACAATATTTTTTATTTATGCACATAAAATCTTACATTTTTTTAAAAATTAATTGTTAATTTAAAACGATATATATACAGTGCTTTTATTTTACATGGTTCTTACAAAAATTTGTGTAATTTTACGTAATATTACATCAATATATGAAAGATACAGCAAAGAAAAATTTTTGATCAAATTTCAAGCGCTCAATCTTGCTAAAACATTTATAAATACGCAATTAAATTTTATTGCATTTTTAGGAATTACAGTCCTTTTTCAAAACTTTAAAAATGAAAGCTTTGAAATGTTAAAATATTAAAAATCTGTGATGAAATTTAATTGCGCATCTAAAAATTTTTGAGCAAATTTGATTTCGGCGAACAAATTGTCATTTTTTGCTCTTTTTTTTGATTTTTAATAGTTTTTTATTAATTTTAAACAAAAACTATTTAGTTTTTTGTTTTTTTTTTTAAAGTTGAGTTAAAATTATAACTTTGACACTTCAACATTTTGACTTTATGCTATGACCAAATCTGTCATTTTCACTTAAATAGAAATAAAAATCCAAAAATTCATTGGAAAGGAGATGAGCTCCGCCCCTTTATCCACTAGGTTCAAAAGGAACATGATATTATTATTTAGAATGAACTTTTAAAAAATTAATGATTTAAAATTTAAAATTTTGAATTTTTAAACTATTTCTTACCATTTCTTACAAGAACTATTAAAATTTTGCAAAAAATTAACAAAATTTACAACAAATAATATAATAAATTAAAAGATATTGTAAGAAATAATTGAAAAAGTTTTTTGTTTAAATAATAATAAAAAACTATTAAAAATCAAATAAAAAAAGAGCAAAAAATGACAATTTTTTGACCGAAATCGAATTTACCGTATCTTTCAGATATTGATGAAATTTTATGTAATCTCACATTGGATTTTTTTAGTAAGAAAGTGTAAAATAACGTTAAATTACACAAATTGGTGTAAAAACAATGTAATATGAAAGCACTGTATATTTTGAATACTAATTTTTTTAAAATTTTTCAAAAAAAGTAAACGTCTCGTTACTCGCAATATAAAGCCCTGCTTCTTTATCTTATGGACACAAGTATATACTTTAAAGTAATTCTTAAAAGTACAGGAGCTTAGTTCCCATTTATCATTGTTTAATTCGACTCTTTGTATCTTGCTATTTAAATAAGAATATTCATCAAACGAATACACATTGTTTTTTTCCTATGTCTACTTAAAAAATTGCTGATTTGTTTCTAATCTGGCAAATTTTCAAATCCTTTCAATCGTAAAGTGTAAATAATGTTTAATGGTGAAGTTTCTTTAATATCAATCAGTTGTATAATTTTATCTTTTATTCCTTTTTTGGTGTTGTGAGTTTTTTGGTGAATCATTTTTTTTTCAATACCTTTGACGAATTCATTGTAATTGTTAAATATAATTTCAATGTCAAGTAAACTCTTTTTCGTCTGTTTGGTCGATTACAAGAATTGGAGTTGTTGGTCTGATTTTCAATTTCAATGCCTATTTCGTTAGCAGATGAACTTTTATCTTCGATCGATGATTCATTAAATGTCTCTTCGAGATCAATCATTTTTTTAAATCAGTTTATATTTAAGAAGTAATTTTATATTCATTAAGTTATTTTGTTTGCAAGGAGTAATTTTGTTTGCGAGTAGTAATCTTGTTTGCAAGAAGTTATTTTGTTTAGTGCAAGTAATTTTGTTTCATTTAAGTGTCTTTAGAAAAGTGAGATTTTTTAGGTATTAGGAAAAGAGTAATATTAGTGCTAAAAAGAATTAAAAGCCATTTTATAATATATATCCCTTACATATTACGAAAATAAATATCTTTGGTCTGTATTCTAACGGGTTTTTATTAATGAATTTCAGTAGTTTTTAATAAAAATAACTCATAGCTCACAAACCCGAGAGCAAGAATTTTTCGCATAATATGTGAACTATGGTTCTCTAGATCGTGTTTTTCAACGATTCAATAATTAATTAAAATCTAAATGAATTATTATTCTGTTGTAACTCTCTTAATAGTTTCATCATCTTGTCTGATCAGTAGGAAAACTTACTGTGTATAACACAACATTTCAAATGTTATTCTCTGCAGTAGCATAAATAAAATAATAGATTCAAGTTGAAAGACTTGGGAAAGAAAAATCATTCTTTATTTTAGTGATTAATCCTAGTGATTAAATTTTGAATTTTAATATTTGTATAACTAATAATGTATCGATGTTTCCAATTATTGTAAGATAGCGAATATGTATCATTTCGACAAGAATATTTCGACTAATTATATTTCGACAGGTAATTTTCGACAAGTACAATTAGACCAATAAATTTTTAGACAAAGTTTATTTGGACAAATAAATTTTAGACAATTAGCATTTAGACATAAAATAAAAAAGTTTCGACATAATTTTCGACAAATAAAAATACTAAATCAAAAATCAATCAATAAAGATATACTTTTTAAATAATCAATTAACTTCTCTTGATTATAACTATCGACTAACTGACTTGATTGCCCTTCGAAACGAACATAAACTGGTTTAAGTTTCTTGACGATTTAATCAAATTTAAGCTTAGATTTTCGAAATGATTAATTAAATTATCCATGATTTAAAAAAAGTAAAAAAAAATTCAAGTGAGATTTCTTATGTCTAAATACTATTTGTCGAAATAATACTTGTCGAAAAACAAGATTATTTGTCGAAATATTATATTGTCGAAATATAATTTGTCTAAATTAACTTGTCGAAATATAATTTGTCGAAATATTCTTGTCGAAATGAACGGATACCTAAGATAGCATATTGAGGTTTTTGCGTATATTATTGATATTTTTGAATAAAATGAAAATATTTAGATTGGGTCAATAGAAATGATAATTTTAACAAAAATATTTATTAGCCAGTAGAAATAAACGAAAAGTCATTTAATATTAATAATAAACCTAAAGCCGAGTATTGCCGATGATCCTATTCTTTGCTCGTCTAATTAATTGTCTAAAAATTTTAAGATTTTCTCTTTTGAATTATTCATTTTGTAAGACCCTAAAACTTTTGTTAAATAAATTAAAAAACCAAAAATGCAAAAATATCTCCGTATGATCAGAATATACAATTTGAAGATTAAATTGAAAACATGTGTATATCCCTAATCCCAATCTGTCAACAAACTCAAGAACAGACTGGATAAGAAAAGACTTAAGGTGAAACCTAACATGGATGAAGTCCTGAGGTTCGGTAGAATCGACACAAGGAAAAGCTAACCTAACTCATAAAAATCTACAGTGTGATGAAGGCAGAGCTGGGGTAGTGACCGTGCTCTTAAACCCGTGTACATACCATAGTTACCATAGATGGGATCGTACTGTTTCTAATCTCTGAAATTCTAACCTGCTAGCTTGATGTAACTTATATTATTATTATATTTTGAGATTTAAAAAAAATACACAAAGATATCAACTAAAATTAAAGTATAACTTTATTTCAAAAAATTAGTAAAATTAATTGTTAAAAATTAATAATTAAAAAATATTCGTAATTAGGTTTCTCTAATTTATCATATTATGATCAAATTGGTTTATAGTTTTCTTATTTAGCGCTCGCCATGTCAGTTTGTGTATATTTTTCTGCTAAAAACATTGTTCCACATAAGCAGAGTTTGGTAGACATACATAAAACTAGCAGTCTTCGTTTATGCCAACTTTAAAATCTCTAGATGTAAATTTGATTATTTAATTAGTTTTTAATAAGTAATTTTTTTTACTAATTGATATTCTTTTTAGGCTGACTTTGTTAAATACATTAATTTTTTTTTTTGCCTTTAATTTTCTAAACGAGAAAAAGACGATTTCTTCTTTGTTTTCTAATTAAAAAAAATTTTTTAAGTAAAAAATCGCAAAGGCCTTCCTTTTACTTTTATTGGCTCTGTTTCAGTAACAAAGATCACTTTTTAAATAGCTAAGAAACTTGCTTGATACTTCAAAATAGTAAAAATAAGTTCTAAATTTTATAAATCATTAAATTTTTGAAAATTAATAGTTAAAAAATTTCATCAAATTATTAAGAACTTTTTTTGATACTGTTTTGTTTATTTGAAATCAAAATAAGCGAGTAAGTTCTAATTAAATCTTAAAAATAAATTTATAATATTCAAAATGAATATAATTATGTAAAATTTTGATAAAGAAGAAGCAGAATTAGAATCTAGATCAATTTGTTCTCTAGTAATTTCAAAAATTGTTCCATTTTGAGAAACTTGTTTTAGACAGGATATTGCTGATTGTTGAGAATTTTTTAAGCATTGTTTGAATACAAAAGAGCCATTTTCAATCGAGCTTTCATTAGCTAAAATAAATTAATTAGACTTCAAATAATATTCTTAATTATTTTTTACCTGTTAGTCTCACTTCTGACATTTCGAATATTAAATCATAGCCAACAATAGTGGCTACTGAGTTAAGTAAAATATATTCTTCATGAAATTTTTTAAAAAGTAGTGCCACTTTATCCTCAAATAAAATGCTATTGTTCACATTTTGAGTGATCAAAATATCGATTTGTATTTTATCTTTTAGCCTTGGTGTTAATTAAGGGAAAATTTTACAAAAAAAATTGAAAAATTTACGGTTTAAAAGTATATTGAGACTTTTTGCCAATGAAAAAATCAAGTGATTTCTTCAACAGAGCAATTTCACTTGATTCGAGTGAACGAAATAGAGAATTAGCAATGTTATTATTTTTCGAAATTGTAAATGCCTTTTCCAAAAATATTGACATATGATAAGAATTAACAATGGCTGAAATTAAAATCTCTGTAAAAGAAGTAGACTCGAATGTGTCGTTTCCTAGTGTTGTTTCAGTATTTTCTCGGTTCTCGGATGCATAGTCCTTTTCATTTTCTAATGGAATAGAAGATGTTTCCATGATCTTTAGAGTTGTATCCTTTTTAGTTGCTAATCGAACAAAAGATGTTTCCATGCTTTTAAAAGATGTGTCCTTCTTAGTAACTAATGGAATAGAAGATGAATCTAATTGTTCTTTTGAAGTTAGTATCTCTTTAGTTGATTCTTTGCCTACTTTAGTTTGTAGTGGTGTTTCTTGTATTGATGTGGTCTCTTTTGGCAAATTTTTTTTGTTAAATGTCATTAAGGGAGAAAATTGAGGTATAGCTGAGGTTATGTCGGTTGGTCCGATTGGAAAATTGCTTACTTTATTAACAATGGCTGAAATTAAAATCTCTGTAAAAGAAGTAGACTCGAATGTGTCGTTTCCTAGTGTTGTTTCAGTATTTTCTCGGTTCTTGGATGCATAGTCCTTTTCATTTTCTAATGGAATAGAAGATGTTTCCATGATCTTTAGAGTTGTATCCTTTTTAGATGCTAATCGAACAAAAGATGTTTCCATGCTTTTAACAGTTGTTTTCTTTTTAGTTGCTAATGGAATAGAAGATGTTTCCATGGTACTAAGAGTTGTGTCCTTCTTAGTTACTAATGGAATAGAAGATGAATCTAATTGTTCTTTTGAATTCAGTATCTCTTTAGTTGATTCTTTGCCTACTTTAGTTTGTAGTGGAGTTTCTTGTATTGATGTGGCCTCTTTTGTCACATTTTTTTTGTTAAATGTAATTAAGGGAGAAAATTGAGGTATAGCTGAGGTAATGTCGGTTGGTCCGATTGGAAAATTGCTTACTTTATATATCCAAGTCCCGTTAATTCCAACATTCGAAGTGGTAACTAAATTTGCTACTTCAGCGGTCTTTGATCCAGGTAAATAAACAAATTTTCCGAAGCCAGAATTGAAGCCGACTTGAGCGCTTGAGGTCCACATTATTTTTTCATAAATAAAAATTACAAAAGAAGAGTTTCCATCACTTAACAAGACTGATTGAAATGTATTTGATAATGAACCATCGGAGCCAAATCTTGGAGCATTTTCCCAAGTTGATATTAATGCGAATGATGCTTTAAAATCTGCATCATTTGGAAAATTTTCATTAATTAATAAACTAATATTTTTAATGTTTTCCAAATTTGATTCAAGTCTGTAGAAAATTGATCCCGAAATTTCTATATTTATATCTTCCCAAAAAGGTGAAATCAAAGTTTTACCTTCAATAGGAAAAAATTCCCCTACCATTGACATTTCGGGAGCTACAAATGACAGTACGCCATTCGAGTTTATAAACACACCCTCATATGATTTTTTAAAAAACACAAATGAACTTGGTAATGTTAATTCATCTGAACTTCCATCATCTGCGGTTAGATCAACAGTATCTCCGTTTGCAGGACCATAAGGAAACAGTTCTGATTTCACTAAATGGATTAGAATAAATGGCAACAGCATTAGATAATTTTTAATCATTTTTAACTTTCTTTATTTTTTGAATTAGCGATAGTAAAATAAATAAAGACTATGAAAATTTATAGTCAAAAAATAATCAATCAAGCATTCAATTAATCAATTTAATTAGGTAAAGAAAAGCAAAAATTTTATTCAAACAAAGAACGAGTGAAATGTTGAGATATCGAAAGTAATTCTTTTTGTTATTCTGATCAAATTGCAACTTCAAAAGCGATTCTTTTAAATTAATTAGATTGAGAGATATTTGAAGAGGAAATTTGATAACAAAAAAAACATTCATTTAGATAGCTCAACATTTTTTAGTCATATGTTTAATTGAAAAAATTTAGCAACAACAAAAACTATCGATAGCTCAACATTTTTCTGCAGATGAAAAATTCTGAAGACTAAAAAAAGTGGAGAAGATTTTCTCTTTTCTTTTAAAATTTTTTTGTTTATAGTTAATATTGATAAAGATCTTAATTTTTCAAAACGAGATTATTTTTTTTAATGGAAGTTCAGATGAATTAACAATACCAAGTTCATTTGTGTTTTTTAAAAAATCATATGAGGGTGTGTTTATAAACTCGAATGAGAAACGAGATTATTTTTTTTATAAATCATTTTAGGAAGAAAGGTCGTTAAATAAGACTATTCATAATTAAAATATATACTCTTGCTTTTTAAGACGTATCGTAAAAATAGAAAGTTAACCTTGCGCTTTAAAAGACGTTAAAATAATTAAAAAATATCAACTCGTATTAGACACTCTGATTAAAGAGCAAGAAAACCTCTCGTTTTTTAGGAAATTTCCTTAAAATTGCAAGAAAACCTCTTTTTATTAAAGAGTCTGAAACAGCTTTCGAACTCAAGGTTAAGGAGACATTTAGATGAAGTAATAATCACTTAAAAGAAAATGTTAGTTTTACTGAAGAGTAAGAATTATTCTAAAAAAATGGAAGATGATAACAATAATGTTTGTGATATTAAATTTCGAAATTTATTCATCTAAAAAAATAATTTTAACTCAACCTAAATCTTTTTTAAAGATTTATTATTAAAAGTGAGAGTTTTTGTTTATTTGGTTGTTTGTATTTAAATTTTGATGAAATACATGTTTATAAAATCGAAATGGAAAGTTCAGGAACATAAGAGTATAATTATTCAAAAATAACTTAATTTTTGATTTACGCACAGGTCTGTGTTTAATCAAGGTACAAATCTCAACTTGCTTAAATTAGATAAAATCGTTAAATAGTTTGGCGATCAAATGAGCTAAATTTATTGAATTTTTTGTCTCATTAATTAAAATATTCGCAGGAAAAATAAATATTTTGAATAAAAAAAAAAATTCTTAGGTAAAGTTAGGTAACTTATGTCAACAATATATATCCTCAATTTCACTTATTTCACTACTTGTATTGAGAAGAAATAAATATTAAGCCATGAAACTAGCGTGCGTTTTTATCCCTACTGTTAAAAAATTGAAAGAAAAAATAAAAAATTAAATAACATGGCTAAGAAAGAAAAAAAATAGAGACAAAAATTCTTCCTAAAATGATTTATAAAAAAAATAATCTCGTTTTGAAAAATTAAGATCTTTATCAATATTAACTATAAACAAAAAAATTTTAAAAGAAAAGAGAAAATCTTCTCCACTTTTTTTAGTCTTCAGAATTTTTCATCTGCAGAAAAATGTTGAGCTATCGATAGTTTTTGTTGTTGCTAAATTTTTTCAATTAAACATATGACTAAAAAATGTTGAGCTATCTAAATGAATGTTTTTTTTGTTATCAAATTTCCTCTTCAAATATCTCTCAATCTAATTAATTTAAAAGAATCGCTTTTGAAGTTGCAATTTGATCAGAATAACAAAAAGAATTACTTTCGATATCTCAACATTTCACTCGTTCTTTGTTTGAATAAAATTTTTGCTTTTCTTTACCTAATTAAATTGATTAATTGAATGCTTGATTGATTATTTTTTGACTATAAATTTTCATAGTCTTTATTTATTTTACTATCGCTAATTCAAAAAATAAAGAAAGTTAAAAATGATTAAAAATTATCTAATGCTGTTGCCATTTATTCTAATCCATTTAGTGAAATCAGAACTGTTTCCTTATGGTCCTGCAAACGGAGATACTGTTGATCTAACCGCAGATGATGGAAGTTCAGATGAATTAACATTACCAAGTTCATTTGTGTTTTTTAAAAAATCATATGAGGGTGTGTTTATAAACTCGAATGGCGTACTGTCATTTGTAGCTCCCGAAATGTCAATGGTAGGGGAATTTTTTCCTATTGAAGGTAAAACTTTGATTTCACCTTTTTGGGAAGATATAAATATAGAAATTTCGGGATCAATTTTCTACAGACTTGAATCAAATTTGGAAAACATTAAAAATATTTGTTTATTAATTAATGAAAATTTTCCAAATGATGCAGATTTTAAAGCATCATTCGCATTAATATCAACTTGGGAAAATGCTCCAAGATTTGGCTCCGATGGTTCATTATCAAATACATTTCAATCAGTCTTGTTAAGTGATGGAAACTCTTCTTTTGTAATTTTTATTTATGAAAAAATAATGTGGACCTCAAGCGCTCAAGTCGGCTTCAATTCTGGCTTCGGAAAATTTGTTTATTTACCTGGATCAAAGACCGCTGAAGTAGCAAATTTAGTTACCACTTCGAATGTTGGAATTAACGGGACTTGGATATATAAAGTAAGCAATTTTCCAATCGGACCAACCGACATTACCTCAGCTATACCTCAATTTTCTCCCTTAATTACATTTAACAAAAAAAATGTGACAAAAGAGGCCACATCAATACAAGAAACTCCACTACAAACTAAAGTAGGCAAAGAATCAACTAAAGAGATACTGAATTCAAAAGAACAATTAGATTCATCTTCTATTCCATTAGTAACTAAGAAGGACACAACTCTTAGTACCATGGAAACATCTTCTATTCCATTAGCAACTAAAAAGAAAACAACTGTTAAAAGCATGGAAACATCTTTTGTTCGATTAGCATCTAAAAAGGATACAACTCTAAAGATCATGGAAACATCTTCTATTCCATTAGAAAATGAAAAGGACTATGCATCCAAGAACCGAGAAAATACTGAAACAACACTAGGAAACGACACATTCGAGTCTACTTCTTTTACAGAGATTTTAATTTCAGCCATTGTTAATAAAGTAAGCAATTTTCCAATCGGACCAACCGACATAACCTCAGCTATACCTCAATTTTCTCCCTTAATGACATTTAACAAAAAAAATTTGCCAAAAGAGACCACATCAATACAAGAAACACCACTACAAACTAAAGTAGGCAAAGAATCAACTAAAGAGATACTAACTTCAAAAGAACAATTAGATTCATCTTCTATTCCATTAGTTACTAAGAAGGACACATCTTTTAAAAGCATGGAAACATCTTTTGTTCGATTAGCAACTAAAAAGGATACAACTCTAAAGATCATGGAAACATCTTCTATTCCATTAGAAAATGAAAAGGACTATGCATCCGAGAACCGAGAAAATACTGAAACAACACTAGGAAACGACACATTCGAGTCTACTTCTTTTACAGAGATTTTAATTTCAGCCATTGTTAATTCTTATCATATGTCAATATTTTTGGAAAAGGCATTTACAATTTCGAAAAATAATAACATTGCTAATTCTCTATTTCGTTCACTCGAATCAAGTGAAATTGCTCTGTTGAAGAAATCACTTGATTTTTTCATTGGCAAAAAGTCTCAATATACTTTTAAACCGTAAATTTTTCAATTTTTTTTGTAAAATTTTCCCTTAATTAACACCAAGGCTAAAAGATAAAATACAAATCGATATTTTGATCACTCAAAATGTGAACAATAGCATTTTATTTGAGGATAAAGTGGCACTACTTTTTAAAAAATTTCATGAAGAATATATTTTACTTAACTCAGTAGCCACTATTGTTGGCTATGATTTAATATTCGAAATGTCAGAAGTGAGACTAACAGGTAAAAAATAATTAAGAATATTATTTGAAGTCTAATTAATTTATTTTAGCTAATGAAAGCTCGATTGAAAATGGCTCTTTTGTATTCAAACAATGCTTAAAAAATTCTCAACAATCAGCAATATCCTGTCTAAAACAAGTTTCTCAAAATGGAACAATTTTTGAAATTACTAGAGAACAAATTGATCTAGATTCTAATTCTGCTTCTTCTTTATCAAAATTTTACATAATTATATTCATTTTGAATATTATAAATTTATTTTTAAGATTTAATTAGAACTTACTCGCTTATTTTGATTTCAAATAAACAAAACAGTATCAAAAAAAGTTCTTAATAATTTGATGAAATTTTTTAACTATCAACCATGCGGTTAACCGTTAACAACTTTTGGTGACCGAAATTTCGGTTTTCCGAAAGCGGTTAACTTTTAGTGATTTTTCGGTTAACTTTTCGTTTAACTAAACTAAAATTTAGCAGTTACCACTCCCTATGCATGTTGATATTTGTCCAGTAGTGAAGTGAACGCTGCATTTGAGTCATTGTCTTGGGGAGACAGAGGTGACATGATGTGTGTTTTCTTTTCGTAATTACCTCTGTTGAAGCTCCTCTTGGCTAGACCTTTCCACCTGTTATTTCTCGATTTTAGCTGGTAATCCCAGTTCAAGGTGCAGTGCAGTCGATTTTTCTTAGACAAAGATATCGGATGACAATGAATGTGTGGTAGAATCGACTAGGATCGTTAGATATGATCAGGTACAGTACGTTGCTACGAAAATAAAGTTGATTGACTAATTGAAATAGTTCGTACTCAGGAGGAGGCAAATTACCATTTCAATACTAGACTTGCGGCCTTTTTTTGTTCCGAATTTGACACAAGATCGATCAATTTAATATCTGGGTAGTTAAGGTCGGCAGCAATTACCAGTCCTGAATTTCTTCTGTCGATCACGATTTTTGCCTTTGCGATGGCTTTAAAGATAGCTCCGTTTGAGTCGTGAAATGATTGAGATGGCCTGTAGATGCAGCCATTAAAAAGGGAATTTTGGTTCAGGGTAACATTGCACCATATCATTTCACCGTCATTGGGCACCTCAAGTTCCTCTATGGCTTCTACATTCTTCCCAACGTAAATGACTACGCTTCCGTGACTAACCAGGCGGTTCTTGATAAAATGGTTGTGCCCGTCTAAAACTAATAGTGATTTGTCGTTGAACCAGATTTAGGTTTTCAATATGATATGCGGCATTGCAGCAGAATGAATGAGGGTCTTGAACTCGTCCCATTTGTTGGCAAGTGATGTGGCTCTTCTTATTTGTGTGACACTTCCCTACTCTCACATTTGTACACCTCAACCCCTCTAATAGTAATGTTTTTACTTATTCTTTCTTGCTCCTTGATTTCATCTGTAAAGATTGACAATAGATTGGCCTTTTGGACATTAGCTTCCTGTTTTTCTTCATTAGACACACCAGTTGACGTCTGAAACAAGCCACTGAATAATTTCGTTTCATATTTTTAGTGCGTCAATCTCTGCTTTTGCTTGCCTCAGTTCGGACCTTAATGCATAGACCTAGACACAGATGGTGGTGAAAAACTTGCCTAGGTTTTTATTCAACTCTGGCTGCCAAGATGAGGAGAAAATTTTTTTTATATTTCCATCACATTGGTTAAAGTAAGAGATTCCTCGGCTTCTGTAGACATAGCTGCTTGCTTATTTTGATAGTTGATTTTTTGAATTTTGAAGAATTATTTTGATAATTTAGATGAATTGAATCAATAATAATTAAAATGTAAAGGTTTTTATGATGAAAATTTTATTTACTAAAATTTTAGATTAAATCCCAATCTTATTTTTTGGTCTTTGAAAATTTAGCAGTTTATTTTTTTAGCTGTTTTTTATACTTGAAAATAATCAGGTTTATTTTATTTTCTTAATTTAGATAAGGCAAATTTTTTTTTTTTTTTTTTTTCCTTATTCACTTCTTGTGGAGCATAGGGTCATTACTTTTGATTTCCACTCAAGTTGATCTTTTGCCTTTACCCTTGCTTCTCCCCATGTCATTCCCATTTCGATGAGCTCTTTCGTAATTGTTGACCTCCATGTTACTGCTGGTCGTCCTACTTTACGTCGCCCTTGAGGTGTCCATTGAAGGGCCCTTTTTGGTATCCATATTTCTTTCATTCTTAGTATATGTGCGAGCCATCGCAGTCTTTTGATTTTAATGCATTGACTTAATGGGTCTGAATTTGTCATTCTGTTTAGGTCAGTATTCGACAATGTCTCAGGTCAGTGTATCCCGAGAATCCTCTGTAGGCTTCCAATGTGAAAGGTGTTAAGGCTTTTCCTGTCAGATTCACACATCCCCCAACATTCACTTCCGTTTCAGAGTTGCTTTTACTACACTGTTATATAGTTTAAGTTTTGTTTCCTTGCTGTAGCTATTTGATTTCCATGCTGGTCGGAGTCTAGCAAAGGCACTCTTTGCTTTTGCAAGTCTATTCTTTATGTCTCTGTGTGTTCCCAACGTTGTACTGATAATGCTGCCTAGGTATGTGAATTCACTTACACACTCGATTTGTGTACCATCGATGATGATTGGGGTTTCCAATTTGGTGTTTATGCACATAACTTTCGTTTTGGCCCCATTAATTTCGAGTCCAGTTGGTTTAGCGTTGTTCACCAAGTCTTGCGTTTTCATATGCATATGTGCTTCTGTATTAGATATTAGCACCAGATCATCCGCAAAGTCTAAGTCTTCAAGCTTTGCAATTAATCCCCATTGAATACCCCTCGCACTAACAGTTGTTTTCTTCATTAGTAGTAGTAGTAGTACTGTAAATGCTGTAGGAAAATTCAAGACTTTGTTCTATGTTGTTCCTTAGTGTAAATATCTGGTCTATGCATCCTCTACCTCGTCTTAAACCTGCTTGTTCTTCTCTAAGTGTAACATCCAATGAGTTCCTGATTCTTTCCAGTATTATACTACAGAACGCCTTGCTTGCTATTGGTAGCAGTGTTGTTCCTCGCCAATTGTCACAAATCATTTTGTTACCTTTCTTTGGGAGCCTGACTATTAGGCCTTTTGACCAGTCTTCTGGTATGATTTCTTACCGCCATATCTTGCTGAAGAGGTCTTGCAATATCCCTTTTGTGATCCTACCGTCAGCTTTCAACATTTCTGCTGTGACTCCGTCAATACCCGGGGCTTTTCTGCTCTTCAAAGCCTCTATCGCTACTTCTATTTCTTTTGGGCTTGGCACTTCGGTGTTAATATCGAGGTCAGTGTTAGCTGCTTCAGGTCTTAAAGACTTTAAAGGTTCTGGTCTATTTAGGACTTTTCTAAAGTGCTCAACCCATCTTTGCTCTTGCTCTTTTTCAGTTGTTAGGATACGGCCTTCGTTGTCTTTCACTAATGTTGTTCTTTTCTGTGAAGAGCTAAATATCGAATTAGTGATCTTGTGTAGCTTATGTAGGTCCCCTTTTGAGCTGGCTTCTTCTGCTTCGCTAACATACTGGTTTATATAGTTCCTCTTATCACGCCTTTCTCCTTTCTTTACAAGCCTGTTCTTTATTTCATATGATACTTCTAATTTCTCGCGGATTTGGTCAGATTTTGCTTGAAGCATTTTCGCTTTGATTTCCCCTCTTTCAGCTATCAGCGCCCATGTCTCATCGGATATCCACCTTTTCCTTTGATGTTTTACAAATCCGAGAACCTCTTCTGCTGTTTTACAATAGGCTTTCCGAATTTCTGACCATCTTCTCTGTATATCCGACTCCTCTTGGTGCTCAAGTTTTTGAAGGTTCCTTCTTAGCTTAGTGCTGTATTCTGTTTTACGTTTGGGATCAGTTAGACGTCCAACATCGTATTTCTTTTCTGCATTTCTCTGATAGGTTTTACTCAGTTTCAATTTTATACACGCTCCTACCAAATAGTGATCACTATATATGTCGGCTCCTCTAAAGACTTTGGTGTCATTTAGGGAAGACCTCCATCTCCTATTGATCATTATATGATCAATTTGGTTCAAAGTTTTCTTATCTGGAAATCGCCATGTCAGTTTGTGTATATTTTTGTGCTGAAACATTCTTCCACCTATACAGTGGTTGTTAGTCATGCATAGATCTACTAGTCTTTCACCGTTATTATTTCTTTCTCCGCAACCGAGGGATCCCATGAACTTTTCAAACCCATAGTTGTCACTTCCAACTTTCGCATTCATGTCGCCCATTACTATCATGAGGTAATGTCGAGGCACTTTATCTAAAATTCCTTGTAGCTGTTCGTAGAATATAGATTTTTCCTCTTCATTTGCTTAGTTAATTGGGGCATAGCATTGTATGATGGATATGTTACAGTGCTTCTCCTTTAGCCGTGTGCGAATCAGTCTTTCACTTGTAGGTTCCCATTCCATCATGGCATCCTTTGCTTGTTTTGAAAGCATTATCCCTACGCCGTGTTGCCTTGTGTTTTCAGATCCAGAATACAGGAAGGTCCATCTGCTGTTGTTTACTTGGCCTGATCCTGTCCAGCGACTTTCACATATACCTAGTACCTCTAAACCGTATTTCTCCATGACCAGTGCGGCTTGAGCGCATCTTGATGTTTCGGACATGGTTCTGACATTCCAGGTTCCGACTCTCCATCTAATAAATATCCCAAATATCCCACTCTGCTTGCAACTTCCCCGTAGGTTTTCAGTTTCAAGCGTCATGACTGACGTTGTTTCGGCCATTGGGATGCTACCACTACTCCCTTGAGCTTCTTTCTGGCTTCTTGATTTCTTTGTAACTAGCTTGTATACTTAGGCGGTCGGGTAGTTAGCCCTACGCGCTTGCAGAAGAGCCTTTGGTGTAGGTGATACCTTTCAACCGCAAAGTTCCCATTTTTTAACTTTTCTACTTCGAATTCCTCCATGAGGATTCGAACCATCGACCTTTTGATTACTACAGTTTTTTTTTTTTTTATTAAAGCGGCTGATCAAACCATTACACCATCAGCTCGACTAGATAAGGCAAATAATGTGTGAAAAACAAAAAAAAACTGTATTGTCAAACATAATATTCAAAATATCTAAACTATAGTGGAAGATAAGAAAAATCTTCATTTATATCTGCCTTGGAACAAAAATAAAGTTTATAAATTACCTTTATGGAATTTAATTTAGAAATAATGGGGAAACGGTTAAATTAGCTTAAGTTAGAATAGCTCAATTAAAATAACCAGGTAAAAAAAATAGCAAGTCAAAATAACTAGTTTAAATTAACTAGGTAAAAATAAAAATAGCCAATAGGAAAAAATAACTTGTTCGAAATAACCAATTTTTGAAAATTTTAAAGCATCAAATGGATGATTATGAACAATTTCTTCACTTTCCATTTCTATCGTCTTACCGATAGTAGAACTTATCTTAACTATCTTACATTGCAATGATTTTTAACACACCGCCAAATACATTTTAAAGAATTTGCAGTGGAAATTTTATAAAAATGATTCTTGTAGTGAAGTTGTGGGCAATTTTTTTGAGATAAAGTCACTTGGCCAATTTGATTAATACTTATAGAATTGAAATTGTTTGTTAAATTATCAACATCAATTGCTTGAGCCATCATTATAATTACTTGTAAAAAGTATAAAAAAAGTGAGAGAAATTAGATATTTTTATTTGCTATCATGATTACGCTATTTTCAAAAAAATAAAAGAGCTATTTTGAAATAGCTATAATTAATTAATTTGTCTTGTTATTTTGTACAGTTTTTTATGATAAAGCGTTTTAATTAAGAGCTATTTTAATACAGAGTCGAAATAATGATATTTTTGTTTTCGACTTGTAAATACTTTTATTATATATATCTATTAGTTTAACTTTATCGAGGAAAAGATCCATCAAACTCTAAATTAAAAAAATTCAATAAAAAAATTAATTTTTTTTATAAATTTGGCTTGGTGATTTTTTTTATATTTGACTTTCACGGATTAATGTTTGACTTCACCAATAGATTTTCAACTTATTTTTTAAAAGGTTTGAAAATTTAATTATTTTTTTTAGGTACCAAAGCCAAGTTTCTAGACTTTCACTGCGACATTAAAAAAAAAAAAAACTAAAATGAGACTTTAAAATTTTAACAATTTAAAGTCTTTTTTAAAATCCATATTAATTTTCGTGTATTTTTTTTTTAATTTTTATTTAAAAAAAGACATTGTGAATTTTCAAACAAAAATTCCAATACAAAATTGAAATTCTTAATAAAAAATATGGATTTTGAGCGATAGATTTTTGTAAGTTTTAAAAGGTGCAAATCAATTTTGATTTAACAGTCCAATTTAAAGAAAAAAATTAAAAAATCAAATCTAATATATCTATCTCTATCTTTTATGATTTTAATTAAATTGTATGTTAATTTAGAATTGAAAAATAAAATTTTTACAATTATAATCACCTAATTCAAAATTTAAGTGACGATGACAGAATTTTAACATTTAAATAAAAAAAATTCACAAAATGAAAAAAGAAATAAATAATTGCCAAAATATTAATATTTTCTTAGATTATTAATATTTTCCGTATAAATCAAAACTAACTTTTATTTGTCGAATTTAGTTAAACATATTTTGTTTTATGTTGTTTCATCATCAAAGTTTAAAAAGTTCAATTTTTTCAATTAAAATTAATGAAAAATAATTAGTTTTTGAAAATTTTGGAAGGTATATATAAAAGGAAGGTAGGTATGAAAATTCACAATGCCTTAAAAAATTTCACTTGTTTCAACAATTATTGTTTTCTATGCTTGTAACAAACATTTCCTCTAGTCTAATAAAAACTTTCCATAATGAATAAGAAATATTCTTTAAGAAATTTTTGGGATAGACTTTTTTGTAAAAAAGGGAGATGAATAGAAGAAATATATTCAAAAAATAAAATTTTTAATTTCCTAATTTAAGTCAATGAAGTCAATTGTTTTTCTTCATTCATTTCTTAATATTTGTAAACTTAATAAAATTTATTAATTAATTATTTCGAACTAAGGACTCTTAAACTTTTTAGCTTCAATTTTATTTTTTAATTTATCCGATTAAATTTTTTATTTTTTTATTTTTTAAATTTTTTAAATCATATTTTTAATTTTTTAATCTTTTTTGACTTTACCTTATTTTTTAAAGTAAATTTTCGAATGAAAAAATAAAAAAACATTTAATGTTTGTTTAAAGCATAGAAACCAAAAATTCTAGAAGCAACTGAGATTTTTTTAAATCATAAATCTTTAAAAATTGCATTAAAATTAGTATGGATTAAAAAAAAAATTTAATTTTTTAATTCAAAGATCAATTCCAAATAAGTTAAAAAAAAAATTTATCAATAATTTAAATTTTTTTAATTTTTGAATAATTAAGATTTAAACATGTACACCAGTAGAGGAACAGTTAGAAGAAAAGAAAGTTGTAAGTGACAAAAAGAACCCTAAAGAGTGTTCAAAATGTGGCACATTTTATGAGGGCCACAAAATTTTATGACCAGTCAGGTCACAAACCCAATCTAACAAGTGATGTTAGCCAGAGCCTTTTTTTTATTTAGAATTCCTCTCAGAGTTCCAGCTATAATTTTGTGATTAAGAACAATTTTTAATTCTGATTAAAAAAAAAAAACACATTTACCGTTTCTGATACATTATTTTCATACTTGAATTTCCGATTGAGTATTTTGTTGATATTATTAAATTTCCGATTGAGTATTTCGCTTAATTTAATTGATTAAATACAAGATAATTCAGAATTTAAAATAAATCTGAAGTAAACAACTCCTTCTAATAAAAATTGGTTTTGACAACTAGATATTTACCAAAATATCTAGAATTTCCATGTGATCATCAAAGAAAAAAATTGAATTCTATGCTTCATTTTGAAAAGTGTTTGAGAAAAAATAATTATAAAAATTTGATTTTTCCTCAAAAATTTTTTGTGTCTTATTTAATTAATTAATTTTTAGCGTCATTTCAATCATTTCTGTACTTTCCTGTTTTAGATTTAAATTAATAAATTTAATTAAAAATATTCATTTTATTTACTTTTAATCTAATATAAAAACCGATGTAAATTTTAGAAATTAACAATATCTAATAAGTTTATTTTATTTAATGGATTTTTCTGAATAATTAAAAACACTGAATGTGGTTTTAAGCCGTCACATCCAATAAGTCATTGTTTGGTCATTAAAGAATTGTGCTTTAGTAAAGAGTCTTGACCAAAATAAATTTTTTCTTCTTAAAGTCAAGTTTTTTAGTCAGACTAGAAAAAATAATAATTTTTTTTAATTCTTGACTTTATTTGTAAATTAAAAAAAATCTAGTCTGGTCGAATTGATGATTATTGAATTAAAAATTGGTAAAAAAATTATCTTAATTTTAATTTTAAAATAAGTTGCCACAAGGAGTAGACGAAATTGTAATTTATAATAATAGTTTCTAAAAATACTTCATATTCCTCGATAATTTCTTCAAGAAGTTCAGAAAGTTATTTTCAATCATCTAAAATCCTATTATCAAAAATAAAAACCAGGAAGGCAATTTTTTAATTGTTCGCATGTTAAATATTGACTGTCTCTTTAAATCATCTATTCTCACATTTATAATTAGAACTTTAATTAATAAATTTAGTAAAAATATTTGTCTTAGAGGCATTAATTTGGATAATAAAAAAATGAATATAAAAGAGGCAAAAAAAATCAAATCTTAGAATTTTTTCTAATATTAATATTAAAATAAAAAATTTATTAATCAAAATTTTTATAGTCGTCGTTTTGAAAACTTTTTTAATTTTGCAAAAATATTCTTAATGAGATTTTAATTAATAATTAAATTTTATTAAAAAGATGCAATTAAAAATAAAATAATTAAATTTAATTAGATAAAATAATAAAATTTTTAGACAACTTATTGTCAACAATTAACTTAAAAAAAATCGATTTTTAATTTATTTTTTTTTATTAATTTAAGAAGAAAAATCCGAAGGTGCATTTAAAAAAAATTGTTTTTAATAAGGTTTCGAGTGTTTTTCAACAATTATTGTTTATTAAATAAAAAAGATTTATTATTAAAAAAAATGTCACCAGAAGTCTGAATATAATTAATTTTAGACATTATTTTATTGATGAAATTTAAAAAAAGTATAAAAATAGATTTTTTAACCAATTTTTATATATCTTCAATTCGTTCGTGAATTCTAGGACAAAACAAAATCACAAAAAATTTGTTTAAATTAAAAACTATTTGGTTAAATTTTATTGTTGTTGGCTTGCTGTGCTAAATGAATCACCTAATTAAAGTATTTGCAAAATCTCTGAGAGTAAAAATCAATCAAAAAAGGATTTCATAGTTAAAGTGCCGCTTCCGAAATTGTAAATTTTAGAACAAAGATAGTTTTTTTTAAATCCCAAAGTTGGTCAAAGTAAAACTTTGACTTATTTTTCTTCAAGTCAAAGCCATTAAATTAATGAGCAAGATGCTTTAAATCTTTTAATATTTTTTTACTAATTCGCAACAGATGGTTTAAAAAAAAATTCAAAATGCTAAAAGTTTTTTTTCTAATTGTCATAAAAATTAATCTAATTTGGGTTTTTCAGAAATAAAGTTTTTGACCTTTTTCATTTTTTTCCTGTATTTTGTCGGCCTAAAATTTAAAATGCCGAATATAAAAAGTTTTTATCTTTTAAAAGTATTCCTTTGAACAAAGTTGTAACTAAATTGGATTTCTTACTCAGTGATCAATTTTTCAGTCTAGATTAAGCAAATGCAAAGATGAAGTAAGGAAGAGTGACGGTGGCAGTCTCGAAAGCTATTCAAGTACCTTGGAGATAAGTTCGTTGATTATGAATTTCTCTTATATTCATTTTCCAATTTCCATTATGTTATACAATTTAAGATATTTAAATCAAAGACATGTTATTTTAAAATAATCCCTATTAAATAATGCAAACTTATTCATTATAGACATATAAACTGCCCTTTTATTATATTTTTTTATTTACAATTTATTCATTTTTTTCTTTTTTTTTTGATTTTTTTTCATCACCCAAGAGGTGTTTTTTGAAATAAATAATAATAATTAAGCGAATATCCAATTTTATTATTTGAATGAATTTGTTACTCAAGTTTGCCATAGAAGTAAATTATTGGTCTAATCAGCATAGTTGTATTGAAGATCATGGCAAAGTTTAGAGACAAACAGGACTTTAAAAGAATTAAAAGAAATTTAGTTTTAAAATTTTTTTAATTGTTTCCAACAGTTGTCAACTCTGAATTAAAAAAATAATAAAAATGTTTTTTAGATTTGAAAGACTTGGACTTTTGTTTTTTTTTAATTAAAGTCAGAAAATTAATGCTTGATAAGAACAAAAAAAAGAGAAACTTTTCCATTTGAATTTTGAAGTTTTTAGAAAAGCTCTAGTCTGTTTTCTTGGGCTACACAGTTGAATAAAATCAAAACTGTATTGGCTTTACGAATTATAAAGCTTCTTCTTTTTGAGGCCATTCATTCTAAAAAGATTGTAGGTAATTTGCTCGAAACACTCACCTTTATGTTGCTTTAAAAAATTGAATCTTGGAAAAAATGTCACCTTCTCATTCTTAAATGGTTAATTCTCTTTTTATAATCAAAAAATACTTTTATGAATAAAAATCTTGACGAGCTATAATTAAAAGATTCTAGAGGATTTTTAAAGTTCTGATAATAAAAAATATTTTCTTTAATTTATTTTCTAAGGGTTGTAAAGTTTGTTTCAATTCGATCTTTTCAATTCATAAAAACTTGAATAACTTTTTTACTAAAAGAGATAATTTTGTTCAATAAAATGCATTATTATAAGATTTTCGCTTTAAAGGAGAAGGTTTATATAAAAAAATATTTTATGTCGATGAATTTATTTTAAAGACGGAGATAATTTAAATAAACTTAAATTTTTTTGTTCAAAAAATCTCATAAACATTTTTAATAAATTTTCATCAAATTGCTTTTATATGTGACTTGGTTAATCTTTGGAGATAATCTAAATTATGAAATTCAGAAATCAATTTGTTATTTTTCTCTTAACTTATTTCATCTCATATATGATTTTTAAAATAATTTTATTTAATTTGTTATCAAAAAAAGTAAATGCTAAAATAGCATTCATGATGTATTTTTCAATGGGAGTCATAAAAAATCTAAAAGCTAACAAAGCATTATATGTACTATAGCATTATATGTACAAAAAAATAAAGTTTATAGATATTTTTTTTTCTATAAACTTAAAGGCTGGATACAATAATGAAAAAAAAAATAAATTTCGCTCAAGTCAGCCTTAATTTATTTTTATTTTGAAAAAGTTTTTGGATACTTAAGAAATCAATTTAATTTAAATATTGCTCGAAATTTAATTTAGATATTACTTAATAAAAGATAATTAATTTATTAATCTTTAACTAAATAGAAAAACAATATTTTAAAATTTTTTTTAATATAATTATATTGATTTTCTGATCTCCAAAGATTAGTAAAAAAAGTCTGCATATTGAAGGAGCTAGTTAAGGTATCCGAAAACATGACTGCTCATTGGGGTATTGACAAAGGGATCATAATTTAACAGTGTTTTTTAAAATCTAATTCAGATGAAAATTTATAATGAATAAAATTAATATTTTTCAAAAAATTAACAGGCTAATTAAATATCTTTCAACTTGATTTTAATAGACAATAAATTTATAAGAATGGTTTTAATAGACAATTAAAAATAAAATATTTTTTTATGAAAGACAAAAACACCTACTAGATTTTACAGATCCTTTTTTAATAAGAAAAATTGAGTAAATTTTTCCGAGGAAATAAATTGATGTTTAAAATTAAAAGCAAAGGAGGCAAAATTAATTTTTGTTTTTAATTACCAAATGTTTTAATCTCTGTTAGCAAAAATCAGAAGGAATTTACAAAAAATTATTTCATTGTCTCTTTTTGTTTGAGAACCTTAAAAAATTAAAATATATACTTGTTTTATTAATTATTTATTTTACTGAAAAAAAATGCCAAATGGGTTTTTCAAACCTTTTTGGTACTTCTTTTGCATTTCTTTAGATAAATTTAATTATTTTAGAAAAATTTGTTTTGTCATCAAATCTTAAATCAAATTTTTGATTGAAAATATTTTTTACTTTCATTTTTAATTTAAAGAAAAAATACTTGTACTAAATAGCCATTTTACACATCAGATAAATGAGACCAATCTGTCAAGATTTTTGATGAGTTTTCACATGTCATTATATTGAATTATAATAATTGTCAAAAAATTTAGTAATGGAATTTATGCATTACTCATCTCATTTTTTTTTTTTTTTCGAATCACTAAAAGCCCTAACCTAAATTCTAAATTTTAATTTTGGTCAAATTAAACAAAATTACCTTATATTACTTTATAACAATGTATGGACAATATCTTAAAACATTAAAGAAATTCATATGCAATTAATTTTATTTAATTATTTTTGATATTGTCCAAATCTTTCATAAACTCGAACATCTGAATAAATCTTTGTCTCCTTTCAACTAACGTTTTTAAGCAATTTCAGACGTTCTCCATAAATTTTGTTTCCAATTTCGCTAACAAAATTATTTTCTTTGTTTTTCTTTGGATTTTTTCGATGGCATCACAGTCTGTTTTAAAATTTGGTGACCACATAGGAACCGCAAGCTCAAAAAAGGACGGACAAAGGTCTATTATAGTATTTGAATTAAGAATCCCCTTAAACAACGATTTTCAAAAGTCATAAAATTTAAATATTTCAATCTTAAGACTTGGTTTTAGTAGAATCAATTAGTTTTGTCACTCTTTTTTGTACTTTTTCAAGAATTTTAATGTCTGTTTTTAAATACGGACTCGAGGCTCCTACTGCATGCTTCAAATGAGGCCTCACAAGTGAAGTATAGAGAAGTCTTGATGATTCTCGGCTAAGGTTCTTAAAATAATTTCTTATCAGACCCGGTATTCAGTTAGCTTTCTTAGCTGCCACAATAAATTTTTTATTCCATTTTAAATAAATTGTAAAAACAACCAAATATTAGTCTTTTGTTAACGCCTCTAGAAATGAGATATATTTTGATTTGATAATGAGTATTCGACCTTTTTTTTCAAGAAAAATATTTTTGAAAAAAATAAAGAAATAAAATAAGACAAAAAGTCAAAAAATAAAAAATTATAATGCCTTTTTAGATAAAGCTTATTCATAATTATTTTAATTTTTTAACAATTATTTTAACTTCGAAAAGATATAATACTTGGCTCTTTATTTAAAATATGTTGATTTAAAATATGTATATTTATTTATATATTAATAACAAAAGTTGTGTATTTTTTTTATTTGTTTAAAATGAAGAAGCTGATCAAACTCAAACAGGATTAATGGTCTTGTTATTTTTTGACTAACTAAACAACAAAATTATTTTCAATTTTTTATTTAAATATTTAATTTTCACTACATTTGAAAAAATATAAATAATATAAGAATTGAAGAAAATATTTTAAAATTATTTTTCTGATATTTCGGATATAAAGTAGTAAAAAAAAATTTAAATATTTTTTAATGGAATGTTTGTTATTTTTCTATTTAAGAAATAATTGGTATAATTTCAATAGTAAAAATTTTCAAAATTCAAAAACTGTATTGCTAATATTGCTTTTCAAATTATTTTTACTATTGTGTTAAAGTTTAATATATTTATTGGATATTAGAAAAAAATTAAAGTTTAATATTGTTAAGTCAAATAGTTTTTAGATAAGATGTTTTATCTCATTTTTAAAATTTTGGATAGCGATATTTTTGGCAATGGAATATAAATTTTTTTTTTTAATTCTTGAAAAAATTAATATTTAAATTTTAATTAGTCTGTTTTTAATAACATACAGAAAAAAAATATTTTTGCTCGTTTATTTGATTTATTGAATTAAAAAAGATCATAAAAATTATTCATAAAATTATTTTAAAGATTTTACTCAAATGGTCTAATCGGAATTTACTTAGTATATATGAACTAGAATTTTTATTTTTTGTTTAAGTCTTATTATCGAAAATTAGTGGCTTGAAATTTAAGTCATTTAACATGGCTGGAACTTTTTTATTGCAAATATTTATTCAAATAATGATAAATCAATTAACAATTATTTTTCAAAAATTAAACAACAAAACAGGGGTTGTGAAGTTCATTTCAATTCGATCTTTTCAATTCAGAAAAAATTGAATAAATTTTTTGCTAGTGTTGGCAGACGGACAATTTTGTCCGACCAACTTGCGGTCCAAATCTGGCGGCCTCCTGTCCGGCAATTATTTATTGGACTACCACAAAAAATAGGTGTTTTTTTTCTTATTTTTTTAAGAAAAATTTATTTAAAAAAATTTTTATTCTGGCCGTACTTTGGACCGGCCGCGGCCAAATTTTTTTTGGACCGGCCACCTGGCCGGCGCCAGACGCTATTTTTTACTAAAATAGATAATTTTGTTCAATAAAATGCTAAAATTTAACACTAATAGAACATGTAAAAAATTCATGTGACCGGACTAGGACTTTAATTTGGCGCTGTTAAAACACTCAGATTTTTCTAATTGATGATTTAAATTTTTTTTCAAATTTTTTAAACTAATAAGCTTATTCATTAATTAAATGAACTAACAAAACTTTATACTTTTATTCACTTAAACTTTAATATTAAAAAGATAAAATGCCAAAATATTAAAAATTACTATCTTTCTATATTTTATTTTAAAAAACTTAAAGAAAAGAAAAAAATAACTTTTATCAATTTTTGACCGAAAACTTCTTACATTATTTGAAATAATTAATTTCAATAACATTAGATTTTTTTAATTACAACTGATATTTTTATTTTATTTAAAATTTTATCAGTCGACTAATATTTAACAAAAGCATTTTGATATTTTACTTGGTCCATTAAACATTACCAAATTTAAGAACAAAGCAAATTTTCTGACATAAAAGCACTATCTTAATAACCCAATCTGTATTTAAAATTTTTGGCACCATAAATTTTTTTAATCAAACTTTTTAGCAATAAGTAATTTGTTAAATTAATAAAGGCCACTTTAAAAATTTAAATATTTAAAAATTTTTTTTATTAAAATTAATAATTAGAGTAAAAGAAAGCCTTGTAATTTAATTGAGGTCAGTGTTGTTGTAGTCAAAAGAGAACTTCATTTTTTTTTGTTATTTTATACAAAAAATATTTTACAATAAATTTGATAAAATATATTTTTCAAAGCAAGAACTAGTAATTTAAACCTTTTTCATTTCATTACTGTTTAAAAAAAACAAAGTCATTTTTAATAAATAATAAAAAAATTAGTACTTTTAGACCACATGTTTTAGTAAGTAGAAAAAAATAAAATTAACAATAATTAAAATTTGAAATGAACATAGATAACAAAATCAAATTAATTGTATTTTTTTCCAAAGAAGAAAACTTACTTGGAATAATTCAAGAATTTCATTAAGCCAATCTGTCAAAAAAAAGCAAAAAAAATTGATAAACAGAAACAAAAGCAGCTTAAGAACTTCAACAAAAATAAAACAACAACAGCTAATTAGATTGATAATATCAAATATTAAAAAGAAGCCAACTGAGCTCAATATCTTATCAAAAACTCACTAATTGCAAGCATTTGAATTTTAAAGTAAGTTAGCTATTTAGAGCCTCCAGGCTACACAACAAAACCATTCCAGCACTTCCACCGAAGACCTTATGTCAGCAAAAGACAATTCCCAGCTACGTCAATAGAACACGGTTGACAAAAGGAACAAATTAAATTAGACTCGTTTGAGTGAAATTTTGGTTGTTTAAAAATGGCAAAAAATTAAATTATCATTCAGTTTATAATCTAATTTGAGTTATATATTGTTTCAACACTAAATTTGGCCATGATGCATTCGATAGATTCCATTTTTAGATAGAAAAAAAAATCTAATTACTATTTAATCAAGTAATTTAGAAAAATTATTAAAAATATGCATCATTGTTCATTGAGGATAAGCTCTATGCTGACGTTTTAAATCACGCCATAGACTCAATTTTAATTTTGTTTTTTAAATTTTTGGCCAAATATTTTCTCAATATCTATTCCGAAAACTCTCATGCAAATTATGTACTTTAAAAAAATTGTACTCTCATTTTTTTCTGAGTTTTTAAGACTATTAGGCATTTTAGAGTGTTTAAACTATTTTGGGGACATGTAGAATATATAATTTGAATATTGCGGAAATTTTTTTAATTATTTTTTAAGGACATGGAAGGCTCATATTGGTTTCCTGCTTTTTTTAATTTAAATGAAAAAAGAAGATTAAAGATAATCTGATAAATAGGGATGATAGAAACATGTTTAGCCAGCCTGCTGTTCTACCAGCAAAACTGACACAATTACACTGTAAAATGAGAGAATTAATCGACTTTTTTTAATTTATTTTAAGATATCAATTTAATTATTTGTTGCTTTTTATTTAGCTCAAAAGTAAATTAGGGGATAATTTTTGTTAATCAACAGACTAGTGCCCTTATCGTAGTCGACTGATTAACACTTCATTTATTTAATTCAAATTTTTAATATTTAAAATTAAGATTTTTATGAAATTAAAAAAAAAAGAATTAATTAATTTTTATGAAAACAAAAAAACATTGATAAATTTATATCAAATTTTATAAATTTTTTTACAAAGTACATTATAGATCAAATTGATATTATTGTAAATTGATAGCTTGAATGTATTTAAAATGATAAATGAAAAAAAATATTTTAAAATGAATTAGGCCATTTGCAATTGATTCTGCATTTAAAAAAAATTAATCTTTAATTTAATTTTAAAAATAATTTAGAAATATTTTTGTTAATTTTTTACTGAATTTCATAACGCCTTGGTTGTAGTAAAATATGGTTAGGGTTATTCAAATTATCTATCTATGTAATCCATGATGATATCAAATTTTAATTTAAGTTTAATTTATTTTCAAAGAGAAAAATTGATTAATCTCCAAAAAAAAATAATAATAAATAATAATAATAATATTAGCTATAAAATAAAGTCGATTTTTTTTTAATTAAATGATTTGAAAAATTGTTGATAAAATTTTAAAATGTTTTAAAATTAAATAATAAAGTCAATGTGAAAATAGAATTCAGATAGAATATGAGAATAAATTTTAATTAAATGCAAATTTTAAATAAATTTTGTTTTTTTTTTCTTAAAAATGAAAGAAATAATTTTTTAATTTTTTTTGCTAGGTTTTAATATAGATGGTTTATTAGCTTTATTTCCGAGCTTTTATTTAGAAAGAGTTATTTATTAAATTTAGTATATTTAAGCTATAAGTAGTAACACTATTTAAAATAAAAAATGTAAACAAGTATTTCAAATTACATTATAAGATTTATCAAGATGAGTTGTTTGGATTACCATAGCGAATTTACTTAAAAAATTAAACCAAATAATAATAAGTAAAAGAAAAATAGCAAATAAAGAGCTTAATAAATAATCTGAACAATCTGTATAATTTTACACTTTAACGTGTTCTTTTCAATAATTAGTTAAGTGCATACGTAAGACATATTTTTTTAGTGAAAAATTCTAGTAGGAAATTGTTGTAAAATTTAAATTCTAGGTCTAAGCAAATTTTCTCAGAAAAATTCTATTAATCCTTTCTAATAACTATTGATAAAAGTAATTTGATTTTTTCAAAATTCAAAAAAATCATTTAATAAAAAAAATTTAGTTTAAAAAGTTTCTTTATTAACAAATATATTTTAAAAAGAAAAAAATAGATTAAATTGATTGAATTTTTTTTAAATTTTCAATTTTTATTTTTATTTTATTCGATTGATTATTAAAAATTTTATTTCATTATTTAAAAGCGTTAAAGATCGATTTTTTAAATTGAATCAAAAATATGAAACATGAAAATACTAGAAAAAATACTAAAATTAAAAATATGCAATCAAGTAATTTTTTGAAAATAACAATTGAGATAAAAAATTACATTAATAAAATTTTAAAAGTGAAAATTTACCTATTTTAAGCAATCGATTTTATTCGGAAATAATTTTTTTTATTAAGAAATGTTAAAAATTATTAGGTTATTGCTATTAAAGAGTTTAAAGAGAAAGTAGAATAAGCTTTTGGTTGGATTTTATTAACTAAAACTGAACAGATTGGGTTCTTCAATGTATAGTTATTTTTAATAAAAAAATAAAAGCAATAAATTTATAATTTTACCTATTAATCATTATATTTAACTGGATTTTTTTCTAATTAAGGGTTCAAAAAGTGTCTAAATCGGAAATGCAAAAATAGGTTTAGTAAAAATTCGAAAATGTAAATTTCCCATATAATTTTCTATCAGATAAAATAAATTTATTCTTTATTTGAATAAGGAATAAGCCTTAAAAATAAAAATGAGATTCAATCAAACATAATAATAGAAAAGCGATTTTTACATATTTCTCTCATTGAATTTACGTTCAATCAAGATTTGAGTTTTGAATCGTCAGCAAATCTTATGTGTTAATAGTTCATTTATTTGAAGTTAAAAAAGAGAATAATAATTTTACCTCACGAGGATTTTAAATAAACTTAAACTACCAGGTCTGAGTCATTCTGTTCCATTGGTTCTCAGAATGGTACAAGAATGCAGAGCAGGTTTCGCATCAATTAAACTCACTCTATTGTGTAACTTCTTTTTTCTGAAACATTCAATTATTTAACATGTGGTACCCTTCAGTAATTATTTTAAATCATCTCTTATAAATTTCTTCTTTACTTTATTTTAACTTTAAAATTTTTAATTGAAAAAATTTTAATTTTTTATTAGATTAAAATAATTAATAATGAGACAAAATATTTTCAAATTAATTTTGTTTAATTATTATTATTATTATTTTTATTTTTTGTTTTACAAAATGTAAAAAATTTAAAAATTCAATAATATCTTTGTTCAAATGCAGTATTTATCACTAAAATTAATTTTTTTATTTATTCAATTATGCTGAGAGAGAGGCTTAAGTAGTTTTACAAGTTATCCGCAAGGGGTTCCAAAATAAATATAAAATATGACGAATGATTCAAAATAAATAGTAGACAATTATATTTCCTTTGATTTGCAGACATAATTGAATCAGTTAGACCATCTTTAATAGTTTTAATTATAATTTTTATTCCTTTTTTAGATAATGTCAAATATCCGTCAGAAAAAAAACTCCAAGCCAGATTGTCATATTTTAAGCTCTCAATGATAGACATTTATTTTTTTTATATTTAAAAGATTTAATTTATTTTTGAACTGAATTTCAAATAATTTCTTTTATCGATCAGATTTTTTAGATAGGTTCTAGGAGAAAACGCGATGAGTATTTCACCTAATGAAAGTTGGAGCCGAGTACTGAAAGATTATTTCAGTAATTGAATCTAAAAAATTCAAATTTTGCAATTTTTAGCGTTCACAGTTGCGAATTAAAGCTATAAAATTTTCGATTTTTATAATTTTGTAGCCTAAAATTAAAATTTTTCAATTATTCCTTTAGAAAAAAAAAAATTTAATTATACTCATTTAATAAGAGAAGTAAAAATTTATTTTCATTATTTTTTCTATATTAATTGTTTTATTTTTTAGACAGAGTTTCATCCTTTCTATCACTAATAATCTTTTGATAATTTTCTTTTGGATTAAGAAGAATGAATTAAGTCTCTCTATCAGAACTGTCAATTTTTCCAAAAAATACTTCTGATTCGTGTTATATAAACTTTTTTATATAACACGAATCTTTAGGAAAGCGATGACTTTTTAAATTGGTTTGACACAAACTTTCACGAATTGACTAAAATTTTAATTAAGTTTGCTCGAAAAAAAAATAAAAATTTACGAGATTTTACGTGAATTTTACAGAAATATACGAAAAATTTTATAAGACTTAAAACGAGCAAAAATAATTGATCCGCTTTTAATTTTGTTAGTTGAATCGATACAGCTGTGGTAGAGGCTGGTGGAGTTTAAGTGGCTTTTTTTGTCCTTTAAAGCTTTTTAAAAAAATTAAAATAAAAATCATGTGGTAAATATTAAACTCAATTATCTTTTTTCTTTTGTTGACAAATAATAATCCAATAAATCAGAATTAAATAATCATTCAAGAGCCTTTAAATATGCACATATTTTTTATTTTATATTTTTAAAGCTAACATCTATGTTAATAAACTAGTATGCTAACCATTCCAGTTGCTCACATTTTAGTAAATTCTCAAAAAATTTTATAAAACCAATTTTTAAAATCGTTACAATTTGGCCAAAAATTTTGGGAATTTTTTTATCAATTTTTTTAAGTAATAAACTGGCAAATTCATTAAGAAGTTTGCTTTTTTTTATTTTTAAAAAACAATAATATTAATTCAAGAAAGCTTTCGGATAAGTTTTACTTTTTAGACCCTAATAATAGCTCCTTACATTATTCATTCTAAAATATCCTAAAATTTTGATGTTATTAAGGGAAATTTTTATTTAGGGAATTAAATCGTTAATCAGTCATTATTAGTAATTTATTAAATTTCAAAGAATTAGAGTTTTTCATTAAAATTTTAAATTCATATTCTAAGTAATTAATTTTAGGAGAAAAATTTTATAATTTTTATAATTATCTAAAAAAAATTACTGATTTAAGTAAATATTTATCTGAAAATATTTTTTTATTTGACCAATTTCTTTAAAGTGTTTCCTTGCTTTTCCTTTAGTGGCTAAGCTATGGATGAATTAAAAACAAATAAAATAAGTGATGAAAAACACCTAAAATAAATTCTTTGTATCAAAATCTTAGTCATTTATACAATAGAATATTAAGTCAAAAAAAAATTACATTTGAAATGAATTTTGAGTCTCACAGGAATTTAACTATCAAATATGATTAATTACAGAATCTTAAAATTGTAAATGTATTTTTTTAAATCTTCTATGTCCAAATTCTAAATTTCTTTTTTTTTTAGAGCTTTAAATTAAAATAAAAATTGATTTAAAAAAATTTAGTAAAATTAAAAAATTCTATATGTTTAATTAAATTAATTTTTTTGTTCAAAATTTGTAACAGAATTTTAAAGGTTTTTCTATTTTTTTTAATTGTTTGTAACATGTTTTGTAATTTTGGTTTTTAAAGTCTGTTCCAGCTTCTTCAGTCCCAACTGAGACTATTTTTAGCTTTCACGACATTTTTCAATAATTAAGCTAAATTTTATAAAAAAAAAAACAACAGCAATATTTTTATACAAATTAAATTAATTAACTATTTTTTAAAACTCAGATTTTAGAAACAAATTTTTAAAATTTTTCTTAATTTTTTTATTCGAATCAAAAAATTTGAGTTTTCTTTTTTTGTACACTCAAATTTATAATAAAAAGAAAATTCTGAAAAAGAAATTAATTTGAATTTTCAACAACTTTAAATATTAATTTTTTTTTATTTATTATAAAATCCAAAGTTTGTTAGTTGCATTTCATTAATTATAATTAAATTTTTTTATTAAATCTAAGCTAGTTGTTTTTTATTTTAAAAAGAACAGTATTTGTGTTTTTTAAGGAATTTTTTTTCAATTTTTGACTACAGCCAAGATCACTGCGAATTTCGGTTCCGGAATAATTACAAAAGTCATCAATCTCTAATTTTTCAGCTATAAAGCAAAAACTGCAGCGGATGTTTTACTCTCATTCCTGATGTGTAAATAATTCAACATTTTTTTGTATTTAGTTTCATTTTGTTGATAATGAACCATTTCTGCATCTCATCGACAAATTGTCGTGGTTTGATCTTTTAAATGTCTCAAGGAATCAGCATGTATTTTCTGTAAGGCAGTTATCGGAAAAGAATGAATTTTCATGCGAAATAGAGAGAATAAAAAGGTAAGCTTGTTTTAAACGAGCCAGGAATATTCAGTGAATAGAAAAATTATTCCACTAGAATATTCACTCAGTATAAAATCCAGTCTACTTTAATTCAATTGACATCATGTATTTTAATTTAATTAATAAAAAAAAATTTATTTTTGTTCTTTGCAGAGACTTAATTTGGGTGAACCAAAGTTTGGATACATTTTGCAAAAAGATTAATTTAGACCTAAATAAAAAAAATGAATTCCATTTTAAATTTTTGTTTTTATTATTTGTTACAAAATTAAAAAAATTCTCAAAGACTTAACATCATAAGTACTTTTAGAATTTTTTCCTATTTTTTGATGAATTTTATTTTTAGGAAAATGAAAGAGAAAATTTTCTCTAAAATTTTTTAATTTATTTTAGGTAAAAAAATTAAATTTTTTTTCATTTTTGGTGCAACTAATTCTTTCAAATCTTGTCTTCAAAATTAAATTTTATTTTCCTATTTATTTTTCAAAATTTTAGCAGTCGAATTGTTAGCCATTTTATTAGAAACAATCTAAAAAAGTATCCAAATAAAAAAACACTTGGCGCAAACTTTTACACTGTTATTTTGAATTTTCTTTCAATCTTCATATTCAAGAAGAAAAAGGCAAAATGTTTAGAAAATAAGAACATCAAGAATTATGATTTTAATTGTGAGAGTTTTAATTTGAAATACGTGGTTTTCAGGTGAGATTAAAAAAAAAATTTACTTTATATTATTTTTAAATTCACTACTCGATCTGTTTCTTATGAATAATCATAAACAGACATTTATTTTTAACTATAATCATTTTACACTCAAAAGAAAAGACATGTAGGACTTTATATAACTCTAAGGTCCGACGGTGTCAAATTGACACCTTGGAAAAACAAAAATAATGAGTGACTAATTTCGATTTAATCACGATGAAAGAATTATTTTTAGGTACGGTTATCCCATTAGAATTCTTTCTCGTTCATAAATCTTCATCATTTTCTAGCACAGTCCACATAATTTAATTACTTTTATATTTATTTTATTTAATTTTGAAATTATTTTTTTATAACTTTTTGACCTATGAGGTCTATACAAGTTTTTTTGTCAATAAATAATAATAATAATAATACTAATAATTCTATTTTTTTGTTGTCTTGTCAGAATGCCCATCGTAATCATTTGAAACTTTTGATTAAGTGTAATCAGTATTCTCAAGGATTCAAAGGTCTTTGGAATTGCTTAAGTTTCCACAATTTTTGTTTTTATGTTTTAATTTTTTTTAAATTATTTTTGGTAAGCTTACGTAATCTTACATGAATATGAGTTGGTAACGACATTTAATTTTACGAAAAATTACGTAAACTTTCATTGAAATACGTAACTTTATGTAAAACAGTTCTAAAATTCTTACCGTTTTTGATAAAAAAAAACAAAAATTGAATTTTTTCCAAAATTTTACATAAATTTTCTATAAAAAAAATAAAAAAAATTCAACATTCCTTATGTTTTCTTTCATAATTTAACTTAAAATAACAGCTTTTTTAGTATAATTTTGAACTACAAAGCTGTATTTAAATAAAAATTTGACTAATCAAAGTAAAATTCAAAGTTATTTTATGATTTTAAGTCTCCTAGAAAATTATTATAAAAAATAGCTTTTTTTAATTTAATAGAAAAATAGTTTGGGAAATTCTCTATCAAGTTTGAATGGAACTTAGTTAATAAATAATGATAAATAATTTTATATAAATAAATAGTATTCTAAAAAAAATTAAGAATGGATTTAATGAAAATACGAAATTAAAAGTTTTTTTTTTACATATTTTAGCTCCTTAAATTTTAATTATTTTTAAGATTTAAAAGAAAGAATAAAGAAAAATTTTTATTTGAAATTCAGAAGATTAAAATAATAATCAATTATCTCTTTCTAATCTCTTATTTCAAACGGATTGATTTTTATTTTGAGATTAAGAAAGGTCATAATTAGATTTGATCGGCAAAAAACTCAATTGATGCTTTTTCTGGATAAGGAATATAGATTTTTTTAGGAATTTCTCTCCATAAATCTCTATATTATGGTTTTGACATATTCTATCATATTCTTGTCTGCTGAAATAGTTTGAAGAATTTAGGCCGATATTTAAATGCTCTCTCTTAAATCCTTCTTAAATCGTGATCTTAGAACACTTTCTTTAGCTCTAAAAAATCCATTCCAATATACCCTTTTTATTTTGATTGTTTGGATTAAAAAGTAAAATTAAATTAGAATAAAAATAATAAAAATAGTTTGAAAAATAATATTTAATGGAAATATTGAAACAAGAAATAACAAGTACAAAATATGTATATATTTATTTTTCAGGAAAGAAAAAAAAAGATAGTAATTTAGAATGAGTTTAGACAAGAGATTAAGTGGCATGTCACTAATTTTTGATGCTCAAATATTCATTTTTTATGACATGTCTCAAAAAAAGATAAATAAAATAATAAAACTTTTCTTAAAAATCCTATTCGGGTTTTATAACATGTGTTCAACTCAATTTTGGTTATAATGAACTTTTTTTTTATTGATTAAGAACAAAACGAATTGTGCTGTTAATCATTTGAATTATATTAAATCATTACGTTAAGATAAAAAGTATGGGGTCTAGTCGTAGTATTATGAGAACAAGTCTTGTTCTCTGGTTTTGTGAACTATTAGTTCACTTAATCTTGAAATTTTTCACCTCATCTAAAAATGGGAGATTTAACCACAAGGAAACAACTGACCGTAAAGCTGCATACAACTTAATTATGTCCTATATTGAAAAATCGAAGTCTTTATTTTTACGATTTTTTTAATGAAGGAGCTTTAACTCGATTTATAAATAAATAAATTTTATATGGTATAATAACTTAAAAGTTTTTAAAAAATCAAAACTGAATTAATATTTTTTAAATTTTTTAAATTTTTAGGTCTCATAAAGTTTAAGATACCTAAAAATATGTAGTTTTAAACCTCTAGCGCCTAAAAAATAAAGTCACGGGTTTTTTTGTTTTTTATATCATCAAAACAAAAGGTTATTTGATATTTTAAAATGTTCTGAAGATTTCGGCTGAGATTTACCAGAAAAATATGTTTTTTTTTAATTTAATATTTCTTAAACAACAGTAAATTTTTATAAAAGAAAATTAATTTTTAATTTTCGCTTATTTCCGAAAAATTTATAAATAAAAATTGAAAACTTTCGAAAAATCCAGGGAGAAATGGACAAATCATTGTAAAATATAAAATAACCTTTTGGTTTGATAATATTAAAAACAAAAAAATTAATGCAATGACTTCTAGCCCGTGACTTTATATTTTTTTAATAAATTAGTGAAAATAAAAAATTTCAATTCTTAAAAAAAAATTTACACTTTTTGTCCGAATTTAATTTCTTAAAACTTGCTCGACTTTACCTGTTTATTTTTGAGGAATTGAGAATTTATCTTTAGTTAAATCTTTAATGAAATTAGATTTTTTGTTTGTCTCACTAATACATAAATTCTCGATTCTGGCCTCAAGTGAATCATCTGGCATTGGATCAATTTCCTCCAAACTAACTAAAAATTACTTCATTTTTAATAAATACAATTTACATGATTCCTGTTTCATTCGAATCATCAGTTGATTTAGTAAATGATTTATCATCAATATTTTGGTACACATCTCCTTTAACCTCCTCATCACCTACATTTTCTATGTCATCACCTTAGAATTAAAAAATTGACAATCAGTTTCATCGGCTACCATGACTTGGGAATCAACTTCGTTTTCAGTCTCGAATTAACCTCTGTCAAGTTTCTATTTATCTAAAGTGAAAATCGCCTCAAATTCTGTGAGTCTTCTAATATTAAATTACTAATAATTTAAAAAAATGTAAAAGTTTTGAAGCAAATTTTTACAATTTTCACAAAATAATATAATATTAATAATATTGAGCTGCAACAGTGACCATGACACCATGACCACTGCAAGTGTTCTTTGTTAGGGAATTGACCACAAAATACCGTAGCTTGTTCCAAACTGGAATAATACTCTTTTCTCGTTGACCACAGTTTCTTGTAAATTGTCTTGATACTTGATACTTGATACTGTGTCGACTTCCTCGAATACCGACAACCGGACCATCTGACATCAATGCTTGTGCTACACTATTTAGCTGAATTGGAAAAGATCAGAAAAAAAGATTGGAAAAGAACAATCAAAGTCATAACTCCCACACAACCAGCGCGGCAAACAGCTACTACGTTTGTAGGTTTGTACGCAGTAGCCCTGTCTAGGACTGGATCTGCCCAACAAAAAGCATTAATAAATGCGGTCTCTAAAGATGCCAAACCACGCGAATCAGAAGCAAAAAATTTCGTTGTTATTGGCGCTCCATTGTCGAATGCGACAAACGAAAATGATCAGAAAGCTGCAGACAAAACAATTATTGACGAGTTAATTGATGAAATTGGTGCAAGCAAGGAAACTGTTGTTATGTGTACCGCTTGAAAGCGACCATAGACAGATCGACAAACGAAACTGTTCCCGGACCAATTATTGTACAAACCTCAAGCGAAGAAGCACGCATGGAAGTCCTAAAGAGGAGATCTGCCTTAAAGGACAGCGACAAGTTTAAACAAGTCTTCGTCAGACCAGACAGGACTCCAGCTGAACAAGCGGCGTTCAGAGCTCTAAACGAAAAGAGGAAAGAAGCAAACAGCGATCTGGCTAAACTGAATAAACTTGGCAACCCCTTTCGGTTCATCATCCGCCGCGACAGGGTCCGTTGCTTCAATGAATCGCAGACCCTTAATGGACATCACCCGTATGTGTCAGAGAACGAGGCGCGGAAAGCGAGAGGTCAGACACAGGGCTCTGAAAGCGACAGAGACGACGAGAACTTCCACCATGAACAGGCATCTCACCATACAGACCAACGCGGAAACCATTGGAGAACAGCACGCGGTGGTCAAAACAGAGGACGCCCAAACCAAAGACCAGGTACCTACCAGCAGTCTAGCACCATTTCGGGACGCCGCAATTACTAATAAAACTAAACAAAATGCGAGGAGTCAGCCACAAGCTGTACTCCATAAACAGCCTAATTCACTAAAATGCCTATACACTAATGCTACGTCACTTTACTCAACTAAACAGGCAGAACTAGCAACACTCGACAACGACAGTCTTGATCTTATTGGCGTTTCGGAGACTTGGTTCACCGATAGTTCGACAAATTGGTTACATAACTTCAACACATATCGACGCGATGGCAACACTCATGCTGGTGGAGTCGCGATATATGTCCGAAAGAGCATTTCATCAGGCGAAATAAACGACAAGAAATTAAGCGAACAGTTGAAGAGGCCAAATGTTGAACAAGTCTGGTGTCAATTAAACTGTGGAAGTGAATGCATCCTTGTTGGCTGCATCTACAGACCTCCGATCAACAACCGTTGGAATAGGCAAGCCCATGTTAACGTCGCAAACGAAATAAACAAATCAATTGAATTAGCTAAAAAAGCCGTAGATTCTAGGCAATATTCAGGTCTATTAGTAATTGGCGATTTCAACTACCCGAATATTAACTGGTTTGCAGACAATACTGTCTCAGTCAACTGTAAAGAAAGTGGGCTAGCGGATAATTTTGTAGATTTACTAAACGATTAGGCAATTGAACAGCAGGTTCATTTTCCCACTTTTTACTCATCGGAAGAGAAAGCTGGCAACACACTCGACTTAATTCTGACCGAATCACAATATCGGGTTCAAGAGCTGTTTGTAGGCCCTCCACTTGGACTAGCGAACCAAGGGCATGTAGTCCTGATATGGGATTACATGTTATACGATAAAAAGGAAGCAGTAAAATTCAGGTCAGCTCCCTTCGTCTACAATAGAGGTAATTACACTTTTATTATATATCACTTGAAGTCTCTGGACTGGGAGAGCCTTTTCCAAGACAAACTAGTACGCGATCGAGTCAAGATATTCCAAAATATTTACGACACGACTTGTGAGAGACTCATCCCAAAGAAGCGTAAGCAACAAATGAGAATAAGAGCACCATGGATGACACCTGCAGTCAAAGTGCTTACTAAAAATAAAAGGGACCTTTGGAACAAAAATCAGGCATCTAAGTGGAAAATAAGTTCGCTAGTGCTGGAGTACAAAAAATGTAGACAAGATGTCAAGAGAATCTGCAGATCAACCATTCGCAACTACGAAAATGAGCTCGCCTCAGACATAAAGAATCCGAAACGACTTTTCGCGTACATCAATAGCAAGCACGGCACAAAGATGGAAATAACCTCATCAGAGACGGAAAAGGCTACACTCATGTGGACAGAGAGAAGATTGCCAACGTAATCAACGACCAGTTCAGCTCGGTCTTTGTCAAAAAAGATGTCAATTTAGCGCTGCCTCAATTCTCAGACCAATTCAGAAAATTTGATGCATCTTTAGCCTAATAATAACTGTAGAGGACGTACATAAGAAATTAATCGGATTGAATGAGCATAAATCAGTTGGCATTGATAACATTAGTCCACTAGTCCTTAAGCGTTGTGCCGCTGACTTTGCCAACCCTTTGAGGCTCATTTACCAATCAAGTATCGAGGAAGGAAAGGTTCCGGAGGCGTGGCTTAAGGCTAACGTCACACCAATATTTAAAAAAGTTAGTAGACTAGATCCAGCAAACTACAGACCTGTGTCTCTCACATCTGTGGTTTGCAAAGTATTAGAATCGATTGTTCGTGACTTATTTATGAGTCATTTGACGATAAACAAGCTACTGGCGAGTGAACAACACGGCTTCGTCAGCAATAAGGCGTGCGTGACAAATTTACTCGAGAGCTTTGACATCATTACGAGCTCGGCTTTCAAAAAGATACCAATAGACGTGGCGTTCCTTGATTTCGCAAAAGCATTTGACAAGGTACCGCACAAACGCCTGCTTCACTAAATGCAGGCATATGGCATTCGTGGTAAGTTAAACGATTGGGTTAAAGGATTTCTAAGTGACAGATCGCAAAGAGTTGTTCTAGGTGTGAGTAGCTCTAGCTGGGCAAGTGTTACTAGCGGTGTACCGCAGGGGTCAGTTCTTGGACCCATCCTGTTCATCATCTATGTGAACGACTTGGCAGCACGCATCAAAAATTACTGCAAAATTTATGCCGACGATTGCAAAATTATAGCCGTGATAGACAATAGCGACACAAAATCATTACAAACGGACCTAGACAATGCAGAATCATGGTCAAAGGAGTGGATGATGCAGCTCAATTACGATAAGTGTAAAATTATGCACATCGGATAATCAAACCCCAAAATTGAGTATAAACTAGCAGACTTGACTTCGGGAGAATCCCATGTGCTGAACACAACTGACCTTGAGAAAGATTTGGGTGTTTACATCTCGGCCTTAAGATGGAAACCTCAGGTCGATTTTGCAGCAGCCAAAGGTAATCGTATGTTTGCAATTCTTAAGAACACTTTTATTTCCCGAGATTCTAAACTGTGGAAAAATTTGTACACAACGTACATTAGACCACAACTAGAGTTTTCAGTCCCTGTATGGAGTCCCTATTTAAAAGCGGACATTAACACGCTCGAAAAAGTACAACATAGAGCCACCAAAATTGCCAATAACCTTTGTCACCTGAGCTACGAAAAAAGACGAGAAATACTTGGACTCACTCTTCTTAGCGATAGGCGTATCCGCGGCGATCTCATTACAAAATTTAAACTAGAAAAGAAACTCGAAGTAATTGATTGGCACATTTCACCATTAAACGTTGAGCCCAGAGCAAATCACAGGCGAAGATATAGACGAGAAATTGTTAGAAACTGCAGAGTTCGCTCTAACTTTTAAAAAAACAGGATAGTTCAACATTGGAACTGTTTACCCGACGAATTAGTCAACGCAGAATCTGTAAACTCGTTCAAGAATAAACTCGATCAGCACTTTAACTGTAATAAAGCAACGCTTTCAAGCGTTGCTCTGCATGGGATCTAAGGATACCCATGGCACACAGTTCAAAAATTACTACTACTACTACTACTCTGTGTTGACTTCCTCCAATACCGACAACCGGACCATCTGACTTCAATGCTTGTGCTACACTATTTATGAATGGAACTAGTTAACCGAGTTTATTCCATAAGCAATTTTATAGAATGAGATAACAGATTTTTTTTCAGTAATTTTTCAAAAGTGATTTTTTCTATAGTAACATTGATTTTTTTTCAAAAGTCCGAGAAAAGATATTAATTTTTTTTTTCTATTAAAAAAGTCCAAGTCCGGACTTTTTTTTTTTAAATCTTCATTCAAAATTCCATGTCCATGCTTTAAAATTTTGATTACTGAAGAAGCGCAAGAAAATTCTGTGAATGGCAAGTCTATCGCATTAGACAACCCAAGAGTATATAAATTTTTTGATATTAAGTCTAATCTAGCAAATTTAAAAAAAAAGTCCAGACTTTGACTTTTTTTTTAACACTTGGACTTTTTTTTGGGACTTTTAAACAACTTTGTATATATATCAATTATAATGAGTCAACTTCATACAATTTTGTAATTTTTTTATTTAATTATTTATAAGACATATCATTAAGAGTAGGACTGGTAGACCGATTCCAATTTTAATGCCGGTTTTGAAATCAGTTTTAATACATAGCCGGTTTTAAAAACCGGTTTACTATAAATAAAATAAAATTTGACTGCACTGGGTTCTTTATGGCTCATTTTTGAGTCATTTGACTTAAGATTTAAAAAATATTGAATTTAATTTTGTTTTCCAAAAAAATGTCATCAATGATTTAATCAGAAATCTTACAACTCAATGGTTAAATTTTTATTTCTTAAAATTTAAAGTTTATAAAAGAGTTGAATACACAAAAAATTAAACCAAATAAAAGTCAATTTAATATATAATATGAAAATTAAAAGTATTTGTTGTCACAAAATTTAGTTAAATGTCATTCAATGTATCGAACACTACCAAGTTTAAAAAATTGATTTAATCAGTTTAAAAAAATTAAGAAATCAATCATTTAAATTATTTTATTTTCGAAATAAAAAATTTATTTATTTTTATTTTAAAAAATTTGTGTGATAGCTTATTTAAAATACTTATCTTCTATTTCCTAAAAGAATGTCGCATGCTGCGGGGGGTTGTGAAATCGTTTCAATTCGATCATTTCAATTCGGTTCTTTGTCAATAAATTTTGAATGAATGGCATAAAATAAACTGGTTCTGCTAAATGTTTTAATCTGTAACAAGTTTGTTAGACATGAGACCTAAGTCTGCCAAAACTGTGCAAAGTAGTAGCTCACCTTATTTTAATCATTTTTTATTGGAGTGCAAAATACATAAGTTTGCACACCATTTTGCAGACTCTATTTTGTAAAAACTTGTTACAGGTTGTAACATTTTGCAGAACCGGTTTATTTGGTTTCATTCAAAAGTTATTGGAAAAGAACCCAATTGAAAGGAACTTCAAATCCCCATGCTTCAGATGGAATCGAATAATTCATGACTAAATGACTTTTCATTCCTTTAACCGAGAACGATTCCTAGAATGATTCCAGGACATTTAAAAAAAAATGATGACATTTTTTTGACAATCAATTTTTTCAAAATACCATTAATTAAGACTTACTCCTGTTAATAATTCTTATTGACAGCTAATAGTTTTAAGATCTATTTAATTAAAAATTTCCTTTAATAATTATAAAGTATTTTGTAATATTAATAATGGTCATCTAATATTTTAAATGACAACCAGGCAAATCGAAGTTCATGATCAAATTTAAATTTCAAATCAAAATTTTTAGTTTTTAATTTAAATAAAAGGGTATTTTTTCTCAATTTTTTAATTAAAGATCACTAAACTTTATTAAACATGATTTGTTTAATCTATGCTTAGATAGAAAATTATATTAATTTTTACTTAAATTAAATTAAAATCTTAATCAATATTTTGAAATTTTGCAAAACAAAATTTAACTGTGTTTCGCCTTAACATATTTTATTAGTATCAAAATATCATTTAAAGCCATAATTTGGATACCTAAATATGAATTTTAATTTTGTCTTTAAACTTTTCAGAAAAAGATTTTAGAAAAATCAATTAAAAATCAATCAGAAAGAATAGATTTTTTTTTCAATTAAAATAATAAATATCCTATGCTTAATTAAAAAAATATTAAAAAAAGCTAATTTGAAAATTTTTATTAAGATTATAATCTATTAAATTTTGATCTTTTGATCATGATCATGAACTTCAAGTTGCTTGACAACTAATGCTTTTAGATGATCATTAATACATTTAATTGACTTATAATAAAAACAAATGACGCCTTAATAATGTTACATATTTTATTTTTAATAAGAAAGGAAACGTTGAAAATAAGATTAACAAGTACCTCAAAGAACTAGAATGGCTTTGCAAATAGAAAATGAAAATTTCAGTTGAAAAGTCTTGTTACATGATATTTTCAAAATATATAGGTGGAAAAAATGACCTAAACCTTGAAATTCATGGGAATAAACTCAATAATCAGAAAGAAGTTAAATTTCTCGACGTTAAGTTTGACTCCGGTTTAACCTTTACTCAAATGGTAGATGAAATAAAAGGACGTTGTAGTTCAAGGCTCAATTTAATAAAAATCCTTTCAAATAAAAAATGGAGTCTTAATTCTAGAACACTCGGTAACCTCTATAAATCCCTAATTGGGTCTATTCTAGACTATTCTTTCCCTTGCATATATTCTTTTTCTGAAACAAACATTAAAAGACTACAAGGAATTCAAAGCTCAGCTGTTCGATCCATTCTTAAACTTAAATCTGATACTCCCTCTAACATTTTACATCTAGAAGCCCTTAATAAATTTAAACTTCTAACAGTTTCGAATTGACTTTTTGAGTTGAGTGAGAGATATGTTAGGGCTGGACTGAGTCATTCTTTCCCATTGGTAATCAGACTGGTAAATGAATACCGAGAAGGTTTCGAATCTCGTTTCATCGAATACCCTACTCCTTTGTATAATTGCTATCTTGTAATTTCTTCTTCTGATCCTTAACTGTCCATTTTCTACATGTTTAAATAACCTCATGTACCATTATTCATTTTTCATTTTTATCATATTTTATTTTTATTTCATAACTTATTATATCAAAACTTTTAATTTAATTCTATTTTGCCGTTTTTTCATCTGAAGGAGCTAATGCTCGATACAGATATACAAATAAATAAATAAATAGGCGGCCATTTATTTACTATGAAAAATTACGAGAGATTGCTAATCTGAAAAAAAATTCTATGAATTATTTTTTTCTATATTTCTTATATTAAAAATTTTCTATGAAAATAATTCTATAAAATGATGGTTCTTTAAAAAAAATCGATAAATTGAATTGTCATCCCATTCGGTAAATTCACTTTACTACTGAAAACTAAACTAAGAAATCATAAAAAAAATGAAAATGATCTAATTGACTTTTTTTTCATTTATTACAAAATTATTGATTTTATGCCTATTTTTGAGCTTTTAGGTGAGAATAAAAAAAAAGTTTAAAGCATTTAATGACACCCGTATAATTAAGTTATAATTTGGTTATAAACATATAATCAGGTTGTAATTTTTAAGTAACAAAAAAAATTTGAAACAATTGTAAAGTCTCAATTTTGGACTTCAGGGATTTAAGCCAAGAAATAAACAAACAATTAAATTTAGTTAATAGTTTATTAAATGGAATCCAAAGTTATAATAAAAGAGGTAGTGGTTTATATAGTAGCAAGAACATGTGCTTCAGCTGCAGTTAATTCAAGATTAAATAATAAGTAGAGACATGTCAAGACTTGGGTCTTAACATACCTTCACCTTAATAATGAAGAGACAATTAGCCTCTAAAGCAATGATTGAACAACTATTTAACCATGAAATAAAAAAAATAGATAACTAATGAATAAACATTTATAAGGCTCTTCTGGATAATTATATCCTTCTTTACTTTAAGGTTCTTCTGAGGAAACTCTCCTTAAACTTTTTTTTTTTTTAGGAAGTTATGACGACACGTGTCGTCATAACTTCCTCATTTTTAATTCCAGCATTTCAGCATTTAGATTGTACAATCTAAATGCTAAAGGATTAAAAAAAATATGTATTGGATGATGCGCACCTAAGTTAATACGCCTTCGAAAATTGATGAACAATGTCTTGATGCAATGATTGTTTTTGGCATGCAGCATTTGAATATGGATCATGATTGTTAGACTTGAATTAGGATAAGCTAAAAGAATTGAGCTAAAAATATACTTTTGTTTCTTTGCTTAATAAGATCCAGCTTTTGTTGAATAGTTTCTTTCAAGTGTGTCAGAAGCCATACTTGTTTTGATTAAATGAAGGTAGTGGCAGTCAGAAGTATCGTCAAATTTAAATTCTTTAATAAAAAAATATTCTGTTTTTTTGTTGTTAGTGGAATAAATGTTAAATCAATATTCAATCAATAGCTTATCTTTATTTTTTATTAAGTCTTGAGTTTTTTTGCTTCTATGAATAAGAAATTTGAAAATGTTGAAAATTTCATTCAACATTCGATAAGGGAAATATCTATTTTGGTAGCAAAAGCTGCAAGTTGTTTTCATTAATTTAAAGATAAATAGCATTGAAAGAAGCTTAGATTGCAGTTTTGTGCTTGGCTTTCGAAAAATTTGAACTAACTGCTGCCTAATTAGCTGGCAAATATTCGAGTTTCCATAATGAATATTTAATTCTGTATAAATACATTTGCACTAATTAAAAAAAACCCACTGCCATTAAACTCGAGTATTTGTTGTTGTTTTTTTTGCAATCGAATTCGCTTCCACTGGTTTCTTGCTTAAACATACGTGTTTATTTTAATTTGTTCCAAAATACCATTCACTCATAATGTGCCACAAATATATCAAGTTGTCTCTCTAGTACGTGATTCAAGCACATATTTTTAAATTTTGAATTAGACTTTAAATTTATTTTTTTCAATTTTTTTTTAAGTAAAAATAAAATCTTTCTGTCGGCAAGATTGTGTTATATTAAATTTTTTATTGATTGAACTTAATGTATTTTTTTAATTTTGAATGGAACAGATTTTTTTTTTAGAATAAATAGGGCTAAGAATTGATGAATAAAAATTTAAAAAATAAGAATGAGGTTTGTTTTGTGCGCTGATGAAAATTTTTTTATTTTTTTTTTTCGGTCTTGATCATGTTACATGCTACAATTTAAAAAAAAATAATTTTTTTTATTTATTTATCAAAGGAGGGACTAGTCACGTATTAAAAGAAAAAACAAGAATAATCTTTAAATTCAAATTTATTTCTCTTTTAGAGGTTAAAATTTGCTTTTGGGTGCCAATGACTCTTTTTAAACTCGTATAAAATATCATAGGTCTCTTTAGCTGCAAAATGTTTTTTTTTAATTTTAAATTTTAATTTTGAGTCCGGATTTTTGTCTTTGAAAATCCAATTTCAGTAGTCCAGAATTTTAGGGGCAGTCAAAATTTTTGTGTCCATCTTTCTCTTAAAATAAATTTTTCTAACACAAGAGTCATTTTTTTAACTTTTATTTATTCTATTTTAATTTTATTTGAACTTGCGCATTTTTTAAATTTTAAAGAATAAACTAAGACTGAGAATTGGCGAAAAAAAATTTGAAAAATTTTATTAGTAAAAGTGATTATTGTGAAGAGTAGATAGAACCTTGGCAAATTTTCTTAATTTTTTTGTTGGGTCCTAATTGACCTTATGACCATTTAATGATAATATATATTTTTTTTTTAATATCAATTGTGATTCAAATAAAATGTCGTAAAAATTAAATTTTCTAAAAATATTCACTTAGACTATCAATCATTTTTTTGTTTTACCACCTATATGTTTAAAATAAAAATTAAAAAATATTTTTTTTGCATATTATAATACAAAGTCAAATTTCGCAAAATATTTTTCAAAACTAGTCAGAATTCTCTTGGTATTTTTTGTGTTAATTACTGAGTTTAAAAGTGAGGACTGCTACAAATTTTTAAACTATTTTTTTATTTATTTTCCGGGGAAAGTATTCAATTGAGAATACAAAGGATTAAAAAAAGAATAGAATCAGGAGGCATTTAGAAAATAACAAGTACAAACTAGAGATTGCGTTTTTTAATTGCTGATAATACTTGAAAATTTAGTATAGTCAAGGGAATTAGAAAAAAAACAAATCAAGATTAAAAATTTTAAATGGTTCCATTAATTTATAAATTTTCTTTGCTTTAGTCTATTTTTTAACTTTATTGTTTAATACAATTATCTGATTTGAATCAAGATTACAAAGATTTTAATTTTTTTTAACTGCCAATGCTAATGGAACAATATTTTTACTTAACAAAATAAATTGTTTTTAGCTAATTAGAATTATTAATGTTTTCAAATTAAGTAAAGTTAAATTCTCGTTAATTCCTTAGCTAAACAAAGATCCAAGTCTTTTTGCTAGTTTATTTTTCCTCAGCTAGACTTTCTAAACAAGCTGGCCACTTTCTCATATACTTACATAATTTTAATTGTTTTGCTCATTTTAAAACAAAAAATCGCTAGCAAAGTTTAATAGATTCGGAGGATTAAATTAAAAATCTGACAAAAACATAATTTAAATTAATAGTGATTTTTTTTATTTTTCAAATTAAATATTATTTTAATATAAGTTGGGTGGCAGATGGAAGCTTTTTTTTTTAGCTTCTTTTGCCTAGTCTTTAATTTGTATCTTTTTTCTTCATCATTCGGAAGCTAAGTTTTAAAATTAACATATTTTTTTTAAAATCTTTGACTATTTTCGGATAATTATAATTCTTTGATGATTACCTTTACTAATTATTTGAAATTAAATAAAAAGTCTACAAATTTAAATTCAAATAATAATTATTAATAATTAAGGTTTAAAACTTTTTAAAAAAATAACAAAAAGTTCTTTAAACAATGACATTATTTTTAACCTTATTTAATTATTATTAATTGGATAAGAAATTTATTGATATTTTTTTGTTTTAAATAAATCAAATTTACAAAAAAATGAATTTGATGTAGTGAGACAAGATTTTCAAAATTTCTTGAGTTAAAAATTAATTTTGGATTTTTTGAAAAATTAAATTTTTGACTAAAAAAGTTACTTTTTTCTATATTTTTTTGAGAATTTTTATCCGAGATTAATTAAAATTAGATTAAAATCGAAAGAATGAGTGATTGAAAAAATAATCACGTTCTTTCACACAAAGATTTTTTGTCACAATTAAAATAAGGTTTAAAAAAAGCTCGATTCTATCATGGTTAAAACTTTTATTTAAAAAAAATCTTTTAATAAATGTAGAATTAAATTTATTTTATGTTTAAAAACTCGAAAACTAAAAATTTTCCTTATTAGTTTTAGATTTCGAAAAAATTAAAATTGAACTTAACCGTAATTATAGCAGCTATTTTTTCATTTTATTTTGATAGTTAAACAAGCAAAAATCGATTTTAACAAAGCAAAAAAAAATTTTTTTTCTAGATTAAATATTTTAATTTGTCTAAAAAGGTGAAAATTTACTGCTAGATCATTTAAGGCACTGAATATTACTGAAAATGACAGTTTTATTCCTAAAGAAAAAAATCTAATCAAGAAGAAACCTATTTTATTTTATAAAAATTAATTTCTCAACATCAAAGAAGTATTTAAAAATGAAACTAGAAAATATTTTCCAGACGACATGAGGTAGTAGTAGTAGTAGTAGTTGAACTGCAGCATGTATGCAGTACCGAAGTACTTAGCTCAAAAGTGAGCTTTGGCAGCTACCATTCAGCTTAACATCCAAAAGACCCTTAAAACTATTTAAACTCTTCGCCGTGACCGCTTTTTCTGACAATTTATTCCAATAAGGTACAATTCTATTTGTCAAAAACACGTATCGTGGCGTACACTTTCTACTTGTTTCACGAACCATTTTAAGCGAATGACCTCTTGTCGCGTAACTTTTCTGTGCAAATTTAAGACCATATTTTAAATTAACCGACTCGTAGTTATGGACTATCGTAAAAATTTGAATAAGATCACCTCTAACACGTCTCTCTTCTAGAGTTGTCAAAGTGAGAGCCTTCAGTCTTTCAGTATTAGTTAGGTTCTTTAATCCAGCGACAAGCTTAGTTGCTCTTTCTTGAATCTTTTCAATTCTAGTTATATCTTGTTTCAAATGCGGTGACCAAACACTAATGGCGTATTCTAGGTGTGGACGAACCAGTGTCTGTAGAGCAGACGAAAAGCATTCTTACTAAGATTCTTAAAACATCTTCTAATTACCTCAATCATGCTGTTTGCCTTGTTGACTGCTGTGTTAACATTCATTGACCATTTTAAATCGCTTGTTACGCAGACACCAAGATCCTTCTCACCTTGGCTAACCGTGAGAGCACTAAGAACTCCATCTGTATCATGCATAAAATACTTGATATTTTTATTCTTTGACGACATGAGGAATTCACAATTGGAAAAATTGTCTGATAATTGTAAGACAACAATCTTTGCTTTAATAGGGAACCTTTTTAAAGCTATTATTCACCTTTTATAAAATAAAAAAAATTCTTACAATATTATTTTAAATTATTTATAAAAAATTGATGATCAAACATTTAAATAATTAACAATTATTTTAAAACAAAAAATAATATGAAAAATGAAAAATAATTTCTAGTAATTTTTTTTTTGCAAAATTTCTATAAAATTTTTTAAAATTTCTATGCGACTTTAATAAGATTTTCTTTTGATGATAAGTGTTCATTTTATAATTCAAAAGAATTATTAATTTGATTGTAATGAAAATATTTGAATTTTGTAAAATTCAAATGAAATAAGGGAAATCAAGAAACGAGTCGTTTGGCACTTATTTTATTGCTTAGTGAAGTATTAAGATAGCTTCTTGTTAATTTGTTTCAAACCATCGTCTCACGACATTAGGTACATTGAAATAAGCAGTTTTTGGAGTGTTGATAATTCTCAATAAATTTAATTCTGTAAAATTAAAAAAAATAATTGCTGTTCAATTATTTTAACACAGGCAGTGGTCATTGATTTTATTTAAAAAAATTGTAAAAACTTTCCGCTTTCTGGAAAAAATATTACTAAGTTTCGATCAAAAAAGGATCTGGATTAATTTATACTTTAGTCTCTAATAGTAAATAATACTGATGAAGAAAAAGCAACTTTTTTTAGTGAATTTTTAACGAAAACTTTTAGTCCTAATATTGATCTCATTAATACCATAAAATAACCGTAATTTTAAGTGTCAAAAAAAAAGTAATAGTTAAAAATATTGTTTAAAAAAAATTAATTTTTAATTCTAAAAAAAAATTTATGTTAATGATTTAATTTATTAGTTATTTAGTAAATTATTCAATTAATTAATTTTTTCAAAGTTATTATTTTTGAAATTCGATTTTCTTAAAAAAAATTAACATCAAATATCTAAATTTTTAACTTTCCTGTATTTTAGTTAATTATAAGAAGATGGGAGTGCCTTTAAAAATGATACCTAAAGTCATTTAGTAAAAGTGAGATTCAATTTTTTTCAAAAATCCTTTTTTTTTATTCACTATCAAAATTTAAGATAAGGCCAAAATCAAAATTGGTCAAAATCGGTCCTAACTTTTTAGAATTTGTTCAGTATTAATGAAATTTTTTGAGATTTGTTCATTTAGCTCATTGATTTCAGTAAAAAAACTTGATTTTTGGTTTGAAGATCTAAGTAAATTCGAGGACTTAATTTAATGTTATCTGAAATATGTGTTTCAACTGCATTAAATTGTTCACATCTCTTTTAGATATCCAGGAAAATTTCAAAAGGAAGTACGCTATTTGATGTGTTATAAAGACAAAAAATAAAAAAATATGTGCTATTAAATCTTTTATTAATACAATAAAGTATGTACAGTATTTAATGAGTTATCTTGTTTAAACTCGATTAATTCCTTTAACCGAATAGATTTTCCTTCTCCATCTCTCAAATTTTGTACTATTTACTGTTTTTTTAATATTACCCTTAACTTTTTTCAAATAAGGTGAAAAAAATTTAAAGGTTAAAAGTTCACTAGATAGATGATCTATGTTGGTTTTGGTTCACTTAACCAAATATTTACTTTAATTTTTCTGGAACTTTATTATTTGCCAAGTCATTTTACAAATTGACAGCGACATGAATGCTTTTTTCACTTTTTAGAAAGATAATTTTTAGATTTTTTTATGAATTGTTTTTTGTTATTAACTTTTTTATTTTAGATTTGGGGTATAGGTTTGGTTAAGGTCAGAATTAAAACCCAAAAAAATACCATTAAAAAGATTAAAAACTTAAAAATTTGTCAAAAATAAAACTTTAGAAGAACTTTTAAAACTTTTTTATTGATAGTAAATAGTTTAAAAGAAATTTTTTGTTTATTAGACTTTATTAAACTAATTGATAAAAGGCAAATAATTTTTTGATACCGCTTTTTAAATAAAAACACCACTAATTTAATAAAAATTCCGCTAGTTTAATAAAAACTAATCTAAATTAGTAGCGGGCACAGCCCGTTTTAGGGAATTAGGGATTAGATCGAAGGGTCCTGGGCGAAGTCCTGGTTTTGGGTTTATGTTAAGCAGAAGTTTTTAGGGTTATTTTACTATTTAAGTGTTTATGTAATTTTTAATTGTCTTAACTTTAATAAATTAGATTTCTTTTTATTGAAATAGCGGTATTTTTATTAAAATTTTCGGCCAAGATAAAATAATGATAAAAATATCAAATATTTCTTAAAACTAAATAAATGTTTAAAAAAAAAATTCACAAATAAATTTTAAAAATATGTCACACTACAAATATTTTTCAAGGCTTTTTTTAAAGCGAGATTTTCAGGGTTTGATTTAGTTTTGAAAAATATTAATGATTTTTATTAATTATTTTATCATTTAATATTCTTATTAATATTTTATTAATTTTAGATATTTTTTTCTTTTTAAATATAAATTATCAATTAAAGCATTGAAAATATCTATTTTAAAATAAAGTGAATTTAAGATTTGAAAAAGCTTAGCAAATTTGTTCGTTAAACACCGAAAAAATTTCAGTATGGTCGGTACCTACCGTTGCATTTGTCTGATTGACACATGTAATGATTTAAATAAAATTTAAAAAAATCAATTTTATTTTTAATAAAAAACTGCATTTTGTAAAGAGTAGATGTTTTTTTCCAAATAGTGAAAAAAAGTGAAAAACTATAAAAAAAGTGAAAAACTTAATTATTTTAAAAAAAATACAAATTTTTTCTAGACTTTTTCATAACAATAACCTGATTTTTTTTAAATTTATTTTTACTATTAAAAGACGTTAATTTGATAACTGAAAAATTAATTGATTCATCTTATTAAAATATTCAATAAAATTATCCTGTTTTTCAACTTTTTTTTTTTTTTTAATTATTTATTAATAAATGGTGCTGAGTAATGAAGCTCCTTTTGCCATTGGTTTGATTTAAACAAATTTAAAGTCATTTATTTTTTATGACAATAAAAATACTGTAAAACTTTAGTCGAAAAGAGAATTGACACTATTACAAGATAAAGAAGACAAAATAAAAAAAGAGAAAAACAAAAATAGTTATTCAACATCAATTGTCCACTGAATTAAATCACTAGAAAAAAGTGAAAGAGGAGTTTTTTGTTCTTTTTTAACTAGATCCATAAAGTCTAATTATATGTGTTTTAACAAATGAGAAAAAAAATTATTATCTTTGAAATTAAATTAAATTAAGTGTTTCATATGTTTCACAAAATTTATGTGCGTTGGTCAATATTCTTATGTGTCCATTTTTTTGATTCACTTATTTTAAGGACTTTTTAATTCTCACCCATTGGGCTTCCCAATTTTTTTGACATTTCATTGATATCATCACTCATCTTATAAAATTTCACTATTCAAACAATATTATGTAATGCTGCATACAAATTTTTGAAAACGTCATTGAAATGAATTAAAAAAAAAGAGCAACAAATAAATTTATTTAAATGGAATAATAAATACTAATCATGAGTCGATCTAGAAACCTTTTTGTTATCATTTTATGTGAAAACATTTGATTTAAAACTATTTATTCAGAACAATAATTAATTTAAATTTTTTATTTTATCTGTCCTTAATAAATGAGAATAGAAAAAAGTATTTAGTTTTTCTTTAAATAGAATTACAAAAAAAAAAGAAGAAGAAGCTTAAAATCAGAATACTAATCAGTCATGTGGTAGTGAGCCACCACTCAAACACAAAAACCAAATCCTATCTCTGCGATTAAAATGCAAATTTTCATCTATATAATCAAAAATAGGATATAAATTTTTGAATTAATTCTCGTCGTCGAGAATTAATCCAATTTGCATACAAAAGCATGTTGACACTTTTTGTTTCCTTTAACTTTTCCACTCTCTCTCAATTTTCGAGCCATTCTTTTAGATAAAATCAAAAAAAGCAAAAAATCCAAAAAGCAAAAAAATCCAAAAAAAGAAAAAAAAACTGCACTATGACCAGAAAGCAAAGCAACAGAGTCCAACAATGAAAAACGCCAGCACCAACTTGTCCACGCTGAGCAACGAGTCCACACTGGACGTGTTCCTCAAGACCAACATTTTCTTTTTCGAGCTCAGCCTCTATGTCCTCTACTCTTTGATATTTCTGTTCGGCATCCTTGGCAACAGCGTGGTCATCTACGTGCTGCTCAGCTCTATTCTGTTTGAGAGAAAACGTGTGCACAAAGAGCACACCACTGTGATCAACTCGCCCAACACCAATTCGGGCCGGGTCCACGACCCCTCCAAACACCAGCTCAAAACCATCCGCGACAAAAACAAGCTGCACTCAATGGCCCGCAAGTTCCTAAAAGAAAAGCTCACCGTGACCAACTTCTACTTGCTCAACTTGGCCATCACTGACTTTTTCTACCTGCTCTTCATACCCATCCTGCTGTGTACAATGCTGAGCGGCCGCTGGCTCTTCGGCTTTCTCTTCTGCAAGGTCTACTTCTGCACAGTGTACTTGTGCCAGTGCTCTAGTGTGTTCATCCTGGTGGTGCTGAGCGTGGACCGCTACTTGTCGGTCAAGTATCCGCTCAAGACGTCCACGTTCCGCACCGACCAGGTGGCCAGGGCCGTCATTTGCATGAGCTGGCTGCTCTCCTTCTTGTTCATCATACCAGTGATGGTGTACACCGAGTACCAGCCGATCGGCTCATCGTGCCGCATGCACTGGCCCGATCGCTGGAACTTAAACAACCACTCTTCAGCCTTTTCCCGCATGGCCAACACCTACTTGGCCCCGCTGCAGCTCTTCAACATCTACACATTCTTGCTCAACTACTTGATACCAGTGAGCATAATTGTCATCCTGTACACCCAGATACTGCACAACTTGGAAAAGAACAGTCTCAAGAACACGGCAACCAACCGCTCAAAGTCAAAGCGCAAGTCCCACAGACACATCACAAAAATGGTGCTGGCCATCATAATTTGCTACATTACATGCTGGACACCGTACTGGTGCTACCAAATAGCCATCTATGTCTACAATCAAATATTTAACATAGAGGCGCCCTTTGTGCTCATCATAATAAGCCATTTTGTACAAGTGATAGCCTACATGAGCTCGGCTCTCAACCCGTTCATATACTCGTATATGAGCGAGGCGTTCCGGGCCAATTTGAACTGGGCGTTCAATTGTTGGCGGCGCAGAGCCGAGCCCGGTGTGGAAATGAGAGAGGTTGGGGCGAGAAAAGGCAGCCAGGAGGTGAGGGTGGCGAGGAGAGAGGAGGCGAGTGGAAGAGTGGACTCGGTGTCGTCGGCGGACAGAGCGGATGGGGACGCCTGTGAGCCAGTGGTGAAGGGCGAGAGTAGAAATTTGTTGGCAGATGGTGAGAGAAGGCCTAGGCTCAAGTTTGTGTCGCTGTCGGCCACGCAGCCTGAGCCCGAGCCGTTTCGGCTTGAGAGACAGACCGGCTCGGCTAGCAATCTGGACACCAGGACATCTCTGTCCAAAATTCCGGTCAAAAAGTTGACTTTTTTAAATGCATCTAATTCAAAGTTAAAGTTCGAGATCAATTTTCATGGTCTGAAGTATTTTAAGCGGTGATGGTCGATCATGTCAGCTGTGTTGTGTCACCCAACTGAATAAATATTTGGATAGTATTTTACAGATTTGACTAGAGGTTATATGTGTATTTATTTTTTTACATTTTTTTTTTATTATTAATTTTTTTTTTTTTATTTTTTTTTGTTTCGAGGATTTTATTTTTTTAGTTAATAAAATTTTATTTTTTTTTTTTTTTTGAGTTTTTTTTTTGAAAACAATTACAGTAATTGTTCAATTTTAAGCTATAAACTTATAGGATAAAATTATGAGTTAATGTGTCGCTTATTTTGATTAAACGTCACTTGAAAAAATATCTTAAATTATCAATTAAATCAAGTCCTCCCCTGCTTTATTGGTATAAGATAGAAATATTGATGCAAACAAACGTGGTTACAAAAAATTTCCTGTTACAATCAAAGGGGGAACAAGTCTTGTGTCCGAAGATTGTGTTGTAGCCCCAGTTCTAATTTCAATTGGTTCATGGTCAGCTATTCATAGTTTTGTAATTACAACTTCATTAAAAGATAAAGAATTTATTGTGATATAATATTGGTTCTTTGTAAAATTTTTTGCTAAATAGATGTATCTATTTTGACTTTACTTTTTCTTTAATTGGCTTGTGTCAACAACAGGCCATCCCTTCTTCTCTTGTTATTTGAATTTTATCATGAGAAAACTTAGTTTTTCTAACAGCAATTAAATCTTATCAGTCCAAAATTAAAAAAAATACGTTAACGACCAAGACGGATAATTTTTGACCAAAACAAAATAATCAAAACATAAAAAAAATTTACGATTATTTTATTTAAAATTCAATAGACTAATTTAAAATATATAAAGTTTTAAAATCAAGAAACTAATTTTTAATTTTCTTAGATAAACCTTAAAAAAAATCAATTTTGACATTTAAGGGAATAAATCTTAAAATACTGTAAAAATGAGGAAAACAGTAAGAAATTCAGTCAGTTTAGAAAAATTACATACTCTACTAGCCGAAAGATATGCAGTTTAAATATCTAATACTTCTGGAAATTTAACTACGCATAGAGCCGATAATTAGTGTAAATTCTTAATCAATTGTGTATCTAGTGGATCTCCTCTTAACAAAAGATTTTATATCTAGTTGGATTGCTAGCAATGTTCTTTGATTAAAAAATTTACTTTAGCTGCCTTTAGTCTAGTTAAAAGACAATAAAGCAATTCCAAAGCAATTAATTTACTTAATAGTAAAGAATTAAATTTTTTCTATTGTTACAAATTGAATTGATGTTTTTCATGAATCAAAAGTGTTGATGAACTTTGAAAAAATTTGGAAAAAAAAATTATGTTTTTAAAATTTCTGCTTATTATTATGCTTATTCTTAAAAATAATTTGAAAAATTAAAAAAAAATATTATTTAAAAATTAAATAAATTACGATGCATTAGTATATTTTTTCATCGATTATTTTCGATGAAATATTCTAATTATCATCGATGAATTTCGATGAAATGGTTCCTAACTCATTAATAATTCATCTATCAATTTTCATCGATTAATCATCGCACAGTGATTTAATTTTGGTCAAAATTGGTCAAAATTGGTCAAATTTTTAAAAAATAATTTATATACAGTCAATAACCGGTTATCCGTAATTTTTTATCCGTAATTTTCGATTATCCGGAATCAATTTTCAGACCAGCACTTTTTGATTTTTTACTTTGAACTTTTTAACTTCCTACTTTTTAGGCTTTGAGCTAATTAGAACAGCATTGTTTCCGTATTACTTCCTGTTAAACCTTAATATATATGTTTCTTTGTTCTAAATAAACACTCTAAATCAATTATCACTGTGTTTACCCCTCTTTTCGTTAGCAAATCGTGTTATCCGGAAAATACATTATCCGGACGACTTTGAAAAAAAAAACTCGAATCTCATTCCGGATAACCGGTTATTGACTGTATCTTGCTTTCAAACTTCTTAAGGTTATTTTGTCTCAGAATTTCGAATTTGATGTTATTTTTTGAAAAATTTATTCGGTTTTCAAGTAAAACAGCTTCTAATTAAAAAAAATAACAATTTAAACGTTTTCACGATTTTTAAACCGTAAAATTAAAAATTTTTGAAAAAATTAATAAAATTCTGATTTTTTATTCACTATAAAAGTAATATGGTAATTGAAAATCACTTTCATCATCTTCAAAATCATTATAATCTTCATAATTTGAATATTGTAATTCTTTCTCTAAAAAAGTTTCTTCACCATCCAAACTTTCTTCAAAATCTTCAGTTCCGTCAGATTCTTCTTCATTATCTTCTTCTTGTAATAATCTCTGAATTTCGATTAATTCTTCGCTTTTATCATTTATTCTTTTTCTACGTTTGCCATTATTATGACTTAATGTTGATATTAGTGGATCGCTTGTTATCAAAAGATGTTTAAAATGATCAGTATTTGTTAGAATTCGATAACTTTTTCTTGTATGGTGTAACCGAATACTTTTACTGTCTTTATTTCTAGATTCCTGAGCTTCTTCACTAAAATAACCGATCGGATACAATAATTTTGTACAAACTTCTGAACTGTGTATTAACATTTTATATACTGATACAGGCATATAGAACCAATCATAATTTTTCACATAAAAATTAAAAGTCTCATAACAATAATCTTGAAATTTTTCTAAGTCAATTTTTTTTGTTGAATTTATTACGCATAAAACAACAAACAATCGACGAATTAAATGTTCAGTTACACCTGTTATTTCGGAAAATACCTTGTAATTGCGAAACGCTCTCCTAGCAGTATTTCCATCATTTGATGTTCCAAAACCAGAGTCATTCGGCATGTCCACATTTAGTCCAATTTTTTCTTTAAATTCTTTTTGAACTTTTGCTTTTTTACGCTTAAACATTGCTAAATGATCTTCATTTGATTTACGAATTTGCCAAGTTCGAAATTCCAATCTGTAAGATAAATGCAATATAAACTCGAATGAACGTATCCACATGTGAAGTGGGGAAATTCCAAGTTCAATGGCTTCATTATTTAGTTCTTTTTCGACTAATTTTTTCATGTTGTTCATTTCAACTGGAGTAGCGCCACAAATATTACATACTTTTGAAGCTGAATTTGCACAAACTGCGTTTGCTGCTTTTCCGTCCAACATTGTTAATTTATTAGTAAATTTTACGTTTACATATATCAAATTGTCATTATACGGTATTTCTATTTCCACGCATTTCAAATTTTCCATTTGTAATTTCAAATACGAATATTCTTTCACTATCTCTTGAGTCGTTTCTTTTAGAAATTGAAATCTGATCGGTCGACAAAATCGAGTAGATGACGGTGAATTATTTTCCCAAAGATAATTTTTATTTTCATCAAATAGAAATAATGGAACGAGACTTGAGGTAAATAACTTGCATCGCTTGAACCGTCTGGGCTATTAACATATCTCTGCTTAAATCTGGTATAACCACTTGCTCCATCAAAACCCCATTTCGAAAACAATTCTAAATCAATCAAAATTTTCCCATTTATTCCACTTTCGATAAAACGATCACCGATTGTATGTATTTTTCTTAAAACAGGTTCAATTTGTAGTAATCGAGTTGCAGTCTCATCAAGAAGATCCTGAACGTTCACTTCAGCTTTCATTTCATCAACAACAATATCTTTATTAAAACATTGTCTTTTAGCATAAAGAATCTCGCTATAAATTGGATATATATCTGCGTTTTTTTGTTTTGCTGTATTTCTAATAAGCTGATACGAGTCTTGAGTCAAGTTACAAGAAATCATCATTGAAAGCGCCTAATTTGCAATCATTCTAATCATTTATTTAGAATCAATCATTCGACAAATTTCTTTTGCACCATCTTTTCACGTTAGAGAAAAATTTAATACTTTTGCTAGACTTAAACGGCAATTTCTTTTTGCATTTGATATCGAAGCTCTTAATAAGAGTTCGGTAGAGTTACTTTTTGCCATTTCATAAACTAGTTTGCATTTTCTTTCAAATGATAAAAAATGCCAAGGCTTAAGTTTTCTTTTTCTTTCTTTTGAATATAATAAAAAGTTAAAAAATTAAATTCAAGAATTAAAAATTTACTTTTATTTTTATTGATAGACGAAAATACTTTAGATATATTTTTGTTTTTTTCGAAAAAATTAAGATTTTTATCAAGCCATTCATGATTATTTTTTTCAAAAAGACTTTTTTTAAAAGAGGCTTCTTTAAGTCTTGTATAAATTTTAAGTAACATTTTATAGATTTCATCTTGAAATGATTTCGATTGCTCTTCATTAATTTCGAAATTAAATTTTTTTAATACGTAGCTTTTAAATTTAGTTGAATGTTCCATTAAAATTGGTTGTCTAATTTTCAAACTATTGTTAATTATGAATTCATACAACTCACGACGAGTAACAGAGTACCTCATTTTTTTTCGATTCGATTATTCGAAGAATTTTAAATAATTTTTTCTCAATTTAATAATCTAAATTTGCATATATTTGCTTTTAAACACAGAAAAACCCAAAACAATCATTTTTTTTATTTTATCGAAAAAATGAAAAATTTAACAAAATGCCACTTTCATGCTTTAATATTTGTCCAATTCTGAAAAATTCGGAAAAAGTACAAATAAATACATAAACTAGGTGCAACTAAGTAACAAAATATAGATAAATGGTAGCGGAACTCGGCGGGACTAATAACATAAAGTACCATTAATTTTCGAAAAAAACACAATTTTTCCTTGATTTTGAGCCGAAAAATACAGAAAATGGAAAAAGATATCAAATAAAGAATTATATTTTTCGAAAGTATAATTTAAAAGCTAAATTATGCAAAAAATTTGAAAAGTTTGTTGAGTCTATTTTTTTCAAAATATTAATTTCTTTAAATCAATCTTTTTTTTTTCAAAATAAAGCGATTTTTTGTTAACTTTGAGTAAAAAATGAAATACAAAATATTATACTTAAAATATTTTTTTTTTCAAAAAATGTTAATAGAGACGATTTGCTTTAAGAAAAAAATAATCTAAGTAGCAAATTTAAAAATTTATTTTTTTTGATTAAATGACCAATTTTTTTCGTTCTTAAATCACTTAGCATCGTTTTTTTTTGTAACTAGGGATATTAAGCAGTTTTGTGAAACTTTTTTTCAATGCTAATCTGGAAAAAATCTGAATAAGTATAATAGAGCTCCGTTGAAAACAATAATAGTAAGTGAGCCTTGGTGTATCATTGGTATTGATGTAGTAGGCCCACTTAAAATTAGCCCTGCTGGAAATTGTTATATTCTACTCGCCGTATGTTATTTCACAAAATTTTGTTTAGCAAGATCGGTAAAAGATTTTACAGAATATACAATTGCTAAGTTTGTATTTGAAGAAATAATTGTAAATTTGGCATGGTATTTGGTATAATGAGTGATCAAGGTGTAAACTTTTAGTAAAAATTGTTCCAAGAGTCGTGTAGATTTTGTTCACTGAGAAAGAAAAATTCAACATTTTATCATCCAGCTGCTAATGGACAGGTTGAGCGTATGGTAAGAACAATTAAACAGATTATAACTATGTATGTGAATTGTTCACATAGTAATTGGGTTGAATTTTTACAAACATCTGTTTCAGCTTATAATACCAGCAAACAGAGTTCCACTAAATATTCACCCTATGACATCTTATTTGGTAGGAAATCTGTAAAATTAGGGGATGTTGTATTAGATAAGCCAGTTTTCACACAAAGAACTCTAAAATCTGACCATTATGTATCTAATCTTAAAAGCAACTTAATAAAAATTAATGGAATAGTTCGTAAAAATTTGGACCAATCTCAAGCTAGACAGAAGAACAATTATGACAAATTTGTGAAGAATAGTGCCAGATTTAAAGAGGGAGATTTAGTTTTGTTGACAAATACCAGGATAAAACAAGGCGAATATCAAGCATTTATTCCCAGAGCTATAGGCCCGGTTAGGATTGAAAGTTTATTCAACGATGTGAATTATAAAGTATGCGATTTGGTTAGTGGTAAATGTCAAAACGTGCATTATAATAGACTTATCAAATATTATCAAAGAGTATCTACACAAGCAAAAACTTATAATAAAGTTAAATCAAATAGTCTAACTTAAAATTTTCGTTCTAATACTAATATCTATAAATTAGACAACGAAGATTTATTTGAGTTTAATACATATTCGATTTTAATTCTAACTTTTTAAATCAAAATAATTGTGAATGGTCTGCATTAGAGGGTTATGATTTTACTTTAGAGGATGTATTTGACAAAGTTTTAGTTGTATTACATGTAATTAGAGTTTTGGTTCAAAAAGTGGTTTAAAAAGACAAAACACCAGAATGAATCATAGAGGCAGAAGTTGACTTGATCTCAGCAATGGTAGAACAAGAAGTTGAAGAAAACTAACTTGGTAATGTTTGTGAACAAAATGATGAAAATCTTGAATGGACTGATGCGTATGATGTGGTAAATGATGAGAGACAGTGTCAAATTTGCAGTAAATTGTTCAAAAAAAAGAGGTGTTTTGCATCATCAGAGAATGTCATACGCTCTTTTATCGAATATTGTCACGTCATCACATCCTCCTCAACCCAAAAAATCATCCCTGAACTACAAAAACTTTAAAACAAAATTTTAAGAATAATAAAATACTTTCCTGTTAAAACATCAATAGTGAACATGCACAAATGTCTAAACATAGAAATGCTCGAACAGCGTCTCAAAAAGCTCTTCCTTAACTTCACGCCAAAATAAAGTCAATTAATATTCTAATTGACGAAGAAAAACAATTTCAAAATCATTATCTACCAACCTCAATATTTAGCAATCGCTTCACCACATCTCTCGAAAAATGGAAGAAAATCCTAATTCTTGAACCCGCAATCGTCTAAACAAACACACCAAATCTACAATTTCTTCTTTTATCTTTATATTTTTAGCTTTTATTTATTCTAAAAAATTCTAATTCTTTTTTATAACAATTTTTTATATCATATTCAAATATTCACTGTAACTAAATTAAACTTTAATTCAAATTTCTATGTAAAAATATTCATAATTATTGTATTCGTTTTTAAAATTATGCTCAATTAAAATCAAAATTTTTTTTTAATTTCTTTATCGTCTTATAAATTGAAAAACATAATATTATTTTCATTGGGCTGAAAAGGAGCACTTTGATCCAATCTGAGCTAACCCGAATCTGTTTAAAATTTTTTTTTTTACATTTTCAAACAAAAAAGAATTAAATTAATTAAATTAGAATGTCAAGCTGTGGATCGACTTTATACAGTTGAAATTTGATTATAAATTATCCAATTTTTTAAAAGGGGGAAAGGTTGTAAAAGTATCTGCAAACTTTGTATGGCGATAGTGCTTTAATATTTTGAAATTATTTATATTGTGGTTTTATTTTATTTCTCTGTCTCTTTCTTAAAACATTAATCTTTGATACATTGATTTAGTAAGCCAGTCTCGTGAATGAAATAATTTTTTATAAACTCTATTTAAAGGACGGTTTGCACGTATTTTCACATCAAGATATTGACCTTATTTACACGTACTAATAAAATAGAGTTCTTATGTGTTAAAAATATGGTTTTATTTTTTTTTCAAATTGCCTCATTCCAGAGATATACGCACTCAAAGTAGGGATACTTAAAAAATACATTTTTTTTGAACAAGAAAATCTCAAGAACTGAACACTCGACAAAATACATCAAATACAATTATGAAAGAGCATAAAGTCTAGTTTATAGTGCATTATCAAAATTTAATAAAATTTTTGTTATGAGTGAGATATTTTAATTCAAAGTTTTTGTTAGTTTTTGTACTTTGACGTTTTTTTTAAGGGTATCCCCAACCGAATTTCAAAAAATTAAGTTCAAATTCTTATTCAGCATCTAAAAATTTACTTAGATACAAATTTTCATGATGTTATGGCAAAAATTGACTGAGAAAAATTGAATTAAAATATGAAAAAAACAAAAAAATGCTTTTTTTTACTTTTTTTCATAGAAAATTTAAATTTTTTTTTAAACTATACATACATATTCAAAAAAACTGATTAAAATCTATTTTCGGGTCTTGTTGCTTATATGGCCAATTAACTTTTTGTCAATTAATGACCAAAAAAAATGTATTGAAGAAATTAAAAAAATTTCCTGTCTAATTAACAAAATTCATGTCCAATCAATAAAAATTATGGCCAATTACAAATATAATCATCTGATTTTTTCTTTTCCTCAATTTGTACTCTTTATGATTAATACAATTGTTCTCATTATTTTGTCTTGTATCATTTTCAAAATTTTGTTCACTTTTTTCTTAATTATCAAAACTACTTAACACGGGACTTAAAGGGAGGTTAGTTACCATTCCATACTGCCCGGGCTCCTCCCCTTGCTATTATTTTAATAAAAAAAAAATTATCTTGATCGGTTTTTGTGTCTTTTTTTCTTGATCAGTCTCTCCTTTTTTGTCCTCCACTCTTGTTTGACTCAACAACTTCTGAAACGACTTGATGCTATTTGATGGGAATTAAGCTTACAATTACCAAATATGACGCTGCTGTTTTTCTCGCACTAGCACACGGAATTTCGACTAGTTCACCGTACTCATACAAAGGGATTTCAGCTTTATTCCTATCTACTTCTTCTACATCAAATTCATCATCACTTTATTCATCGCCGGTACTCATTTCTGAAAAGATTGGTAGCAATTTCAAACGATTAGAACATTTAATACAATTTTAAATTTAAGTTGCAATTTTTTATTTTAAACGTTGTCATTTTTTGTGGCCAGGTAAAAATAAAGCTGGCCAGGTTAAAAATTGACGGCCAATTATGCAGGTTAATTGGTCACTAATTGACAAAAAGTTAATTGGCCATATAAGCAACAAGACCCGAAAATAGATTTTAATCAGTTTTTTTGAATATGTATGTATAGTTTAAAAAAAAATTTAAATTTTCTATGAAAAAAAGTAAAAAAAAGCATTTTTTTGTTTTTTTCATATTTTAATTCAATTTTTCTCAGTCAATTTTTGCCATAACATCATGAAAATTTGTATCTAAGTAAATTTTTAGATGCTGAATAAGAATTTGAACTTAATTTTTTGAAATTCGGTTGGGGATACCCTTAAAAAAAACGTCAAAGTACAAAAACTAACAAAAACTTTGAATTAAAATATCTCACTCATAACAAAAATTTTATTAAATTTTGATAATGCACTATAAACTAGACTTTATGCTCTTTCATAATTGTATTTGATGTATTTTGTCGAGTGTTCAGTTCTTGAGATTTTCTTGTTCAAAAAAAATGTATTTTTTAAGTATCCCTACTTTGAGTGCGTATATCTCTGGAATGAGGCAATTTGAAAAAAAAATAAAACCATATTTTTAACACATAAGAACTCTATTTTATTAGTACGTGTAAATAAGGTCAATATCTTGATGTGAAAATACGTGCAAACCGTCCTTTATGAAATTTAAAAAAGTTTTTAGTAATAAAAAAGTATTTAATCATTTTTTTGGTTAAATCCTAAGCCTTTGCAAACGTTTACATTATCTTGATTTTAGAAGATTGTTAATTATTTTATAAATTTTTTTATTTAACAGCTAGTTCAAAGAGTACAAAAGGATAAAAGTATTATTTTGTATGTTATTTTGCCATCATAAAATCTAAATATAAATTTTGCCGTTTATGCTCCCGTAATGGGTTTTAAAGACTAAGAAATGACAAACTTTAATTGGCCTTTAATTGAATTCTTCTAATTGTTGATTATATTATTAAAGAGATGAAATCATTAAAAAATTTGGAAAATTTTACTTTTAAATTTAAAATAGACCCCAAATTTATAAAAAAAAATTATAATTTATAAAATGATGTAAAACCCTATTTGGTTTAAATTCAATGTGATGAAGAATAGCGATGACCTTGAACTTGTCCAGAAAGATATAGACGCTTTTGTCGTCTGGGCGAATGAATGGCGTATGTTGTTCCACACGGATAAATGCAAAGTCATGGAAAAAAGTATGAGAAGCTGTACTAGACCACAACTCACCATGGAAAAGACAGAATCCTTAAACAGACACGTCCTGGAATTTACTGAAGTGGAACGTGACTTTGGCATTATAATACCCATCACTTTGAAATCGGAGAATCAGATATGGACCATCTTCAGAACCCTCTACACTACCTTTTTCCGCGAAAATCTAGAATACGCCGCTGTCGCCTGGTCACCACATCTAAGAAGAGACATCACCACCATAGAGAAAGTTGGTGAAGGAGAGCCACCAAATTGGTCAAAAAGTTCAAAGACCTTGGCTACAGTGAAAGACTACTGAAACTAAATCTGACCTCTGAGGATAGGAGGACTAGAGATGATTGTATTCAATTCTTTAAATGTTACACATGCATTAACATTGTAAACTGACACATAACTCCGTCTGTCAAAGTCAATGGAAGAACTAGAAGAAGCTCCAACCAGCACAGCTATGTTCGACCACTCCCACCCACCAACCAACTGAGAGAGTACTTTTTCACTTAAAGAGTGACTATGCCATGGAACGCCCTACCCGAAGAGATCGTTCAATCCCTATCTGTCAACCAATTCAAGAAGAGACTGGATAAGTAGAGACGTAAGGAGAAACCTACCAGGGATGAAGTCCTGAGGCTCGTTAGAATCGACATCGAGGAAATGGTGACCTAATGAAATAAATCTTCAGTGTGATTAAGGCAGAGCTGGGGAAGTGACTGTGCTCTAAACACAGTGTACATACCACAGTTACCATAGATGGGATTCTTCTGTTTCCCATCTTCGCAATTCTAGCTTTCTAGCTTGTTGTAGCCTATATTATTATTATTATTATTATATTGGTCTTTAGGAATTAAGGAAGAATAATGATGCTAGTCAAAAAAGCCGAAAATAAAAAAAATTGAAAGACTGTTTTTCGGTGAAAATCTAATTGCATGTCGTACGTTTGGTATATTATAACTTATATGATGAAAGCTTGCTGAATCTTAGAATAAAATATTTTTTCTCATTTTCGAATAAACATATATCTATATTTTGAAAGACGAACTCAATAACGATAAAATAAATTAATTACACCAATTGCCACTCTTTCGAGCATCTTTTAGAAGTTTTCTTAATTGATTATCGCATGTTGAATTCATTTGATGCTCAAATATTGATGGATTTTCTAATTTGATTTGTTTTATTCAAGTTTAAAAGATTAATATTTAGATTTAATTTAAAACGAAATTAATTTTTCAGGAGAAAATTTTAATATGGATACTCTTTCATTGAAAACATACCGCGAAATTTTATTATCAACAAGAAGATCTGGTTTTGGGGGAAATCAATACCATTTGTCAGCTTTAGCAACAGGACTTTATACAAATATTTATATTTATTCAGAAATTAATTTTTATACTATAAATTAATTTTTTTTGTGTCTTAAACTTTTAAGAAGAATTGTATATTTCATCTTTTCTTTTGTCCAAAACCAAACATTATAAAATCTTTTAAGTCTGGTAATCGAATTTTAGGAAGTGACAAACTTTTTAAGACAGCCATCAGAAATAATTTGCAAACCGGATCTCATTACATGGTTGTTGAACATTTCTAACCTTGTCATAAAACTCCTTACCGAAAATTAAATCGTTAAAAGTTAGCAACGTAGCAAAAGATGATTGATGTTCAGGAATTTTCTAAATCAACATTGTTTCTTTTCTCAGCTGTACCGTTAAAAACGTCTTTAACAACATCCAAAAGTTAGACCAATACTTAGACACTTTTCTTCCAGTTTCTAATCATGAACTAAAAAGAATCTACAGGAAAAGTAGTTATTTTGAAATGAACACAAAGCTTTACATAATTGATGCCACGCTGGTAAATGGTGAATGGTTAAAGAATTGAAAATAGAAATACGAATCTTACTTAAACGCTTTTAGTACTGTAACTTTAAATAGCCAAACTTTTTCTTAATAATTTTAAATAGTCAAAATGACACAAATCTATTCTAAATATTTTTTCTTGGATTTTCTCCAAAGGCCAATCCATTCTGTGAACCTCCATACCGAATTTTATTTGACTTGGGTCGAGTTAATTGTTCTCAATTACTGCGGCTCTTTTTGACTGCCATTTTTATGTCATTTCTATTTCATTTTTGATTTTAAATAATCACCAATCAATTTTCTCCGACCTTTAGAATTTGTAACTTGGGTCTAATTCGCCTAATTCGTCTAACAGTCTCTCTCTTCTGGCTTCGTTCTGAGCGCAATCCTCTTCCCTGTACCCTACTCCTTTCATTACATTTTTGATTTTTATATTATCGTACAACCTAATCACGATACCGGACGTCTTTTCAAAGTAGCTCTTATAAAATTTTTCCAAAAATGAAGCATTACTCGTTTTGGTTTTGTGTGATCGTTTTGTGTGGTTTTGTGTTCGCTAGTTGAATTGAAGGACGTCTCATTTTCATCTCTTGGGCTTGCTTGTTTTTCTGCTTGGTACTCGATTTCGTAACGAAAAAAAAAATCTAAATAAATTGTGCTGTTGTTTTGGCGTCGATGTTTTTTAGATCATAAAGGACAACCTATTTTGTAAATTGGTAGACAATCACTAATATATATTTATAACCGTTTTAACTGACTTTAATATATGTATCTTCTTTGTCTAGGACTATTTAAATCTTTTTTTTAAATGTTTGTTTCAATTAATCATAAATCAGATTCTTACATTGGTATGATTGTTAATTTAAGAAATAAAATATTTTTCAAATATTTATCTATGTATATTTTTTTCAAGGAACTCCAAAAAAAAGAAAAAGATACTCTAAGAAATGGATAAGTTTAAATTTCCAAACTTTGTTTATAGAACAAATTTTGACATGGAACGGCAATAGTCGAATATGTGATCGGACAAAAAATGTCATGTGGTCTTAAGTCTAATTTGTGATCGCTGTTAAGATCGCGATCACAAATTTTAATTGATAAAAAAATATGTGATCGTAATTAGATTATTTTTTTTTATTTACAAACAAGTCAATTATCTAATAAAAAAATTAAAAATTGTATATTATTTTTTTCCCTTTACATTTTTATCTTTATGACACCGACTCTTATGTATTTTTAGACCCCAATCATTTTCAACAAACTTCATCTTCCCAACAGCTTTACACAAATCACATTGAGTTTTATCTTGACCTTTCGGCTTTTCCAAAACATTAGATACGGCAGTTGATGCTATTCTTGACGGTTTTGGATTTTCGTACGAAGCCTTTTCTATCTCTAAAGCCTTCCGTTTTACACTGCTTATCCAACAAGTTTCAATTTTGTACAACAAAAATAACAATTTTGATCTTTAGTTAAAAAACTATTTGTTTGAAATCGTTCGATATAATTTAATTCTAGTTTATCAATTTCATGTCTCATTTTTAGAAAAAAATAATAATGTATAATTTTTGCGATCACATTTTTTTTTTGTTAAGAAATTATGTGATCGCCATATTAGCATAATTTATTATGCGATCACAAATTTTTTTTTTTGTAAATTATGTGATCGAGCGATCACATATTCGACTATTGCCCATGGAACATATATTGATATGTTCCATGTCAAAAATCAGAAAGAATCAGATACCTGATAAGAATCAGAATACAGAACTTTTTTTTGTATGTCTGCATACCTCTTCTAGAAGACTTTATAAAACCAAAATATTTTTTGAGTATAAGTTTTTTGATTAATGGTTTTATTTTTTAAATTTTAATTTAATTATATACTTTGATTTTTAAAAACTTAGCTGTCAAATTATTACATCAAATTAAAAATAATTCCGAAATTAAAAAAGCTCAAGAAATAATTGATAATTTTGATAAATGTAACATCATACTATGGTGAAAATAATCTAACTTTTACTTTTGATTGTGTAACAAAGCATCCGATATACGATGTCATTCAACATGGCTCTTTGGGTTTCCATTCAATGTTTGGAGCTGAAAGCTCACTTGGCTATTTTCGAAGTAAATTAAACAGTTCACGAGGATTCGATACTCAGTATTTAATTAGTAAAATCTAAAAAAATTATTTTTTTTTCAAAATAATAAATTAATTTAGATTCAATAAACAAAAATAAATTAGAAACTCACCTAGAGAAATTTGAAAAAAAAAATGAAAACTCAAATGTATTTGAATATCTAAAAACATTATTAGTGGAAAAAAATTTAAAAAAAGAACACTTTATTAGAACCATTAGAATCTAAGGTTTTAGATGAATTCGAAATAAGTGAATTTGGTTTATTAGCTTCAAAATCTGTCATGAGTGTTCAAAAAGTCTTAGAATTCACCACAATAATTATGTCTATCATTCAATTGATTATAAAACAGTAGTTGAAAAAAAGTTATAAGATTAATAACAAGATAGAATTCGGAATAATAAAATATTTCTTACAAATCGAAAATATGTTTTATGGTTCCATATTTCATAAAATAAAAAAAAAACAACACAATTATACATGGTGTAGGTATTAGACTTCCGGAATCAATTCAAAAATTAGAAATAAACAATATTTTGATAAATTTTTTTTCATGTGAAAAACAAATGATTTATTTCTAATGGATATGGAAAACATACAAAACTAATGCATTATATATGAATAATGTAGTAATATTTTTTATATATGTATAAAAGTATCTGTGTAATATCATAGTAAAAGCGAACATGATTAGTTTTTAGTTCCAAAATTAATAATTTAAAGATGAATTGAATTTTTAGTTTTTTATGATCTTATAATTAAAAGTATTCACGTATTATACAAATAATTATCGAAAGAATATCGTAAATTAATTTTTTATTAAGATCATTTTAAGAATCTTACAAAAGATTCTTAGAGTATCTTTATCTAGAGGAATCTTATGTTAACTTAAAAAAGATTTTCTAAGATCTTATTAAGTATCTATTTTTACAAGATCATAAAAGATCTTGAATAAAATTTAATTCATGGGAATTTATTTGTACATTTTTCATTAAAAAAATTGTCAATAGCAGCAAATATTTTGTTTAATTTCTATTATACCATTCAAATAAGTTAGCAAGTTCATCTTATTGAAAGATTTCAAGCGATCAAAAAGCGTGATATTTTTTTCTACATAAAAAAGGGTGGAGCCTTGGAGATCAATAAGCTTATTTCAAAGGGCAACATGGTTTTGTATACTGGAAGGGTAGTCAGACCTATCCGACAAAGTCACTTCCGACAAGCCATTTCCGACAAATCACGATCCGACAATGCTTTTTCCGACAAAATAATTTCCGACAAGTCACTTCCGACAAATCACGATCAGACAAATTTTTTTTTTTACAATTAATTAAAAAGGTTTTAGTATTAATTAAAAAATTTTATTGAATTTAATTTAATTTTCCGAAAAGTGACTTCCGACAATTTTTTATTTAAAAATTAATTAAAAAGGTATATAAAGTCATTCTCTTTTAAGTAATGTCATTTAAAAAATATCAAAAAAATAGTAAATAAATAAATAAATAAAATAAATAATAGTATTGTCAATAAATTTATTTCATAATTGATATGTCTCAAAGTCAAGATAATACTTTTTTTGAGTTTAAAACCACTAAAGGGAAACTTTGTATTGGTTAATAAGGTGAAAAGTATCGATTTAAATATGAATCGAAGATTACAGGATATAAATCTTGGATTTGTTGTGAAAACGAATCTTCTGGTTGCCTAGCAACCATAAAAACATATGAAAACACTATCACCAAACAACCAAATACCCATTTTGGTCACCAAATAGGCAATGAAAATTGGATCAGAGCCGCTATTATATCTTCTAATATAAAGGAATCAGCATCCAATTCTCGTACTGCTCCATCGACAATTGTAAATACAGAAACTCGTTGACTTCCATTAGAAATATTGTCTCTAATGCCGACCGACAGCGCACTGACAAGAACAATCAATAGAAATCGGAAAAAGAATTCCATTTATACCACGGATCCCGAGCTTTTAATTGATCTACGGATCCCGCAAGATTTAAAATTTACAGCACGTGGACACCGATTTCTTTTGTGGGATTCTCATGACGACGAACAAAAAGAAGAGGCCCGTATCATTATCTTTGCCACAGACAACAGTCTTCAAGAACTATCGGAATCGCTGGACTGGTTTGCAGATGGTACTTTAAGGACAGCTCCACTTTTATTCACCCAATCCTGGAATATCTTTATAAATCTTTTCCATTAGTTTTTTGCTTACTAGAAGACAAGTCAGAGCTATCATATACCAGGGTTTACGAAAAACTTTTAGAAATTAAACCAGATCTTAAACCAAGGACGATTATGACTGATTTTGAAAAAGGTCCAATGAATGCTGGACGTTCCGTTTTCACACAATCAAATATAAAAGCGTGTTTATTTCATCTTACGCAAAATATATGGAAGCATATTCAGTTACTTGGTCTCTCTAGTCTATATAAAGCTCCAGAGTCAAATGAAGAATCAACTCAACAATTCAATGACGACTGCAAAAAGCATATGAAATATTTGTTTGCCATTGCTTTTGTACCAGTGAACGACGTAGTCAATGTTTTTGAATTAATCGAGAAAGATATCCCTTCCGAATTAGACCCACTTTATAACTATTTTGAGACCAACTACATCGGAGAAGTTGTTCCTCAGGAAGGCGCAGGTCGTCGACGGAGAAAAAAGGACCGTAAAGAACCATTATTTGCAATCAATGTCTGGAACATGTACGACAATGTTCTATCCGATTCATCGAGAACTATTAATTGCTTAGAAGCTTGGCATCGTGTTTTCAATAAGAGAGTAGCAATTTCTCACCATCAAACACCAGTTTTTATTCAGCATTTGGTTGAAGTACAAGATAAAGTGGAACGTGATCTAAATCACATCGATAATGGCGTACCGAACACCCAAAGAAAGAATCAACGCATTCGTGATCAAAGAATCAAACGAATAGTCGAAAAATACAACGATTCCGATCACATTCAATATCTTAATAGTATAGGCAAATATTTCGATTTTATCCATAATTAACATTATAATACAAATTTAGTTATTTTTATTACTTCTTTTTTTAATCAACCAATAAAATTTTTACTTGCTAAAACCTTTTTAATTAATTGTAAAATAAAAAATTGTCGGATCGTGATTTGTCGGAAATTATTTTGTCGGAAAAAGCATTGTCGGATTGTGATTTGTCGGAAATGGCTTGTCGGAAGTGACTGGAAGTCCCGGATGGTGTTTATTTTGACGGACTCATTTTAATAGGTTTTATTTGGACTTGTTAACTTTGAAAAGTTTGAATCTGACAAAATTAAAATATACAAGTTTTATCTCGACATGATTTAAATTTGCCATAAATCATTAATTTGACTAATTAAATAAAATAGAATTTTCTTTTTTTTAATTAAAAAAACGGATGATTTGATTAACAACTTTGAGAGTTTGAATGTGATCGTCTCTCAAAAACAAAAAAAAAGACGTTAGTAAAAGTTACTTAATAATAGACGACCTTGGTAATGAATATCTATAATATTTATCAAATCCACAGTTAATTGTGATCCGGAAACAGTATCAACTGACTTCGAAGTCATAATAAATGCAATCGAATCAACTTACAGTAGTGATTTGATAATAGGATACATAGTAAATTTACGATCAAACAAGAAAATGCATTAAACTTTAAAAAAAATATTTCTTTATTAATTAAATATTAATTTTGAACTTGATAGATTTTTGTACTTGCCATTCAAAACTGGTCAAATTAAACTTTGTCATTTTTTCTTATGTCTAATTAAAACAAATTATAGTAAACTTTGTCAAATTAATATTTATTATTCTTTTACTTGTCAAAATTAGCTAGCCACATTAAAGTATATTAAATCGAACTTGTCAAAGTATGCGTATACCGGAAGTCCCGTTTCATCAATCTGGAAAGACTCGTTGTTTTTCTTTACTTTGCTAAGGCTTTCGACAGTGTTGTACATGATCCACTACTGGCCAAACTTGAAGCTTATGGATTATCTGGTAAAAATTTTTCTTGCTAATAGAAAGCAAAGAGTATCCGTGGGCAAGACTATCTTGGCTGAATGTCATTTGTGATTTCCCTCATAGCTGAATTTTGATTTTTTTTTTCAAAAATTCATTTTTAATATTTTTTAGTTAATTTATTAATTTTTATTATGATTTTTATTGCATAAGTCCAAGGCTTTTTCTAGCCTAGAACCATAAAGTTTATGTCTGTAGATATCTTTGATTAAAATTCAATCTAGAGCATAAAATTTTAGTCAAAATTTTTTTTTTGGATAAAGGGGTTCTTAATATAGTTAGTTTTTAGTCTAGTCTTTTAGTCGAGAAAAAAGTATTTCTATTAAACGACTAAAAAAACACAAAAATTTGTAATTTTTACTTACCTACACAGGAATAAAATTTTAAAAATTATTTGATGAGGTGCAGCCTTAAAATAGAATGAGATTTGATTGTTTTTTTATCTGAATAAAATTTCTGTAGAACCATCAAAAACAAAATAACTAACCGAAACCTTTTGATTAATAAATAAGAAAAGATACAAAACAAGTTTTATTACTAAATTAAAAGAAAATAAATTTTAGTAGAAATTTTCAAATTAAAGAAAGAAAAAAGAAAGAAAAAGTTTTAAATTAAATAAGCACACGTAAGCCAAAAGTCAGGAAAGGAAAAGCACAAGTGAACCAAAATAAAAAGCACGCAGTTTTGTCAAATAGACTCAAATATTTTGCTTGAAACAAACTGGCCAACGTTTGGACAAGGTGTCGTATCTGGGCACTCGAAAACTTTGCATGAATGGTGTGGAAATATTTCGAAATTCGTCCTGAAGCTTTCAAATCATGTGAAACTTCTAGAAGAAAGAGAAAAGGAGAAAGACGTTGAAATAAATAAACTGAAATCTGAATTGTCAGCAGCAAATAAAACAGCAAACTCATCCAACAACAGTAGCAAGTGGATTCAAAAGGTAAAACAAGGAACAAAAAATGCTAAAAAACCAGCGGATCAGATAGCTGTAGAAAATGCAACCATTAGCGAAATGAATGAAAGAAATAGAAGAAAAAAAAAGTGATTATTTATGATGTGCCAGAATCAAAGAAAGAGATTTTAGCAGACAAGAAAGCAGAAGATGAAGCAAAAATCAATGAAATTCTATCCACTATTGGAAAAAGTGACATCAAGCCAGCGTATTCGAGACGTTTGAGATCTAAAGACCAAAGTAAACCAGGACCAATTCTATTAGAACTCAAAGAAGAAGCAAACAGAAATCCACTACTACTAGCAGCGAAAAAGTTGAGAGATTCAAATATTTTCAAATCTGTTTATCTTAGTCCAGATTTGACTGAAACCGAAAGAGCTTTAGACTATGAATTGAGAAAACAAAGAAATGAAGCAAATAATGGTCTTTCACAAGACTCGCCCTTTCGAAATGGCATCCGTGGAAATCAGATCGTCAAATTCAAAAAGCAATAATCGTTCATCAGAAGCGCCATCACGTGTAGATAGTCTCGAATCTTTAAAATGTATGTATTTAAATGCTACTTGTTTTGACAATAATCAAGATGAATTCAGTGTTGTTATTGAAACATATAGCCCACAAATTGAAGCAGTTAGTGAGACTTGGTTCAAGAGCATCTCAATTACGAACGTTAAAGGATACAATTTGTACAGAAAGGACAGAAGTGATGGACGCAGAGGCGGTGGTGTATGTCTCTACATTGATGAAAAAATCGACTCATTTGAATTAAATGATGCAGGTTTTGATTTAAGTAAAATAGAACAAATATGGGTAGTAGTTAATTTTAACTGTGAAAAATATTTATTTGGCTGTCTTTATAGGCCAAACGATTTTGTTGATATGAACGATTTCGATTTAGTTTTCAAGCTAAAGACTATGTGGATGAGAGAGGTTATAAGGATCTTCTAATAATGGGTGACTTTTACTTTCCATCAATCATCTGGTCAAATGGCTGTTTGTCAGAAATCTTAAACGAAAATGGACTCGAACATAAATTCAGAGAGACACTAAGCGATACTTTTCTATATCAGCATGTAAATATACCAACTTTTCAAATGTTAAACGAAAAAGCTGTCAACACCTTGGATTTGATTTTCACGACTCAGCCTGGCAGTGTGTATGCAATCGATACAAAATTTGTTCTTGGCAACATTAATAAAGTACATCTGGTTATCTTTTTTAATTTTGTTCCTAAAAGCAAGGTTAGTAAGGAATCATACACATGTAAAAAATTTATTTATAATAAATCTGACTTTGGAAAAATATCTCATTTTCTATCAAATATTGATTGGGTGCACCTATTTGAGAATTTTAATATTCAGGAAATGTATAATTTTCTATGTCAGCGAAGCTGGTAATCGATTCATCCCAGTGACGGATGGCTCTTAAAAGAAAAGTATCTCAAAACCTTGGATAAAAAATGAACCCAAGGTCTTAATAAGAAATAAAAAAATCTTAGATATAGGAACTGTTCATCTAACTGGAAGGATATGAATCTATATAGTGATTACAAACGTATCTGTAAATTAGTCTCATCAGAAATAAAAAGAGCCAGACTACCTAATGAACAGAATTTAGTTGAAAAAGCTAAGAAGAATCCAAAAATATTGTACAAATACCTAAATAATCAACAAGTAATCAAGGAATCTATCAAAGCATTAAAAAAGTCAAACAATGAATTAACGCAAGAACCGAAAGAGATATCAAATCTTCTTAAAAAATGTTTTCAAGATGTCCTTATTATTGAACAAGATGGTGAGCTTCCTCCATTTGAAGTTGAATTTAGTGAAAACTGGTCAGAATATATTGTCATTGAGCCAAATGACATTAGTTATGAAATGGTTTTCAATAAATTACAAGACCTGAATCAAAATAAATCATGTGGTGTAGACAAGCTTCATCCGTTATTGCTAAAAAACTGTGCAGAAGCCTTTACTGTTCCTTTAACTTTGATTTTCAGAGAATCATTATCGAATAGTCAGCTTCCAATACAATTCAGATCAGCAAATATTACTCCATTGAATAGAAAAGATGATAAATCAACAGCAAGCAATTATCGTCCTGTGTCATTAACTTCAATTCCTTGCAAAATTATGGAAAGCATAATAAGAACCAAAATGGAAGACTATCTTTATAAGAATAACATTATATCTAAAGAACAGCATGGATTTGTTAAGAAAAAGTCATGGACATCTAATCTTCTGGAAACTCTAGATTTCATCTCAATAAGTCTAAACAAAAATATTCCTGTTGATGTGATTCTGCTAGATTTTGCGAAAGCACTTGATACTGTTCCGCACAGACGTCTAATAGCTAAATAGAAAGCGTATGGCTTTGATGGTCTGACACAAAAATGGATTGAAGCTTTCTTGAAAAATAGAATACAACGAGTTATTCAAGGTGAAATTTGTAGGATTGGGTTGAGATTTTTAGCGGTGTACCACAAGGGTCAGTGATTGGTCCACTATTGTACGTTTTGTATATGAATGATCTACCAAAAGGGATAGAGAATGTTGTGAAATTGTATGCAGATGATACTAAAATTTTCTCGCCAACGGTATTAGAATTAAGCGCCGCGAAACTACAATCAGATTTAGATTTAATTTTCAAGTGGACTCAAGATTGGCTACTTCTCTTCAACACATCAAAATGTGTGGTTATGCATTATGGTCATAAAAACAAAGAATTTCCTTATTTTATTAATGCTTAGCAGTTAGCAACGTCAGAAACCGAAAGAGATCTTGGAGTTATTTTCAATACAAATCTTAAATGGAAAAATCAAGTGATAGAGGCTACAAACAAAGCAAATCAAATGTTAGGTCGCATCAGGAAATCATTCGCTCGATTTGATTGTAGGTTATTAAAATCTTTGTATTTAAATTTTGTTCGACCTTTTTTGGAATTTGCGGTGCCTGTATGGTCTCCAATTCTTAAGTCTGACTGTAAGAATGTTGAAAGGATTCAATGCAGAGCTACGAAATTTGTTTTGTCAATTAGAAACAAACCGTTTGAAAGCAGATTGAAGGCTTTGAACATTCCAAATCGGGTGGAAAGAAGAAAAAGAGGTGATCTATCATAATTCAATTATAAAAGTTCATGCATGGAATAGAATCCGTTGAAAAAAGCAACAATTTTAATGTCACAAAAAACCAAGGAAGAGGTCACTGCCTCAAATATCACAAAGAAATATCGAGGCTCAAACATAGAGATTACTTTTTTTTCAACAGAACCGCTAACATATGGAACTCGCTGCCAAATGAATTAGTTGAAGCCCCCATTGTTAACAGCTTTAAAGCAGGCATTGATTGCTGGATGAGCAGCAATCAGTCACATCAGCTGTCTTAGTGTGCCTTATCAGCACACTCGCTGGCTAGCCAGCTACAGTCGAAACTACTACTACTACTACTAGATAATAGTGTAATAAGCCCAGCTAAACGTTTACTTATGTGTGGGAAAATTAATATGTATTGATTGTAAATGTTTTATTGGAATCCGATATTTTAACAAAAAGTACATATTAGGTTGTTTAATAAGTTTTTTCGTCGATTTTTATATGAAAAAATCTCATCAAAGATTAATCTTTTTTATACAATGTTGTACATCATTTGAAAGAGCAACTCTTGTTCTTTCAAATGATATATAAGATTATATGTTTGCTTTTTAAATTTCTAAATAATTAACTAAATAAAAATGTATGACAAAAAAATGCATATCCGCCATTGCATGTTATTCAAGTTTAACGAAGGAAAAAATGCGACAGAGGCTACCAAATCGATTTGTTTGGTATATGGCGATGACGCTCTGACTGTTCGCACTTGTCAATATTGGTTTGCTCGATTCAAAGCTGGGGATTTCGACCTCAATGACAAAGAACGCGTTGGGAGAACCGTCGAAGCTGATGACGCGTATTTGCAAGAGCTGCTTGAGGAAGACCCGAGGCGGTCGACTAGACAGCTCGCTAAAGAGATGTATGTAACAAATGGCACCGTTTGGAATAGATTAAAAGAAAAAAATAGAAAAAAACGAAAAAACTTATTAAACAACCTAATAGTAGTTAGAACGTGTGATCCAGCTTCACTTAATCCAATATTTAAAAAATTAGTAGAGACATGTCAAGACTTGGGTCTTAACAATAGCTTTGAAAATGGAAGATATGATAAAAAAATAGGACTTTCACTGATCAAAGATTGACAAATGGAATGACTGGAAGGAATTTAAAGGAAAAATTACTTTATCAACTTAAAGGAATTTTTTGCTATGAATAAAAGTAAAGATAGGCCAAGCGTTTTTTTTGCTGTTCAAAAAGAAGTTTTCAATAAAAATATTATTAATTATGCAAAATACATTTTTAATATAATTTAAATAAAAAAAAAAAAACTAAATGAAAGTTGGGGCCGTTTAAGAATCTAAATTAAAAAATTGTTAGATAACTAAATGTCCGTTTATTATTATTTTGGTATATCACTTATTATATTATTTTTTTCTTCCACGTCAGATGCAAATTTAAGCAATATAAAACAAATTAAAATTTTTAAAAAATGCTGAATGATAATTTATTTTACAATAATTTGTCCAACATTCTCCAATTTCAAATCGAAAAAAGAATTTTTTGTTTGATTGTAAATTATTCTTATGAAAATCGAATTTAGCAAAAAAAAAAGTTTAGAAAATATTGTAATGCTTGGAAAATTAATGTATTGTTTTAAATGAATCCTTTTTATATTTATGCATGAAAAGTCTCGGTAAAATGAATCTTAAAAAAAAAACTATTCTAATAGTTTTTGTATTATTATTTGATCAAAAAACAAATATTTAGAAACTTGGCTATAATTTTAAATCGACACCCTCATGATTCTCATGAAATGATTAGTTTTGGTAAAATACTACAATCAAATTAAAAAAAAAATCATTAATTTTATAATTCTAGAAAATTTTCGAGCATATAAATAAAGGATAATAGCATTTTAATTTTCAAATCAAATCAATTAAATTCGTATTTTAATTTAAAAAAAAACTAAATAAAAAAGAAAAAATGGGTGCAGGACGTTCTCAATGCTGTGTTCGAGCTATACCAGTAGCTCCAATTATGCCAATTGCTCCACCACCACCAATGCCAATGCCAATGCCAATGCCAATACCAATGCCAATCCCAACACCAGTACCAGTGCCAACTCCAGTTCCAACCCCAGTGCCAATGCCAATAAATCCATGTTGCGGTTCAGCTCTCCAACTAGGAGGAGGTTTTGGTGGCTATGGAATAGGTGGAGGATATCCAAGCTTAGGCGGACATCAAAGTTTTGGTGGTTACAATGGTTTTTACTAAAATAATTAACAATTCTCAAGAAAAGTTAATTGTTTCTGTCCATTAAGAATCAAAAGTTATTCTTTTATATTAATTATTATAGGAAAAAATTTTTTAAGAAATAAAAATTTTTTAACTATTCAGTTTTTTTAATAATAAAAAAATTCAATATTTGTGTAAATTGCTTTAAAAAAAATAATTTGATTAGATTTTTGATTTTTAAATAAAATAATTAGATTTTTCTTTCTTTAAATTAAAATCAAAATTCTTATAAGGAATAATGTGACAATACTATGGTGAAAAAAATTTAAATATATTAACAAAAGTATACTAAAGATGATATAACTTAAAAAAATTAAATTTAAACTTTTTTTATAATAATTTCTTCATTTAAAATACCGTAAACTCGGACTTATAGACGCAGCATCTACTTCGAGAACGATATAAAAACGCGACACGGTTACTCCGTAGAGGTTCATGTTAAAAAAAATCAAAAAAATCAATTTTAAATTTTTCGCGTTTAAGGCAGGATTAGGTATTACATGCATGGTAAGGCCGGAACTTGACCCTATAACAGCATTCAATTTTTTAATATAAACGCGACCAAAAAAAATAAAAATTAAAATTAAATGCGTTAATAGGTAAAGTTTATTTCATTTATTTTGGTATAAGCGCATGCAGCAAATTTAAAATTTTAAAAAATAATGCGATTTTAAAATTGCATGAAAAATTGTAAAAAATTGTTTTTAGCCTAAAAATTTCAATTACATTGATTAAAATATAATGATTCTTATAAATATCTAACTTTAATTTCTAATTATTTTTCCATTTTTTTTAAATAAAATTTTTTTTGTTTTATTATATTAAATATTCTCATACAAAACAATAAAGTAGCCGTAGTCACATATCAAGAGAATATGTTTTGGTCACGAAAGCTGTGATCATAAATAACATGACCCTAACAAATTCTCCTATTAATTGGTTGCAAAAAAGACAATAAGTATCTTTGGGAGTTTTGAGAGATATGCGAAGTGGTTACAATAAAAGACAGGTGTAAAGATGGTGACTCCATCTTAATTAGAAATTAAAAAGGAAGCCAAAAAAAAATTCTTTGATTAAATTCAAATTCAGATTCTTCGAAGTTCTGACTAAACAACATGCAAAGAAATCTTTTCAGCATACTTTAAATTTTAAATATAAAATTCCTATTATCTTTGTCATTTATTAAGAATACAAAAATACAAGCTTTTATACAAATTAAAAATATAAATTAAAATCAAAATCAAATTTTCCAGGCTTTAAATTTCCAAGTTTATTAAAAATAACAAACAAATTCTTCCAATACACTTATTTATATAATATAGTCAGGTTTTTTAAAAATAATATTTTTCCTACAAAATTGGCTACAGAAAAATAATATTATTTAAAACTAATTTACTATTTATTTTTGTTTAATTGAAAAAAGATTAAAAAAAAGGTTGAGCAAAGTATTCAGTTTAACACCAGTTCAGAATCGTCATCACTCATATTCACTAAATTCAGACTTACATATTTAGTAAAAGTTTTCTTAGATTTTATTAGCAGATAATTCCAAAAATCATGAGAAAACCTTTCGAGGGTCTAATCATAAAAGACAAGAAAGATACCGTGTTTTATATCATTAATGTGTAATTATTAAATAAAAGATCACATAAGAGTAAAAAAAAACTATGAAAAAACAAATAAAGGTTAAAAAAAATCAATATATTAAAATAATAAATAATATTTTAATTTATTTATCACCAATTAATTTAAAAAAAAAATTAAATATGTGCTATGGGCGGACAGCTTGTTAAGTTTAATCATTATACACCGTTTTTGTACCCGGCTCGATGTCGTTAAGTTTGTCCAGAATTTTTCGGCCCTTGAAGGCCAATGTATTCAAGTCGTTATTACCGACGTCCTAGCTCAGTTAAGTTAAGGTCCCAGCTTCGTATGTCTAAATTCTCATACACCAGATCTAAAAGTTTTGATTGATTTTGTTTCCTCTCTTCTGATAATATTGATTCTGGGATTCCTTTTATACATTACTATTCATTGACTTTATTAACTTGCGGTGTCTTACTGCTATGCATTTCATTTAGTAGTAGCAGTAAGGTGTAGGCTACAAGTCGCGATTTGCATGCAGGATGATGCAGAACGCGGTGGGTGACGACACCCTGTGTGGTAGCCACTTGCCGTAATTAAGTTGCTGTTTTGTCAAGCTTGCTTTTGAAGTCGTTCGTACTTTTGGCGGTGATGATGGAGTCGTAAAGATCGTTCCAGTCATTGACAATTCGGTTGCAGAAAAAGTTATGTCGTTGATTACAGTTCTTCACCAATTCTCGTCTCAATCTCGCTCTCTTATTGCCTCTTGGCGCAGAAATAGAAGTCGGTGCGGCAAATTCAACATGATCTTTTCCTTTTGCAATTTTAAACTGCTGTATCAAATCGCCCCTCATTCGCCTCACCTTTAGATGAGTCAAACACAGCTTTTTGCAACGTTCAACATAGTTTAGGTCTCGAAGACGACCAGGAACCTTTGAGGCCCTTCGCATTACGCGCTCGACCACGTTGATATCCCCGTGTTGGTATGGATTCCAGACTGAAATTGCAAATTCGACATGTGGTCTTACGTACGTAGTGATTAGCTTCTTCCACACCGATTGGTTTCTTGTTCTAAAGGACTTCTTTAGAATACCAAGCACATGACTTGCTTTGTTTGCTGAACTAGTAGCTTGATCATGTCATTTCATGTTTGAGGTAAGAAAGATACCAAGGTCACGTTCTCTCGATGTTACCTCGATAGGATAAGAAGGGCCGTTAATTTCAATTAAGCTGTACATGAAATTACTATTGCATTTACCACAGTGCATGATTTGGCATTTACTGAAGTTAAGCTTCATCGACCAATCATTACACCACTTATGCACGTCCTCTAGATCGCTTCTTCTGTTAATTTGCTCTTATAAAGTTCGTACCAGTCTATTCGTGATAATATTAGGCTTAGTTGAGAATACTTTCCATTTCAATAGTCAAGGTTGCGACTGTCAAATGAGCGTGAATAATTGAACTCTGTTGACAATTCGAAATTTACGGAAGCATGTCCCTGGTTTGCTTTTCCAAGCGGTTGATCGAGTCGAATTTCACTGATGATACCAGGCTCGTCAGTTATTAAAAAAATCAAGAGTGTTTGTTGGGCGTCCATTTACGTCAATAAATGTAGGTTCGTGAATGCACTGAGATAGGCCGAGATCGTTAATAGTTTACCAGAATTCGTACGCGAGAAGGCCCTTGGTGCATATCGTATGATTGCTCGAAGGGACACTTACTGTACCGTCAGCTTGCCATAAGATGCGAGGAAAATTAAAGTCACCAAGCAACAACATGCTCTTAAATTTCTTGCTTTCGACTGCGCGCTTTGCTGCGCCAAGAGCTGCGTTTATGGCATTGGCATTTAAAAAATGACTTTGAACGAGACTGGGGTCGTTAATGTTTAAAGGTGGTAGATAAATGCAGCCCAAGAGATTGGCTTCTGATCCCCGTCCCAGCTGACGCCATACTTGTTCCACAGAATCTGTTTCGAGACTACTCATTAATGGCTTATTTTTCAGTTCAAAAGCATCTACACTTTCGTGAACGTAAATCGCGATTCCACCGCCTCTTCCAGTTCTGTTCCTCATGAAGCATGTAAATTTTGGAATTTTAACGTCTGACGTGCTTGAAAACAAAGTTTCACTTATGAAAATTATTTTGATCCCTTTTTCTTTACATCTGGTCATAAGCTCGTCAAGCTTCTCTGAATTTAGCGATGTGGCGTTAGCGAAAAAACAAAAAATATCATGTTTTATTTAAATTTGAATTAAACTGTTGCTGAGTTGGCGAATTTGTTATGAAGAACGGCTCAGTCGTGGGTTGTTAGGGCGACGATGAAGATGGTGACGAAGAATCTAAAGATGACGACGTAAAAGATGAAGAAGTAGACTAACGAAACGATGAAGATGACGAACGAGACGATGAAGAAGACGAATCAGTCAAATTGAACCGTGGTTCACATTCAGTAAGGTCCATCTGAAGTCATTATTGATCAAAAACTACACATAATGATTTTAGATGCATGTTGTTTTTAAAAAAGAATACTTAAAAGATAACATTTCGATTAGATAATGATTTTTTTAAATATTGTTAAAGCCTTTTAAATTCCTGGATGAAGACTTTTAATATATTGAAACATTTTATGATTTACTTAGTAAAAAATACTTTATTTCAAAAATGCAACATTTTTTTCATCATTATAAAGTCTACTCAAAATATTTTTGCTTTTTGTTTCTAAATAGATTTTTTTAAAAGACCGATTTATATTTTTAGTAAAAAAATGATAATAATCTATATTCTTAAATATTTTATGTTTTTAAAAAATTCATCTTTTTTTAAAAGGAAGTTTTTTTCTTTTTTCTTTAAAAGATCCTTGTTTTAAAACAAAACAAACTAAATATTCTTTATTATTTTTAAATCAATCAATATCGATGTATGTAATAAAATTCAAAAATGAGGATATGTTTTATGATTCAAGTAAAAATAATTCTCTCTTTTTAAATGTACCATTAATGAGCAAAAAAAAATGTGTTAAAAATAAAAAAAGTTATGGTCAAATATCTGTTTTGTATTTATTTTTAACATTATAATATTATGTGGTCATTGCCCACATTTAACTAAAATTCTATTATTTATTTCAAATGAATAAATTTTTAATTTTTAATTACTAAAAAAAGTTCGATCGTTTTTTGTGGGGTTGATTATTTTAAAAATATCCTGGGTAACCACCAAAACTTGGATATCCTCCATAGCCACCAAAACCTCCTCCTAGTTGGAGAGCTGAACCACAACATGGATTAATTGGCATTGGCACTGGGGTTGGAACTGGTGTTGGCACGGGTACTGGTGTTGGCACTGGTACTGGTGTTGGTATTGGCATTGGTATTGGCATTGGCATTGGTGGTGGTGGAGCAATTGCCAGAACTGGAGCTACTGGCATCATTGGAACACAGCATCGGGATCGTCCTGCACCCATTTTGATTCTTAATTTCTATTCAATTTAAAATTAAAAAATATATTTTGTGATTTGAAAAAATCATCTTTATGCCTTTTATTTATAGGCCTCAAAATTCAATTGAATTTTTTATTTTGTTTGTTATTGAATAAGATAATACAAACCAAAAACAATTCATTCAGCTATCATGTAGGTGTTGAAACTAAACTTAGTCAAGTTTATAAAGTATTTATAATTAATTTAATTTTTTTTTCGAAAACTAAAAAATTATCCTTTTCTCTTAGCTTTATTTTGAGGGATATTTCATGCATAAATATAAAAAAGGTTTGTTTAAAATCAATACAAAATTATATACGCAAAATATTTTCAATCCGATGTTCAATTGATTTTTAAACAATCTAAAATACTAATTTAATGATTTTAAAAAAATATGTTTATAATTTTTACAGGTGTTATCGTTTGCTTATCTATTTTTTACTTAGAGAATGTTTCGGAAAACAATTTCCATTTATATAAATATACTTAAATTGTAAATTTTTTTTATTTAAAAAAAATTAATTAAGGATTGAAAAATAAAATCTGTTTTACTCGAATTTATTTCATCTTTTTGCGCTTTTGGGCAAATATCAATAAAGCCTCCAAAAAGAATATTGATTTTGGCAATTAAAAAAGAAAATCTTACTTTTAATTTAATTGGTGTTAATTAAATGATAAATAAATTTTTTAACTGATAAATAAAACTTATTCAGTGAAATAAAAAATTTTACAATTTAAGTATATTTTTATAAATGGAAATTGTTTTCCGAAACATTCTCTAAGTAAAAAATAGATAAGCAAACGATAACACCTGTAAAAATTATAAACATATTTTTTTAAAATCATTAAATTAGTATTTTAGATTGTTTAAAAATCAATTGAACATCGGATTGAAAATATTTTGCGTATATAATTTTGTATTGATTTTAAACAAACCTTTTTTATATTTATGCATGAAATATCCCTCAAAATAAAGCTAAGAGAAAAGGATAATTTTTTAGTTTTCGAAAAAAAAATTAAATTAATTATAAATACTTTATAAACTTGACTAAGTTTAGTTTCAACACCTACATGATAGCTGAATGAATTGTTTTTGGTTTGTTTTATCTTATTCAATAACAAACAAAATAAAAAATTCAATTGAATTTTGAGGCCTATAAATAAAAGGCATAAAGATGATTTTTTCAAATCACAAAATATATTTTTTAATTTTAAATTGAATAGAAATTAAGAATCAAAATGGGTGCAGGACGATCCCGATGCTGTGTTCCAATGATGCCAGTAGCTCCAGTTCTGGCAATTGCTCCACCACCACCAATGCCAATGCCAATCCCAATGCCAATACCAACACCAGTACCAGTGCCAACACCAGTACCCGTGCCAACACCAGTTCCAACCCCAGTGCCAATGCCAATTAATCCATGTTGTGGTTCAGCTCTCCAACTAGGAGGAGGTTTTGGTGGCTATGGAGGATATCCAAGTTTTGGTGGTTACCCAGGATATTTTTAAAATAATCAACCCCACAAAAAACGATCGAACTTTTTTTAGTAATTAAAAATTAAAAATTTATTCATTTGAAATAAATAATAGAATTTTAGTTAAATGTGGGCAATGACCACATAATATTATAATGTTAAAAATAAATACAAAACAGATATTTGACCATAACTTTTTTTATTTTTAACACATTTTTTTTTGCTCATTAATGGTACATTTAAAAAGAGAGAATTATTTTTACTTGAATCATAAAACATATCCTCATTTTTGAATTTTATTACATACATCGATATTGATTGATTTAAAAATAATAAAGAATATTTAGTTTGTTTTGTTTTAAAACAAGGATCTTTTAAAGAAAAAAGAAAAAAACTTCCTTTTAAAAAAAGATGAATTTTTTAAAAACATAAAATATTTAAGAATATAGATCAATAAGTTTCGAACAAAAAAAAGTTCAAACATGATACCAACTTTAGTTTTAAATAATATTTTTTACGAATCAGAAGAAGAAAAAGGACAGCTTTTTGGTGAGCTACTGGCTTCAACGTTTACTCCAAATCCTGACCTAATAAACTCAATCAAGGAATACGAAGTCGACTATGAAATTTCAATTTTTTTTTCTGAAAAAAACGAGAAAAATCTTTTCGAATCCATCACCATTACTGAAATAATACTTGCAATTAAGAAAATTAAAGAAAATTCAGCATCTGGTCCTGACTTTATTCACAATTTAATGCTCAAAAATCTGCCTGAGACAACTCTTAATGAAATTTTAAACCTCTTCAATCAAAGTTTAACAACTAGCCAAATACCATATAACTGGAAAAAAGCACAAGTTACAATGATACCAAAAAAAGCTCAACCAACACAGGATCCGTCGAACTATCGCCCTATTAGTTTGACCAGTTGTCTTGGCAAATTACCTGAACGCATTATTTATACAAGGCTTTACAATTACATTGAGAGAAATTTTTTACTCATTCAAGAGCAATCAGGATTCCGAAAACATAAACGCACAGCGGACAATCTCTTTTTTCTAATTCAATAAATAACTGAATCGTTTAACAGGAAAAAAAAATGTGTTGTTTTTTTTTTAATATATCAAAAGCATTTGACAGAGTCTGGCATGAGGGGCTTGTGTACAAAATGATCAAAATGCAATTGCCAAAGTACTTATTTTCTTGGACCAGATCTTTTCTAAACTCAAGATCATTTTGTGTAAATGTGAATGGACAAAAAAGCAATGATTTCCCAATCAAAGCCGGAGTACCTCAAGGCTCAGTAATTAGCCCCCTCCTATTTAGTATTTTTATTAACTATATACCAAGAAAATACAAAACAAATAATGAATACTCTCTTCTTTTCGCTGATGACTTAGTTACCTTTTTTATCTATAAATCTAAAAGAAACATAGAACTTAGGATCAATACTTACCTTAAAGAATTAGAACGATGGTTAACAAAATGGAAAATGAAGATTTCAATTGAAAAATCTTGTTACATGATATTCACAAAATCAACAAGAGAAGAGCTCAATCTTGATTTGAAAATGTATGGGGACAATTTAAAGCGACAGGACGAAATCAAATTCTTAGGCATCAGATTTGACTCACGGCTAACCTTTAGTCCATTGATTGATGAATTAAAAGAGCGTTGCAACTCTAGGCTAAATTTAATTAAAATTTTATCTAATAAAAACTGGCGTCTACATCACAAAACACTTGGAAATTTATATAAATCGCTTATTGGTTCCATTTTAGACTATAATTTTCCCAGTTTAAACTCTTTATCTGATACTAACATTAAAAAACTTCAAACTATTCAAAATTCAGCAGTTCGATCCATTCTTAAACTAAGGTTTGACACCCTGTTTGACACACAAAAAACTTTTTTGTTAAATTTTGTTAAATTAAAATAATTCAGGTAAAGTTAATTCACAAATTCAAATTTATAACTTTTATATCCATTCATACAAACTGAAATAGTTTTATTTTTCTACTTAAATAAATTTTAAATTTTAAAACAGTTAATTTTTTTGTCTTTAAAAGTAAGTTTTCATGGGAAGTAATTCATGGGAATTTATTTGTACATTTTTAATTAAAAAAATTGTCGATAGCAGCAAATATTTTGTTTAATTTCTATTATACCATTCAAATAAGTTAGCAAGTTCATCTTATTGAAAGATTTCAAGTGATCAAAAAGCGTGATATCTTTTTCTACAAAAAAAAGGGTGGAGCCTTGGAGATCAATAAGCTTCTATCAAAGGAGCAACATGGTTTTGTATACTGGAAGTCCCGGATGGTGTTTATTTTGACGAACTCATTTTAATAGGTTTTATTTGGACTTGTTAACTATGAAAAGTTTAAATCTGACAAAATTAAAATATACAAGTTTTATCTCGACATGATTTAAATTTGCCATATATCATTAATTTCACTAATTAAATAAAATAGAATTTTCTTTTTTTAATTAAAAAAACGAATGATTTGATCAACAACTTTGAGAGTTTGAATGTGATCGTCTCTCAAAAAAAAAAAAAAGACGGTAGTAAGAGTTACTTATTAGTAGACGACCTTGGTCATGAATACAAAGTCTATAATATTTATCAAATCCACAGTTAATTGTGGTCCGGAAATAGTATCAACTGACTTCAAAGTCGGTATAATAAATGCAATCGAATCAACTTACAGTAGTGATTTGATAATAGGATACATAGTAAATTTACGATCAAACAAGAAAATGCATTAAACTTTAAAAAAAATATTTCTTTATTAATTAAATATTAATTTTGAACTTGATAGATTTTTGTACTTGCCATTCAAAACTGGTCAAATTAAACTTTGTCATTTTTTCTTATGTCTAATTAAAACAAATTATAGTAAACTTTGTCAAATTAATATTTATTATTCTTTTACTTTTCAAAATTAGCTAGCCACATTAAAGTATATTAAATCGAACTTGACAAAGTATGCGTATACCGGAAGTCCCGTTTCATCAATCTGGAAAGACTCGTTGTTTTTCTTTACTTTGCTAAGGCTTTCGACAGTGTTGTACATGATCCACTGCTGGCCAAACTTGAAGCTTATGGATTATCTGGTAAGAATTTTTCTTGCTAATAAAAAACAAAGAGTATCCGTGGGCAAGACTATCTTGGCTAAATGTCATTTGTGATTTCCCTCATAGCTGAATTTTGAGTTTTTTTTTCAAAAATTCATTTTTAATATTTTTTAGTTAATTTATTAATTTTTATTATGATTTTTATTGCATAAGTTCAAGACTTTTTCTAGCCTAGAACCATAAAGTTTATGTCTGTAATTATCTTTGATTAAAATTCAACCTAGAGCATAAAATTTTAGTCAAAAATTTTTTTTTGATAAAGGGGTTCTTAATATAGTTAGTTTTTAGTCTAGTCTAGTCGAGAAAAAAGTATTTCTATTAAACGACTAAAAAAACACAAAAATTTGTAATTTTTACTTACCTACACAGGAATAAAATTTTAAAAATTATTTGATGAGGTGCAGCCTTAAAATAGAATGAGATTTGATTGTTTTTTTATCTGAATAAAATTTCTGTAGAACCATCAAAAACTAAATAACTAACCGAAACCTTATGAGTTATAAATAAGAAAAGATACAAAACAAGTTTGATTACTTTATTAAACGAAAATAAATTTTAGTAGAAATTTTCAAATAAAAGAAAGAAAAAAGAAAGATAAAGTTTTAAATTAAATAAGCACACGTAAGCCAAAAGTCAGGAAAGGAAAAGCACAAGTGAACCAAAATAAAAAGCACGCAGTTTTGTCAAATAGACTCAAATATTTTGCTTGAAACAAACTGGCCAACGTTTGGACAAGGTGTCGTATCTGGGCACTCGAAAACTTTGTATGAATGGTGTGGTAATATTTCGAAATTCGTCCTGGAGCTTTCAAATCATTTGAAACTTCTAGAAGAAGGAGAAAAGGAGAAAGACATTGAAATAAATAAAATGAAATCTGAATTGTCAGCAGCAAATAAAACAGCAAACTCATCCAACAACAGTAGCAAGTGGATTCAAACGGTAAAACAAGTAACAAAAAATGCTTAAAAACCAGCGGATCAGATAGCTGTAGAAAATGCAACCATTAGCGAAATGAATTATAACACCCCCTCTACCCCAGCCCCTTCCTCCTGGGTCTCTGCTCCCTCTTATTATCTATATATATTTGTTTTATTTTAATTTGAAGTTTTAGTTTTAGTTTTTTCAATAAAGTTGTGAAGAAATTAAAATTCTTTTATTTAGTAGCGCCACGCTATTAAATTAGTGATAGCGGTAAAAATTTTGTCTTGTACGAGATAAGCCAAAATTTTAAAAAACTACCACGTGTGTTGGTTTAGAGTTGTTTTTAAAAGAATAATTAGAAAAATGCAAATTTTTGAAGGGTTCCGCCCAGTATTTTTAATACAGAGTGGCGTGTTGAGTTTAGGATTATGGATGTTGGTTGATAAGTATGGTATGGATGTAGTGGCGAAGAGTGCTGGAGGCTTAGGTTTTCTGATAATGGGCGCTTTTGCGATTTCTTACCTAACGAATGTGTTGGAAAAGAAGGAGAAAACGGATGGCGAGGCTGAACCTGTGTGTAGCAGACCGAAACCGACTCCAAATGATGTAAAGTTTGGGAAGCTTGCATCTGGTGGTAGAATGGTGACACCAGAATGTATTGGAGAATTTAAGCAGCCCAGTTTTGGAACCCTTGGGGGTGATGAAAAGGGATATAGATTCGGAAACAGGGAATCGATGCGAGCATATGAGAGGGGTTTTGATGATTTTAACGAGAGTGAAGCGCCAAATTTTACACGTGCCGAGGTTAATCCGATGATAACACGTAATAATGAAAAGCATGCAAACACGATGTTTCAACCAAAGGGAAACGTATATGATGGTTATGCAAGTAGCGAGTCGACTACAAGCGTGTATGGAGTAAAGGAAAAGATCATGTCAAGGAAGAGGTGCTATATTTCGAAGTCAAGGCGAGATGCATGTTCGACTAAGGTAGACGACACTCCACAATTATTAGATTTTGGTATTCCAAGGAGAAAAGAGCTAAATGGCCCAGAAGTAGCACAATCGGAAAGGTTAGTTGAGAATGAAGAGCCAGCTATGTATGATAAAATACCATCTACAACACATGGGTTACGAAGAACCGAATTCAGACACAACGGCATCCATGATCACGCTGTTGGAAAACACATAGACCTTTTCGATACTCTTCATCGTTCAGAATGTTCTGGCCTTCCTTATTTAAGCTCAATCAATACTGCACCTGCCCCAGAAATGAACATCAAAGACTCGGTCTTCAAACCAGCCCAGTTTAATCGAAGAACGGATTTGGAAACCTGGTGGAAGCGTTTTGAATTATATATTAGCTCTACGAAGGTTTCGTCGGCTAATTTACGCAACACAGTACTTGTTTTCCTTGACGATGATTGCATGGCTATGTTTGACTATTGCACCCCGATAACACCGATGGGTATGACAGATTTGTTCCAACACATGAAAAGGATTTTTGGTAAGACAGAACCAGTGAACATCGACGCAAAAGGTATTTTTTATACACGAGTGCAGAAACCCAATAAAGATGTGAGAGCCTTTTTCACGAGTCTGTGGAAATTAGCAAAGAGCGCATTCAAAACGGATGCTACAGTGTTCAATGTGGATGGTATGGTTAAAGAAAGATTCATAAATGGTTTGAACGACCCGTTCCTCATCATGCAGCTCACTTCGAACAAGATGTTCACGAAGACCAGTTTCGAAGCGCTGGAAGCCACTTTGGAGCTCGTTAACAGGTTAGAGTCTTGGAAAACAAACAGTCAGGTCGTAATGTCACCAATGACTCAGCGAAAACAAGTTGGATTTCACGACGAGCTTTTAACAAAAGCCCGCACGCGCCAGGTAGTGAAGACATGAGAGTGTGCTACATATGTAGAAAACCCGGCCACAAAGCTGCTTACTGTAGAGAGAATAGAAACCCTTCTGCCCCTACTTCACAGCCACGCACGATTACAAATGCTGTAATTAACAACGTTATAATGAATGATAGCATTATTGGAAAGTGTTTTGTGAATGGTAAACCAGTACACTTTTTATTCGATACTGGTACAGTGAAAACTATTATCGCGGATCGGATCTGGAGGCATGAAGATCGATAGCAAATTGATCCCAAACAAAAGTACAATTGAAACTTGTAGTGGTGGTCCGATTGAGGTAATCGGCACTGGAAAATGTGAATTACAGTTACACAACTTCAAAGGTGAAGTTGAGGTGATTGTGGTTAAGAAACTAATCTATGACTGCTTGTTGGGATTGGACATGGCGTTTAAACTATCAGATATTAAGGAATATCAGGAGTAACCTTTGGCAAACGGGGATCCTGAAGAGCCAGCCCAAGATGAAGATGAAAAGAAGAAAGTCGAAGCCTACTCCATGATTTTACATGATGAATTAGGAGAGATAGTCGCACAAGGGTTGCAAAGTTTGACTCAAACAAATGTTTGTGAACATGTCGTAAACACATTGAGCGAGACGCCAATTAAGCAGCCTGTGAGGAGAATACCTTATACAATGCGTGAAGAAGTCAAGAGGCAAATTGACGAGATGCTTAAGGCTGAACTAATCAGAAACAGTGATTCACCTTGGGTGAAACAGTGAAACAGAAACAGTGAAACAGTGAAACAGAAACAGTGAAACAGTGAAACAGAAACAGTGAAACAGTGATTCAACAGTGATCCGCCTATTGTGTTGGTGAGAAAGTCAAACGGAGCGTTGCGAATCTGTGTCGATTATCGGCGTCTAAATGAAGTGACTATAAAGGATTGCTATCCTTTACCGAAAATCGAAGATATTTTGGTAATGTTAGGAAAAGCTAAATATTTTACGACACTGGATCTGGCATCGGGTTATCATCAAATCCGAATTCAAGAAAGAGATAAAGAAAAAACCGCATTTGTAACTGAATTCGGTCTTTTCGAATATCGAGTGATGCCGTTTGGTTTGACAAACGCCCCAGCCACGTTCCAGCGTATGATGGAGCAAGTTTTGAAAGGCCTTATTGGCGAGATCTGTTTCGTGTACCTAGACGATACAATCATTTTCTCTACAACAATTGAAGAACATTACGTTAATGTTAGAACCGTCTTAGTTCGAATTAAAATGGCGCTCCTTAAGATTGAATGGAGAAAATGTAAGTGGTTTCAGTTGTCGATCGAATATCTTGGTCACATGGTCTGTAACGTTGAAGTCCGACCGGCCCCTAGTAAAGTTGAAGTGCTTTTCCGCTATACGCGACCGCGAACAATACGTCAGCTCCAAAGCTTTTTAGGACTAGCAAACTATTATAGAAAGTTCATCAAAGCGTTCGCGCAAATTGCTGGTCCACTACACAAAGCCACAGAAAAAGGTAAGAAGTTTGAGTGGAATGACGAATGCCAATCTAGTTTTGAAGAGTTAAGAACTTATTTAACAACACCAACCAATGGAAAAACGGGGGTACTGATCTTGCCTGATTTTAGTCAATCATTCAGGTTGGAAGTCGATGCCAGTGATCACAGCGCCGGGGCAGTTTTGAGCCAAAAATATAGAGGAGAATACCGACCAGTTCTGTATTTTAGTAAACGTTTTATGAAGGCCCAAAGAAGATACTCAACCGCTGAAAGAGAACTGCTAGCGTTTGTTTTGGCTGTTCTTAACCTGAAACGTTTTCTGATTGCGAAAAAATTTGTAGCAGTGACTGATCACAAGGCACTTATTAGGTTAAAAAAACATCCTGATCCTTCCCCGATGGTTATGTATTTTAAGAGAGTATGATTTCGATCTCGAATATCGTGAAGGTCCTAGAAATGGTAATGCGGATGCGCTCTCCCGATGGTTACTAAAACCAGGTGAAGAAGATGAGGGAATCATCGAAATCGAAGAGGGAGAGGAGGAGATTGATCCTGGTATTGTAATTAATAATGTTGTGTTACAGGAGGTGGAAGTAAACGAGGCACAATTAGAAGATGAAAGTGTAGGGACCCTGTTTAAGTGGTTGACAAGCGGTGAAAAGCCGGTAAAGTGCAGTAAAGACGGTTCGGATCAGTACATTTATTGGTGCAATTTTCGAGATTTCAGAATTTTTATCGCGTATCGCTGTTACGACAAATCCGAATGTGGTGTTCATTTCCAGTACGTTGTGCCAACCGACGACCGCCCCAAAGTCCTGATAAAATTACATAGTGACCCAATGAGTGGACATCTAGGATTTGATCGAACGTTTGAAAAGTTGAAGCAGCGTTTTTACTGGCCCAATTATCGAAAAGAGCTTGCTGAGTTTATCAACAAATGCGAAATCTGCGTGTCAGCCAAAGCACCAAAGGCTTATACTAAACAGCCAATTACCCCTATTGTTGCAAGTCACCCTTTCCAAATCATTACCTGGGATATTTTAGGCCCCTTACCACTCTCAGAAGGGCAGTTCATTTATATTTTAGTAATAATCTGCCATTTTACTAAATGGGTAGAGTTATTTGCATTAATAACACAAACAGCTGAAGAGGTGGCCGAATGCCTTTTTCTGTTTATTTGCCGCCATGGCTTCCCCGAAGCTGCTCTGTCAGACCAAGGAACAAACTTCCAGTCCGAAGTCATGTCCTTATTTTTTAAAAAATTAGATATTCATCCAGTTGATCTTATGTTCCCAAACCCCGTTCTCAACCTAAATATTAGTGTCGAAACGTATGCTGAAAAGATACAAAAGCATCTTCAGCAATGTTATGAAATGGTGAGAAAAACCACGGATCACAAAGTAAACAAGTTTAAATTTTATGCTGACAGAAGCATGAAACCAGCGAGTTATGTATTAGGTGATCGTGTTTGGTACCAGTCGATCGAGCTCCAGCACCAGTCGATCCAACTCCGGCACCAGTCATAAATGTGTACCCGCGAGTAGTGGTTCAGCTCGACAGTGAGAACATATTTAGATGCCTGAACCTTGGACGTGGTCGAACTCTGCACCGCTCGGCGATCGAGCTCAGAAAACATGATGCAGCCCCAGCACAAACGCCAGTTCCTGCCCCGGAAGATTACGTGGATGTTGCGGAAGAACTCTAAAAAAAAAAACAAGGATTTTGGTTTTGTTTTTTTTGTTATTATTGTTTTTGTGTTTTTTTTTCTTTGAAAAGTCTCCAGAATGAAAATTGATTTTAAGGGGGGACTAATGTAACACCCCCTCTACCCCAGACCCTTCCTCCTGGGTCTCTGCTCCCTCTTATTATCTATATATATTTGATTATTTTAATTTGAAGTTTTAGTTTTAGTTTTTTCAATAAAGTTGTGAAGAAATTAAAATTCTTTTATTTAGTAGCGCCAAGCTATTGAATGAAAGAAATAGAAGAAAAAAAAATGTGATTATATGGTGTGCCAGAATCAAAGAAAGAGATTTTAGCAGACAAGAAAGCAGAAGATGAAGCAAAAATCAATGAAATTCTATCCACTATTGGAAAAAGTGATATCAAGCGAGCGTTTTCGAGACGTTTGAGATCTAAAGACCAAAGTAAATCAAGACCAACTCTAGTAGAACTCAAAGAAGAAGCAAACAGAAATCCACTACTACTAGCAGCGAAAAAGTTGAGAGATTCAAATATTTTCAAATCTGTTTATCTTAGTCCAGATTTGACTGAAACCGATAGAGCTTTAGACTATGAATTGAGAAAACAAAGAAATGAAGCAAATAATGGTCTTTCACAAGACTCGCCTTTTCGAAATGGCATCCGTGGAAATCAGATCGTCAAATTCAAAAAGCATTAATCGTTCATCAGAAGCGCCATCACGTGTAGATAGTCTCGAATCTTTAAAATGTATGTATTTAAATGCTACTTGTTTGGACAATAATCAAGATGAATTCAGTGTTGTTATTAAAACATATAGCCCACAAATTGTAGCAGTTAGTGAGACTTGGTTCAAGAGCATCTCAATTACGAACGTTAAAGGATACAATTTGTACAGAAAGGACAGAAGTGATGGACGCAGAGGCGGTGGTGTATGTCTCTACATTGATGAAAAAATCGACTCATTTGAATTAAATGATGCAGGTTTTAATTTAAGTAAAATAGAACAAATATGGGTAGGAGTTAATTTTAACTGTGAAAAATATTTAGTTGGCTGTCTTTATAGGCCAAACGATTTTGTTGATATGAACGATTTCGATTTAGTTTTAAAACAAGCAAAAAACTATGTGGATGAGAGAGGTTATAAGGATCTTCTAATAATGGGTGACTTTAACTTTCCATCAATCATCTGGTCAAATGGCTGTGTGTCAGAAATCTTAAACGAAAATGGACTGGAACATAAATTCAGAGAGACACTAAGCGATACTTTTCTATATCAGCATGTAAATATCCCAACTTTTCAAATGTCAAACGAAAAAGCTGTCAACACTTTGGATTTGATTTTCACGACTCAGCCTGGCAGTGTGTATGCAATCGATACAAAATTTGTTCTTGGAAACATTAATAAAGGACATCTGGTTATCTTTTTCAATTTTGTTCTCAAAAACAAGGTAAGTAAGGAATCATATACCTATAAAAAATTTATTTATAATAAACCTGACTTTGGAAAAATTTCTCATTTTCTATCAAATATTGATTGGGTGCACCTATTTGAGAATTTAAATATTCAGGAAATGTACAATGAGTTAATTTTCTATGTCAGAGAAGCTTGTAATCGATTCATCCCAGTGTCGGATGGCTCTAAAAAGAAAAGTATCTCAAAACCTTGGATAAAAAATGAACTCAAGGTCTTAATAAGAAATAAAAAAAATCTGAGATATAGGAACTGTTCATCTAACTGGAAGGATATGAATCTATATAGTGAATACAAACGTATCTTTAAATTAGTCTCATCAGAAATAAAAAGAGCCAGTCTAACTTATGAACAGAATTTAGTTGAAAAAGCTAAGAAGAATCCAAAAATATTGTACAAATACCTAAATGATCAACAAGTAATCAAAGAATCTATCAAAGCATTAAAAAAGTCAAACAATGAATTAACGCAAGAACCGAAAGAGATATCAAATCTTCTTAATAAATGTTTTCAAGATGTTTTTGTTATTGAACAAGATGGTGAGCTTCCTCCTTTTGAAGTTGAATTTAATGAAAACTGGTCAGAATATATTGACATTGAGCCAAATGACATAAGTTATGAAATGGTTTTCAATAAATTACAAGACCTGAATCAAAATAAATCATGTGGTGTAGACAAGCTTCATCCGTTATTGCTAAAATACTGTGCAGAAGCCTTTACTGTTCCTTTATTTTTGATTTTCAGAGAATCATTATCGAATAGTCAGCTTCCAATACAATTCAGATCAGCAAATATTACTCCATTGAATAGAAAAGATGATAAATCAACAGCAAGCAATTATCGTCCTGTGTCATTAACTTCAATTCCTTGCAAAATTATGGAAAGCATAATAAGAACCAAAATGGAAGACTATCTTTATAAGAATAATATTATATCTAAAGAACAGCATGGATTTGTTAAAAAAAATTCATGTACATCTAATCTTCTGGAAACACTAGATTTCATCTCAATGAGTCTAGACAAAAGTATTCCTGTTGATGTGATTCTGCTAGATTTTGCGAAAGCACTTGATACTGTTCCGCACAGACGTCTAATAGCTAAATTGAAAGCGTATGTCTTTGATGGTCTGACACTAAAATGGATTGAAGCTTTCTTGAAAAATAGAAGACAAAGAGTTATTCAAGGTGAAATTTTGTCGGATTGGGTTGCGATTTTTAGCGGTGTACCACAAGGGTCAGTGATTGGTCCACTATTGTTCGTTTTGTATATCAATGATCTACCAAAAGGAATAGAGAATGTTGTGAAATTGTATGCAGATGATACTAAAATTTTCTCGCAAACGGTATTAGAAATAAGCGCCGCGAAACTACAATCAGATTTAGATTTAATTTTCAAGTGGACTCAAGATTGGCTACTTCTCTTCAACACATCAAAATGTGTGGTTATGCATTATGGTCATAAAAACAAAGAATTTCCTTATTTTATTAATGGTAAGCAGTTAGCAACGTCAGAAACCGAAAGAGATCTTCGAGTTATTTTCAATACAAATCTTAAATGGAAAAATCAAGTGATAGAGGCTACAAACAAAGCAAATCAAATGTTAGGTCGCATTAGGAAGTCATTCGCTCGTTTTGATTGTAAGTTATTAGGATCTTTGTAATTAAATTTTGTTCGACCTCTTTTGGAATTTGCGGTGCCTGCATGGTCTCCAATTCTTAAGTCTGACTGTGAGAATGTTGAAAGGATTCAACGCAGAGCTACGAAATTTGTTTCGTCAATTAGAAACAAACCGTATGAAAGCAGATTGAAGGCTTTGAACATTCCAAATCTGGTGGAAAGAAGAAAAAGAGGTGATCTAATTCAATTATACAAGTTCATGCATGTAATAGAATCCGTTGAAAAAAGCAACAATTTTAATGTCACAAAAAACCAAAGAAGAGGTCACTGCCTCAAATATCACAAAGAAATATCGAGGCTCCAACATAGAGATAACTTTTTTTCAACAGAACCGCTAATATATGGAACTCGCTGCCAAATGAATTAGTTGAAGCCCCCATTGTTAACAGCTTTAAAGCAGGCATTGATTGCTGGATGAGCAGCAATCAATCACATCAGCTGTCTTAGTGTGCCTTATCAGCACACTCGCTGGCTAGCCAGCTACAGTCAAAACTACTACTACTACTACTAGATAATAGTGTAATAAGCCCAGCTAAACGTTTACTTATATGTGGGAAAATTAATATGTATTGATTGTAAATGTTTTATTGGAATCCGATTTTTTAACAAAAAGTACATATAATATAATAGTAGCTAGAACGTGTGATCCAGCTTCACTTAATCCAATATTTAAAAAATTAGTAGAGACATGTCAAGACTTGGGTCTTAACAATAGCTTTGAAAATGGAAGATATGATAAAAAAATAGGACTTTCACTGATCAAAGATGGACAAATGGAATGACCGGAAGGAATTTAAAGGAACAATTCCTTTATCAACTTAAAGGAATTTTTTTCTATGAATAAAAGTAAAGATTGGTCAAGCGTTTTTTTTGCTGTTCAAAAAGAAGTCTTCAATAAAAATATTATTAATTATGCAAAATACATTTTTAATAAAATTTAAATAAAAAAAAAAACTAAATGAAAGTTGGGGTTTTTTAAGAATCTAAATTAAAAAATTGTTAGATAACTAAATGTCCGTTTATTATTATTTTGGTATATCACTTATTATATTATTTTTTTCTTCCACATCAGATGCAAATTTAAGCAATATAAAACAAATTCAAATTTTTAAAAAATGCTGAATGATAATTTATTTTACAATAATTTTTCCAACATTCTCCAATTTCAAATCGAAAAAAGTATTTTTTGTTTGATTGTAAATTATTCTTATAAAAATCGAATTTAGCAAAAAAAAAAGTTTAGAAAATATTGTAATGCTTGGAAAATTAATGTATTGTTTTAAATGAATCCTTTTTTATATTTATGCATGAAAAGTCTCGGTAAAATGAATCTAAAAAAAAAAACTATTCTAATAGTTTTTGTATTATTATTTGATCAAAAAACAAATATTTAGAAACTTGGCTATAATTTTAAATCGACACCCACATGATTCTCATGAAATGATTAGTTTTGGTAAAATACAACAATCAAATTAAAAAAAAAATCATTAATTTTATAATTCAAGAAAATTTTCGAGAATATAAATAAAGGATAATAGCATTTTATTTTTTCAAATCAAATCAATTAAATTCGTATTTTAATTAAAAAAAAACTAAATAAAAGAGAAAAAATGGGTGCAGGACGTTCTCAATGCTGTGTTCGAGCTATACCAGTAGCTCCAATTATGCCAATTGCTCCACCACCACCAATGCCAATGCCAATGCCAATACCAATGCCAATCCCAACACCAGTACCAGTGCCAACTCCAGTTCCAACCCCAGTGCCAATGCCAATAAATCCATGTTGTGGTTCAGCTCTCCAACTAGGAGGAGGTTTTGGTGGCTATGGAATGGGTGGAGGATATCCAAGCTTAGGCGGACATCAAAGTTTTGGTGGTTACAATGGTTTTTACTAAAATAATAAACAATTCTCAAGAAAAGTTAATTGTTTCTGTCCATTAAGAATCAAAAGTTATTCTTTTATATTAATTATTATAAGAAAAATTTTTTTAACCATAATAAAAATAAAATAATAATAAAAAAATTCAATATTTGTGTAAATTGCTTTAAAAAAAATAATTTGATTAGATTTTTGATTTTTAAATAAAATAATTAGATTTTTCTTTCTTTAAATTAAAATCAAAATTCTTATAAGGAATAATGTGACAATACTATGGTGAAAAAATTTTAAATATAATCACAAAAGTATACTAAAGATGATATAACTTAAAAAAATTAAATTAAATAAGCTTTTTTTATAATAATTTCTTCATTTAAAATACCGTAAACTCGGACTTATAGACGCAGCATCTACTTCGAGAACGATATAAAAACGCGACACGGTTACTCCGTAGAGGTTCATGTTAAAAAAAATCAAAAAAATCAATTTTAAATTTTTCGCGTTTAAGGCAGGATTAGGTATTACATGCATGGTAAGGCCGGAACTTGACCCTATAACAGCATTCAATTTTTTAATATAAACGCGACCAAAAAAAAATTAAAATAAAAATTAAACGCGTTAATAGGTAATGTTTATTTCATTTATTTTGGTATAATCGCATGCAGCAAATTAAAAATTTTAAAAAATAATGCGATTTTAAAATTGCATGAAAAATTGTAAAAATTGATTTTAGCCTAAAAATTTCAATTAAATTGATTAAAATATAATGATTCTATAAATATCTAACTTTAATTTCTAATTATTTTTCCATTTTTTTTAAATAAAATTTTTTTTGTTTTATTTTATTAAATATTCTCATACAAAACAATAAAGTAGCCGTAGTCACATATCAAGAGAATATGTTTTGGTCACGAAAGCTGTGATCATAAATAACATGACCCTAACAAATTCTCCTATTAATTGGTTGCAAAAAAGACAATAAGTGGGTTGGGAGTTTTGAGAGATATGCGAAGTGGTTACAATAAAAGACAGGTGTAAAGATGGTGATTCCATCTTAATTAGAAATTAAAAAGGAAACCAAAAAAAAAATTCTTTGATTAAATTCAAATTCAGATTCTTCGAAGTTCTGACTAAACAACATACAAAGAAATCTTTTCAGCATACTTTAAATTTTAAATATAAAATTCCTATTATCTTTGTCATTTATTAAGAATACAAAAATACAAGCTTTTATACAAATTAAAAATATAAATTAAAATCAAAATCAAATTTTCCAGGCTTTAAATTTCCAAGTTTATTAAAAATAACAAACAAATTCTTCCAATACACTTATTTAATAGTCAGGTTTTTTAAAAATAATATTTTTCCTACAAAATTGGCTACAGAAAAATAATATTATTTAAAACTAATTTACTATTTTTGTTTAATTGAAAAAAGATTAAAAAAAAGGGTGAGCAAAGTATTCAGTTTAACACCAGTTCAGAATCGTCATCACTCATATTCACTACATTCAGACTTACATATTTAGTAAAAGTTTTCTTAGATTTTATTAGCAGATAATTCCAAAAATCATGAGAAAACCTTTCGAGGGTCTAATCATAAAAGACAAGAAAGATACCGTGTTTTATATCATTAATGTGTAATTATTAAATAAAAGATCACATAAGAGTAAAAAAAAACTATGAAAAAACAAATAAAGGTTTAAAAAAAATCAATATATTAAAATAATAAATAATATTTTAATTTATTTATCACCAATTAATTTTAAAAAAAAATTAAATATGTGCTATGGGCGGACAGCTTGTTAAGTTTAATCATTATACACCGTTTTTGTTCATGAAATTAAGAAAATTTTTATTTGATCACAACATTTTTAATTAATTTTGTTCTTTCATAGTTCAATTTAATTTAACTCTTTTAATTTTAAAATTTAAACAAGAAAGAATAGAAAAACAAATCTAGGGCAGCTTTTAAGCGTAGTTGTAGCAAATTTTGGCATCGCATTATTAGCCGAAGCATTGATTTAACCTAAAAAAATTCCGTCAATGTTTTTAATGTCATTCATATTTTTACTTATAATTTCGATTAACATTCCGTCTAATGTGCTTTTAAAAAGACTCCAGTCAGCATTGGTCAAATTGAACCATAGTTCACATTCAGTAAGGTCCATCTGAAGTCATTATTGATCAAAAACTACACATAATGATTTTAGATGCATGATGTTTTTAAAAAATAACTTTTCGATTAGATAATAATTTTTTTAAATATTGTTAAAGCCTTTTAAATTCCTGGATGAAGACTTTTAATATATTGAAACATTTTATGATTTACTTAGTAAAAAATACTTTATTTCATAAATGCAACATTTTTTTCATCATTATAAAGTCTACTCAAAATATTTTTGCTTTTTGTTTCTAAATAAATTTTTTCAAAAGACCTATTTATATTTTTAAGTAAAAAAATGATAATAATCTATATTCTCAAATATTTTATGTTTTTAAAAAATTCATCTTTTTTTAAAAGAAAGTTTTTTTCTTTTTTCCTTGTTTTAAAACAAAACAAACTAAATATTCTTTATTATTTTTAAATCAATCAATATCGATGTATGTAATAAAATTCAAAAATGAGGATATGTTTTATGATTCAAGTAAAAATAATTTTCTCTTTTTAAATGTACCATTAATGAGCAAAAGAAAATGTGTTAAAAATAAAAAAAGTTATGGTCAAATATCTGTTTTGTATTTATTTTTAACATTATAATATTATATGGTCATTTCCCACATTTAACTAAAATTCTATTATTTATTTCAAAAGAATAAATTTTTGATTTTTAATTGCTAAAAAAAGTTCGATCTTTTTTTGTGGGGTTGATTATTTTAAAAATATCCTGGGTAACCACCAAAACTTGGATATCCTCCATAGCCACCAAAACCTCCTCCTAGTTGGAGAGCTGAACCACAACATGGATTAATTGGCATTGGCACTGGGGTTGGAACTGGTGTTGGCACGGGTACTGGTGTTGGCACTGGTACTGGTGTTGGTATTGGCATTGGCATTGGCATTGGCATTGGTGGTGGTGGAGCAATTGCCAGAACTGGAGCTACTGGCATCATTGGAACACAACATCGGGATCGTCCTGCACCCATTTTGATTCTTAATTTCTATTCAATTTAAAATTAAAAAATATATTTTGTGATTTGAAAAAATCATCTTTATGCCTTTTATTTATAGGCCTCAAAATTCAATCGAATTTTTTATTTTGTTTGTTATTGAATAAGATAATACAAACCAAAAACAATTCATTCAGCTATCATGTAGGTGTTGAAACTAAACTTAGTCAAGTTTATAAAGTATTTATAATTAATTAAATTTTTTTTTCGAAAACTAAAAAATTATCCTTTTCTCTTAGCTTTATTTTGAGGGATATTTCATGCATAAATATAAAAAAGGCTTGTTTAAAATCAATACAAAATTATATACGCAAAATATTTTCAATCCGATGTTCAATTGATTTTTAAACAATCTAAAATACTAATTTTAATGATTTTAAAAAAAGTTGTTTATAATTTTTACAGGTGTTATCGTTTGCTTATCTATTTTTTACTTAGAGAATGTTTCGGAAAACAATTTCCATTTATAAAAATATACTTAAATTGTAAATTTTTTTTAAATTGAAAAAAAATTAATTTAGGATTTAAAAATAAAATCTGTTTTACTCGAATTTGTTTCATCTTTTTGCGCTTTTGGGCAAATAACAATAAAGCCTCCAAAAAGAATATTGATTTTGGCAATTAAAAAAGAAAATCTTACTTTTAATTTAATTGGTGTTAATTAAATGATAAATAAATTTTTTAACTGATAAATTAAACTCATTTCAGTGAAATCACTCATTTTCTAAATTTATCCAAAAAAATTTAAGAGTTACTTTTATAATGTTGGAAAAATTTCAATATCTTAAAAGGAAAAATTTTAACAAAAAAACTTTTTTTATTGATAATCGTATTATCGTCACATTAATGAATTTTAAAATTTAAATAAATACATTTTTTTTAATTATTTTTATTCTTTTTCACTATTAATTATGTTTTTCGAGAAATTTTTATAAAATATTTTATTAAATAAACATTTTTCTTTTTAAGCATCACTGAACTCTTTTTCAAATAAAATACTCTTGTTCATTTAGAGGGAAGACAAAATTGGAGAGGAGACTTCTTCTTTATCTTCTTTATTTTTATTATTCAAAAGGTTAAACAAGTTGGGAAATTTTAAGCGTAGTTTACTTGATCACTAAATTGCTGTAAGCTGATAAGATTTTTTTGAATCATATTAACGTAAAAATTTGTTTTTTTAACACCACAATAAAAACTCAAAAACTTCCTCCATTTTCAATTTTGATTTTATAGGAAGCGGAAAAAGTTATTTCTTAGAGACAAAAACAAAATTTTTTAGTTTTTAGGACAACGCTAAAATTAATTCTATTGTAAAATAATTTAGAATGATCAAAATGTTAAAAAATACATTTTCTATTTAGATCGTTTGGGGATCCATTTTTATTTGATTTTTTAATCGACCAAAAAAATAAAATGTATATTCTCTGTGTTTTCGAAAAAAAAATTTAATTAATTATAAATACTTTATAAACTTGACTAAGTTTAGATTCAACTTCTTGTTTGATAATAAGTCCATTGGTTTGCAAATGAGACATAAGATTAGTACGTACAATTGACTCCAACTTCATGCAGACAATTGACGTGAGTGACATTGGTCGATAGTTGGCCGGATCTAGTCGACTGCCTATTTTGTAGAGGGGGCTAACATTCGCCTCTCGCCAAGAACTTGGAAGCTCACCATTACTTAGCGATTAATTGAACAGAATGGTCAATAGGGCTGTGAACGCATCTGCGCATTCTCTAAGTACGAACGAAGAAACTCCATCGCCACCCGGAGATTTGTGACGATCTAGTTTTTTAAGTTGTTTGGATTCTTCAACTTCGCTTATCTGGAAGGTGTCCAATGCCGTCTAAAAAGATCTCTGTGCGAACTCAGGGAGAATGTCGTTATCAACACTTTGTGTGAAAACGGAGCTAAACTGATTGTAAAGGGCGTTCGCCACCAGTTCACCATCTGTTTGAGTCATTCCAGATTTGTCAATAATTGCAGAGAGACCTCTCTTTGTTTTATGCTTGCTGTTGACATAAGAAAACAGTAGCCTCGGATTTTATTTGTCTTTAGCGATTTCAAGCTTATACGATGTTATTTATGGCGTATTTGATTCCTCAGTTTGTTGCATACCTGTTTGTACTCGCATACAAGTTCTAAATTGCGCCTTTAGTTCTTCGAAATGAATGCCAAAGATCGCGTTTCATTTTGACCATTTTTTCAACTTCTCGATTAAACCATGGTGGTCTCTTCTTAGTCTGAGACTTCCTGATTGGAATGCATTCTTCAAATGCTTCGTTGTACCTAACAAGAAACTCCTTGAAAGCTTCTTCTGTTGATTTGTTCTTAAATAGCCCGTACCAGTCTATTCGTGATAATATTAGGCTTAGTTGAGAATACTTTCATTTCGATAGTCAAGTTTGCGACTGTGAAATGAGCGTGAATAATTGAACTCTGTTGACAATTCGAAATTTACGGAAGCATGTCCCTGGTTTGCTTTTCCAAGCGGTTGATCGAGTCGAATTTCACTGATGATACCAGGCTCGTCAGTTATTAAAAGATCAAGAGTGTTTGTTGGGCGTCCATTTACATCAATAAATGTAGGTTCGTGAATGCACTGAGATAGGCCAAGATCGTTAATAGTTTACCAGAATTCGTACGCGAGAAGGCCCTTGGTGCATATCGTATGATCGCTCGAAGGGACACTAACTGTACCGTCATCATGCCATAAGATGCGAGGAAAATTAAAGTCACCAAGCAACAACATACTCTTAAATTTCTTGCTTTCGACTGCGCGCTTTGCTGCGCCAAGAGCTGTGTTTATGGCATTGGCATTTGAAAAATGACTTTGAACGAGACTGGGGTCGTTACTGTTTAAAGGTGGTAGATAAATGCAGCCCAAGAGATTGGCTTCTGATCCCCGTCCCAGCTGATACCATACTTGTTCCACAGAATCTGTTTCGAGACTACGCATTAATGGCTTATTTTTCAGTTCAAAAGCTTCTTGACTTTCGTGAAGGTAAATAGCGCATCCACCGCCTTTTCCAGTTCTGTTCCTCATGAAGCATGTAAAGTTTGGAATTTTAACGTCTGACGCGCTTGAAAAAAAAGTTTCACTTATGAAAATTATTTTGATCCCTTTTTCTTGACATCTAGTCTTAACCTCGTCAAGCTTCTCTGAATCTAGCGATGTGGCGTTAGTGAAAAAACAACAAATATCATGTTTTATTTAAATTTTTAGTTTTCGAAAAAAAAATTTAATTAATTATAAATACTTTATAAACTTGACTAAGTTTAGTTTCAACACCTACATGATAGCTGAATGAATTGTTTTTGGTTTGTATTATCTTATTCAATAACAAACAAAATAAAAAATTCGATTGAATTTTGAGGCCTATAAATAAAAGGCATAAAGATGATTTTTTCAAATCACAAAATATATTTTTTAATTTTAAATTGAATAGAAATTAAGAATCAAAATGGGTGCAGGACGATCCCGATGTTGTGTTCCAATGATGCCAGTAGCTCCAGTTCTGGCAATTGCTCCACCACCACCAATGCCAATGCCAATGCCAATGCCAATACCAACACCAGTACCAGTGCCAACACCAGTACCCGTGCCAACACCAGTTCCAACCCCAGTGCCAATGCCAATTAATCCATGTTGTGGTTCAGCTCTCCAACTAGGAGGAGGTTTTGGTGGCTATGGAGGATATCCAAGTTTTGGTGGTTACCCAGGATATTTTTAAAATAATCAACCCCACAAAAAAAGATCGAACTTTTTTTAGCAATTAAAAATCAAAAATTTATTCTTTTGAAATAAATAATAGAATTTTAGTTAAATGTGGGAAATGACCATATAATATTATAATGTTAAAAATAAATACAAAACAGATATTTGACCATAACTTTTTTTATTTTTAACACATTTTTTTTTGCTCATTAATGGTACATTTAAAAAGAGAAAATTATTTTTACTTGAATCATATAACATATCCTCATTTTTGAATTTTATTACATACATCGATATTGATTGATTTAAAAATAATAAAGAATATTTAGTTTGTTTTGTTTTAAAACAAGGATCTTTTAAAGAAAAAAGAAAAAAACTTTCTTTTAAAAAAAGATGAATTTTTTAAAAACATAAAATATTAGAGAATATAGATTATTATCATTTTTTTACTTAAAAATATAAATAGGTCTTTTAAAAAAATTTATTTAGAAACAAAAAGCAAAAATATTTTGAGTAGACTTTATAATGATGAAAAAAATGTTGCATTTATGAAATAAAGTATTTTTTACTAAATAAATCATAAAATGTTTCAATATATTAAAAGTCTTCATCCAGGAATTTAAAAGGCTTTAACAATATTTAAAAAAATTATTATCTAATCGAAATATTATATTTTAAGTATTCTTTTTTAAAAACATCATGCATCTAAAATCATTATGTGTAGTTTTTGATATATAATGACTTCAGATGGACCTTATTGAATGTGAACCTCGGTTCAATTTGACTAATTCGTCTTCTTCATCGTCTCGCTCGTCTTATTCGTCGTCTCGTTCGTCATCTTCATCGTTTCGTTAGTCTACTTTTTCATCTTTTACGTCGTCATCTTTAGATTCTTCGTCACCATCCTCATCGTCGCCCTTACAACCCACGACTGAGCCTTTCTTCATAATAAATTCACCAATTCAGCCACAGTTTAATTCAAATTTAAATAAAACATGATATTTTTTGTTTTTTCACTAACGCCACATCGCTAAATCTAGAGAAGTTTGACGAGCTTATGACCAGATGTAAAGAAAAAGGGATCAAAATAATTTTAATAAGTGAAACTTTGTTTTCAAGCGCGTCAGACGTTAAAATTCCAAAAGAACTCTACCGGTTTTTCGTACAAAATTGTGCACCCGTTTAAAAAAATTAAAATAAGAGAAAAAAAATTAAATTAAGTATTTTCTAGTAGAATAAATGGAAAGTAAGTCCTTTCAAAAGGAATAAGTAAGTTTTAATTGATGGTTGGTCTTTGGTAAGCAAAAAATGGAAAAATCAAAACTATCATAACATAATTTTAGTTTTATTTTGAATGTTTGGGTTAATGTTTTTTGCTTAATGGGATTTCACTAAAAACGGTTTTTAGTGAAATCCCATTAAGCAAAAAGCATTTTAAATTTTGAATTATTGGTTATTTCAAACTAACTATTAAAATGTTAAAAGAAATTTTTTTCAAAAGAGTAAATGGTAAGAAAAGAAGTCAAAATATTAAGTATTTAAAATTTTTTTAATTTAATTAGGTGATCTCCAAAAGGCAAAAGTTTGGTGCATTTTACATGATGACATAATTGGTGTTGCTTTGATAGAAAAAGAAAATTTCTATATCAAGTTCATTACGACGAAAAGTGTAATACATAGTAAAAAATCATCATTGATTAGCACTTGGTTTCCAGCAAGTTTAGAAATAACTTGCATATTAAAAATATTTGTTATTTTTTTTTTAATTTCATTAATATTGAATGGATTTTTGAGCAAGTATGATAAGCTTGTAAGTGATTATCAAAAATGTTTGATTAAAAAGAAACAGGACTTTTTTAACTTTATTTTTCAAATCGATTGCCAAAACAATGCCTCATTTTGGAATGTAATTTTGTCATTCAATTTAAAAATAAATTCTAATGTTTATATATATACAAGGCCTTTTTTGAAACGCTTTTGGATTTTAGTCATTATGTTTCTAGTTTTATTGGCAGAATAATCAATTCATTTATGTCTTCAACTTTTAGTGGACTTGGAATAATGTACTTTTTCAAATTAATGACTGGACTAGTGACAATATTAGCTTCCTTAGTATTTTGTTTTTTTATTATAATATTTTCTGTAAATAAAAATTAAAAAGAATTTGTAAAATAAACAGCAACATATTTTTTGTATTCAAATGTTTAATAAATTAATTCATGATTTAAATTAAAAAATTCAAAAGCAATAATAATTAATAAAAAATATTTAAAAAAAATTATTTTTTTTGATTATATAAATATCGTTTTCTTGCAAACCATAAAACAATTTTTTTCTCAATTAACCCTGTTGACTTTGTCAACGTTTCTAATTGTTTCTTACTTGGATTCTGATTTTTCTGAAAAAAAAACTGTGATAAGATCAATTTTTGCTCAAGATTCATTGATTTGCTCTTTCCTTCTTTAGCTTTATTTTTCATACATTTTCTCTTATATTTAAACCATTGATTTAATTGTTGGTACGTGAAATTGCTTTCTTTTGCCAATTGCTTTTTTGTCTTTATATCTGGATATGGTTTGCTGAGTTATTTAAAAACCAGTGCTCAAGTACGTAAGTTTTTTTTACAGAATTCTTCTTGAGTTTTTCTTTAGTTTTTAAAAGAAATAAGATTAATTTTAATCATTTATTTATTTTAATATTTGAAAAAATTACTGTTTTTTTTTCCTTTTACTAAATATTCCTGATTACTTTTTAGAGTTTTCCAACCTATTTCTGTAATTAAACATTTTTTATAAATATTTAATTTTCTGAAAAAAAGGGTTCCATTTTTTATAGTTGATTGCGCAAAAAAACATGCCACTTTTAGCGGTTAAAATTGATAAATTCCTTCAACTTGCGCATGCTTCTTTAAATACCTTTTTATTCAATAAAATCGCTTTTTCTGCTGCCTTTAAACTTTTTTCACAAGAGAATATAGTGATAAAATATCCCAATTTTAGAGAGAGATAAAATCCAGCTCTTGTACATTTCCATGATAATCTACAGATTTGTTTCCCAAAAAATAAACATATTGCTATATTCTTCATTATTAATTATCCCAATTCTCTAAAATTATTAAATGTTAAAAAAATTAATAGAATTAAAGTTAAAAAAGAGTCGAATTTAAAAATTTTTATTTAATATTCAAATCTAAATAAAAATCTAAAATACTTTAATCTAATAAAAAAATTATTTTCATAAATTCTACTATCAATTGTTCTCATTTATTTTTTAAATAAAGACATAGAAATATTATATTTAATCCACCCAAACAATATTTACTCCGCCTGATTCTTTTTTTAACCCACTAAATAAATATTTTCTACTGTTTTCAATTTTTTTACCCCACTTCTAATTTTGTTTTAGCCCTGAATAATTTATTTTTAAACCCATTTTTTTCTTAACAATTATATAGGACCAACTACATTGTGTTGAACTTTGAAACCACAATTGTTTCCTTTTATCATAAAATATTTACATTTAATACATTTAAATGTATTTTTTGCAGTTCATTTTAATTATTTCAAACATTTATATTGATTTTTCTGATAAATGACCTGGTAAATTTTTGCATATCTATTAACTTCTTATACTATTTAAACAAATGGTTAAATATTTTTTCTCATTTTTCAAGGAAAAAAATATTTTTTTAACTTTCATCGAGCAAAAAATGAAGTTTTTCTTTCTTTTTTGTTATGTTTTCTTATTTGTAAATTGTGAATTGGAAAAAACACAATCAACAATTCGTTTTTTTAGGCAACGAAGAGAAGCACCAAAACGCTCTTCTTTACATCATATTTCGGATCAAATTATTAAAGATTCTGAGCTTTTTTTTTGTTTTACATCAAAAGAATGTCAAAAAGTAGATGAGTTTTCGATCGCTGAAAATTATACATATAACTGCTACGAGCTGTTTTTACCAATTAATTTCTACCCAAAAATCGAATTAGAGAAAAAAATTGCTGTGTATGGGTTTATTAAAAATGAGGGAAGTGTATTAACTGAAAGTCAAAAATATACGGATTCTTGTAGAAAAATAAGAAGGTAAACAAAAATTTTTAAAATGTAAAAAATTGTATTTTATTCTATAAGGTTTAACGTAAATGAAAATTCAGTTCTTATTACAGTCGAAGATAATATAATATATGCTGATAAAAGAAAAGCCAATTCTATAATAGGAAATGAGTTATTTTATAATTCACAGTATTTTTTATGGATTATTTTCAAACTTGACATTTATGATGAAGATGCTGATTCGATTGCTTATCTCCGAGCCACAATGGTAAATATTTAAGACAATTTTATTAAAGAAATGATTTTGATATTTTTATTAAGGATTTTACGTTTTATTTAACATTTGGAAAGTATCTTATACTTTTTGTATAGCCTCTGTAAAAGCATACAATGTTTATTGTAAACGGTATCTCATTAACTCGACAAACAATTTTCGAAAGGTTATAATTCGACAAGTAAATTTCAGAAAGGAAAATTTAGACAAGTTTTTATTTAGACAAGTAATATATTGACAAGTGATTAATTAGACAAAAAAAAAATTCGACAAGTTTTAATTCGACATCATTCGACAAAAAAATTAATATTTAATTAATAAAGATAAATTGTACAAATAATCTATAATTTTCAATGGTGAAAAATCCGATACAATTTTACCAATTTGATCTTCTAATTTTATAAAAAGCGGCTTTCTTTTGTTCACTTGACCAGTACACAACTTAACATATTCATTTTCAGTGTTACATTGTTCTAATTTTAAACTAGTAATTAAACTCAAAAGATGCGGATGAGATTTTATAGTTGATTGGAGTGCGTTATGCCAGCCTTCTAGATTATTATTTGTTCTAGGAAGCCCTAAACAAGTTCTGGTATAACAATTCCATAATTCACGATCAAATCTCGGATCTTTTCTACTTGACACTTTGGTTCGTTTTTTGGCCCCTATATAGTTTTCTTCAAAGTAAGTAAATAAACATTTTAAATCATTTGGGATTAATCCCTGCAATTGAACAAAACCGTCAATTACATGTTCAACTGGAACAAAAGCTTAGCATGCTAACATTTTACTATACTTGCGTACTAAATTCTCTTCAAGGCTTAAATCATTATACTTAGGAGCTAGACCACGATCTTGAATATTCCGCCAGATTGATTTTTTAAAATGAAAAAAGCAACCAGCTATATCAGCTTCAGGAAAAATGTCTTCGATTGAATTTATGATGCCAGCTTCAAAATCACAAGACACGCTTTTAGGACCACAAGCTATTTTCTCGCTAAGAAATTTAAAAAATCGAATATAAGTTGTTTGTTGTTTGTTAGTAAATAAACCATATACAAGCGGCAAATTTTTACCGTTTTTAATAACATGCAAACTAAACAATTGTGTAAATATGTCTGGAGCTGCATCAAATGTTCCATCACACAACCAATGGTTATTTTCACTTAGAATTTGCAAGTTTTTTTCAGTGGAAAAAATTAACATTCTATCGTCAACATTGTATTTTTCATCGTAAATAAGAAATAATTCGCCTTTTTCAGATACTTTAAAATCGTCATGTAAAACAAAATTAATATCATCTGGTATCTCGTATTTATAATACGGATTTACACGATTTCGTGAACATAACTGCCGTGAAGCATTGTAACTAGGCAAGACAGCTGCAACTTCATCTGAAACATTTTTTTGACATTCAAATATTATTTTGCGTGGTTTACAATCAGGTTGAGTAGCTGACATTGCTCTCATATCGGATTGAATAATTTTTACTTTAGTCTTAACCGTATTATTGTGCTCATGTTTGTTAACAACATTTATTGGTCTCTTATGACCAATTGTTGAAACTGACCCTACACAATTAGGAAATTCGCCACTGTTGCATCGCCATGTTATTTTTCCACTTTGTGCCTCGTAAGCTACTTTATATTCGTAAAAGTCATCATCTATTAAGAGATAGCTATTTTCACCGTTCTTCTTTTTTCTTGAAGAAGTAATTATGTTTAAGCTTAAATTTTGTAATTGTTGCGTGATAGCATCCATTTGTAATTATAAATGAGTGTGATATTTTTTGTGTCGTAATGTAACTTGTCGAATTTTTTTTTTGTCGAATTATATTTTGTCGAAAAAAAATTAGCTTATGTCGAAATAATAGTTTTCTGAAATTTGTTTTGTCGAAACTTACTTGTCAAAATTTCATTTGTCGAAAATTGTTTTAAGGCGAATTCATTGTAAACATGTAAAGAAAATAGCCAAAAATGAGAAATGTGATTCGGATGATTATGATAATGTTGATGCTGCTAAAAAAAATAATAAGAAAATGAAGAAAAAAAATAATTAAAAATATTTTACTTCATTTTAACAAATGTTTAAACTGATTTGGTTGTTATTTTTAATTTAGTTTTATTTGTAACTTTTTTCTAAATAAAAATATAAAAGTATTAATTAATCTTTAGATAACAATTAAATTTTAAAACGCTACCTGAAAAATTAAAATGTAAAGGCATGATAAAAACTGCTTATTCTTCTCATAAACGATGTTTTATCTGCAGAGTGTCAAAACCTCAATGGCCTCTTAGAAGAGTTAAACGCGAAACAATAATTGATTCATATTTGCGGCATCGAATATTTATTAAAGATCATGCAAGATGTTGTAGTTCACATTTGGATGAAAACTTTTTAATAAAGAATGATTTTTTCCCATTAATTTCTTATAAGCTTATAAAACCGAGTCGAAGTATTTCAATGATGTTGAACCTAATTCTTGAGCGAGAAATTGGTATATTCGATACTTTTAAAAACATTGATCTGTTAAATGATGAAAATTGTATTAAAATTATGGGTTGGCCAAAAGAACATTTTCTTAGATTTTCCAAATATGTAACTAGTATAAACGATACCAAAGGGCGTACAAAAGAACAATTGATAGCTCTTTATCGTTTTTGGCTGAGAAAAGCAACCGATCAGGCTTCATTAGCTATGTTATTTAATAGTTCAACAACTCAAAATCAGATTAGCCATTATTTAGAACAAATTAGGAATGCTGTTTACAAGGATATTGTACCATTTTATTTAGGCTGTAGAAAAGGAAGAAAATTTTTTACTTCTCATTACAATGCAACAACTTGTGAACTATTTGATTTACAACATGACGATCTTGCAATTTGTTGACGGAACTTACTGCAGATGCGAAAAGAGCAAAAATAATCAAGTTCAATACGATTGTTAAAGTGGACAAAAAAAAGATTCTTTAATAAAGCCATTTTTAATATGCTGTGCTGATGGCTACATAATAGATTGCTATGGCCCTTTTAAAGCGAATATGAATGACGCATCAATTCTTGACTACATTTTAGACACAAATGAAGAACTGCTAGGAATACTTGAACCGAAAAAAACATTTTTTTTTTTGGATAGAGGTGAAGTTGTTAATTTTTGATTTAAATATCAATTATAAATTTTTTTGTTATAGGCTTTAGAGATATCTTTAAAAAGCTGTCAGATGTTTATAGCTTTAAACCACTGATGCCAACTTGTGAGCAATTAGAAGAATCAATATTTTCTAGTGATGAAAAAGAACAAAAACAGTTGACGGTTGTTCAAACAACCAAGACCAGATTCGTGACTAAAGTAATATCTAAAATAACTTTTAGGAAAAAAATCAGCTAATTTTTAAATTACAGTGTAGATTTATTATAGAAGCAGTAAATGGTAAATTAAAAAGACTAAAAGCTCTTGATAACATAAGGAATTCTGTGATAAATCATATACAAATAGATTATAGAAACGCATGTGCAATGATAAATTTTTTTCACAAGCCATGTTGTCCTGATGGTAAAAATTCTAGATCAATTGCTAAGAGGATGAAAAAAAAAGCAAAGGAATACGAAAACGAACTAGAATTCTTATTGAAAACACGATTGGGCACAAAAGCAACAAAAGAATTAAAATTTTCTGAAATTGAAGACTTTTCTAGACTTTCTAAAACAATAATTATTGAAAATATAATTTTTGGAACATACCAATATAATCAATGTCAAAGTTATTACGAAGATTTATTGAATAATGAAACATGCTATTTAATATCAGAAAATAGTTATGAATCAAGAAACAATGCTGAAAATACTAATATAATTGCATTTGAAATAGCATCAAGGCATAAAAGAAGTGAAGTCAAAAAATTTACTAAAAAAAAAAAAAGTTTAAATTGTAAAAAACATTTTAAAAACAGTTATAAAGTCTTTATAAAATATGTCCCGCTTCTAAATGAATGGAGGTCGATAAAAAGTAAATATTTTTCAATGAAATGTTATTTTTAATTTATTTATTAAATTATTTAATCTGAAGGCTATATTTGCAATTGTATGTCTGGAAAAAAAGTTGTTGGATGTTGTGTTCATGTCGCAACTGTTCTTTGCTTCTTGGCATTTGATAGGTTTAGAAAGATTAAAATAAAAGGAAACAATCTCAAAAAAATATTTATTGATACCGAATCGAATCAAAAACCAAATGAACCAAAACATGTTCGTGTTGAAAGGAAAAAAAAAGGAAAATTTGTGGAAAGCATAAGTAAAGAAGTTGAAAATGAAAATGATAATATGAATGAAAATATTTTTAATAATGTTTTTATAAATGAATATCAAGAAATTCCCTTTATTGAGCAATTTAAAAATCATGTACCTAAATGGGGAGCAAAAATAGTTTATAACGGAATAAGCAATATAATTTTATCAAACACTTGTTCAATTGACTATTTCCTTCTCTCGTTATGGTGTGTTTATAAATTAAGAAAAGATTTTTTGTTAGAGTTACCAATTTTAGATTCAACTCAGAATTTGAAAGATATTATAAAATTAATTAATTTTTTAAAATGGGATAAAGCTCGGCAATTATGGATAGAAAACTTTATGAAACTTAGAGTAAAGCCAAAATAAAACACAAGTTCAGTTTTCGGTTCTGAGGGTAAAAAAATAATTAAGCACTTAGTTTGCTTTCAAAACCATAAATTAGTTCAAAAATGTCATCAAAATTGCCAAAATAATAAAAACGTAATTGTGCGATATAATGCGGAACTAATATTTTTTCAAAAAAAAATGAACTTAATACATCTTGATTTTTGCTTTTCGGAAAGATGCAAGTTATGTCAAACTAAAATAGAATGTGATGTCGAATTTCATACAAATCCGAATTTTGTTTTTATTCAAGCAAGAGAATTAAATGTTTTTTTGAAAGATCTGCCAGTATAAATTATCATTGATAAAAGAAGGTTCAAATTGTTAACAGCGACACATTCAAAGTCAGGACATTTTTGGGGAATATTCAATATCGAAGGAGACTTCTATCTCGTAAGTGATTTAGACCAGAGTGTGAAAAAATTAAATGACAGCCAAAAACAATCCTGTAATCATTCTATAAGTTCTACTTTATATCTTTTAGTATAGTAAATAAAAAAATAAAATTAAAAAAAATTTTTAATGCAATTTTTTTTTTGGAATATTTTGATTTTAAATAAACAATGGAAAAAAAAAATTTTTTTAATTTACACATTTTCATTTTTACAATTAATCACGCAGGCGCTTAAAAACTTTAACAAACATAACCTGGTTACATAAATATTTGATAGGTTTTAATAAAAAAAATACAATCAAAACAAAGCATTTTGGCCAAAACTTCCCAAAGCCTTTGATTCCAAACAAATTGTTTCTGATGAACCGGATTTTCTTGCAACATGTATCGGCAAGTCTTCAAACATATTATTTAGATTTGTCTAAAATCTTTATAAATTAATTTATCTTTATTGCAAATAAGATAAAAAAATACCTTGAATTTTTTTCCTTCATTGACATTTTTTTCTTGCCTTTCATTTTTTGAATATATCTGACAAAATAAAAACAAAATCAATGTAAAAGCTATTAAAGCTAAAAGTCCAATAATAACAAAAACAAGATAATCTGCTCTAATGAATGAAAATTCGCATTCAACCTTTGTTTTTAAAATACTTTTTGCGAAACGAACACGACAGTTGGATAAATAATTTAAGCTTGGATTTAACATTGTAGTTGCAGTGGCAGTCTCTGTAGAAGACGCAATTGTATTCAAGGTAGTAGTCTCGTTGGTGTTAAATGTGGTTGCTCTAGTTACACTCTGAGTGTAAATAAAATTCCTGATTGCTTTGAAATATTGTGATAAGCTTAAAGCAATTGCGTGGATTTGAATTAAGAAGTTTTTAAGTGAGATTTTTAAATTCTAAAATGCTTAGAATAAAAAGTCTCAATGAAATAAGCAAAATTGAAATTGCTATTTTTTAATTCATTTTGAAAATTTTTTTTGATAAATGTTAAGTTAAATTCGCCACTTTTCTAACCATTTTTTTCCCGATCTGGAGACGACAACTATTTTTTTTTTTCAAATTAAATGGTTGAAAATAAAAAAGGAAAAAAAACCTATCAAAATTTGCTAAAATTAGGCATTTTACTAAAAATTTAAATGACATAAAAGGGGGCATTTTTTCAATGGAAATACGGTAGAGTTCTTTACATGCTTCAAGAGGAACAGAACTGGAAGAGGCGGTGGATGCGCGATTTACGTTAACGGAAGTGAAGATGCTTTTGAACTGAATAAGCCATTAATTATTAACGCTCATTTGACAGTCGCAAACTTGACTATCGAAATGGAAAGTATTCTCAACTAAGCCTAATGTTATCACGAATAGACTGGTACGAACTTTATAAGAGCAAATTAACAGAAGAAGCGATCTAGAGGCAGTGCATAAGTGGTGTAATGATTGGTCGATGAAGCTTAACTTCAGTAAATGCCAAATCATGCACTGTGTTAAATGCAATAGTAATTTCATGTACAGCTTAATTGAAATTAACGGCCCTTCTTATCCTATCGAGGTAACATCGAGAGAACGTGACCTTGGTATCTTTCTTACCTCAAACATGAAATGACATGATCAAGCTACTAGTTCAGCAAACAAAGCAAGTCAGGTGCTTGGTATTCTAAAGAAGTCCTTTAGAACAAGAAACCAATCGGTGTGGAAGAAGCTAATCACTACGTACGTAAGACCACATGTCGAATTTGCAATTTCAGTCTGGAATCCATACCAACACGGGGATATCAACGTGGTCGAGCGCGTAATGCGAAGGGCCTCAAAGGTTCCTGGTCGTCTTCGAGACCTAAACTATGTTGAACGTTGCAAAAAGCTGTGTTTGACTCATCTAAAGGTGAGGCGAATGAGGGGCGATTTGATACAGCAGTTTAAAATTGCAAAAGGAAAAGATCATGTTGAATTTGCCGCACCGACTTCTATTTCTGCGCCAAGAGGCAATAAGAGAGCGAGATTGAGACGAGAATTGGTGAAGAACTGTAATCAACTACATAACTTTTTCTGCAACCGAATTGTCAATGACTGGAACGATCTTTACGACTCCATCATCACCGCCAAAAGTACGAACGACTTCAAAAGCAAGCTTGACAAAACAGCAACTTAATTACGGCAAGTGGCTACCACACAGGGTGTCGTCACCCACCGCGTTCTGCATCATCCTGCATGCAAATCGCGACTTGTAGCCTACACCTTACTGCTACTACTAAATGAAATGCATAGCAGTAAGACACCGCAAGTTAATAAAGTCAATGAATAGTAATGTATATATGGAATCCCAGAATCAATATTATCAGACGAGAGGAAACAAAATCAATCAAAACTTTTAGATCTGGTGTATGAGCATTTAGACATACGAAGCTAGGACCTTAACTTAACTGAGCTAGGACGTCGGTAATAACGACTTGAATACATTGGCCTTCAAGGGCCGAAAAATTCTGGACAAACTTAACGACATCGAGCCGGGTACATCACAGTGGTCTACAAAACCCCTAGTGGACCAAGATGGAAGGCCAATATGGTACTAGCGCGTAAATGCAAGTACCTACATGTAACAAATCAGATCATTGAGTCCTAGGAGCGACTAATTGCCAATGTCAAACGACGTCTTCATGAAGAGAAAATGAAGAGGCAAGAAGCCGAGGACGAACTTGTACAGGCTATGGACGAACTCAAGAAGGCGAGAAAGACCATTCAAAACCAGAAGAAAATGGTGAAGGGCCTTTAGGAAATAGTTGGAATAGCTTTTAAATTTATTATAAAATGTTTTCTTTTCTCCTTTTTTGTTATTTTCATTATTATTTGTTTAGGCTAGAAGTGGCCATTAATTAATAAAGTTATTATCATTTAACTTCTCTCTTTACTATTATATTTATGTTATAACCGCGAAACACCAGATCCTTACAGATCGGAAAGTATGCATCTTATTTCAGGTTTAAAACAACAAGAAAATCTATCTCTTTATATGAAAGAAAAATTAAGTTAACGTGTTGCGTGGCAAACAATTTCAGATTTTCGTAAGCTTTCTCAAATTGAAAACAAAGAGTGATTTTTTTAAGTGAAAATTTTTTTTCTTTGTAACCAGAAACTAAAAGAACAAAAGTGTTAGGCATTAGATGACAAAAAAAATAATTGTTTTTTGGTTTTCCTCTTTTTTTTGCTGGTTGAAAAATTTGATCTTAATCAACCATTACTGGAATTGTTTGAGAAGCTTTATTAGGTTTAATTGGGTTCATCAAGAGTAATGGTTTTGGATTTAATATAATTGGATTGATTCACTAATAATTTTCACTTTTATCACGTTGTAATGCAGGTCTGGTTTTTGATGGTTGGTCTTTTTTACGTTTATGACATTAAAGTAAACATTTTAATTGTAGAAGTACTTGGCAAATATTTAGCATACTGAAATCCGCTTTAATATGCATACAAAAAAAGTTTTTTAGCCAGAATTTACAAGAAGAACATTTCTTCAAGCTGTTGTTATCTCTTTAAAATAAATTCAATATTTAGGTGATAATTAAATGTTCCTGTAGTGGAAACAAAAATAAGAATTAAAAATAATAATTAGAATATAAATAAGAGTGAATTTATTTTCAGATAAATTATCTGAAAATAAACAATATTAGAAAACGTAATTTACCTGTAAATAATTTTTTTTTTTTTACCTGAATGAAAAAATTATTTATTTTCACGTAAATGTCAATAATCAAAAGAATAAAAATAGAAACAATTCAAAGACCATAATAATTGAATCAAATTAATGAAGTGAAACCATAATTAAAAATTAATCCTAAATCCTTATTTAAATTGCACTTGTTTCTTACAAAACTCCTTTTACTTATAATAAACAAAACTATCTTAATACACTTAAAACTTAAAAGTTTTTGGAATCAATCATTTTAGACGAATATAAAGCCGTAATCGAGAATTTTATTAACAAAACTCAATTAATTGACGAAATGCATGTAAAAGTCGATCCAAAATCAATCTCAATCAACATTTCCAATTCAATATTGGTATCAACTGATGGTGTTAACAAAGGACAGCTATTGGAATATTTTACAACGGATGGGTAAGCTATGCTTGAAAGTACTATTAAAGGGTTTTTAGATATAGTTAAATTATGTAAAATTTTTTGTTTATCATGTGAATCTAAGAATATAGTTTGTGATAATTGTTCTTGTATTTTTCATTTAAAATGTGTTGATAGAACTTGTGCTCCAAAAAAAAAAGAAATGGATTTGTAATGAATGTGCTAATTGATTAATCTTTTTTTTTATCTGAAAATAAACTTTTTTTTAAATTCATTTACAAATATTTTATCTGATTTTCTTTTTGTTTATTTACAGATAATTTACGTGAAAATAAGCGTATTCTATAAATAAATACATTTTCTGATAAAAATAATTTTTACTGGTAGAAAGAAAAAATACCTGAAAAAAAAATTGGTAGCGTTTATTTTCACACATTTTATGGATAAATAAACAAAAATTGATACACACAAAAAGTGGATGTGGATTTGAAATTTTTTTATTTATTTAGACACAAGTTATATTAAAAAATAAAAAAAAATAAGATTAACAAATTTAGATTAATTAATTAGAGTTACAATTAGCACAAAGCCATTTTTTAATCTTAGTTTTAAATCGCACTTTGTTATTTCGTATTTGTCTTTGTGTCGACCTGATATGACGTAGTTTACTCTGATTTCAGTCAAACAATTGCATGGCGCTACATAGCCTTGAATCGGCCTTGTTCCTTTCGATTTGGTTGTTATGTCTTTTTCGTCACGATGGTAAACGCATTTCAAATGAACAAACTTGTATTGAGTACCATTTTCTTCGTCAATTTTTTTGCTGTTAAATTTTTTCCATATTGAATATGATTGCTTTGAGTAATCGTTCAATAGCTCGATAAAGTCGTCGAAAGAATCGAAAACTCTTCCAATGTAAAATTCGTTTTCCATTTTGATTTAAGAATGATGATAGATAAGGAGCCATTTCTTATATTTTATATGTTCTTATTCAAGCTTATTCCTAATTAATTGATTTGATGAGCTTCAATTATATTTTTTTGATGGATTTCAATGTAAAGAATAAACAAAAAAATATTGTCAATTTGTGGCTAAATAACTAATTATTTTATATACACAAGAAAATTTTTTTGTTTATTTACAGGTAAATTGTGTGCGATAAAACAAGATATTTATCCACAATTTGTGTTTAAATAAATTCACTCAAAAAAATTAGCTGAAGAAAGAAAAATAGCCGCAGTAACTCGTCACATAGCAAATAAATAAAAAAAATTGACATTTTACTGGAGAGTAAAAACTAACTATTTGACTTAACTTTCATGTTATTTAATTTGTGAGATTTTTGAATAAAATAAAGGATTTTAAAATTTTTTTTCATTCCGGTAAACCAAAAATCATAAAAAAATCTAGGTTATTGAGTTTTCGATATTTAGGCAAGATTTGCCTTTCCCGATTTGGCTTGAATCTAATTGAATTTAATTTATCTCAAAATTACGCCAGGCTCAGCGATAATAATAATAAAAATTGAAAATGATTATATTTTTAGAATTTAAAGTTAAAAAAAATGAATAAGAAATAAAATAAATGGATGTAAACGAGAGAAAAAGAAAGCCGTTTAATAATAAAAATATTAATCCCGAAACTTGAATATCACCCAATTTAAGACGAAAGGTAGAACAACAAGCAAAAAGGTACAAGAACACTTAAAAAACTAGATTTTATTTTTAATCAAAAAAATTAATAATTAACAGGAACGACCAAAAGCAACTTTATCAACTTTTTACAATAAAGAAAAAATAATGGTTGTCAAGGACCGGGGGATCAAAGCGAAAATTTTGATGATGATATTTTGCCATTAGAATCTTTATTTGAAACAGAAAATTAAGTTTTTTTTTTCTTTGAATTAGAATTTGGAATGGCTTTTTTTATACCCAAAATAGTTTCATTAATAATTTTTTTTTGGAATTTTTTTTGTTGTGAAAATGACTCTTTTAAGAACACAAAAATTGAACCGGGTTTTGAATATATGTAATTTTTTATGAAATAAGAAACCTCATTTACTAAATTAATATAAAATATTTAATATTAAAAGAACTTTATTTATACCGTACTTCCACAGTTTTTTTTTTAAAAACAAAAATTATGTTGACAACTTTTGAAACTTTTGAGCAACTTTAGCAACTTTAGCAACTTTTGAGCAACTTTTGAGCAACCTCAGCAACTTTAGAGTTTGAAGCAACTTTTTAGCAACTTTTGGGGGAGAAAAAGCAACTTTTGGTCGTCCCTGATAATTAATAAGTAGTGTATTTTAAGCAAATTCAAAAGGATTCTTTGAAAAGGAAACAATTCGGATCAGCAAATATTATTCCATTGTTTTTTAGCGGTGTTATCAAAATGTATGGTCATGCATTATGGTCAAAATAACAAAAATTTTCCTTATTTAATCAATGGAAGACAGTAAGAAACTGATCTTGAAGTTATTTTCAGTCCAAATCTGAAATGGAAAAATCAATTGATAGAGGCTACAAATAAAGCAATTTGATTGATGGATGATCAACAATCCAAAATAAAAATTTCAAAAATATAGCACATGAAATATTAGAATATGGAAATGTACCACAATTAGGCTAAAAAGATGAAAACAAGTTTATAAAGAAAAGTTATCATAATTGATGTTATTTTTTGTAATGGATTGAAAATTAAAAAAAATAAATAAATATTTTTAAATTGTGTTTCAAGCTTTGATTGGAATCTTTGATACCTTTTTCAAAAAAATCATAATTTAAAAGATAACCTTAAAAAAAATTTTCTATCGATATTAGCATCGGTAGAGAAAATTTTTTATTTTTAGAGCTTATTTTTAGTTTGCCAATACTCATTAAAAAAAATTTAAAAATTATCTGATTTTCAAAAAGTTTATTTAATAAAATTTAAATTTAAAAAATCTCAAAAGCTTTGCAAAATTCATCAAAATCAAGTATTCCCTGATATTTATTATTAATACGAGCAAAAAAAATCTCTATATCTATCTTTGTGTATGGAATATCAAATCTTTCATTTAAATAAACTAGTATACTTCTAGCTGTTTGTAAAGTTATAAATCCATTTTGATCAAATGAATAAAATATGTCTCTTAGCACACTCTTAATAACTTCATTTCTAATAGAACTTTGTCTTGTTCTCTCTTGCTCAATTTTGTTCTGTTCATGACGATTTTCCGAATTTGATTTCACAAATTCAAACACCTGGCTTCTTAGAAAACTTATATTTTCTTCGAAATCATTCGCTCCTTGGGTGGTATTGTCCACATTTCGCATCCAGTACTGATTTTGGATTGAACCATCTTCTTTTTTATCATATTGGGCATTTTTATTAAATGTTTTAGTTTGAAAATTTATAAATTGGCTCGGACTAATAGGTCTTGGGCGATTATTTATTGAATTTAAGAAAGTATTGTTCCTAGTGAGTTGGTGTCTATCTTGAAAATCATTAATTTCACCAATAGATCTTTGATCGCATTGATAATTGGAGAATTGTCTAAAAATCGAACCTTCTATCATTTTTTTCAATATTTATTTATTTTGTCTAAAAATGTTTTATCTTTATTTTTTTTGCAAGCAATATATTTTTGTACAAAGCAATAATTTAAATAAATTTAAGGAATTTTATTTAGCATTTTTTGTTGGCTTTCATATTAACAATTAAGTAAGGCTTAAGAAATTTTAAATTTACCATAAACTTAAAACTATTTACTTTGATAAAAAATTTTCATGCTCGATTTTAATCGGCTATTAGCAGATAAATGGGAATTATTTGTCAAATATTTTATCAAGTGTAAATTTTTATTTAGATAGAAACAAAATTAGTTTGGTAATTTAAAGTATAAATAAATTAACCTAAATAAATTACTCTAAATAAATTAACCTTTATTGAAAATTTTATAGAAATTAAATGTGTGTTGTCTGGTTAAAAAAATATTCGATTTCAAATTTTTTTTTGTTACGACAACTTAAAGAACAACACAAAAAAGCGAACTGTGGTTCACTTCACCTAATTTTAAATTTGTTCACCTAATTTTAAAAACGTTCATTTAATAATAAAAAAGTTCATCTAATCCTTTTTTGGTTAACCTTGTGGTGAACAAATATAATAAATTGATTAAAAATAAAATAATGCTATTGATTTTTTACTAAATAAATTAAAAAATATACTTTTTGATATAAAAATCAACTTAATTAACACATTTCATTTTGATGAAATGATGTAGTGTATTTATTCATTTCACATAGTAAATATTAATCGAGAAAATTAGAAGTTAAGCACTTGCAATTGTACATTTTGGCAAAAGCACTATAAGTGTAATCATGTTATTTCATTTTCATTTAGACTTCATCTTCTTATATTTCAATCAAAGAGACCTAAGGTCAAAACCCATAAAGGGATGATTGAGCCCATTTATTAATAAAAAAAGCACATAATAATTTGTAATATTAAAAAAATTTAAATTTTTGAAATTAGTAACAAAATTAGAAAAAATTTTACAAAATTTTATGAAAATTAAATTAATGTTATTGTTTATTCTTCGTTTAAATAAGATAAAATCTAAATGGAGATCATCAATAAGTAATTTATTGATGAACTTAGAATAAAAATAATCAAACTTTTTTTCACCATAATCATTAAACTTTCCTTTAGAAGGAGCAAGATAGTCATTTAATTTTCTTAGATTATAATCAATATTTTTCGAGCGGTTGCTGATTAAAACTTCTCTTAAGTCAACAGGCGATGTTTTTAAATTTACAATTTTATGTACTAAATGAGCAAGACGCTTGATAATTCTATGCTGAAAGCAGTCTATGTTAAATTTATTCAACTCGATATTTAAAGTGCTAAAGTCATCATTGACATGAATATTTGGGCGAATATTTAATAATCTTTGAACACGGTAGTAATAGGAATTAGCTAATTTTTGAATTGATCTTTTTGTAAAATATATCGATAAAGATAGACAATAGTCAAAGAACGGTATGATAAATGATTTGAAGAATTTGAGTTTGACTTTGTGCGATAAGTAAAATAATCTTCTTATAGCATAAAGTCGTTTATTTATTGAAGTTCTTAAGCTTATTACGTGTTGCAAAAAAGAGAGCTTGTTATCAATTGTTACTCCGAGAAGTTTAAATTTATCAACAACTTCAACCATAATACCATTTATTTCAATATTACGGGAATATTAAGTTTTGTTTTATTTGAGATAAACATAATTTTAGTCTTGGACCAATTAATATCTATACTATTGAATTTACACCAAGTAAATATCATCATCTTCTTGATTTTAACTCGATTGGAATGGATTTACCGATTCATAATAATAGAAATAGAGGCGCGCCATCAAAAAATGTCAAAAGTTTAGAAGTACAACCATCTGAGTTGAGAAAAGATCAAGAAGAAAATTCGATTTTCGATAATGATACAACTACTCAAGAACCGAATTCCAAACGAAAAAGACTAAATGACAGTGGAACATAACTTTGTGACACTCATGTAAGCCTTTGCAAAAAAAATTGTATTATTATTGTCCTTTTATTAAATGTAAACAAAAAAATTAATTAAAAAATTTTGCTTGAATTTATTATTTTTATGATTTTTTTAATGAAAAGTAAAAAATTAGTTGATTTCATTGAATTTTATTAAACATATTATGTAATTTCATTTTTATTATACTTTAATATTTTTATAGAAAACTTTGTTCAATATATTTTATTTAATTTATGATATAAGAGTGGTCGTGTCTTAAAAAAAGGAACTTTTAGAAAAAATCAAACAAATAAATAGAAACTACTTATTTCAAAATGTATTAGAAACTAATAAAAAATTCAAAAAATTGATCTTTTTTTTTGGCCTATTCATTTTTATCAATTTTTTCGTAAATTTACGTAAAATTACCAGAAATCCACTTGTCAAATCTGCACTTTAATCGTAATTTTTAGAATTTTTAAAGAAAGATTTATTTTAAATGTCCATGTATCATAGGTCCAAAAATGTAATTGATTATGTAATCAGTGGAAAACTTTAGAGAAAAGACCAATTAGAAATTAAATTTATAAAAAATTTGCTTATTTTTGAGAAGATAATATAATACATTAATTATTTTGGATATAGTTGAAACAGACTTGTTTATAAGTCACATTTTAAAGTCTTAGTCACAAATATTTAAGTCAAAGTTATAACTTTAAATATAATTTTCCAAAAACAATTACTGTACATGAATTGAAATACAGGATAATTTATTTGATTAATTTATAAAACTGGAGAAAATATTCTGTCTGGGATCTCAAAATGACGAGGAATCAAGATTAGAACAATTATTATTTCAACACAACTTAAGAATTATCTAGTCATGATTTTCATCGCAAAAAAAAATTGATAAGTTTTTGGACTTTTGGAAAAAAACAAAAAAAAATTTAAGTCATTGAATTGACTTGACTTAAGACTTGTGACTTAAAAACAAGTTTGAAATGAACAAATAATGTTTTGAAAATTATTTTTATCTTAATTGAAAAAAATAATATTTAAGTAAGTGAAAAAAAATAAGTGGTATTTATTATATCATCAAATATCTAAAATTTATCATCAAAAAATTGAGTAAATAAAATCAAAATTTTAACATCAAAAAAATGAAATTTTTTCGCCAAAATAATTTTATTTTCATCACCAAATTTATTAAAATTTCATCAAAAAAAATAAATATGAATCAATTAAAATAAATTCATCATTAAAAATCATGAAAATTTAGATTAATTAAATAGAAAGTATTCATCAAAAATTTTTTTTTATCATCAAATAAAATAATTATTAGAGCCAAAATCAATTGGAATATAAAATATTAAAAAAAACATCTCAATTAAGCTCTTTTGACTAGTTTAGTTTAGGTCAATTACAAGTTCTTTTTTCACCAATATCAAGTGTCCTAGCATTGTCAGGAATTTTAGAAAATTATTCTGAACAGAAATATAATATGAAATGTTTGCATTCATAATATTTTGAATATCTTGGACAATCACATAAAATTATCCTATATTATAACTAATTATTTTCATTTACATCAGCTGATATCTGGAAGGTATACTTTCATTATTTACAAAATCATCGAAATTTTTTCCTATTTTTGTTCATATTCAAATTTTGGGCTTTTTTGAACTAACTATTGATTTAATTCGAATTGTGAATTGAAAGATGTCGATTGAAAATTAAAAAATACAATTATTTGCTTACAAAACTATTTGAATAAGTATTTATAGATTATATGTAAAATTCCATAAAAAATAACGTATTGCTGATTCATTTCAAAGTAATTTAATTTTGAAGTAAAATTTTAATTGAATGCTTTATTTTTTTTTTTTGAAGCGTAATTTTTTTTATTTGATTCAGAGAAAAAAAATTGATGTAAAAAAAATATTTTGTTAAGTTATTTTTTATTTGTTGTTAAAAAATATTTTTGATGATAAAAATTTAATTTTGGTGGAAAAAATTGTATTTTAATGATAAATTTGAGGAAAACTTTGATGACAAATTCTGATTTATTTGATGAGATAGCTTTATTTTTTTTTTTAAATATCAAGAAAATTTATTTTGATCATATCAAATGAATTGGACAAATAAATGAATAAAAGTAAAAAATATTTTTATTTAAAATAACAAAATTTTGTATCTAAATAATCTAAAGCAAACCTGGGTAACCACCCATACCGGGAAGTCCACCCATACCTGGATATCCACCCATACCTGGAAGTCCACCCAAACCCATTCCATAACCACCTATTCCTCCTCCAAATGGAAGAGATGGACTCATTGGCATTGGCATTGGCATTGGCATTGGCGCTTGCATTGGCGCCTGGATTGGTAGAGCCATTGGCATAGCAGAACCACAGCATCGAGAACGTCCTGAACCCATTTTGATTTTTTATACGATTTTTTGGATATAAGAAACAATTGTTGTTTACTGGTGTGGTGTGAAGATAGTATTTGGCTCTTATTTATAAGCTTTAGAATGACATAGGAATAAATCAAGATACAACAAAATACAAAAAGTACTTCATTTGAATCAAGTGGGTGTTGAGAAATTATAATATAATTAACAAATAAAAATTTATTGAATGTTTTCGATGCGTAAAAATCTTTCATATATTTTTACCTATTTAAATTTTAATTTTTTTATCATCTTTGTGCGATCGTGAAAAACAAAATAATTTTTTTTCAATAATTAAATAAAATCTTGTTTAGTCTAACCAGAAATAATTTAAAAAAAAACATTTTAATCTTTTCTTTCATGCTATTCTGACTTTAAATGGCATCTTGAATTTGATGATCAATTCATAATATCATTTCAATTCAAAAAGTTTATCATTAGATTTTAAAGTAATCTTTGAATTGAAGGCCAATATAGCATCGATTCAAATCGGTCAAAAAGTGATTTTTCCGAGAAACAAACTACACCATGTTTTTTAACACGCTTTTTTACCCCAGAAAAACTAATAAAATCCTGGACCCATGACCGATCCTCGGGGGGTCATGGGGTTCCAAAAGAGACCCTTTTTTTTTTTTGCTCTTTTTATACCAAAGACCAAAATTTTTGAAATATTGTATTTTATTCTTCATTTTCGGATTCAGCACCTAAAATTTACATAGAAATGCAAGTTTTCAGGATAATCGATAAGTCACATAGACAGGTATCTCATAAAGTAGGTTTTTTGAGGTACCAAAAAAACAATTCGGATATTAGATAAATAATTTGAGTGCTTAAAATATTGAATGAGTGCTAATTAAAATAATCATGTATTTAAATGTTTATTTGAGGTCTAAAGAAAGGCATGTAATTATCAATTATGTTATTAATATTGAAATAAAAAACAAAATTACTGAACTAAGGAACAAATGTATTTTTTTATTTCTATTATAATAAAAATGGTACATAAATAAAAAAAGCAATACAATTTATATCAAATTAGAACAAAAATAATTAAATATAGGCAAAAATAATTTTCAATTTACTTTTTTTTTTATGTTTGATCCAACTGGTCTACCGCGTTTTTTTTAACTTGAGGTTGTGGAGTAACAGTTGGGGTCTCTTCAAGACGAATTATTTTTGATATTGGCTCTTGTACAGGCGGATCGTCCGAATCTGATTCTTCAGATACGCTGATACACAAAACATTAACATTTTGAGTTTCATTTGGCTGACGAGTTAAGGCATTTGTTGTAGCTTTTTAAATCTGTATCGAGCGTTAGCTCCTTCAGAAAAAAATAAAAAATAAAAATTAATAAAAAAAATGATTAAAATAAAAGATACTGAATAAAATAAGAATTAAAAAATATAGTTAAATAATTGAAATTTGAAAAGGAAATAAAAGAAAAGAAAAAAAATCAGTTTTGCAATGCAGAAAATAGACATCAAAGTTACAAAATTTATATGGTCTTTAATTAATTATTGAAAAAAGTTTTTTTAGATATATATTTGTTTCAATTAGATCAAATTAGCTGTCAAAGAAATAAAACAGTTACTAACTTAATCGTATTTGACATTATATAATTTAATTGTACTAAAAAAAAATAATTGACACTAACATCAGTATTTTTGTTCTAGAAAATATTATTTTTGTTTTTTAAAAATATTATACGCGCTAAAGAAACCAAATGAGTGTTTAAAAATTCATTTGGAGTATTTAATTATCTTAGTGGTTACTTGTTTAAATAAAAACAATACAAATATTCATATTAATGATTAGAAATTTAAAATTATTGCATATCAAGGAAAAGAATAATTATCATCATATTCATTCATCAAAGATTTTTTCGATTATTTTTTTAAGGAACGGATTAATTTGCATTCAGGACGATTTGAAAGTGCACATTTACTTGTTCCAAGTACAAATAATGCATTAGAAGCTACTAATAGAGCTATTAAGGATCAAAAAAATTTCGAAATAGGTAACCCTTAAGCCAGTTACTACAGTTATCAATTGATATTGTATATGGATGGTGGTTTGATCGCGATCCATCTAATGTATTAAATTATTTTGGACATTAGGACAGAAGTTAATTATTTCTGCAATAAGGTAATGTTCTCTCATTCAAAAACAGCATGAATTTAGGAACAAAATTTGGCAAGAGTGACAACCGGATCAATTTGCCACAACAAGTTTAATTATGCTTAGACTGTGGAGGAATCTTTAAAGACACATTCAGCCACAACAAAAAATGACTTCTCTAAAATGACAAACTAGCATGTAATTTGAATGAAATATTTCTATTTTAAAAACGACTTTCTCATTAAGCATCTATCAGTTTAAAAACTGCTTCTCTGTAACTAAAATAAATTACCAAAGAAAATTTGTATTTTTTTAAATACAATTTTATAATTATCGCTTAAAATATTAAATATTTTTTAATAAAATTTTCGTTTACTTAAAGGATGAGATCAGATGATTAATTAATTCAAAATAAGAAAAGACTTTTCCTGATGAATCCCAAATAATTTGTATTGATTTGCTAAAATCGGTTACTTAAACTGTTGGTATTAAACCATACGATGACAACATAAAATCAATCCAGCACATCAATGGCTTCTAATTGTCTCGAAATCTTGTTAAGCAAGGATGAGGCAAAAAATCATATTTAATCACCAATAAATCAAATCGTCCAGCTTATTGTCCAAATATGGTCAATTTTCTAAAAGGTTATTTACAAATTTTTTTTTTTTTTAATTTAATCTAAAATTTTTTAGAAGCTCTCAAATTCAAGTATGGATTTCCTGCAGAAAACGAAAAAACAGTATGAAAAAAATTTTTTTACACACAGGGCTTCAAAAATAGTAAACCCTTCAAAAAGTTGTTGTTCTTTAAGATTCAAATTTTCAAAGATAAAAATTAAATATACTATTAAAGTATATATATTCTGAAAGAGCATAAAATTCTCTACATGCTTTTGTAATTTAGAAAAAAAAAGGGTGTGGCGGTTTTTGCTGGCTAAAAAAAGGAAAAAATTGCGTTTTATCTGGTTTAAATCGTATCTCCTCCGAGCGATCAATTATGACCCTACTTTTTTTTAACTAAAAAATCTAGACAAAATTCTGAACAAATTTATGGTTTTACTTTTTTACTTTTTTGCTTTATTTTTCTAAAAAATCTCATGTGATTTTTAACAAATTTGTATATTAAAATTCTATTGATATCTTTTTTCTAAATTTTATTAATAACTTAACTAAGTATAAATAAAATTTCGTGAAAAATGCCTACAAAATCAAAATATAATCAATCTTGTGTTAGGAACCTAGGAGTTTTCGTGCAAAAAAAAGTAGTAAGCTCAACTGTGAAAGAAAGAGATATATTTAACCAACTGATGTATTGAAGTGTCTTTAAATAAAAAAAAAATTTTTGTTATAATTTAACTCAGAAATTAACTTAGATTTTACTTCAGATCATTATAGATCAAGACACTAATCCAACTTTTATTTGGTTTATTTTTTTGAATAAAATAAACTATCTGAGTATTTATTTATTTATTTATTTCAGACTAGGCAAGGGTCCTCAAAGGACCACTTTAACTAAGTATGCTGTGAAATAAAGCATACTTAAAATTTTTACAAAATAAAAATATTTTAAGATATGATTGATATGATAAACTATCTGAGTAATAAGTAATCTAATTACTATTCTTTTGCATTATTGTTTTTCATAAATAGGCTAAACAACTTTATGATGCCGGTTTTGCTTTTTTTTTAAATGATTCTGGAAAATATGAGATTGCTTTATTTTTTTTTTAAATATCAAGAAAATTTTTTTTTGGTCATATCAAATGAGTTGGACAAATAAATGAATTGGACAAATAAATGAATAAAAGTAAAAAATATTTTTATTTAAAATAACAAATTTTGTATTTAAATAATCTAAAACAAACCTGGGTAACCACCCATACCGGGAAGTCCACCCATACCTGGATATCCACCCATACCTGGAAGTCCACCCAAACCCATTCCATAACCACCTATTCCTCCTCCAAATGGAAGAGATGGACTCATTGGCATTGGCATTGGCATTGGCATTGGCGCTTGCATTGGCGCCTGGATTGGTAGAGCCATTGGCATAGCAGAACCACAGCATCGAGAACGTCCTGAACCCATTTTGATTTTTTATACGATTTTTTGGATATAAGAAACAATTGTTGTTTACTGGTGTGGTGTGAAGATAGTATTTGGCTCTTATTTATAAGCTTTAGAATGACATAGGAATAAATCAAGATACAACAAAATACAAAAAGTACTTCATTTGAATCAAGTGGGTGTTGAGAAATTATAATATAATTAACAAATAAAAATTTATTGAATGTTTTCGATGCGTAAAAATCTTTCATATATTTTTACCTATTTAAATTCTAATTTACTACAGTCAAACCTCGTTATAACGAACTACTTGGGCGGAAAATTCGGTATTCGTTAAATCGAAATTCTAATATAAAATGATAGGGACAAAAAAATTTTAAGCCAAATTTTATTGATTAAAAAAATTTAAATAAAAATGCGAAAAAAAACAAAAAGTTAATTTTTTTGAAAAAAATCGGTAATAGATGGTTGTTTGGTAAAACTACTTTCAATTATAAAATTTTCAATATTAAATAATAAATTAATTACATTATAATTATCATCTATTTTGGTTACAAATAAATTGTTTCAGCTCATTTAATCTATCGATTGCTTCTTTTGAGTTAATCACTTGTTTATTTGCATCTTGTTGCTCTTCAATTTCTGTATCACTGTCTGGCTCTACTGGATTGTTTGTTGCTATTGAATCGACGATTTCTGCCTCTTTTCCAGCTTTGAAGTGGTTATTTTTTGCTCAATATGTTTTTTTTATAATTTCTATCATGACTTCAAGAGAGATACATTTTCTCTTTTTGCAAACTTGCTTTTCATTCATTTTTATCAATTAAAATTTTTAGATAAACAATAATAAGTAATTGTCAAGTATTTATTTACTGTTTTTTATTATCAAGGTGTTAATTAGAGGATGTCATTTTTTTTTAAATTCGTTATATAAAATTTTTTTCCTTAAGAAAAGTATTACTCGTTTTTTTTATTAGTTCGTTATATCTGGATTTCGATATAAAGAGGTTCGTTGGTATCAAAGAAAATTAGCAATCATTTTCCTTTATTAAAAATCGGTTTCTGGATTCTTATTCGTAATATAGATGTTTTCGTTATATGGGGGTTCGTTATACGGAGGATCGACTGTACCATCTTTGTGTGATCGTGAAAAACAAAATAATTTTTTCCAATAATTCAATAAAATCTTGTTGATTCTAGCCAAAAAATAAATAAAAAATTATTTTAATTTTTTCTTTCATGCCATTCTGACTTTAAAACCACTTACAGTGCACTCGCGCTATAACGATTCGCTTTATTACGAATATCGCGTTACAGCGAATGATGTATAAGCCCCGATTTCCTCTCCATTCAAATCATTGGCTAACAAAATATCATATTACGAATATGAAATTATGAAAAATTCGCTACTGCGAATGGGAAATCAAAGCCCATTTTCATACTTAACTTATACATAACAACGTTAATTGTCACTTTCTTTAACGAATACAATCTTTTTTTAGCACATTCGTTATAATTTTTGTTTATCAATGAAATTTTAATCTGTATGTGTCAACTCCTGAAAAATAATGACAAAATAAAAAGAAACCAACCAATCAAAAATTATTATATAAACTTTTGTTTGTTTAATAGTAACAAATACAGACATACAAATAAATAAATAAATAAATAGTAAATTTTTATTGGTTTTGATTATTTATCAAATCAAGAGATTTTCCGAATCTGATCCAAATGAAAAAGAATTCACAGAAAACGAATCAAAGAAGCCATTAGTTGTCTTAGAAAATGAAAATGACAACACCTTCGAGTCTGATTCAAACAGTTCAACAACTGAATGTACAAGTCAAGTAGATCAATCATCCAGTGAAGTTGTTCAGCAAACTTCCAGTCAAAACAGCTTTGAAGAAGATTTAGAATGAACAAGAAGACAAATAAATCAATTTTTAGAACAAAACCTCTTATTAAAACAAGGTTAGTAATTACACACTGGAATTGTCTTCATTTACCTAGTAGGGTTCACCTCTTAGACAATTTTTTAGCTCAAAAATGTCCCGACATTGTTTTGCTCAATGAATTAAAGATAGATTTGAGTGAGGCAAATATTTATCTTGATTTTCAAAATTATCAGCTCTTAACAAAACCACGCAACAAGTACGGAGGAGGAGTTGCTATTTTAATTAAAGAAGGAATCGAATTTATACAAGATTTTTCTTACGAGGAATTCAATTCCGAACTCCTTTGTATAAAAATGAACTTAGGAAAGAATAATGAATTGTTTGTATTTAGTCTTTATAATCCACCCAATTTGCTTCTGAACTTTGAGTTTTTTAAAACAGTTAATAAAACATGTAGAAACTACATTTTAGGTGGTGATCTAAACGCTAGAACAAAGCAAATAGGCTGCGTAGGGGAAAATGAAAACGGGATAATATTAGAAAGAATAATCAACGAGTCAGACTTTTCAGTAATCAATGATAAGCATCCTACTTTCAATATTTTTAATAAGAATTACTTTGAAATTCTTGACCTTTTTTTAGTTTCATCTTCATTAATTGACAAAATTACCGACTTCAGTGTCTTAAATAGTCAAGACATGACTAGTGACCATTTCCCAATCGAAGCATCGATTTCTATTGGCTATCAATTAGAAAATAAATCTGCAGCTAAAAAGTTTAACTATAAGAAAGCAAACTGGCAATTATTCAGCGAGATTTTAAATTCTCAAATAGTGAATGTCACTGAAAGTTCCCTCACAATAGATCAACTAAATGATAAAATAACAGAAAAAATTATTTCTGCTTCACATAAAAGCATTCCATATCTTTCTCAGAAAATCTACAAAACGAGTCTTCCGCCAAACATTGTTAATTTGATAAAAGAACGTAGGAAAGTAAGAAGAAATTACCAGAAAACTCGCTGTCAAAAGCTCAAGCAAAAATTTAATCAACTTACATCTGAGTTAAAGGCCTCTTTAAAAAAATTCTGGAATCAAAATTGGTTTGATTTTATTGAGAAGATGGGAAAAAACCCACTGACAAGTAGACCCTTTTGGAAAAAAATAAATAAATTTAGAACAAAAAAAGGATCAAATTTAATTCCTAAATTGATTTTAAATGAAAGGGAATTCAAAACTAATGAAGAAAAGGGAAAATGCTTTGGAGAACTCTTATCTTCAATATTTAGTCCTAACTCTGATTTAATTGCTACTGAGAAAGATATAGAAATACTAAATTCTAACTCTGTTTTCTTTAGGAATTATAACCAGTCTAATTTTAATGATCCAATTTGCTTAAATGAATTAATTATGGCTTTAAAGAGATTAAAAAATGAAGCGGCATCAGGACCTGACCAAATTCATAATTTGATGTTAAAAAACTTACCTAGAAATTCAATAATAGAAATCATAGAACTTTTTAATTTATCTCTTCGAGAAGGTAGAGTCCCGAAAGCGTGGAAAACATCTTACATTACTATGATTCAAAAAAAGGCCTCTACTTTACAAGATCCTTCAAATTATAGACCAATTAGTATAACGAGTTGTTTAGGAAAGCTACTGGAACGAATAGCATATTCAAGATTATACAATTTTTTAGAGCAAAATTCACTCCTTATCCAGGAGCAATCTGGATTTAGGAAAAACCGGCGAACAGCAGATAATCTTTTCTTCTTAATTCAAAAAATTGTGGAATCATTTAATAGAAAAAAAAGAGTTTGCGGCCTTTTTTTTGATATTTCTAAAGCCTTTGATAGGCATGAAGGTTTAATTTTTAAATTGATTAAAATAAATCCACCTCATTTCTTGACTAACTGGATAAAATCCTTTTTAGACTCTAGGACATTTAAGGTAAATGTGAATGACCATTTGAGCGAAGAATATCAAATAACTGCAGGTGTTCCTCAAGGCTCAGTAATAAGTCCTCTTTTATTTAGTATATGCATTAATGACATCCCTAAAAGAAACAAAACAAATAATGAATACTCCCTGCTTTTCGCAGATGATCTAGTTACATTCTTCATTTATAACAAAAAGGGGAACCTAGAAAATAAGATCAATAAATACCTCAACGAACTAGAACAATGGCTTATTAAGTGGAAAATGAAGATATCAGTTGAAAAGTCGTGTTCAGTAGTCTTTTCTAGGTACAAAAAAGAGAGTGATAATCTTAACTTAAAAATTTATGGAAACAGAATAGAGAGACAAAAAGAAATCAAGTTTCTTGGTATTAAATTTGATTCTAAATTAAACTTTAATATACTGGTAGATGAAATTAAAGAGCGCTGCAATAAAAGGCTAAATATTATTAAGATATTGTCAAACAAAAAATGGGGTCTTAATCAAAACACACTAGGAAATTTATATAAATCTTTAGTCGGATCAGTTTTAGACTATTCTTTTCCTTGCTTAAATTCATTTTCAGAAAATAATATAAAAAAACTGCAAGCAATTCAGAATACAGCAGTCAGATCTATTCTTAAGTTAAAATATGATACTCCCTCTTACATCGTGCATCATGAGGCTTTTAATAAACTAAAATTACTAATAGTCTCGAATCGGCTTTGTGAATTGAGTAAGAGATATGTTGGGACAGGACTGAGTCATTCTATTCCATTGGTTGTAAGACTGGTGAAGGAATACAAAGAAGGTTTCGAATCAAGATATATTGACTACCCAACTCCATTGTGTAATTGCTACCTTACTATTTCTTCTTTTTTTCCTGAAACTTGAACTATTTAAACATGAGCCACATGTAACAATCTTTTCCAATTTTATATATTATTACATTTCATTTATTTAGCTTATTTACTTTTTTTTTTAATTCTTTTTTTTTTTTTTATCTTATTTTATTAACTTTAATTTTATTTTTATTTTATTTTATTTCATTTTTATTTTATTTTTTAATTTTTAACTTATTCTGAAGGAGCTCTAGCTCGGTACAGAAGACAAATAAATAAAAATAAATATTGGTGTATTTTTATTGTTTCAAAAATGGAAAGTAAAAAAAGAAAGAGTCCTGAGATAAGCTTAAAGCTTGAGATAATAGAGGATTATAATAATAAGGCAACTCCAACTGAACTATCCCGCAAGTATGGATTAGCAGCTTCGACTATCTCAACAATCGTTAAGAATCAAGAAGCGACCAAAAAAGCATCTGAGTCCATGCGTGACATTAAAAAAGCTAAGAGATTGAGAGAGCCTGAGTACAAAGAGCTTGAAAAATACCTGGATATGTGGTTCAGAGACACACAAGCGCATAATTAAATTAAACTCGATGGTCCTCTAATACAAGCTCAAGCTCTCAAAATAGCAACAATGCTTCAGAAACCTTCGCCGAAGCAATCGCCGGACTGAATACAGCTAGAGAATATTTTATTTATAGCAAAGAAGACTGTAGAAATGAGATAAATTCAGTCTTCAAACTCATCGCCTCTATTCAATCAATCGAATCAAAAAAAACAATCGAAAATCACAAGTTTTTTCAGTTTATCTAATTAGTTTATTTAATTTTTTCTTATTTTTATTGTTTATGTTAATTACTTTGTTTTTTCTTATCTTATTTTGTCAATAAAAAACTAAAAAAATCTATCAACCGCCCAATTATACATTTTTTTTAACACCAATCAATTAACATGGAAAATTTGATATAACGATTTTTCATATAACGAATGACATTATAAAGTCCCGCTCATTCGTTGTAGCGCGAGTGCACTGTATTTTGACTTAGACATAAAATTTGGATCTCATGTGTTCAGCATTTTTGTAAAGCCCAAAAAATAAAATTTTTTTTACAAATATTTTTATTAACTTTCAGCTAATTATCATAATAAAATTATAAAATATTCAATTTAGAATCCAGGATATCCGCCAAAACCGGGATGTGATGGAAAGCCTCCTAGAGGGCCAGGAGCAGGTCCCATTTGAGGAAATGGTGGAGCAATGGGAAAGGGTTGCATACCAGGCATTCCTCCGAATGTTGGGTCTATTGGCGCTATTGATGGAAACGGTTGTTGAGGTACTGGTACAGCTGCGACTGGAGTATAGCAACTCTTTGATTTTCTACAGCCCATCTTGCCAATTCTAAATCGAAATTTAAGTGAGTATTTTGTAGCAAATTTTCATATATTTATAAACTTTTGTCAACCTTAATTTTAATTTAGTAAATCGATGAGAGGAAGATAGGCCACAAAACGAGCCAAGACTTATCCAGATGCAATCAACTCTTGCGAGTAATAATTCGAGTCTCGAGTAATAGTTGGCTCTGGGCTAAGTTATTAAAATTCTTTGCCAAATCACAAGTCCATATTTTATTTGAAAACAAAAGTCTTGGTTATTAGATTGACAGTTTTGGAGCACTAAAATACGAAAATAGATTTTTTTTGTGAAAAATATATTTTCATCTTAATTTTTTGGTCATCATTGAACTGGAACGTTTCAAAAAAAATTGTTGAAAAATATTCAGAAGAATGTGAAATATTTGGCTTTTAAGATTACAACTCTCAATTTCTTTTCTCTGGACCGATTTTTGTAAGCAGAAATTTCAGGTCTTTATTTTATTTATCGAAATAATCTGTTATTTTATAAAGATTTTTTTTGATTTTAAATTTAATTTTTGTGTTGAGACTTATAGGTGTTAGAAATTTTCCAAATATCTTTTAAATTGGTTAAATCGAAGATTTATTTAAATAAAAAAATTAGCTGAAATTTTTTTCTGAAAAATAAAAGAAATGAAGAATTAATTAAAAAAAAAAACATTTTGTTTAAATTTTCCTTCTGGTTCTGCCAATCTACCATTATTTTTTTTAATTTAATTTTCTGAATAGAACCAATGGAACTGAAAAATTGAAAAAAATAAAAAAAAAATCACGATCTTAGATTTTTTTTTACAACAATTTATAAGAGTAAAATTCACAAACCAAATAAAATAATTTAAAAAATAACTAATAAATTTTTGATGCTGTAAATTTGCTATTGATAAAATTTATTTATTAGCAGGACTTTACGTTGATTTTAGGGAGACTTGTTTTTTTTTCAAAATTTATTTTAAGATCTTATTTTCAATTTTTAAGATTTATTTTTCTAAAAAGAAAATTTAAATAAATTTTGGTAAAATTAATTAAAAATTCAATTTTACACGATCTAAATTTTGGTAAAATTTAGTTAAAAAAAAGCAAAATTATGAGTTTTCTTAGATTTTATTTAAATTTTTTTGCTTCAATCTGGTAATTCATTGATTTGGTGACAAGAATATTCTTCATTTTGTTCAAATACGATGTAGATTACCATTTTTTACTCATTTAGATCTTTAACAAATAAAATAATGAAAATACTTATGGTAAAAAACCAAAAAAAAATTTTAGAGTTTATTTTTTTAAATTAATAACAAGTAATTACTTTTATATATTCTTTAAAAAAATAAAATAAAAATAGAAGAAAATTAGATCAATGTTGAATTTTAAATATATAATCTTTTAAATCTAATACTCCTGTTTTTATCCTTTCTTACTTTTTTTTTAAATTAAAAGCCGTCAAAAAAAAGAGAAATGGAAAGTAATTGTTTTGTAGCTTTTTGAAATGCGATCAATGTTATAATCTCATTATTAAAAAATATTTAAAAAATATAAAATAAAATAGAATAAAATAAAAAATAATTAAATTAAAAAAAGAAAAAAAATACTAACTAATAATACATTCTTTATTATTATTAGATTCTATACAAATTATTTAAACTGTAGGCTATAATGATTATTTAAATTTATAGTCAATTAAATTTTAATATGTTCTTTCTGTAATTTATGTATTTTTAGCCTAGGTATCTAGGATATCAATGACCGAAAAGCAATCTCTCGCCAAATAAATAAATAAAATGAAAAAAATTAAAATTGATATGAGTTCTGATAGGTTATGGCTCAAAAGTTCTTACGACAAAAAAAGAGGTTTTCGGCAAAATAAAGAAAAAGTACATTCTTATTTCAAATTTTTTAACTAATTTAAACTGAAAAAAGAAAAATAGCTCACCATTTGTTATCTTTTCTAACTTAATTTTATGCAAAATGACACAGTTTTTGGTAAAATTTTGTATTAAAATATAACTCATCGAATTTTATGAATATAAACTAAAAATCAATAAAATATTTAAATCAAAAATTACATTTATTAATTATTTTTTTTAATGATCATATGATTAATTAATTTAGACTTTTTTTTCTTATTAAAATTTTTATCAACAAATGACCCTCTCAGTTGTTCGATTTTACTTTAAAAATAATTTATCTTATTCTATTGAAATTTTCCTTTTAATATTTAAATTTTTTTTTCTTCATGGAATTGATATTTCAAATAAATAAAAATATATTTATATTTCGTTAAAAGATTTATAATTAAAAAAATAGCCTTTTAGTATTTTATTAGAATTATAAGAAAAAAAATGCACAAAAAGGATTTGGATTTTAAATAGGCCAAGATAATTGAAAACCAAATTTTATTTAAATATTCTGAAAATCAAAAATTTAAATTAAATAGTGTATTCGGGCGGACTTTGTCCACTACTTATTGAAACCAGACTTTGATGAGAATTATTTGTAGGAAACGCTGTAGACTGGGACGAAACCATGACTGGATTAGACACTTTCATTAGCATTGATTTTACCACTTCATCAAATTTTCTTTAATTTAAAAATTCAAATCTTTTTCTTTTTAATTTTCATTTTCTTTTACCTTGAATTGAAAGGTTTTCCAAATTCGAAAAATGGATTGCACAAAACACTTGTATAACTTGCATGTAATTTTTTGAACATCTTTTAATAATTTTTATGCAAAATTTAAGTCTTTATAAAACTTTATTTTAAAATACAATTTTGATTTCAGTATCATGAAATTGTCTGCTGCTCGACTCAATCACAATAAAAAATTTTACTTTAGTGTTTGTGACATATCCGTATCTAAATAAACCCAAAAATAAATTAAAAAAAAAAATTTAAAAACCCACATAATAAAATCTTCAATTAAATACAAAAGGCCTAAATACAAGTCCTTGTTATCAGTACGGCGTAGTTTTTCTTCCACTACATCTAATGAGCTGTTGAGGATGTACCAGTATTTGAGGTTTTGATTGCTAAGTATGGACTGAGACCCACTAGCTGTTTTTATGTACAATGGATAATTCTAAAAAAAAAAATTTTTTTTTAATTTTTATTTAAATTTAAATTAAAGCGTATTTAATATCAAATGGAATATTAAGAGAAGATAACACGAAACTCAACCATTTTAGAGTGAAATTCACATTTTCACTAGGACCCAGTTTTGTGTGGTTCATCCATTGGGACGTCTTACACGGATGCATGAAGTAATATGGCTTGAAAAGAACAGGGTGCTCTTGCTGGGTTAGAATTAAAATTGGTTCTTGGTCATTGTCAAGTTTTAGAAGATTAAAAAATGAGTAAATTTCATCATATTTAAAAATGGAGCCGTTTGATTTGGATATGTTGAGGTACAAAACCGGTACTGAATAACTTTCTGAGTAAATTATGTGGTAAACTATTGTGATTATGTCGTTTTGGTAAAGCTGCTGTTCTTTTTTTTCCAAATAAATAATGTCTTGGCTCTGATCGAAGTCGATCAGATTCCATTTATCTCCTAATTTGACTGATTTCGAGTAAATTTCTCTTATATTATTATTAAATACGCTTCTTGGTATTGTGGCAGACATTGTCAATTTACTTCTTTAGCCACTACAGCAATACATGAAGCCATTTTTTTTTCAATTTAAATATTCACAATAATTTTATTTTAATATATATGGTTTTTAATGTGTTCATGTGATTTAAATTGGGAAAAATTTAATTTAATTATGAATATCAAGAATGAAATGGTTTATTTTTATTAATTTAAATTATTTTTTAATTTTCTAATGGCAAATTGAAATTCATGACCAAAAGTAGATTTCAAATAATTTTTTAAAGTTTTAAATTTGAAAAGAACTGTTGTTTTATTTTTAATTATTTAATAAAAAAGGCTAGTATTTAAATCGGTATTTATAAATAAAATTGGGTATCTAGCAAAAAATCAATTTGGAAATTAGATAAATAGTTTGAGTGCTTAAAATATTGAATGAGTGTTAATTGAAATAATCAATTATTTAAATGTTTATTTGAGGTCTAAAAAAGTCAAATGAGTGTTTAAAAATTCATTTTAGAGTATTAAATTATCTAAGTGGTTACTTATTTAGATAAAAACAATACAAATATTTACATGTAACATGTAACAATCTATTCCAATATATGTCTTCTTAACTTTCATTTCTTAACTTTCATTCATTTATTTCATTTATTACGAGAGAAAAACCGCACAGGAATCGAGCAATCCGGCTCTAAACTGGTCACAAATTTTTAAAAATCTTATCCAACTTAATTTAAGCCCTAAAACCAATTCGTTAAACTTTAAGATAGTGTTTAATGGTCTACCAACTTTAGACCGTTTCAAGAATAACCGATGCTCTTTATGTTTTAAGAAAAAAGAGAATGTACCACACATCTTTTTCGAATGTGAATTAACAAATAAACTCTTAATTGAGATTGGGAGCACTATTCTACCAAACAAAAACAAGATACTGACCCGAGAAAACGTTATATACAATCACAACTGCACTTCCAATGAAGTCAAAATTTTATCCGCTTTCAAAATCGCTGTATGGAAATTTAGATCGATTGTGAAGATAAACAAAACTAATTTGTCAGACATCCCATTGAAACGTATTTTTTACAAAGAGCTCGAATCTCTTTATACTTAGTTAATCAAGAACATAAATCAAATGAAATTTTTAATTTTTAAATCCTTGTTTAATTTTTAAACTTTATCAATAAACTCGGCTATCCTTAAACGGAATTAGCCCAAAAAAAAACTTTGATTTATTTAGCTTATTTACTTTCTTTTGATTTTTTTTTTAGTCTCTTTTATTAACTTTAATTTAATTTATTTTATTTTTATTTATATTTTTTTTTATTTTTTAACTTATTATGAAGTAGCTCTAGCTCGGTACAGAAAAACAAATAAATAAAAAAATATTCATATGGTCCGATACTTTTTGCTATTTTTATAAATGATTTACCAGATAAGATCAAAAATGTTATTAAATTGTTTGCTGATGATACAAAAGTTAAAAGTTTAGTGGATAATGAAACTGATTCATCAATTTTACAAGAAGATATAGAAAGTTTATATGAATGGTCAAAACAATGGTTGATGGATTTTAACGAAGATAAATGTGTTGTCATGCACTATGGGTCAAATAATAAAAATTTTGAATATTCTTTAAATAGTCATAAACTAACCGAGTCGCATCAAGAACGAGATTTAGGTGTTATTTTTAGTAAAGATTTAAAAAATTCGGCACACATCGCAGTTGCAATAAAAAAGCAAATTACGCACTCAGTATAATTAAAAAATCATTCAAGTGTCCCGATAAATTAACAATTAAAAAACTTTATATATCGTTAGTAAGGCCTCTTTTAGAGTATGCAGTCCAAGTTTGGAATCCATATTTTAAGAAAGATATTAACAGTATTGAAGGGGTTTAAAGAAGAGCGACTAAAATCATAGGTGAGTTAAGAAACCTCGAATACCACGATCGTTTGGTAAAAATAAATCTGACCAGCTTCGAGGAGAGGAGATTAAGAGGTGATCTAATTGAACAATTTAAAATAGTAAAAAATATAGATCAAGTTGAATGGCATCTTCCTCTAAATAAGTAACCTAACCATTACGTTACTAGAAGACACAATTATGGGTTTGAAAAACAACTCGTTCGAAACTGCATTCCAAGAACCAACTTCAATCAAGCACATGTTTGAAATATTTTAGCAATAGAAGTGGTTGAACAAGAAACTATAAATGGTTTTAAAAACAAACTTGACAATTTTTTTAAAGCTAAAAAAATTGATTATACAGGCTACTAAAGTGCAACTAATCCTTGCACTCCGTTAGAGGCTGGCTTTTAGTCATCTTTTATCCATAGCCTTATTTTTATTATTATTATTATATTAATGATTAGAAATTTAAAATTTTTGCAAAACAAGGAAAATAATAATTATTAAATAAATAGATTAATAAACAAATTACACAAAAAAAAACTTGTTACAGAATATTACGGCAGTCAAGAGCGTTACCTATTTGTAAAATTCACGACTTTTGATCATTTTATTCAAGTCATTTAATCATGGTGTCTTGATAGAGAGAATTGTCAAGATTGGAATCAAGCTATACAGTAGCGCTTCACCACGTGGATTTTACTTAAATTTACGTCAAATTACGTTAATTTACGTAATTTGACGGAAAAAAAAGTAAATTTACGTAAATTTACGTAAAGATAGAATAATAAAATTACCAAAATTACCGTAAAAAATGTAAAACGGCCAAAAAACAGTCGAAAATTCAATATTTTAGACGATTTTTTTGAAAATTTGAATTTTCTGAGTTTTTTAAACTAAAATTTTCAAAAAAGTAAATTTACGTAAATTTTCGTAAAAATTCATTTTTTTACCAGGTAAAATTTGGTAAATTTTCGTAAAAAAAAGTAAAAAAATGTAAATTTCTCAGATTTTATTAGAATTTTTTTTCAAAGTTGTATTAAGTTTATCTTTTAGTGATTTGACCATTGTCCATTCTTTTCAATCACTATATCAATTACCTTTAATACTTGATTAGAGTTTAAAAAAATGAAAATTATGAAAATACCTTTTTAAAATGGTTTATATAAGACCGGCATTTTGATGGACTTAGACTTTTTTGGAAATCAAAAATTGCCTCAACTCTTCTTGTTCATTTTTGATCCCCTTTTTTCTAAGTGAATCCTTCAACTCATTCCAAACCATTTCAATTGGGTTTAGGTCTGGAGACTTTGGAGGAGACCTTATCTTTTAAAAATATTCCTTAGCTATTTTATATTATTTTTTTTTTTATAAAAAACACACCCAGTTTATGCTGTTTCTTTCCAAAAAATCACAGCAAAGATCTGATTTGTGCTTTGGGTCATTGTCTTGGTGCAATTTAAAATTAAATGAATTATTTTCAGACACAAATGGGAGTAAATATTCAGCTAAAATATCCTTATACAATTCAGAATCCAAAGTGCACTTAAAAAGCTAAAAAAAATTTCATTTTAATTTGCTTAAGAATAAAAATTTACTGCAAATTCGGTGGCTCCGTTATACGAGATACCACCCCACACATGGATTTTACATTCAAATTTTGAGCTAGATGGGATAGCTTCAGGCCTTGATGACGGTTGTCTAAGATGATAAATAGGCTGATCATACACTACTATTGTTGTCTCATCAACGAATTTTTAATCTTTAAAATCACAGTCCCCATTACGCTGACACCAAATTAAGCGCTGGAGCTTTTGCAAATCGTTCTGTTTAGGGCATTTTCTTAAACGTCTCAGCCTAAAGCCTTAATATAAAATTTAAATTTTATTTTAATTAAAAAAAATGTTAGTTTAACCTAGTTTAAATCTATAAACTACATACATAAATAAACTTTTGTGTTTTTTTTATTGTATTATCTTTATAAACAAAAATTAAAACTTAGAAACTAAAGAGTTAAATAAAATCTGAGAAATTTACATTTTTTTACTTTTTTTTACGAAAATTTACCAAATTTTACCTGGTAAAAAAATGAAATTTTACGAAAATTTACGTAAATTTACTTTTTTGAAAATTTTAGTTAAAAAACTCAGAAAATTCAAATTTTCAAAAAAATCGTCTAAAATATTGAATTTTCGACTGTTTTTTGGCCGTTTTACATTTTACGGCAATTTTGGTAATTTTACGTAAAATAAACGTAAATTTACGTTATTTTACGTAAAATAAACGTAAATTTACGTTATTTTACGTTAATAAACGTAATTTTACTATTCTATCTTTACGTAAATTTACTTTACTTTCCGTCAAATTACGTAAATTAACGTAATTTGACGTAAATTTACGTAAAATCCACATGGCGTAGCGCTACTGTATGCACTTGTCCTAGTTTTCTTAAAGAGTATATATGCAAGCATGTTGTTGTATACAATAATATTATGTGGTTTTATTTAATATTCTTTCATAATAGTAAGTTTTATTTATGATTTTGTCAATTCAATTTTTAAAAATTGTACCCTGAAAATAATACAATTTATCAATTGAAAGAACTGCTTTTCATTAAAAAATTCAGATTTTAAGCTAAAAAAAGGCTATCATTTCCTACCTTCACTAATATATTTCCAATTCGTCATCTAATTAATATCTATTCTTCCTCTAATATATAAATCTACACTAATAAATTAAGTGAAACCTAATATATTTCGAAGTCTACTCTAATTAATAAGACCTCATCTAAATAAATTCGTCATCATCAAACCAATTCTGAGAATTACGAGAAAAAAAACTTCGGTCTATTAGTTGCTTTTAATGACATTGGAAAATGGTCTTCGTGAAATGTAAGGTATGAAGGTAAATTATTTTTCAAAATATTTTCTAATTAAAATTGAGAAATTATAAAAAATCAAATATTTAATGTTATTTTATTTTGGTCTCTCAAAGAAGAACGAGCTTCAATCAGACGATATTACAACCTATGAGAGTGCGCTGAAGAAGACAAGTTGGAAGAGCTTCAGCAAGTGTAGTTGTCCCAGCTATGACAAAAAGAACATTTGCAAGCACATTATTTGCGTTGCGAATTATTTCAAACTATACGCCATTCCACTCGAGACCAAGAACTGTCCTATGGGAGAAAAACGAAAGCGCGGTGCTCCTAACAAAGCTACCAAGGCTCTTGCTAGGATGTAAAAGTTTGTAAGTCGCTTATTTTTCTTATTATTTCTTATAATTTCTCATTATTTGTTTCTTTTTTTTTTTGTTTGTCGTTTGCTTAAAAAAATAAATAATTGATCATTGCTATAAACTATCGATTTATAAATAAAATTGATTAGATGATCCCCTAATTATATGGTGGAGCTTTATTTTATTAGTGACGATGGAAATATATTAGTGAAGATATGGAAATATACTAGTGAAGGTAAGGAAATTGTTCCCTTAAAAAAAAAGGATAATTTTTAAAAATTTTAAATTACACTTTTTTCTAACTAAAATAATTTTTGATAAGCGTGATCAGGTCGAATCATGTGGTCAGTTTTGACTAGAGATGGTAAATCTGGAAGAAAAAGTAAATGCTTTGTTTTTTGACATTTCAAAGGCTTTTGACAGGGAAAAAAAGAAAGATAATCTAAATTTTCGTGTATTTTGAAGATGATTTTTTTTTAATTGAAATAAACATTTTTTTTGATGAAACTTTAATAAATTTGGTGATAAAAATAAAAATATTTTGGTGATAAATTTTATTTTTTTGATGATAAAATTTTGATGTTATCTATAGAATTTTTTGATGATAAATTTATGGAAATTTGATGATATGAAAAATACCATCAATTACAGTATGATCAAGATAAACTCCAAATGAGTTTAATCCATTAGTTCTTGTCCAGTTAAAATTGCCAGTCAAATCGCTAACAAAGCTGCATGAGTCCTGCTCAAAGCTTTCTCCTCCAATACCAAATATAAACCTTCCGACATCCATTAGCTAAATTTTGTTACACAAAGCACTAAAATGGTGAGAGTAATTTGCTTTTCTATAATTGTTTAAATTTAAGAATTTCAAATTTTATTGCATTGAAAACTTCGCATCTTTATTATGCTTTTAAAGTCGTCTTTAAAATTTTCAAATAAAGATTAATCAATAAAAAAACAATTGAAAGAAAAAAAATTAAAACTCATATCAAAAATATATAGCATTTAATATTAATTACGAAATATTAAAAAAATTATATTTAAAATAATTTTTGTTGAGATTTTATTTAATTAAATTTTGATCATTTGATCATGATCATGAACTTCAAGTTGCCTGTTTAATAATGGTTCATTATCAAATTAATATCAAAATGATTGATATTTATTAATTTAACAAAACAATCAATGATTTAAATAATTCAGGTAAAGTAAATTCACAAATTCAAATTTATTATTTCTTTAAATTCATTCATTCAAACTAAAAAAATTTTATTTTTCCTCTTAAACAAATTAAAAATTTTAAAACAGTAAATTTTCATTAAAATCAATTAAAATATTTAAATAAAAAATAACAAATTTCGCCTCATTTAAGTTTATCATATTTTTACATAATCAAAAATTTAAGACATAGACTTAATTTTTTTATTAAATTAATTGTTATTAAAATTAATTGTAATTTTTATTAAAAATTTTTATGTTATTTAAAATGTTTTTGCTTTGCAAAATAAATGGGGGTCAGAAATTTTAAAAAACTGGGGATCATTATTTTAGTAGGACCCATAAAAAGGGACAATAAAAAGATTTAATATTTAGAAATAAACTTGACATGACATGTCGAGTAATCGCTTTGAAAAATATTTGTTTTTTCTCTATTATTAAAAAAAAATATTACAATTTAAATTTTGATATTTTGATCTTGATCTCAAACTTCAATTTGCCGTAAATTTTAATCAATGATAGATGAACCTAAAGAACGTTGTAATACAAGGCTTCATTTATTAAATGGTTGCCAAATACAGAGCGGGCTTCGATTCAAATTATATCGAGTATCCAGCTCTATTGTGTAATTGCTGCCTTACCATTGGTATCTAAGTATCACTTATGTTATTTTTATGCAATTTAAAAATAAAATATACTGAAGTTAGGATTATTTTTATTCATTGATAATTAATATTAGAAAATAGAGCAAAATTTCTTTTTATAAGAAAAAAAAATTGATGTGTATTTAATATTATTTACTAGGAATAGCATTAGCTTCAAGAGGCTATTGTTTGGAATTTCTTCTAAATTTTTTTTTCTAATTGTTTATTTGGTAAAATTGGAAAAAATTTAAATTTAAATGTTTAGGTTAAGAAAATTAATTTAATTTTCAACTCAACTAACGAGACCAAAGGTCAAAACTCATTTAGGGATAATTGAGCCCATTTATTAATAAAAAAACACACACAAAATTTATAAAATTAACAAAAAATTGGTTTTTTGAAATCAATATCAAAATTAGAAAAAAATATTACAAAATTTTATAAAAAAATAAATTAATGTTATTGTTTATTCTTCGTTTCTTCGAAATTTTTCGATATTTTACGTAAATTTTCGTAAATTTACCATATTTAACTTTGGCCAAAAATGGCCGAATTTTTGTAAATTTTGGTAAATTTTCACCCGAAAAAAAAATTTCAGAGTTTCAATTGCTTATTTGGCCAAAAAGAAAATTTACGAAAATTTACGTAAAATATCGAAAAATTTCGTAAATTTACCTTATTTTACTTTGGCCAAAAAATTGCCGAATTTACGTAAATTTTCTATTATAAAGAATTTAAAAAAACTAGTGCAAAATCAGTAGCTCCTTTTAAAGATATACCACCCCAAATATGAATTTTACTTTCAAATTAGGAGGAGCATGGTAGAGCTTCTGGTTGAGATGAAGGTAGCCTTAGTTGATATCTTGGCTTGGCAAGACAATAAAATAAAATTTTGTGTTAGGATTACGAATGCGTTGTGTAAGAAAATGCCCAAAGCTAAACGATTTTCAAGAATTGCAGCGTCTAATATGGTGTCAACAGTATAAAGATTTTGACTTTAAAAATTATGTGTTTGTTGACGAGACAACACTAATTGTCCATGCCAAGCAAAGATATAAACTAAGGCTCCCTTCATCTCAACCAGAAGCTCTACCATGCTCCTCCAAATTTGAAAGTAAAATTTATATTAGGGGTGGTATATCTTTTAAAGGAGCTACTGATTTTGCACTAGTTTTTTTAAATTCTTTATAAAAAATAATTTTAGATATTCAAATCAACAATGGATTCGAATCTTTATAGGGATATTTTAGCTGAATTTCTTTTGAAGTTTGGAATTAATGAATATGGCTGTGTCTATAGGATAATGATCCGAAACACAAATCAAACATTTGTGCCCAATTTTTGAAAAATAATGACATTAACAGGGTTTGATAAAAAAAAACTAAGCTGTTTAATTTATTATATTTAAATAGGAAAAATCTCATCCAAAGTCACCAGATTTGAATGTTATCGAAATGATTTGGAATGAAATGAAAGAATTTGTTAGAAAGAGAAATATTCAAAATGATGAGGAAGTAGTTGAGGCAATTTTAGAGTTTCAATGAAAACTTACTCCAGCTAAATGCCAAGCATACATTAATCATTTTAAAAAAGTATTATTTTTTTCAAATATGATAATAAGAATAAAGTAATAATAATTAAGGTAATAAAAATCGTGATAAAAAAATGGAGATTGGTCAAACTGCTAGGTCAAACAATGTCTTTGTTAAGCATTTTTTCATTAAATAAAATTACAAAATTTTACCATATTTTACAAGAAAAAAATTCAAAATTTTCGTAAATTTTCTTTTTGCCAAAATAAGCAATAGAAACTCAGCAAATTTTTTTTTGAGTGAAAATTTACGAAAATTTGCATAAATTCGACCATTTTTTGGCCAAAGTAAAATAAGGTAAATTTACGAAAATTTACGTAAAATCCACGTGTCGAATCAGTACTGTATATATGTAACAGTCAATTTCTATAACACGTAATTTTGTAAATTTACTGGTCTTCCAGTAAAAATGTAAAACAAATAGGAAAAAAATTATGTTTTGTTTTTTTACTAGTAATTTTGTAAACTTACTTTTCAGTCATTAATTATGTAAAACAATTTTTCGTGAATTGTGTTTCAATGTTTCAAAAATCCCAATAAAAAGAAAAAAAATTCGGACAATACATCAGTGACCGATTTTCATATTAACTGAATAAGCTTTAATTCTCCAAATCGAATCTAAGCCAACACGGACATAAAAAAATGCTGGCTACTTGGAAATTCAAGCTACAAAAAAATATTAATTTTTTTTAATTACCCTTTTCTAGTAATTTACAAAAAAGCTTTCAGTAAATTACTAAAACTTAAAGATAAAAATAGTAGTTTTTTTATTTTTATTTTGAAAATATACGTTTTGTTTCAGTAATTTACTAAACAGGTTTCAGTGAATTACTTAGATAAATAAAAAATCAGTAAATATCTAAAATTTATTTATTTTTTTATGTTTTACATTTTTACTGAAAGACCAGTAAATTTACAAATTTACGTGTTTGAGAAATTTACGGTAGCATATATATAAATAATGACTTGAATTTTCGCTCATTTGCCAAGCTTATGAAAACTGTTCCAAAATAATAAATTATAATTATATAAGAACTTAATAAAATTCTTTGTTTTATGTTTTTTTTTTAAATTAGAAAAAAAAAAATTTTATTTTCAAGTATAATTGTTTTAATTTAGTAAATTTGTTGCTGATAAATAAAAAATAAAAATGTTTAAAATATAATTGACACTATTTTTGTAATTGATTAGTAAAAATATTCCTAATTTCAGTATTTTTGTTTTTCAAATTACTTTCTATTTTTATATACTAAACGCGCTTACCATTTCTTCTTTATTTTCTGAAATGACCACTACCTAAGCATGCAGCAACAATGATAACTCATTTCAATTTATATTTAATTTTTTCTTTATTTTATTTTTTATTAATTTTACTTAGATAGGCTTAAACGACTTAAAAGTGCTGCTTTTTTTTAATATAATTTTTAATAAGTTAATAGACAACTCCAATTTTTAATATTTTAAGCTCAAGGAAATTTTTATTAATCCTTTCAAATGAATTAAATAAAAAAATGAATAAGGGTTAAAAAATATTTTTATTTAAGATAACAAAATTTTGTATTTAAATAATTTAAAACAAACCTGGGTAACCACCCATACCTGGAAGTCCACCCATACCTGGAAGTCCACCCATACCTGGAAGTCCACCCATTCCTGGATATCCACCTAAATCTGGAAGTCCACCCAAACCCATTCCATAACCACCTATTCCTCCTCCAAATGGAAGAGATGGACTCATTGGCATTGGCATTGGTGCTTGCATTGGCGCTTGCATTGGCGCCTGGATTGGTAGAGCCATTGGCATAGCAGAACCACAGCATCGAGAACGTCCTGAACCCATTTTAGTTTTGTATTTGATTTTTTAGAATTTAAAAGACAATTGTTGTTTACTGATGTGGTTTGAAGAAAGTTTATGGCTCTTATTTATAAGCTTTAGAATGACTTAGGAATAAATCAAGATACAACAAAATACAAAAAGTGCTTCATTTGAATCAAGTGGGTGCTGAGAAATTAAATGATAATTGACAAAAAAAATTGTATTGAATGCATTTCGATACGTTTTCAAGCGTAAAAATTCTTTTAAATTATTTTTTTTTATCAATTTTAATTTTAATTTTCTATAATCATGCACAATTTTTCCGCGATTTAACTATTTAAAAATATACACTGAAAAATTGAGTGGTTATTTTTTTTTCTCTCAAAAAATCTGGTTCGCATTTAAAAAAAAAGTTATTTTGCAATTTTAAATGCAAAACCAATATTTGATATTGTTTCGTTTGTTCCAAAAATATACATTGAATTTAAATGATTTTTTAATTTAATTAATTCTGATTGATCTTTTGTAATATTATTTTTATTGAAAATTGGAATAAAATTGAATTCAATTTGGATTTTTTCAAGTGAAAATTATTTATTTAATAGCTTCTATTTAATAGGACAGTTTTTTTAGCCTAAATGGTCTGTATTTTTTATTTTTAATAAAAAAAAGTTTTCAATTATTATCACTTTTTTTAAAATCAAGCATAACGCGAGTCTTCTTAATTATGTGATCAAGTGGTCACAAAATATGTGACTATAAATCTCTGTTACAATAAAATCTTTGATTTCAAAATTATTTGAAAAAATTAAAACAAAAAAAGGAACTTAGTTAATTAATTTGGCAAAAAAGTCTACATGGTAGTTAAATGAAATTTAATGAAAATTGAAACCTTAAATGTTGAAAATTTTTAAATTGACTTTTAATCTCAAAACAATTTATTAATTTTTGAAATTTCCTGAGTCATTTAAAAGAATTTTTACAGGAACAAACTAAGACCAAATTTCACTACAAAGCTGTTTCATTAAAGCTAACTGATTCAAACTTTTAATTTAAGAAATTTAGTTTAGAAAAAAATAAACTTTTGCTAATTCAAAGGTTGTTTTTTCTTTGAAAAACTACACTTTGAAAGATAATATTTTTATTATTTTCATTAGTTAATTTATTTATTCAAGGAGGAATTAAAAAAAAAGCTTAAACATTCTCAACAATGGATTTTTTCTTTTTGGGATTTTAATTTTTTACGTAATTTTACGTAAATTTTGGTCTATTAAGTAAAACAGTTATTGTAGCAACACTGTATAACAATCTATAAAAAAATAAAAAGTGAAAAGCATTGGAAAAATTTAGATTTTTTAATTACTTTTTTTTTATGGTTTTATTTAAAATTCTATTTAATTTAATTCCTAATTTTTGGATTAATTTTTTTTAATGTTACCTTCAAAATTTTCTATTGAATTAAATAAATTAAAACAAATAAATATAAAAGGTTAAGAAAATAGAATATTAAATATACAAATCGCTTTTTTAGAATTTAAGTACGCATTATTCAATCTTTTTATTTTTTTTAATCTAATTGTTTTATCGAAAAACTAGAGGCACGTGAAAAATGCCACCATTTTAATTAAAATAAAATATGACAATATTATTTTTTTATTTAAAAAAAATGATAAAATACAATCAAAGCACTAGAAAAATTCTTTGTTACATTTTATGCTTTTCATGCTTGTTTCAATTGATAAATGGTACACCTTTAGACGACTATGTAAATGAACCTGATGACAACTACAAATATGAAATTCTCAAAATGGTCCAATTTTTTGACTATAAGCTTTATTATATTAATATGACATCACAGAAATGGCAAAATGGTAATTACTTTTTTAAATTAATGATTGCTCTGAGATTATCGGTTTAAACTTTTTTCAGAGTCAATTGTAGACAGACCTATTTGGTGGCATTGGATGAGTGTATCAGTTCCAAATAAAATAACTAGACCAGATGCAAGTTTTATTTTCATCGGAGGAAGCAGCAACAATGATGAGTAACTTGATTTATTGATATTTATTTAATAATTAATTTCATTAGTAACAAGTCATAGGTGTCCTAAAAAATATATCTTTCTATTGATGAAAATAAAGCTGTTTTTAAATTTTAAAAATTATTTGATAAATATTTAAAGCTTATTTTCTTTAATTTTACTATTTTTTTTTAAACTGGCCAAATTATTAAATTTATTTATTTTAATATTAACCTTAATTAACTTTTTTGAGTTTTCAAACTTTTGTCCAGATAAGGATTATGAAATTTTTTGATAGCTATTTAAAAATAAAGGCTTCATTGAGAATTTTCTTTTAGTTAAGGAAAATCTTCAATTCGTTCGACATTATTCAATATCCGACGCTGTTATACTTTTATTTAAAATTCATGTGACTTTTATCAAGTCATTTTTCCATGTCTTCAAGAAAAGTCAAAGTTTGACTTTTTTAAAAAATTATATACCTTTTTGTAATCGAGAACAAATTGGATAAAATTATTAAAATTCTTGAAAAGTTAAAATCACAGAAAAAGAATTGAAACAGATAAAAATGTCGGGTCTTGTTAATTTTATGAACCAAAGTTCACAAAATTGAATAAAAAAAAAAGATATTTATTTTTAAGAACAATTGGTCATATTATTACTTATAAAAATGTTAATGAAAATTTTAGAATAATTTTTTTTTTCACTGCATTTGAAGTTGTTGTTAAAAACATTAAATCCTGTTATACAGAGCGGTGGTGAAATCTGTAGCAAAATATGTTTTATTAAAATTAACACCAGCTTGGGCTCGCTTTCCCAACCAGGACCAGCACAAGGTATTAGAGGGGCACAAGAGGCGTCTGTCCGTCCAAGCAGCTACCAACTGCGCTCAGACTTTTTCCCATATCGTGTAATTAGAGAGTGGAACAGCCTACCTGAGAAAGAAATCAGTGCCTCGACTGTAAACCAGTTCAAGAACAGGCTCGATGCATGGGAATATTCCGGTGGACTTGGGAGAATTTGTTTTTAATGAATATGATGTTTTCTGAGTTGTTCTCGATCTCTTTTTTATTTTTTATTATTTTTTTCTCACTTTCTTTTTATATTTTTTTTTATCATTTTCTTTTTATAATTTACAGATTGTACTTGTAATGAAATAGAAAACTATTAAAAACTTTGTATATATAACTAAATTTCAATGCATCTAGCTACCATAGATGTCTACCTAGTAAGACGTCTCCACAAGCATGATTTCCGTAGCTTATTTATTATTATTATTATTAACAGCAGTTCTATTTCAATTTTTAGCAATTATTTTTAAAAAAAAATGTTTAACAATTTTTAACATAATTTGTTAAACGTAAACAAACGCTAAAAATTTAAAAATTTTTTAAATTTAAAAGGATATATCGAATATTAACAGAAACTTTACTAATTTTTAAGGTTTAAATTAATATTAAATTAATTAATATTTTCGTAATTAAAAATTTTACTTTAATTAAGTAAAATCTGATCCTTTTAAAACACTTGATGATCCATGTCCAATACCTCCTTATTTTTCAATTTAAACTTTCTATTTTAGAAATTTACAGCAGTTTTTTGACAAGCTTGATTTTTCGATTTTACTATTTTACTATTTTCGTGAAATTATCTCTCAGAACTATTTTAATATTTTACTATTTTACTATTTTAAAAATTCCCTTATTCAATTCAATTTTACTAAAGTATTATTAAAATATGTGCTGCAAAGAATCACCTTTACAAGGTTCATATTTTATACATGTATTTTTGTTTATTATTTGTATTTTATTATTTGTTGTATCATTTTTGTTATAAATAATAATAACCATACCACTAATAACATTAACTACACTATAAAATTAATAACCATACCACTAAGGAAAAAGAAGAACCAAATTATGATGGTATTAATTACATTTTTAAGAAAAAATGGATAAAACATATTTCTAAGAGGACTTTAGTGATATTATTGACAAAGAAATTAAGGATGGTGTTACTTTCTATAAATCCAAATATGACACACATCATAATTTGAACAGAAGTAAAAAAGAAATGAAAATTTAACACAATTTAATTCAGCTATAAACAAAATTTACTTTTAAATAAAATATTAGAAACAAATTTTGTTTGTATCGACAAAAAGAGAATTTTATTTTAAAATGATTTTAGAAAAGTAAAGTAAAATTAAGAAAAATTTATTAAAAATACCCTAAACTTCTGCTCATCCGAAGCCCTAAACCGGCGCTTTGCCCCCGGACCCCGAAACGTTGAACCCGCTTCTATTTTAGATGAGTTTCTATTAAAAAAGGACTTAATATTAATTGCATATTCTAATTTATTAGTATATTGCTCAAAAAAAAACACTAAAATATTAGTTTATGCTCTAATTATTTAATTTATTGTCCAAACATTTATATTCAATTAATAACATCATGTTTATTTAATATATTGTCAAAAAAATTTATTTTATGTCTATTTTAATTAATTAATATACAAATCTAAAAAAATTATTTCCTTTGTAAAGCCTTTTTTTGCTTTAGAACCTTTCCAGCCTTCTTTTTAGGCTCAATTGCAACACTCATGTATCGAGTCGGTATGGTATCCAATTCTTGATTCACAGCCAGAACAATAAGAATTTAACAATGATAATTTTTCAAATAATAACAATAACTACATTTACTAGTAGCCCATGAATCTGAAATAATCTCGATAATATTGATCTCTGTTGCAATTTTAAATAACAAATCAAATTCTAAATTTTTAATCTTGCAGTAATTTTTGTTAATAAAATCACAAAATTGAAATTTTGAATTTAGATTAAATAAGCACAATATTTAGTAATAAAATATGACAATAAAGTAATAACAAAAAAAAAATATTTTTGCTCAACTATGATATTTTTTTTTAGCAAAAAATAAAATTTTTGGACAAGAAAATAAATTTTAGGATATACAGGTAATGAATAGCCTTAAAAAAGTGGTGTTTTTGTTTGAAAATATCGATATTGTAATTTATTTCATTTAATTCATATAATTATTCTTTTCATTTAATTAACACGGTTCTTTTTAATTATACAACACGGTTCCCTTAACCGGAGTGCGTGCCTGACCACGTCTAATCAGAAATTTGATGAAACAAAATAAAGTTGCTGCCGAAGTCTTTCCATGTCAAACTATGGTCAATTTTTGTGTTAATTTTCTCTAGATGATATGATTTTAAAACTTTAACATCCTAAATTTTTTCAATTATGATTATTGTCAAAAAATTAAAAAGTTGTTTTTTCAAATAATCTTTTTGTCAAATAATTGTTTTTTGAAAAAAAATTTGCTAATAACTAAACTGCTTTTTTCCAGGAACTTAAAACACGAATCTTATAAAATATGCCTTAATATATTATCTGACTAGTCTATTTTTTATTTCGGGAAATTTTCTAAAATAAAAAAAAAAAGTAAAAAAGTAAAACAGAACTGGTTAAAAAAGTAAAAAAGTAAAATTGATCTAAGATAAAATTTAACTAAAATAGAAAAATAGCAAAATTGAATTGACTAAGAAAATTTCTAATATAGTAAAATAGTAAAATTGAACATCTGTAGAATTTTTCTAAAATAGCAAAATAGTAAAATTGATTTTTTTGAGAATATTTCTAAAATATTAAAAGAGTAAAATAGTATTTTATTTGTCAATTGGACATAGAACACAAAATCACATGTTAAAACTTTTAAAAGTATATTTTCCTTGTAAAAAAGTTGGGTCACTGTTTTAGTAGTACCCACAGAGTGAGGGAAAAAATTTTAGATTTCTTTTGGTGATAAGTTTATTTAATTTTGTGGAAAATACTAGAAGTTTGCCTTGTTTTACGCAAATTGATGCTGAATCAAAGAGTGTAAAATAACCGTATATTTTATTAGCATTCTTATAAAAAATTTGAAAAATGTCATTTTTGATTTATTCAGATAAAAGTTAGAATTCTGGATGTACTTTTTTTTTTTTAATAAATCTAAAATTCGAAATTAGAAATTAAATTCTTAATTTTTCAGTTTTCCCGATCCAGATGATACTGAAATTCGATTAACTTCAGTATATGCAGTCACTACAGGAACCATAGCCACTCATTTGAGGAACATTCCTAATCAGCCTTTAGTATTCAAAGTGAAAATTTTAAATAAAAACAAAACTTAAACAAAATCATTATTTAGCATTTAGGATGATCCAGAAAAAAAACGCCGCACTGAGGATGCTATAATAGCTTGGACATGGAAAAAATTTCTCTCAGATACAGACAATCCATCCATTTTGCTTCGCCTACCAATGACTAAAGCAGTAATTAGAGCTATGGACACAATTCAAAATTTTGCTAAAGCAAACAATTTTGGTCAAGTGAAAAGATTCATGCTGGCTGGAGAATCGAAGCGAGGATGGACAACTTGGACTTCAGCAGCCGTTGACACAAAGCGGGTTTTTTCAGCAGTACCCATTGTGATGGACATTCTTAACATGAACACTGTAAATATTTGTAAAATTTATTCGAAGATTTATGAACCTTTTATTTTTTGCTTAAATTAAAACTTTTAATTTAATCTTTCTTTTTTTCAAGAGACTTTTCCTTTTGAGACTCTAAGAGATTCAAAACTCTTATTTTTAAGAAATCTCATTACAATTTTTTCAGGAAAAATTGAGAAAAAAGGCAATGAAAATTTAAGCTTTAATTGAGTTATCTTTTACCTTGCAAGCTACCACAGTTTTCAAAATTTTCAACATTTTTACCAAAAGTTATTATTTAAATAACTAGAAAAGCTTATGTTTTTGAAGCTATCACTTATTTTATCTGAATATTTTCTGTCATAAAAAAGCTGATTTTTAAATTAAGATTTTTTTAAATAAATCATTTATGAATTTTATTCTTGTTTAGTAAGTGAAATTGGTTAATTTTGATTGAAATTTTATTCATTTCTAGATAAAAAACAAGTAATTCTTTTAATTTTTTTTCAAAAATCTTGCATTAAATGAGATCTCAATAGAAATTAAAAAATTAAAAAAATTATCTTTGCTAATCAATAATTTTAGAATATTTTGAAAATCAAAGATTGTTTTAAGATAAACAAATTTTAAGAGAAAAAATATCTAATAATTCAAAAATTTAAGCAAAACGTCTATAAAAATAGATTGTTATTTTGAATAAATTTTCAATATTCTTGAATTTTTCAAAGGTTGATAATTAATCACTTAGCCAATTTTTATGACTACAAATTATTTTATTACGTAGCTAATTTTATTATTTTCGTAGCTGAAAAAATAGAAAAAATAGATAATAAAAATGGAAAAAGTTGACAAATTAATTATTTCGTAGCCAAAAAAATATAAAAATTAAAAAAAATATAACACATTTGTAATAGAAAATATATCGGTTGTTTGTATTTTTATTTTTTTTATAGTGGATGGCCTCTTTTTTTTGGAGCCTCTTTTGAGTTTAGTCTTGTAATAGTTGTTGACGAAGTCGGTTGAATGAGCAATCTATTGGGTTAGGGTTAGTTAACAGTGTTAACTTAACACTGTTATCTTGTTTTGATAAATAAATAAATAAATAAATAAATAATTTAATGCTAAATGAATCTAATATCAAAAATTTAATGTCAATTACCTTAGTGTCAAATAGTTATATAAGAAAATAGTGTCAAAAATAAATTAAGGAATCTATTGTTCTTTCTTAAATAATGAAACAAATGTTAATTTTAAAATAAGGAAATTAATGTCTTCTCTCTAAATAAAAAAATTATTGCCGAATAAAAATTAAAGAAACTAGTGCTAATGAAAGCAATGACAAAATTTCTTAAGGAGCAATTGATCACGATGAAGACACAATCATTGAAGAATCAAGCGACGAACAAGAAAGTGGAAATCATGATCAAGAGATTGTGTATGCTCAACTAGTAACCATTCATGATCTCCCTGATTTAACTTGGCAATCAAACCAAATAAATGTTCAGGCTGAAAATCGCTCTACTCGAAAGATATGGAAGATGAAGTAAAACGTATGTTAAAGGCCAGAGGGAACAAATCAAGAAAAAGTAGTTTGAAAAAAGATCGAGACGCTGCAATGTGTAACTTACGCAAAAAAAATTGCTGAAAAAGGAAAAGTTCAATTAGCATCTGAGTTTCTAAACAAATACGGCGAGACTCAGAGCTATCTCTAGAATTTGCTTTTATTTTTATTTACAATTGATTTTTTTGTCAATATTTTAAATGGAATTAGATTACTTTATCATTAGATTGTTTTGACATTATTTTCTTATTTTGAAAATTAGCAATAAATCAATTTAGCATTATTTTCTTAAATCATTTTTTGACAATAAAATATTTTGGCATTATTTTTTCTGACATTAAATTTTTGACATTAATTTACAGATTACCCAGTATTCAAACTCACTAAATATTCAACATTTATATAGAAAAACTAACTTAAATTAGAATAAAGAAAAAAAACTTATTTAATATTTTTTTCTAAATTTTTCTTCACTTTATTTATTTTTAATTATTTTATTTTAGAATCTTCATAAAAATTTCAGATGCCTTGGCGGATGGACATTTGCATTTTCTCCATATTATGAGCTGAATATTACGAAATATGTAGATTCGAGAGAAATTTTTGAGCTTCAAAAAATTGTAGACCCCATTAGCTATTTGGATAGATACAAGGAAACAAATATATTAGTGATGACAACTAGCGGTGATGAATTCTTTTTGCCAGAGAACACAAATTCATATTGGGACAATTTGGTGGCTGCAACAGATGGTAAAGTTTTGCTCAGACGTTTGCCAAATGCTGAGCATGAAATTTATGAGCATGCGATCAGTGAATTCGCAAGTCTTAGGTCATTTTTCCTAAGTACATATGAAAAAAGTTTTTTACCTAAAGTTAAATGGATCATGCCTAATAATTTGACTCATGGAATTATCAGAGCCAGAATTGATGTGACTGATGGAAGCCCAAAACCATACATTGCTAAATGCTACTATGCTAATACTCTTGGCAACACAAGAAGAGACTTTCGCCTGGTTATTGCTGATCCAAATGATTCATCTAAAGAGATTCCGCATCCAGTTGTGTGGTTCTCTACTGATAAAAATATCTTAATAAATGAAACTAAAAATGAGATTTTTTATGAGGTAGCCTTTAAAAAACCGTCTAGTGGATGGTTGGGATTTTTTTTGCAATTTAATTTCAAAGGACTGGATTATAGTGTGAATGTAGTCACCACAGAGACCAATATTGTTCCAGAAACATTTCCTTTTGTTGATTGTACCCGAGAATCTTGCTTGGGAAAATTGGTTTAATTTTTTTTTGGCGGATATTTTCAAAATTAATCATAATTAAAACGAATAAATTTGAAAAAATAAATTTAGATAAATAAAGGGGTAAACAATTTTGAGGAATAATTAAAAAAATTTGTAAAATCAAATGGAAACAAAAAATAATTGAAAATAATAAATAATTTAAAATTGTAAATTGGATAAAATTTTTTTTACATTTTTCTTAAAGGTCCTTTTTTTTTCACTACGCTAAGGAGCACAGGAGTCTAAAAAAATCTCAATTTAGATTATTTTTTAAGTTAAAGTTATAGATTTTAGTAATAACCTAAAATTCTTTACATAAAAAAAAATTGATATAAATTTTGATAGAGTAAAAATTTTTGGGCCAACCTTGTTTTGTTATGATATGATCACATATTTTGTGGTCAAGCTCTTATCGCTTCCACAGTTTTGGTGTTCAAACAGAAAATGGACATCATCTCGAAAAGAAAAAATCTCGAAAAGTTGATTTATTTAATTTTTAAAATTTTTTGTTGATAATATTTCATCAAAAATTTTATTTAAAAACAGAGTTGTTTAAAAGGGCCCAACTAAAATACTGGCCCCAAATTTTTTAAAATTTTCTGACCCTTATTTATTTTGCAAAGTAAAAATATTTTTAAAAGTTTTAATATATCATTTAGTTTGAATTTTTCTATAGTTTTTCTCCAAAATTTTTATTTTTTGTGAAAATTGAATATTTTTATATTTTTAAAAGCCTGACCCCCTACTGACCCCCAATTTTATACGACTGACCCCCATTTTTTTTGAAGAGAATTTAACGAGCTTTCTAAAAATGTACCTAGTTTTTCTCCAGGAAGTAAAGTTTCAAAAATTTTAAATGATTTCATAATAATAGAGAAAAACAATTAATTTAGTAAAACAAAATAAAGTCTTTGTCTCAAATTTTTATAATTATGTAAAAATATGATTAACTTAAATGAGGCCAAATTTTTTATATATTTTATTGCAATCTTTTGTCCTTTTTTTCTGATTTTCGTTAAGGCAAGTGTCAAATTTTCAAAAAATAGAGAAAAATTCAAACTAAATGATATATTGAAAATTTTAAAAATATTTTTACTTTGCAAAATAAATAAGGGTCAGATAATTTTTAAAAAATTTGGGGCCAGTATTTTAGTAGGAACCTTTTGAACCGATTATTAATTTTCATTTATCTTAAACATTAACGCTTTTTTTCCAATTACAGGTTTATAATATTTAAAACAACTAGATCCACAAATCAAAGTTCATACTATTAATAATAATTAATATTTAATTAATAAATATTAATATTAATAATGGATCTTAAAGGATATTAAAGATTTTAAATATTAACTAAATTTTTATTATAGACTAGAAGCATTTTTGTGTAGCAAAATTTAGCAAAAAAAAAAGCTTAACAATGATATTCGGATAACTATTGTTTTAGCAGCAATTTTTTTTTATTTGTAGTAGAAAAAATGCGCAGTGAAATGACGCAGAATTAAAAGAAAACTGAAACAATAAAATACATATATTACAGCATAGTAACAATAATAATTAATTAAAATGCAACATAATTTTTATCTAAAAGTTTTTATTCGAACTAAAAGTTATAAAAAAAATTAAATTTATAATTTTTTACAAATTAATCTAAATATTTTGTTTTGCAGGTAGAATATATGATATATAATTTTAGCTAAAGAAATTCACTGGTATTTTACTTTAATTTATAAAATTTTCTAAAATTTCAATTTTTCAAACAAGGAAATAATTTTAAAAAGTTCTCAAAAAATTTCACAAAGCATTTTTTTGTTTCATATTAAAAATTTTTGCCTAATAATTATTATCCGTAATATCATTTGTTTTCTTTGCTAAAATTTATTCTTACTCAATTATGCTAATCTGTAAATAAAGCAAAAAAAAAAAATAGAATTTTTTACAAATTAATCTAATTATTTTGTTTTGCTTAAAGAAGGGTGTTTTACCTTTAAACATAATGACTTTATTTGATTCTAATCCAAGCTTATGAAATTCATTCATTGTTTTTAAAATAAAATTTTATTTTTAACAAAAATTTTTTTAATTTTCTTCTAAATTTTTCGCCTTTAAAGCCAAATTAAAACGACATCTTAGTCATTGAATTAAAACAAAAAATGTTTATTCATGATTTTTTATTTTCCAAAATTATATAGCAATCATTTAAGATCTTAAATAAAATTTTGTTTGACACAAGGAAAATTTGTTTAATTACAACAAAGTTTATTATTTAATATATTAAAAATAAAAATCCCATTTAGTTTGAAAACAGCTCAGAAACCATGCAACTTGAGTTGGTTTTCTTTGACAATTCCGATTTCAGTCAAAAACTGGCAAACATTATTGCGCTGGTCGCCTTGCAACTGTACAACTTCGCCATACTCTGGATGCTCTACCACGGTGCCATTACAGGCGAACTTTTTCTTGAATGCTCGAACAAGCTTTTTTTTGTCGAACTCTTCACTTATTCCCTGAACAGTGGTCAGCGTTTTTCGGCCATTTCTTTGTTGGATACGTATGTGCACGATTCCGCCACCAGCGTTCTTGTTTAATTCGCCTTTGCTCTCTGTGTCTATATCTGCTCCGGCATCACTAAATGGATCAGTTGGTCTTAAGTTTAATATTTGTGAGTCTGAACTTGTCATTAAAAAGTTATTGATCTATGAGTCTAAAAAGTAAAAATAAATGAAAATTTTAGATTTGGCTGTGGCTTTGGTCCTAAATTTTGCTTGAAAATTTTAATTTATTATTTTAATTTTTTTTGTTCGTCGATGCTTTTTTCGCTCTCTCTCTGCTTGTGATTTATGAAAAATTATTTTTTATTTTTCTTCTATATATAGGCAAATTGGGATTTAAATTGTGTGAATTAAATTACAGTGTGGACCATTTTTTAACATATACTTACTTAGCTGAAAGCTCTCTAATCTATTCTAAAATATTTTTTCTATAAAATTTGAAATTTCTAAATGCAAGTATTGTGAAATTATAAAAATGCATAAAATATTCTCGATGGAGTTGGCGATCAACGTTGTGTGCAAAGTGCACTTGTACCAAAGAAATTTCCAGATGTTGCAAAGCTCATAAACAACTTTCTTTTTTTTGATATTTAATTTTTTTTAATTATAAATAAATTTTTTTAATGAAAAAAATTATGAAATTCTCGAAAATATTCAATAAAGTGAAACTTACTCATAAACATTAAACAGTTGTAATTTTTTTGACAAATATTTTTTTACATTTTTTTTTAAAATAAAATTCACTTTTTTCGAAAATAACTTTCAATCCATTTAACTTGAATTTTTTGTCTAATCGCTTACTTATTTCCTGAACAATAGCCAATGTTTCGCAACTTCTTCCAGCTTTACCAGCGCTTTTACTTTCTGGTTATCTTTAAGGCAAATTGATCAAATTTAAATTTCAAATCAAAATTTTCAGTTGATTTAAATAAAAGGGTATTTTTTTTCAATTTTTTAATAAAAAATTACTAAACTTTATTAAACATGATTTGTTTTATCTACGCTTAGATAGAAAATAGTATGAATTTTTACTTAAAGTAAATTAATATCTTAATCAATATTTTGAAATTTTGAAAGACAAAATTTAACTTTGTTTGGCTAAAAAATGTTTTTATTAGTATTAAAATATCATTTAAAGCCATAATTTAGATACCTAAATATGGATTTTAAATTTGTCTTTAAACTTTTCAAATAAAGATTTTAGAAAAATCAATTTAAAATCAATCAAAAGAAAAAGATTTGTTTTTTCTTTATTTAAATTATTAAAAATCTAATGTTTAATTTAAAAAATATAAAAAAAAGCTAATTTGAACATTTTTATTAAGATTATAATCTATTAAATTTTGATCATTTGATCATGATCATGAACTTCAAGTTGCCTATCTTTAAATAGATCAGATTGTTTTAAGCTGAATATTTGTTAGCATTTTCTTTTATTTTTATGCAAAAAGAAAAAGTCAAAAATTTACTAATAATAATAATAATAAGCTACGGTAAGTAAGCTTGCGGATGCGGTCTACTAGAAGATCGCCTATGGTAACACACTGCGCTATATAAGGAAAATTACAGAAGTAAGAGAAACTGATAAGATTATGGATACTATTGAAAAATTTTTTTATTAAAAAATCACAAATATAAAATAAAATTTAACCTGTTTAACATTTCTTTAAATATTTGATAAGGTATTGTGAATTTCAAATATAAATTGAACAAAAATTGTTCTATTAAAATAAAAGTTAATAAAAAATATTAGAGAAAATACTGCAGCATACTTTGTTGCACCTTTTTAGACTAAAATAAAGTTCTTATTTTCTTTTTTTTAGTAAATCAAATCAATAATCTATTTAAATCTTAATAATTCTTTAATTTTCTTCTATTTTTACATGAGAAAAATTATTTTAGGTAAAAAATGTGCAACTAAGTATGCTGCACTATTTTGCAGTATATTTTCAAGCATTTTTTATTAACTTTAATTTTAATTTATCAAAAAATGAAGAATTTTTGTTATATTTGTATTTGAAATTCGCAAAACCATCGATTATTCGAAAGATTAAATTAAATAGTTTCTTTTAAAAGAGATTAAAAAGTATTTTTGTTAAATATTGCAATTTTTTAACCAGAAATAGTACATAAATGCACAAAACTTTTAGTCATTACACTAAAATAAAACAAATTTAGATTAAAAAACACTTTTATTAATAATTAAAAAATTTTTTATTAAATAATCAAAAATATAGAAAAAATTGTCTTTTTTGAACTATTTTTATATTAAATAATTACAAAAAACATTATAGTCAAATGGGGTAAATTCGATATTTCTTTTGTTCAAAGAGGTCTAGGGGCTGGAAATTTAATTGGATTGGTATTATTTGATAGGATTTTAAAAATTTAAACATTTTCGGTCAATTTTGTAAAAAAATTTTGTTAAAATAATAAAACATAAAAAAAATATATACACTTAAAAAGAATAAGGTTTGTTAACGGTTCAACCCCAACGGTTGGGGTAAAAGTGATAAAATACAAAAAAACAAATAAAAGATGAGTATAAAAAACACGAAATAAAATTAATTTAAATTCCATATGATTTACATTTTTTCGAACAATAAAATTCACTTTTCGGATTTATTTATTTTTATTTATTTATTTGTTAACTGTACCGAGCTTAAGCTCCTTCAGAATAAAAATTAAAAATAAAAAGTAGGTAAAGTAAAATTAAAAATTAAAAATTAAAAAGTTAAGTAAAATAAAATCAAGAAATAAAAATATGAAAAAAGTTTGTGAGAGTTAAATAATTCGATACGTGTTTACAAAATTGAAACTTTGGGAAAGCAAGACAAAAAAAGAAATGATTAAAAGTAAAACCAAATAAGACAAAATTAATGCAATAGAATTTTTTTTTTATTTTGGATTAAACTTTTAGGTTTTTATTTTACTAAAATTTTTTTTACAAAATTGACCGAAAATGTTTAAATTTTTTAAATCCTATCAAATAATACCAATCCAATTAAATTTCCACCCCCTAGAACTCTTTGGACAAAATAAATATCGAATTTAACCCATTTTACTATAGAAATTCAAAACAAACCAATTAACGGTTCAACCCCAAAGTGAATTTTTTTTTAAAAAATGTGTTTTTTTTAAATAAATACAGTACTGATTTGTTCGAGTGGTTTTACCAAAATTTACGCGAATTTACCAAAATTTTAGTAAATTTACCGGAATTCCGGTAATTTTACGTAAAATCGCAAAAGTGAAAAACAGTAAATTTACCGGAATTCCCGTAAATTTACCAGAATTTAACGGGTTTTAGGTTAAATTTCGTAAAAACGAAAAGGGCCAAAAAAACCCAAATTTTTGCAATATTTTCACTTTTTTTTTATTTTTTTTTTCAAAATTAATAAAAAATTTTTAAAAAAAAATTGTATTTTTTAAACAAAATTTTCGTAAATTTTTATTGATTTTAGTGAACAATAGTAAAAAAAAAGGGAAAAAAGTTACAAAAAAAGAAAAATTTAAATTAAGTTTTTTTAATATTGAAATTATTGGATACATATTTTTTAAGTGATTTGACCAGTCGCCATTTTTCTCAATTACACTTTCAATTACCTAATTTATCAAAGTTAATATTTTAAAAAGCCAAAAACTTAAATTTAAATTTCAACCTTTTTAAGATGATTTATATATTTACTACATTTTTCAACTGTTAGTGATTTTTCAAATTTCAAATCATCTGAAAAAGGTTGAAATTTAAATTAAAGTTTTTGGCTTTTTAAAATATTAACTTTGATAATTTAGGTAATTTAAAAGTGTACGTAAAAGAGCCCAAAGTAGATGATCAAAAAAACGGTTGTCCAAAGCGTGTTAAGTGTCAAATTCGCCTTTGCAAAAATAATAAAACTAATTTAATCTGTACAAACTGTAATAAATCAGTATGCGGACAATGTACAACGGAACGTGTGATTATTTGTAAAAAATGTGAGAAATAATTTTTATAGGAATCTTTTTTTTTTATTACATGATTTAATATTGATATATGATTAATTTAACATATTTTTTTTTCGAATAAAGCCTTAAAACATCTTTAATTTTCAAAAAGAGTCATTTGACCCCGTTTGGTGCTTCTAAATATTTTTTTTGGTGCTTCTAGTGTTAAAATAACTTAATTTAAATTTTTCTTTTTTTGTAATTTTTTTCCCTTTTTTTTTTACTATTTTTCACTAAAATCAATAAAAATTTACGAAAATTTTATTAAAAAGATACAATTTTTTTTTTTAATTTTTTATTAATTTTGAAAAAAAAAATAAAAAAAGTGAAAATATTGCAAAAATTTGGATTTTTTTGGCCCTTTTCGTTTTTACGAAATTTAACCTAAAACCCGTTAAATTCTGGTAAATTTACGGGAATTCCGGTAAATTTACTAAAATTTTGGTAAATTCGCGTAAATTTTGGTAAAACCACTCGAACAAATCAGTACTGTAGAGAACAGTTATCTCTTTGAAAAAACCGATTGAAAAAATGAAACCAGGTTCAAAAATTACTTAAGACAAAGGGCCATTGTTTAAAAAAAATTTTTTTTCAAGAAGTTTTTTTTCGCAAGCGGTATATTTTTTATTTATGGGGTTGTTTTTCAATCAATTTAAAAAAAATATATAATGCGATAGGTCTTATATGAATTGATTAATTTGTAGAAAAGAAAATAGAAAAATAATCGTTTTTTATTTGCGCAAAAAAAAACTTTTCAAAAAAAAGTTATGTTAGATCAAAAAACTCTTATCGTTATTACCCCCTTGTTCGTTTCAAGTCGTATAGACTAAATTATCTTAAAAAATATTTTATAAAAAAATTATTTTACCAAATTTTTTGAACACATAATTTTGTTAAATTAATTGATTACTAAATTTCTAAGAGAAAAAGTTCAATTTTGATTGATGCAGATTAGCTTTTTTAATTCAACCGAACCGAAAAATAATTTTAGGTTAATATAAAATTAAAATATAAGATAATTTACTTTGAAAAATCTAAGATCATAGAAAAAATATTAAAAATTTTAATTCTGCTTTTAATTTATTTTAAAAAAACTTTAAAAGGTTATTTTAATTTTTAAACCTTTTATTTTTTTTCATACATTTAAAAATTTTATTCATACAAAAAATCAACACTTTTTTTTTCAAATTTAAATTTTCTTAAAGGGAATTATTTAAGTGTAAAATAATTGTAATAGATTTTTTAAATAAATTTGTGATCTAATCACTTTAAAATTCTTGGATTCACTTTGATGGGCCTTATTAAAGTCCTGCTAGACTTACAAGACATACAATATCATTTTCAAATCAAAATCTGATTTAGTACTTAGGTAAAACTCTGAAGTAAATATAGAAAATTTAGAATAGAAGTTATTTAGCATCGTTTAATTAAATTCTTTTTAAACTATTCAATTTAAATGTAAAAAAACAAATATATTAACTATTACCTTCAATTTTATTTTATTTCGAGTCTTAAAAACATTAAAATACAGAGCATAAATAATATCTATCCACAAATTCAGTCAGTAAAAATCTTCACTAATCTAGTAGAAAAATAACACAATCAATAAACAATTAACTAATTCAGTTTATTATATTTATTTCAGAAAAAGAACACACAAAATAAAAAAATATCACAAAAAAAGATGAAAAGACACTAATTCAATTAAATCATAACTTTATTTTAATTTTTTTCACTAATTAAGTAAAAAATTCACTTATTAAGTAAAAAAAATTACCTTTTTTTTTGTACAGCCATTTGGACAATTAAAACCTCTTTTTTTAAAACATTTTTGCGTTACACTTCTTACAACTTATTTGAATGCTATTTCATTTGTTTTCTCCATAATATTTTTCTTTTGGGGATGTCATCAATATATATACTAAATTAAAGAGGACTAATTACTGAGCCTTGAGGAACACCTTCAGTTATTTGATATTCTTCGCTCAGATGGTCATTCACATTTACCTTAAATGTCCTAGAGTCTAAAAAGGATCTAATTCAGTTAGTCAAGTAATTAGGTGGATTTACACCGGAGACACCAGAGTTACAAAAGTTATATCGGTTTAGTTTTCAGAGAAAAAAGAGTCTATGACAAGGTAGCAATTACACAATGGAGTTGGATAGTTAACAAATCTAGATTCGAAACCTCGTCTATACTCATTTACCAGTCTAAGAAGTAATGGAACAGAATTAGTAAGTCCAGCCCTAACATATCTTTCGCTCAATTCAAAAAGTCGGTTCGAAATTGTATGAAATTTTAATTTGTTTTGGGCCTCGTGGTATAAAATGCTTGAGGGGGTGTCAAACCTTAGTTTAAGAATGGATCGAACTGCTGAATTTTGAATAGTTTGAAGTTTTTTAATGTTAGTATCAGATAAAGAGTTTAAACAGGGAAAATTATAGTCTAAAATGGAACCAATAAGCGATTTATATAAATTTCCAAGTGTTTTGTGATGTAGACGCCAGTTTTTATTAGATAAAATTTTAATTAAATTTAGCCTAGAGTTGCAACGCTCTTTTAATTCATCAATCAATGGACTAAAGGTTAGCCGTGAGTCAAATCTGATGCCTAAGAATTTGATTTCGTCCTGTCGCTTTAAATTGTCCCCATATATTTTCAAATCAAGATTGAGCTCTTCTCTTGTTGATTTTGTGAATATCATGTAACAAGATTTTTCAATTGAAATCTTCATTTTCCATTTTGTTAACCATCGTTCTAATTCTTTAAGGTAAGTATTGATCCAAAGTTCAATGTTTCTTTTAGATTTATAGATAAAAAAGGTAACTAAGTCATCAGCGAAAAGAAGAGAGTATTCATTATTTGTTTTGTCTTTTCTTGGTATATCGTTAATAAAAATACTAAATAGGAGGGGGCTAATTACTGAGCCTTGAGGTACTCCGGCTTTGATTGGGAAATCATTGCTTTTTTGTCCATTCACATTTACACAAAATGATCTTGAGTTTAGAAAAGATCTGGTCCAAGAAATTAAGTACTTTGGCAATTGCATTTTGATCATTTTGTACACAAGCCCCTCATGCCAGACTCTGTCAAATGCTTTTGATATATCAAAAAAAAGACAACACATTTTTTTTTCCTGTTAAACGATTCAGTTATTTTTTGAATAAGAAAAAAGAGATTGTCCGCTGTGCGTTTATGTTTTCGGAATCCTGATTGCTCTTGAATGAGTAAAAAATTTCTCTCAATGTAATTGTAAAGTCTTGTACAAATAATGCGTTCAAGTAATTTGCCAAGACAACTGGTCAAACTAATAGGGCGATAGTTCGACGGATCCTGTGTTGGTGAGCTTTTTTTGGTATCATTGTAACTTGTGCTTTTTTCCAGTTATTTGGTATTTGGCTAGTTGTTCAACTTTGATTGAAGTGGTTTAAAATGTCATAAAGAGTTGATTCAGGCAGATTTTTGAGCATTAAATTGTGAATAAAGTCAGGACCAGATGCTGAATTTTCTTCAATTTTATTAATTGCAAGTATTATTTCAGTTATGGTAATGGATTCGAAAAGATTTTTCTCGTTTTTTTCAGAAAAAAAATCTGAAATTTCATAGTCGACTTCGTATTCCGTGGTTGAGTTTATTAGGTCAGGATTTGGAGTAAACGTTGAAGCCAGTAGCTCACCAAAAAGCTGTCCTTTTTCTTCATCTGATTTGTAAAAAATATTATTTAAAACTAAAGTTGGTATCATGTATGAACTTTTTTTTGTTCGAAAATTATTGATCTTGCGCAAGAACGGCCTAGTTGATAAAGGATTTTTACCCATTTTTTCGATGAAATTGAGCCAATTTTGATTTCTATACTCGCATAGCTTTTTTCGTAAGTCACTTGTAAGTTGATTGAATTATGTTTTTAAAAGCGGACATTGAGTTTTTTTAAATTTTCTCCTTACTTTCCCTACGTAATTTTATTACGCCGACAATGTCATGTGGTAGTGTTGATTTATACGATTTGTTTGATTGTTTTGGGAAATTTTTTTCAGCTGCTTCAAGGATATTTTTAGCAATGAATTCATTTAGTTCATTGATATTTGAAGGTGGTTGTTTTTGATTAGAGCTCAAGATTGCTCTAAAGCTGTTCCAATCGGCTTTTTTAAAGTCAAGTTTGTATTGTGCTTGTATGTCCATTGTAAAGTGTTCCACTGAGAGGCATGTCCGAATCGGATAGTGATCACTTGTCATGTCATCGTTGTCAAGGACTTTGAAGTCAGTAATTTTGTCTAAGAGTGAAGAAGGTGCAAGAAAAAGGTCTAGAATTTCAAAGTACTGTCTGTTAAAAATATTGAAAGTTGGTGACTTATCATTGATTACTGAAACATTGAGCTCATTTCAAGTACTTGACCATTTTCATTTTCTCCAATACATCCAATTTGTTTTGTTTTCGAATTGAGGTCTCCACCAATTATAAATTTAGTGCATTTTTTTGAAATTTTTGAGAAAAGTTCGAAAAGAAGAACTTTATTAGGAGGGTTGTATAGGCTGAAAATGAAAAAAGGACAGTCTCTAAGCTTTATTTGAACACACAAGAGTTCAAGTGAAAATTTATCAAATGAGGAGTCTATAGAAAATTCGATACCATTTTTAATTAAGATTGCAACCCCGCCACCTTTCTTATCTCGAGGTTTAGCAATTGATTGATAATTTTTGAAGACTAACTAAAAATTGGATTGAGTCGGGTCGATTTTTATTTCATTAAGCAAAAGTATGTCAGGGGATTCCTTAGATAAAAAATGTTCCAATAGTTCAGTCTTACTGGGTAAATGATTACAGTTCCAATGAATAATTACTAACCTGTCATTTGAAGTGGATTTTATTTTTTTGTTCATTTTAATATCGTTTAAAAAAAAGAAAAAAAAACAACTAATTCATCGAGTTTCGTTTCGATTTTGGACATGATTCTGATCCGAATTCGTAATTGAGTCATTCGAAATAAAGCTCTCAAATGCGTCCTCTTCTTCTTCGCGACTTGTCAACTGTTTTTTCGGTTGGTTTTTCGATTCGCTTTCTGATTGATGTTTGGGACGGTTTTTGTAAAAACTGGAGTGTGATTTGTTTTCGGATTTGATTTTTTCTGGCTATTGACCTGAGATTGGTCATCACTCGGTTTTTGAAAAATTAAATTTTCTAGGACTGGGGTGTTAAGACTGGTGTCACTTGATTTATGTTCCATATAAAATTTTCGGAAAACTCTGGAGTTTTTGGAGATGCAGTGTAGGACTCAATATTTGTTGAAGATTCAGTTTCATCAGATTCATTGATATATAGATCACTATAGTCAATTTTACTACGCTCGAGTGATTTTAACTTTTCAGCCAAAGAACATTTTTGGTTAAGTGTCCTTTTTGTTGACATTTGCCACAAATTGACTGTTTGAGTGGGCATTTTGCAATGTTGTGCCCGTCATCGTTACAAAAGTAACACTTTGCCTTTTGTCCAGCTATATTAAAAACACATTTTAACCCATACAAAACTGTTGGTCCAGATAAACTTTGAATTATTGGATCGGCATCTTTTTGAAAAGAGATTTTAACTCGTTTGACTCCGTTTTTAATGGTGCTGTCTTTGTATGTTTCCTCCGAAATTTCTTCAATCTTGAGTCCATCGATTTTAAAAACGTTGAAAAAGTTGTGAAGTAGTTGCGTGTTGAAATTTGTGGGTAAAAAATGAATTCGGAATGTACAATATTTTCTGGGATCTATAACTTTGTTGGCGTCTTCGAGTTTCAATTCTTGATCGTTTAATTTAACTGGACATTTGAACAAATTGTTTAGTTTTAGCGTGGAATTGAATATTATCCAAAATTTGTTTGAAGCAAAATTGTAAATCGATGTAATTTAATTTTTTTGGAATCGACTTAAGACTTGGTCAAGTAATTCGAAGATGACTTGGTGGTTAACTGGTTTATCAAGCTTCTTGAGGTTCAGTTTTAGCGAATTTTTAAAATTCCATCGTGGAATTTCCTCTTTGTTGGTCGAAATCGCACGCGACATTACCAACTCGAAATTTATCGTAAGTAAAATGCACATGTACATTTACTTAGTTTCCAATTTTCCTTGTTGATGTTATTTATTATTATTAATAATTGTTGATGTTAATGATATTGATTTTTATAAATTAATTAGTGTCAATAATTAATTATAAGTTAATCGAGTACTGTTTTAGTTATATATTTATCAAATTAGTGCAGGTTTTATCTAATTAGTGAATTAATATATTAATTTGTACAGTTTAGGGTTATTAGATATGTTTTGAAAACATTTCTAATAGAGCTAAACTAAATTCGTTTTTTTTTTATGAAATAGTAATATTTTTACTAAATTTGTGATTTTTTTATTGAATTTGTGATTATTTTACTGAATTTGTGATTTTTTTTTCCAAATTTGTGGTGACGTTTACTGACGTCCTATGATAAATATCGTCAATTTTTTAGATTAGATCTGATTCCTAAATAAACCAGAGTTTGGGTGAATTTTATTTTTATGAAAAGAAAAAAAACTTAAAACAAAAAAAATTACGATGAGGATAATTTGAGTTCTCACTCAAATAAAAATTTTCTAATAAATAATCAAAATTTAGGTTTTATTTTATTTAAATTTTACTGGTGAAATAAAAAAAATTAAAACTAGCTGTTTAATTACACAATAAAATTAGATATAAAATGCCGGTAGATAGATAAAAATTTAATACGATTTAAAATAGGAATATTTTTTTTTTAAATTTAAAAACTGAATTTTAAATCAAAATCTAAGTCACAAAAATTTGAATAAATAAATATCTAAAAAACCTCTTTTTTGAAACAAAGACCATATTCTTTGCATTTGGCATCAAGAACCAAAGCCAGAGCAGGCACGCCACAATAAAACACATTTATTTTTCCTATTTGCTTGCGAATCAAATTCTGCATCACAATATCCCAATTTGGCCGGCCATAATGGGTCCTTTGTCTCAAGCCTTCAATCAGCGACGATTCCTCCTGGGAAAAAACAGCGTCCAGCGTCAAATGAAGACCAATTGACTTCAAATCGGACTGTCTATTTGCCGATGTGACATACAAATGTGTTTCCAAAAACAAATCATCATTCTTGCGCTGTTCTATTTCGATCTGAGACAGCAAACTGATGAACCACTCTAGAGATCTTTGCTCTCTGGTCACCCAAATAAAATCAACTTTTTTCACCCTCAGCTTCTCATCTGTGTACAACAGATCATCGCCTAGTTTAAAATTACAGCACGGACACTTGGCCTTAGCTCTTCTGTACTTGTGCATCAGCGACTGAAGAATGGACGCGAAAGGAGTTATGCCAATTCCTGCAGCTATCAGGACAGCATGCTCCGAATCAAATATGTCCTGGCTGGGTGTACCGTATGGTCCATCGATTAAAACCTTGGGATTTATTTAATTAAATTAAAAATAAATGAATAAAAAATTTTATTAAAATTTGAATTTTATTTATTTCTGAAAGTTTTATGGACAATTTTGAAAAATTTTAAAACTTTTTTTTTTAATGAATTTTTCTTTTAGTAAAAAAATTATTTCTGAAATTTCCTAAAAAAATTTAATTATTTTTATTAAAATAAAAAAAATTTACTTAATCTGACTTATTTAGCATGGAAAATTTTTAAAACTTAGACGTAAAGATTTTTATTTTTTTTAAACAGATAATTAATTTAATCATCATAATTATCTTGAATATTTAACGAAAAAGTTTAAATTTTTTCTTTGAATTAATTATTTTTCAAATAAAAAAAAATCAAAATTTCAAGTATTACAAGTCAAATAAGTCCGATTTCTAAAAATGGTCCTAAATTGACTTGAAAGACTTTCAATTTTGATTTTTTCTTGAAATAATAAAACCCTTAATAACAAATTTTACTTTAAAATTAAAAAAAAATTTGTTCTTCTGTTCTTTTTTTTTTGTGCTTTATTTCACAAAACCATTTTTTTGATAAAAATAACCAAAAATAATAAAAATTAATAATTTTTTTCTAAAAGTTAAATTAATTTTTAAAATCTATTTATTTTCTAGAAAAAATAAAAATTGAAAGTCTTTCAGGACCATTTTTAAAAATTTTAAAAATCGGAGCTAATTTGACTTGTAATACTTGAAATTTTGTTTATATTTTAATTTTAAAAAAAATTTAATGTATTGAATAAATATAAAATTGTGATTTTATGTTTTTTAGACAATAATTTTCATAAAATATTCAGGATTATTATTGATGATTATTTATTTTTTTTCATTTTTTTTTGTTCCGACTATTTTAATTTTTAATATTTTTTAAGCTTAGCAAAAGTGGATTAAATCACCAGGAACAAGATTACAGCATCAAAAATGAAAAAAACTACTTTAGACAAATGTAACTTAAATTCTTATCAGTTAAATTTTTTTTTAAAATAAATTATACCACGTGCTTCAGTGAGCAAAAAAAGCGGAAAAAAATTTTGGTTGCCTCCTTGTAATTATTCATGTCTCTTTTGAACCCTCAATTTTTTTATATTCAAGTTTAAAAAATCTTTTTCAATTTTGTGACTATTTTGAAACTAATATCTTTCCAAAGGTTCTAATCAGAGTAGTTAA